>JAREIS010000011.1:11437500-12047796 GCA_030060385.1 Muscicapa striata striata
TCATTGTTTGAACATCTACCACTTCTTCAACTGAGAAGCAACTGAAATTTACTCCTTGAGGATAAAAGAAGAAGGGTGGTTGGAAGAGATACACAATAAATGGTAAAAAAAAGGCAAAAAAAAAGCTGATACAAATTTTGAGTATGATTTTTCTAGGCTATCTTCCTTGACATTCAACACTGCAAACCGTATTATCCAAAGTCCAGGCAACCAAATAATTTGCATAAGTGCCACAAACACTGCTACACAAGCCGTATCAGTATAAAGAGCAGTTCAAACAAATTTCAGAGATTGATCTGTAGCAAAACCTGCTGCCCAAGCAGATCCTTTCCCTCTCTGCAGGAAACCAGATCCAAGTTTTGTGGTTGAACCCTACTTTATGCTGGTCTAAGCTGAAAGTCCAAAGGTGATGTTGCCCACAAAACACGGACTTGCCAATGCAGCTTTGATTCTGAGTAAATGCCACATTTTGACAAAGACTCCTAGAGCCTTGGACAAGCCAGAAAGTATGTCAGCTCCTCACAAGGCCCAGCTGCACATTTGCACACTCACCTACTCATAACTGCACAGAATGCCCAGCACAGGAAAAAGACTCTTGTCTAGGGCTCTTCTCAGGCCTGCCACTCTTTTAAACTCGAGACAGTGGGAAACTTTCTGTGAAATTCAAGTGGTCTTTGTTAAGTACTCCCTTTTTTTTTGTCCAGTAAACATGATGTAGAGATCCCAATGGACTTATTCTGAGAAACTCCTGTAAAATGGTTTTGTCCTCTTTCTGTGAAGCAAGTTCTGATTGGAGGGGTATTCACAAACTATATAGGAAAGAATAGGTGTGAAAATGCAAAGGCCATTCTTACCCAGACGGGCAATGAATAGGCATTTGCCAGTTAAAAAAAAAAAAAAAAAGTGAAGAAAAAAAGAAAGGAAAAAAGCCCAGACAACTGCACAGATTATGCACATTTGAAATCCTCCTGGGATAGAATTTGAAGCTGGCATGGCATAAAGGTGAAACATATTACTGTGCAACTTTGAAAAAAGCTTAATTTGCCCGTATGCAAATGTACTGATTAAACTGTCAGGCTATTCACAGAAACATGCATGGAATTCATCCTCAACTAGTAAGAAGGAGCACAACGTGGATGGGAAAGGAAAAAACTTTTGTTGTGTAATACATGACTGAATGCTTAGATTAGTGTTTCCCTGAATCTCATCCACCCCTCCTGCTGACTTTTATGCTATGGGCATTCAAAAGAAAGTAGGTTTTACCATGACAATAACAATGACAAGCTCTCCAAGTACAGTACCAAAGGGGAAGGCAATGGCAGAAGGAAACAGCAGGCAGTGGACTCCTGGAAGATACTATAGAAAACGTGGAAGTGCAGCAGTGAGGTATATCAAGCATGGCTTGAGGCAATTTTCTATTTGCCAGAGTTACCACACATAGACCTACATAAAGCTAGAAAGTTATGGATCAAAATGGTGTTTGTCAAAACCATAAAAAATTACCCCCAGAAAACACATGATGTAGTAGAACCAAAAAGATGTACAGAATATCGAACACTGCAGGCCATACACAAACGGCTACGTTATACACTTGAAAATGCGTTTTGCAAGGTTTTTTTCTGCACGGCCACTAGATGTCTCTTTCTGCATAGCCAACTGCTGAAAATCTTCATGCTCAAAACTGAAGGATATCAGAGAATTTTATTTTCTCTAGTGTCTTTTAAAATTACCGTAAGGAGCTGTGCAAAGCTCCCTGCACAGTAATGACTACCATTTCTAGAAAGACAGTGGTGATGAACCCATCACAGTTACTGCAACCCAACAGTAGCTCAATGCCTCAGCACAGCAAGCACCGGAAACAAAACTGCCTAGGATGCTGGAATCCAAGCTTTTTTTGAAACTTACTGTGTGCTCTTTCACAGGGATGACTAGCAGAGTGAAACCCCAAGGCTGTGTCCTGCTTTCACACTTATGGGGAATAGAGAATAATTGTTCTATATCCTTGAGAACTGGTGGGCTTGCTGAAATGGATATAGATTCAGTTTTTGCCTTAATCTTATGCAGGAGAATTTAGAAAATGGTCTGGCAAAACATCTCATTGATGTCTCACTTAGATAAGATCAACTAGCTTGGTATTTTTGCCTAGTTTGTCTTTCTGACAATCTTCCCAAACCTTGCATTGAGAAGAATGCACACTTTGAGACATGGCGGAAAGGTTGGAGATATTGTATCTCGTACAGAATGTGGTCTCTTTATGTTCTTATTATCAAAATGATAAGTGCTTCCTGCTTGGGAGGACACCCTCGGCTAGGACAGAGATGTTGAAGTTAGGCTTGGTAGGTAGTCTTCCTGCTTCTGGAACTGCTTTTCTGTGCAGTAGCAATCCAGCCACTAGTTCCTGGGAGCACAGCAAACATAATAACCTGCTGCTGCTGGAGACAAGCAGTGTCATCTAGCCCTTACTCTCTTCCTCTACCATGCGTAGTTTTGGAAATCTTTAATCCTTGGTCTCCATACCAACCGTTGGATGCCTCCTGTTTGTATCAAATAGATGCATTATGTTCTTCAGACAGTCATCTAGCCTACTATTTTTCCTCACGTGGGGATAATTTACCTATACCATCTCTTCAGAAATTTGTCTACCATGTTTGCAAAAACAGCACTCCCTTCCCAGACAGACTATTATCTATTATCCTTCTAACAAGAGAAATTTCTTAGTGTTTAAATTTGAAACTGATTACTCAACCCCTTCCCCTCAACCCCTTCCCCTAGGGAGAGCTATTGACCATTTTCCTCTTTATAGCACTCCCTCACATACTGGTAGTTGCCTCACTTTTCTTCTTCAGACCTGTCTTTTCTAAAAATACAAACTCAGGTCTCCAAATCATCCTCATTGGTTATAGGTATTCTCCTCCTTCTTATTTTCTTCCATCTTCTCTCCAGCTTGTCTTTCTTTCACTTAAAATGCAGCCCGAACACAGATAAAGTACACCAGCTGAGGGAGGTGAATGAAGGAGTTGCCTATGTATATTATTGTCTGTGATACTCCTCAAAGACCTTACAGAATAAATAACTCCAGGTAAACAAAGCCCTGTTATCAAAACAGATCTTCCTTAAGAAGGATGCATGTGAGTAAAGAATCCTTATGTTGGAATGAAGATCTCAACTCTTTCATAAACACAACAGTTTGGTCAAAATACAGCATGCCTATCACAACATCTGAAAGCTACTATAGCTCCACAATTTCCATAGGAAGTTCTAATTTCCATATATTAGTATCTTGTACTCCAAACTTTGCACCACAATAACTGTGGGTGCTTTCTTCAGCTTCAATGACCTGATTTATCCCAATTGATAAAGCTTTATTTTCTGTTGTTATCAAGTTAGTTACTATCAAACTAGATTAATAGAGCAAAAATTCATATCTAGTGTTTCCATACATAACATTAGTCCTGCATTAGCTTCCAACTCTCTGGGACCAATTTAGTGGAGTAACATTTCCTCCATTCAAGAAAGTGACCAGAATTTAAATCCTGAAAACCTGGCAATGTGTGACTTCTCAGAACATCTCAAAGATGGTACAGAGGGCAATTCAGCCACGTCTGCTCAGACTGATCCTTCTGAATACGTGGCCTCATTCTAAACAGGGGCCTGCAAGAGTAAAAGCTTCTATGGAGTTTCAGGAACACAGAAGAACATTTGTATCCTCAGCAGGAGTTTTGACCAGGAATAGCCCTTGCTTTCTGTTGCTTTAAAGGTTTGCTGGAGTTTTCACCCAATCATCTGCTTGAACATCTTGAAAATCAGTATCTCCTTCTATAATATCTATCCAAAACAAACACCAGATGACACTACACAAATTGCCCTAACCCTACCAGATTGTTGTTAGAATCAAAATATGTAGCAGTCTACATTTAACAGGAAGTACTGTATTTTTACCAGCACAACATCTATTAATGTGTCAGTAATACACTCTATGGAAGAAAGAATCACTGCGTTCTGAAAGCTGTCAAACTTCTCTAAATTTTGTAGCTAATAACTACATTTGTTTGAAAGACAGAAATGCATGCACACACAAACACAACCTTTTTCTCCTAGGAGAAAACACACCAAGAAGATGGCAAATAAGAAACAGTTTGCTTCAACTTTTTTTCAGGAGACTTTTTCTGCAGACTAGAGAATGTTCAGCAAATTTCCTATGGATAATTTATTCAGTTAATTGCCCAGTCCTTTTTTTAGCATTTACCAAATGATGAGATATCCATTTTACATAAAACTGAAGTCTAAACCATAGGTGCTGTGTACATAAAATGGCTTGTATACCCAGTGGATATAAATCCCCAGTGTCAAGCACAAAAGCCTCTATTTCAGCCTCCAGGCTGTGGGCCAGGCAGAAAGTCACCTTCCTGTGCTTTGCCTGACACACCATAGGAGGTGTCCATCAGCACTAGTTCTGAAAACCACAGGTGGAAACGTCTGTGGCCCAGTTTGCTCCACACCTACAACAGGGACAGCATCATGCACCCAATCCTGCAGGACTGCCTGCCTCAAAGCAATTGTAATAGATTGTTTTGCATCCTTGGATACAGAATACTACAGAAATATCAAGAATTAATTCCATAAGTCTCTTCAAACTTTATTCTCCAGGCTTACAAAAAAACTAGTTTTCTCCTCAAGGTACTTTAGCGTCTTAATTCTTGCATTCCTCTTTAGGGTCGGCATCCTACTTACAACTGTAAAACACCAGGTAAAAACTGACTCCAATTCATAGCAGTGTAGTGACCAAAGTGAGTGTTACAGCATGTTCAGCTATTTTTAAGTTAGAGAAGTATTACATTTTGAGCCAGGATATTTACTTTTCCCACTTGCAATCCAATTTGTATACCTGATATTTTAGAAATTACAAAGATGCTTTGAAGAGTGCACAGGCAAAAGCCTTTTTTTATTCCCAGGCACATCTGGGGTCCACTCAGATATTAAACACTAAACAGTGGCACACATATACATGCTCTCTGATTATCTCAGTTCCTCTCTCAGACCTTGTCTGCAGACTATCTACAGCCATGCCATTGTATCTCCATAGCATAGAAATGAACTCCATAGATGGGGGATACTTCTATGGGCATCTACACCACCTCCAAGCAACATGTATGACAGTACAGAAGCAGCCCTGGAGTCGTCATCACAGCAGCATTAACAGGGATGTCAACAGGCTGCGGCCATATCACTTCAAGGGTGTTAATTCCCATGCCTCAGTCAGTTGTAATCTATTTATGCTAGTTAAATTTAAGTTTGCCAAATAGCATTTTAATGCACTTCTCTAAAATGTAAAGGGAGAAAACTTCACAACTGCCCTCTTAAAACAGGAAACAGAGAAAACAATGTCTCCACATGATGGCACCATTTCCTAGGAAGAGAAATGACACTGTGCTCATCCCTTCTTCAGTAGGGAATATTTTCATGTTCTACATGAAATCTGTTTCAACTGCACTGTCTTGTTCCAAGAGAGCTCATGCATGATCCTGCCAAGCCCCAGCATGGTCCAACCGCTTTAACTGGCTATAAGTTTAAGGCAATTCAGCTCTTTAAAAATCTAGGTGCATCTATTACTTGTTTTTCCTCCCAGTGCCAGGTACAATTACTTGGAGTGCATGTTTCACTGGTGAACACACAGCAAGAGAGTCACTGATCAGGAAAAGGTGGAGATGGGCCAGCAAGGCTGGTGAGAGCACTCCCTACTCTAAAAAAGATTAGGGGAATGCTTCTTGGGGAAAAAAAAATTCGGAAAATGCAGGCAAACAAGGTGATTTGTTTTGCTATTCTATGTTCTTGATCAAAAGATTAGCCTTTAAGAATACCTCCATCTGCTTTAAAGGCTTTTGTTTAAATCCTAATAGTGTATTTCAGACTGAACCCAAATAAAGAAGGTAGATAAGGATTGCTTTTGATAGTCTTGCTGTGGGGGACTCTATAAACTCATATCCTTTCTCATAAACCTTGTTTAGAAAGAAGAAGGGCCTGGGGTTGGAGGTGGGAGCTGTGTCTGGAGCAGGAATGAATTAGAAGGCTAATAGGTGCACATATATTAAAACATGTCTCCAAAAGATACAACTGCTATTCCATGAACTCCTTCATGTTTGCCTTGCATTGTTAGGTGTTCTCCCAGGCAAAAAGACAAGGAGAGAAAGCTTATCAACCTGAGTGCAGTTAAATACAGTATACACAAAAGCTTGTGGGCTTTGCTTAAAAGGAAAATATAGATTAAAACCTCTTAAGGTAATTACCTGTTTAGAAGGTTTCCATTCAAGCTAGAATCCTGTACAGGAAGTGTTTGTAGCAGTTTGTTAGGGAAAAGGTGCAGCCAGTTATGGTTGAGTTTTGTGGGAGAGCCTGTGGAAGAGCACTGCTTATTTCCTCCATGACTTCAGAGAAAAGCTGCTCAGTGGAGATTTTGCTCTAGTCACTGAACTGTGGTTGATGGGAGAAACAAGGGATGGATAAAAAATTGTAAATGCCAGTCCTCAGGACTGAGAAAAGATGCTCTTATCTCATCCAGCGCCTCTGTCTCAACCCTTAGTAGAGGAAAACTATTATATGAAAATGGTAGATTTGGTTATTTTTTCCATTTGTCTTTTTTATCTACTAGTGAAAGGGTAATTGTTAACTAGTACAGCTGGGTGCTTTGGTGAGTATTTCAACTTAAAAATATCATGAGACACATATTCATACTGTTTTGGACTGTGGTTTCTTTATTTTGAGTTTATGGGATGAGTGTTCACTCCTGCTTATAATTCAGATATAAATATCACTGGGAAACAGAACATACTTATATCTACAATACTGAAGGCCACAGGGAATGTTTCTGTCCTCAGTGAGACCTCTGCAGTCTCTGGAAACATAATTATTTCCAAAATCACCTACTTAGCTTTGATAGGAATAGAAATGTATGGCAGAACACTTTAAACTAATAAATCCAGGCAATAAGCAAGAACACAGCATTCCTGGTAGCTTGATACAATCAGATGGAACCCTAGCATTAAATGTACATTGTCAGTTCCAACGTGGGGCAAAGGCCCTGGAATTACATGCATACACAAACATTCAGACACCAACAGGTGATACTAACGCAGTGCATGGGAGCTATTTCTCTGGTCTGCCTTCAGGCACATTCTACCCTGTACTCACCCAAAAACACCAGAGATAGCATCTGGGAGTTTTACTTTTGAATACAGGGAATATGCCCTGTTTTGAAAGGTAGCATAGGATCAAAGCACAAGGTATTCTTGTTAAAATTGACATGGTTGCCCACACAGGCATGAAACTACGGGAAGACCCTTTCTCTGTTTTTATTTCCTGTATCATACCCCTTTTCACACAAAAATTGCTACTTTGCGGGTTTCTTCTATCTGTGTAACATCAATAAATTACACGTTATCACTCCTATCATCTAGTTATAAAGAGCCTTTCAAGATTTTTAATAGATGCACAATATTGCTACACTTACATTTTCACTGGTTAAGAATGCAAAAATAGCTGCTGTGAGATTACTCTTAATTTATACTACTTCCCTCTCGCGGGCTTTCAAGAAGAAGCATTTCACCAAGTCACAGATGGATACAGAGTATATATTGCACATCCCAGCCCGGCAGAAATCCTTTCAATGTTTAGCCCAACAAAGCTGGGATAAGCAGGGGTTCTAGGATTTGTTTATCTCTTTTTCATAGGTGCAGTTAATTCCTCAAGGAGTATTTGTGCTGACAGATTCTTGAATTCTCATTGTACTCTGTCTCCTGAGTGGTAGATACATAAGACTGGATCTCATGATATTTTAGCCTTGTGAATGACTCCATGGACAATGAAAACAGTCACAGAAAACATAAATTAAGAGATGGCACAATGGCATCCCCTCTAGAAACAACAGTACTTGGTGTCCACAGGAATTCAAATGAATAGCACCAGACAGAATATGCTGCTGTGGTCTCCATGCACCCAGATGCCAGGCAAACAGCCTGATGCAAATGAAGTTTAGTGACATTCTGATGGCTTACAACTGACTCTCACCCGTGGAGTAGATCAAACAGCCACATTTCTTGTAAACATGATTTTACCCCACAACACCTCCTAGCACACTTTATTAACATTAGTAGGTGGTATTAAACAATATCTTGGTTTTATATTTCAGGTTCTCTCCCACTACCGTGTTAAGGCTCCAGTTCAGAAAAAGCTTCAAATGAAAGAGCTCCCTTTGTTCAGTGGAAAACAATGCAAGAATTGTTTTGGTTTTCTCTAATCTGAATACTGATTTGGCCATACCTTGCTCTAAAGTTACTAAGGGGATCACAGCACAAAGATTACATGGCTACTCTACCACAGGTAAACAAAGGAGGAGAAAGTGACTACGGAAGCTTAGAGGAAAAGAGCAAGAAGCTCTAATGCTAAACAGATCACAGTGGTGGAAAGGAACAGGAGGTGACCAAGCACGTTTTTACACCTGTAACTTTGGAGTTGTGTAGCTGCAGCAAATCAGGCCACTACCACACCAGTCAATGTTTCTCAATGCATGGAAGGTGTCTCCCAACAGCACACAAGGGACTAACTGCGAGAGATGCAAGCACTGAGCTGCACAGCATTTAACAACCCACAGTAGGACAAAAGGAGATGGAGATGCAGCTGCTTTAGTTTCCTCCAAGCAAGAGTCACCTGTCAAACAATGAAGTATTCCTCTGAAGACCCTATTAGGGAAATGGCACATTTGGTTTAGTCTTCTCACCCAATTAAGACAGAGAAGATGACAGCAGTAGCATGTATGGTTAAGACATGAAATAACAATGATTGGCATGATTATGTTTGACATCCTTCAAGAAGATCTCAAAGTGACAGTTTTGGTATGTGCAACTTTGAGAACAACTACTGAAAAGAAAAAAAGAAAAGGAAGTTAGTCAGAAAGGGTCTGAAAGGAAAAGATAAGGAAGTAAGAGCCATAAGAACAGCAGGGAGGTGGCCTTAATAATACTTTAATAGAGACCATATGCATATCCAAGGCCAACAAAAGAAAAATGAGAAAGTAGAAAATGCTACAATGGTTAAATAACAAGGTATAAGAGTTCATTAAAACTGAAAATTTATTCTTCCAAACATGGAAATCATGCCCAAGTGACATTAACAGAACTGAGCATAAACTGTAGCAGACTAGATGTAAAACAAAGATTAGGAGGGTGAAGAGGAAATTTAAAGAAAAACTCACTAAAAGAATAAAGACAAATACTGTAATAAAACATTATTTAAGCATATCAGACAGAGAAAGTTAACAGAACAATGACTAGTATCTCTAAAGTGCTGAAGACTATGTGGATTGATAGATTACTAGATTACGTAGGCAAGTAATGGCATCAGTGTGTTAACAAGACTACAGTACTATCTATGAAGGCAGTAAAGGTAAGCAAGGAGGTTACAGAAACTCTACCTTGGAATTGACATTATTGGTTCATTTTCAAGACGGAGTATAATGGAAGAAGGTAAGCCAGCTCAAGGGGAGAAGAGGAAAGCACTGCTCTGAAGACTCCTAATAAAAACCTCAAATTGAACCAAACATCCCCCCCCCCAAAAAAACAAACAAAACAACCAAAAAAAAACCACAACAAAAACAAATAAACAAAATCCCAAATATTGAAAAAAGTGCTAGAACACCTTGATACATTGAACAGTGATAGATATTTGTACATATTCATCAGTTCCTTACTTCATGAGTGAAGAAGCTGAAATATATACAAAAGAAGGATTTGATGAAGACTGAACATAAAGAACAGTAACTATAATCTTGGAGGGGGCTAAGTCTGAAGACAGGACAAAGGAAACTCAGAAACAGACAGCAGACATTTTAGCGGACAGTTAGAGTGTGTCTCACTGGCTGCAGCATGACTTACAAAGAGAAATACTACAGCATTACCAACTCAGTCATCTCAAGAATGGAAGCTATGGAACTGTAAAGAGCAGTAAATCTTAACCGTTTCCCTGATATTTAGAAAGGATGGATACACTGTAGAAATAGCTTCAAGGTGTCCGCTGAAATTATGGGAGTTAGGAACATGCAGGGCCAGTTTAAACCAAAGCTGAGACTATACATGTTATCACTGACAGTTCTCTAAGTGGAGAGCAGTAAGAAAAGCACTGAACACCACAACCTAACACTAAGACAGTATTACAGAAACATCAAATAACAGAACCAACATTTAGGATAATTAGACAAGTTTTCAAAGGCATCTATGTGTTACAAATAAAAGTGATTTATGCATCAGTGAAAGCTGGGCTGTACAGTTGCTTCTGAAAACATATTCACTGACTTTGTAACTGAAGTACCATATGGTATTAGTCATTTCTCAAGAGACGAAAAGCCCGAGAGACCAACCTGACAAAACTCACTTAGTGCGCTGATTAAAATATAGAGACCAATTCCTACCACTAGTACAACATTTTTCACTACCAGTTCTTCAGTGTACTGCGATGGCTTTTTCAAGAGGCAGGGTGAGCTCAGCTTAATAGCTTTGCATACCCATTTTTGTACCTACTTTTGTCTCTACACAATTCAAGCAACACATATCTGCTTCTAAGAAAACAAAAGTTATTCCTGACTGATGGGTCTTTGATAATTTTACAAACAAAAATACAAGTGCATGGGACATAGAAATCACTTGGAACTACTAAAAAGAGAAGCAGTTACTAAACAAAATTTCAAATGTTCTGCAAGATGAAAGTACGATTAAGTATTGTGACATCAGTATTTGAGAACTGTGGATATTCTTGCTTTAAGTTTAGTTTTCTACAGAAAAGGCCTGTATCATTATTATTATATCATCTAAAATAGATATCTAAACATACATCATTTCTTAGGTCACCAAAAACAACCTAAAAATATTCAGCATTAGCTAAGACATGCCATACATAGATAAGCAAAAATACAGCTGAAATGACTATTGACATACTGCCTGACTCTCTAAACAAGGAAGCTGGCAGAATCAGGGTGCCTCTTCACTGAGAGTGAAGATTATCTAAAAGCTCCAGAGCAGTTCCTACAGAATCACAGCTACAAATTTCTCAGGGAGAGGGAGAAGACCGTCAGGGCATGTAACCACTCTCTTCCTGCCACAGAACCTCGAAGAGAAACACAGGAAACCTAAAAGGTAAAGATGAGGCCAAACCACCTTTAGATCTACCCAGCCTCTATACTAGCCCCAGGCAAAACAAACCGGCAGATTCATGGGAAGGGAATGGTGGGGCCCTCTTAGCTGCACAAGAAAATGAAACCCCTGAGTTTCCATATTCACTCTCAATGCTCTGGGGAGTTCAGGAATCTTAGGAGGTTCCCACTCTGCCTTTCCCTGTCATGCTGGAAGGCTAAGAAGCTACAAAAATCAGCACTTAGAAGGAAAAAAAAAGCAAATAATCTGCTTCAAAGTTCCCATCCTATGAAAGCTGAAAAATGCTGGAATTGGACCAAGTCAGCCATGGTACATGAGCATGTAGGGGCAAAGAGTTCAGATGTGGTCTATCATTGACAGTATTTATAAAGTGCATTCTATTAATGCAAAAAAATTTCCCACTCTCTTGCTAAAACATAACTTTAGAAACTCCTCCCTTATTTCGACAACCTGCCAATGATTGTTTAACAGATTTTTAAAAAGTTATTCATGCATTACTTTTCTTCTCAACCAATTCCTTACCAGAATCTCAGGTCTGGAAGAATTCTATGTTCTCTAAAATCATAAATACTGCTTCAGAAGTTTTTCCAGTGATTGTCCAACCTGCCTCTCAGTCCCATGGAAACTCTTTGCAAAGATGCTGCTTTTGTCTTGTCTGGAACAAATTCCTTCACAGATGGACCATCCAATGTCTAAGAATAACTCTTTTAACTATCAATAGAGACAAAGAGATTCAGTTGCACTGTTCCCGTGGGATTCCTTAGAGTTTGGACACATCTGTTAAGATGCATACATCAGAGCCTGAAAGAAGTTTTTGTCTGATTGTATCTTTGAGAACTCGTGAAAGTTTCTGCCAAAATGATCTTATCTCTTGGCACTTGCAAAACATATACAGTTATAGATGCTTTCTGAAAGGCTCTTGAAATGTGGCCTATGCAGACCAAACCAGTTTAAATACAACCAGATCCTGATGACCTTCTTCCTCTCACCCAAATCTTTAGAAACTTTACCTGAGGCTGTTCAGCCTTTGAGCTACAACCTTACTATGCACTTTATGCATTCTCTATCCATAAGCAAGGAAATAAGTGAAAAAATGCAAATAGCACAAATCTCATTGCTTTCCCTTGCTTTTTTATAACCTTTCCAGAACCTGTGCTTGTCCTTGCACAAGAACCTTTCTTCTGGGTAAGCAGATAGATCTGTTTGTGACAGCTGAGTAGCTAGAGGTATAACTTTGCTGGAGTTCTAGCAGCTCACTCTATCACATAATTCCAAATTAATTCAAAGTAGTGTTTTTTATCTGCTAAGCCCTCCATGAAAATAGTTACCTCAGGAAGCACCTCCTTCTCTGACTTGTTTCTCCAATTGTATTACATGAGTCAGCACTTCCAAAGACTAAAAGAGATAGGACTGGACACAGTGCATTTTGTGCTCCGCTTTTAGCTTCAAGAATTTATCTGTGTTGGAAATACAGTGTTCAGACCCAGAAATCTAGGACCCAGTCTGACAGATTTGAGGAATAATGCAATTTCATTTGGAATAAGTAGCACCAGAGCAGCATGTAGAGCATACTATGCTATGGAAGGAAACCCTAAATTACTGTTGTGCACCACATATGGTTTTACCCAGGTTTGGCTTTTTTTTTTTTTTTTCCTTTTTTTTTTTCCCCTAGGTCTTCATATAAGACTGGCATTCAGACTACTGCTTTAGCCTTTCTTCACCTCTGCCTTTTACAGCTGGGGAGCAGATGGCTATCACAGAGTTTTTATTTCCTATGCTTGGAAAAAAATTTTGATCTGAATCATTCCAAAAGCACCCTGATATTTTAAAGTAGATTGGCTTCTGAACATTTCTCGTAATAATAAATATGTGGTGGTGTTTTCTGCCAAGCACTAGTTACTGTGCATGCAAAATGGTCAGTGAAGATTTCAAACTGATTTGAATAGGTGGTCCACAAAATCCAAGCCTTTTTTTTCCCCCCAGATACATGAATGAGGCTGTATGAAATGAGGCCATCTGTACATCTGTGCATTTTTCCAAGAATTGATGTACCCTACCATGCTGACTCTTTCTGGGTGTTTCTGGCACTTTCAGAGAAAATTCCTCCCAAACTTCCTGTCTAACTCTAGTTTTAAAGTATTTTTGTATTATTTGCCATCCACTAGAAAACTCCCCAGCAGAATGAAGACTGTCCTTTGAAAACGAAATCTCTGCCCAGCTGTGGGTGTACACACAGTAGGATGGTCTGGGCAAGGGAAGAGAAGCAACGTTGTGCTTTCTGAAGGTAGAGGAAAGGACAGAAAGTCTTGTTGGCCCAAAAAAGAGAAGCATCACCATGCATCCAAAAGCTGAGAGGAAGAAGGATGTGACAATATAGCTCTGAGAGGAGGGGAAGAGAAGGACAAAGAAAGATTCTAGAGTGAGGGGAAATAATTGATGCAAAAGACAAGGCACATAAGAGGTATGGAGAAAGCATTTGTAACTGCAGGGGAACCCGTCTTTAATGTTGGGAGCCACAGAAATCAATCTTTTGTGTCCATGAACATATTCCAGCACCAAGGATTGAGGCAGTATTAAAAAGGAATACCACAAAACATAGTAGAAAGCTACAGTAAATATGCAGTAAATATTCATCATGCCTCATTTTAATTCATGTGGGTTCTTGCTGTTTTGCAAGGACATGCCAAACACTAATTATATGCATACCACCCTTAACAAATTCAACCTGATAAAGGTCATAACCCATCATAAATAATTGTGATATTTTCTACTGGTTTCAGAGAACATAGAATCAGCTAACAGAGATCAATACTATAAGAGGCCTTACCATTTCCTGAATTTTTGCAGGACTAGCTGTATTTTGGGAACTAAATTTCAAAAATTCACAAGACAGGATAATGTTAATGCTGAAACTGCTATTAAATCCATTTCCTGAAAAAGAATTCCCCACACTTTCAGTGTGGAAGAAGCATTTAACCTGGGCTGACAGTTTATTCCTATTTATATAGTAATACAATTGTTTAGGTTGGAAAAGGCCTTTGACATCATCTGGAAGGTGACTTGGGGACTTTAAGAACTTAGGGGTCTAAAAGATACTGAGCATAGAACAGGTAGAGCATAAAGAGCTGCAGGCTCCACCTTCCCCTGCTGCCCTCTGCCAATATTCCTCACCCTGAACTTGGCCACCTCAGAAAGCAAAAGCAGGAGTTCATTCTCCAAGTTTCCTACAATCCCTGCTGGCCTCTGTCCTAAGGTTGCTTTCATGGGTTTCCATTTGTACTGTCAAAAAAATCAGTGTGAGGTTTTAAATCCCATTTACTAATGAACTCTTTCATCTTTGTGAATAGGATAAAGAGATTCTTTGTTTGAAAATAAGGATTATTTTTTCTTGTTGTTCTGCTCATTTTTTTCATCTTTTCACAAGATTATTGTTTTCAAAAAAACATTACAAGACAAAACTGCACCCCAGTTTTAACAAAGAGCCTGACATCTCCAATTTGAAGAGAATTCTTGTATATACTAAATTGCATGCTGCCTGCTGTTCAATTGCTTCACACCTCTTTCTTCTCCCCAAATCACCAGGTGAGATTTAGGGAAGTCTCCCCAATGTTTACCAGCTCTATTAAAATCAAGATCTCTAGCAGAAGCTCATAATGAATAAAGTCAGAAGCCAACAGGAATGAATTGCAGCTAAAGTGATTTTGATAGTGATGATCCCTATAACCTGACTACTTCCAAGCTTGGCCCTGAGGCAGAATTTTTAATTTAAAAAAGAAAAGGATACACATACTTTTAAATCTGATTTTTTTATTGTCATGCCCTGATTTTTTTACAGGCTTTTGCAAAGTCTGGTTGGCTTCTGAGCTGTTGAGACCTGGTGGCATCACCCTTCTCCTTTCTCCCCCCCCACCCCTGTAAATTTTACAACATCCTAAACCACCGCAGAAGAGGTAAACTATATATCCTAAAACTAGTGAGTGATGAGATTCACATTACCCTGCACATTCTTGCCTAAGAGACTTCCAGGCAAGGACCTGAAATGACAATGTTTTGAAGAGCTGGCAAGGTAAGATGACTTTCCAAAATCCAGTTTTAATAATTCCCTCCCTTATTTTTGTATCTCTTGGCAAAATGGAGAAGAACGATTTCTAAAGGACAATTAACTATGCTGAGTAATCTGAATGTCCTCAAAACAACAGCCTTAAAGCTGGTACCACCACATAGGTCTAAGATTTTCCAGATTCTCACAGACTGATCTCCTCCACAAAATACTCCCCTTTCTTCATGGAAACTTTACAGTCCTGGGCAGTCCAGTCAGGGGATATGGTTGGTAATGAGAAGCATGTGACTACCTGGAGTGGAGCAACAGTTCTAGTTGGACAGGTACATGCTTGAGGGGTCTTCCCTTTTTAATCTGTAATAAGCAGCAACCTGACCTAACAGCATGCTCCCAGCTTTCTCTGGCTGATTGCATTATCACAACCATAATACAAAAATGTTCTGCTTTAGATGCAATTCCCAAATAAGGGCAAAGGTAAGCACTGAGGAGGTTCTACTTATGACATTATGGGAAGAGCATCCAAACGGAAAACCTGGTGCACAGTAAGGGAGGTGTTTTCAAGAACCCCAGCAGCATGTTGGTGTACTCACAATCAGATGACCCTGTGTGTGCGTGCAGGTTTGTTGGTGAATGTGGAGAGTGGATGAGGGCCGGGCTCAGAGAAGGAACAGCTTCAAGGTTCAGGCAGGGAAGGCCCGGCTTGGCGCTGCATGCACCCGTCTGAGTAATCTCATTCTCCTCAGACGCCTTCTGGTTTTCAGCTGTCTTGGGTTTCTTCCTGAAAATAAACAAAGAGACCTTTGAAGGGACTGACTGCATATTTGGGAAAAGGCATTTTTAGAATCTGTTAAAGATAACTTTCTTCCCCCCCCCCTTTCGCCTCTTTTCCCTTACAGGGAAGGAGGCAGAGAAGACTTTTCTCCATGCTTCTTGTTTGGAAACAAGCTGCTCCTTGTTTTGACTCTGATGCAATGGCCCTGAGACTGTGTTACAGCAAATAGGCCAAGCACGAAGCTCCTTATTCTGCCCCTACTGATGACATATAAAATGAAACTTGTCCCAGTAGTTTAGACAGAGCGCTGTTTGACAAATATTAACCAAGGCTGCAGCATTCTGAATAGAGAGAGTTATACAGAAATATAATAGAATTGTCTAAAAAGCAAACAAATATGCAAGTTCCCAGTTGAAAACGAATCAGTGCAGAAACTTGCTTTGTAGGGAAAAGCACTGATGCAATTTTGAGATGCAGAGGTCATCTAAGTAAAGCTTTGAGACTTGGAACCTGAAGCAAGTGTCTATGAGCACTGTGCACATGAGCTCTCAACACCTTCCTCCATCCAGGATCTCCACGGAATTGAGACTCAGTGGAACATCAAGCAGGTAGTCAGTCACCACCTTAGTTTCACGGCTGGAGAAGGCGAGGCACCGTGCGAAGCAGCAGGTTTTAAATCACACAGCGAGCAGTCTGAACAGGGCAGCGAGCACCCGTCTCAGCGTCCGCCCTCCGCTACACAGGTGCAGGTACTCCCTCGGTGCTCCCCGAGCCAGGGAGCTGCTCCAGCCGGGACGCAGCCCCGGAGGGAACAGCGCTGCCCGCCCCGGGACGCGGCCTGCGGCACAATCAAACACCGGCCGCTGCCGCCGCATGCCGGGGGAGAACCGAGGCCACTCTCGCAGGCGAGCAGCAGGAGCCAGGCAGGCTGGAGCCACCCCGGTGGAACCCGTTATCTCCTGCTGACCCTCGAGCAGAGCGGGGCACCCCGGGAGCACGTCCTGCCTCCCGCCTGCCCGCAGAGCCCTTTCGACAGGCCGGGACTCTCCTCGGGGGGGGCGGCGAGGAGGGGCAGAGCGGGCCAGCCGCTTACATAAAGGCCTTATATAAGGGCGGCACGCCCGGCCCGGGGGCAGGGCCCGACCCGCCGCCATTGCATGCGGTCGCCGCCGGGAGGCAGCACCCGCACGGCCCGGCCCGGCCCGGCCCGGCCCGAGGAGCAGAGCGGGGAAGAAGAACTGCAATTAGAATAAAAATACAAGTTTAACGGGCCAGAAAGATAGAAAACAAGTCCTTTCCCGCAAAGCCCCCGCAGGAGGTGGTGGGCGCGGAAGGGATGCCCTGGCCCGGCCGAGGGGCAGCCAGAGTCGCCCGGTGGCAGCCGGCAGGGGCTGCGGGGTGCGGCCGGCGAGCTGAGCTCTGCAGGTGAACCATGGCCAGCGAGCGGGTCAAACTGATAGCCCCGCAGCTTCTGGCAGCCCTGGTGCGTCTTGGATTACCGGTACTACAGTCTCCACGGCACGGGATGGGCAGATGGTATTGCTGCTGCAAACTATAGCTTCTACGTGGGCCCATATATTTTAAAGTACATGGACTGCCCATGTTTTGTTTGTAACAGTCTGCATGGATCTGTGGCATGATCCAAACTCTGGCACACCTTCACACATCTCATTTCCCGATCCCAGGATATTCCCATGTGCAGCCAGCATGCACTGGGGATTGCAGGAAATCTGTGCGTAAACCAGAGGGTTTTTACAGCACTGCTACCCAAACAGCTTTCAGATAGCACACCTTTTTGGCCAGGGAGCATAGGCTTGGGTTCTGGATGCACAGGGCAATGAAGCTCCTTGTACCTGGGAGCTGAACTGCTGTATTTAAGGACTGTTTTCAGCTCAGAGTTAGTCCAAGTTACATGCTTGGAATACAGCCTCTGACTTAAGGTCTATCCACACACAAAGCTGCTTACCCTGGACAGGAGACTGCTGTTATTTGCAGAGTGGGGGCTTAGTCTGAGTAAACAAGACTTGTCAGTCAACTAGCACAGCCATAGTTCTGTTGTTAAACCAAGCACTGACTGATATTTCATCGTGTGGCTGATCCTGCCTGTGCCTCCTAGGCCTTCAAAACTCATTAGAGGGACAGATTAAAAAATACGATAGCAGCAGGTAGTGACACCAAGGAGGCTGTGCAAAGCATCCCTGGCTTCTTCCTATCCAAACACATATATATTCTACTTCTCTCCTAAGGCTGACACTGTGTAATCAAGATGCTCTTGTGTCATCACTTTTCCACACTATAGTCCTCCAGCTCGGTGACTTTTGCTCACTTGGATGGTAAGAATATAGCAGTGGTGCTGACTGGCACTGGAGATGACACCTCTCCACAGCAGTTCATTTCTCTCTCTGTTCAGACGTGAGCTGCATGTCACTACCACCTGAAAGGAATGCAGATTTCCACAGGAGGGAAACTGAGGAATCAACAGTCAGCTAAGGATCTAAAGAAAGCTTTTCCGAAGAGAAAAATCCTGGGGACCCTGTGATCAAAACTACCTGTGAAGAAACTCAAAGTTTTCCAGTCTGCAATGTCCAGCTACTGTTGCCAGCAAAGGCAAATAACAATCCTGCTGTTATTTTAAGTACATTGCTATTCTTTTGTTCTACGTTATCACTCATACAGAAAGCTCCTATTGCCATGATCTTCACCTATATATTCTAATTAAATATTCTTACATTCTCTTACATAGTCTATTTCTACTGCTATCTTATTGCTATAAGTCATCACAGGGAGAGTTGTTAAGTACTCAATCAGGTTGTGGCATCTCCATCCTTGGAGATTTTCCAAACTTAATTGAACAAGGCCCTGAATAACCTAATCCAGCTTGGAAGTCAGCTCTGCTCTGAGCAGGGAATTGGACTAGAGACCTCCAGAGGACCCTTCCAACCTAATTTTTTTTCTGATTGCACACTACTTCTATGAACATTTTTATCAGCAAGCTCTCTAATATATCTCCATGTTCCAGAAGGTAAAAATGGCACACTAACTTTGGAAAACTGTGAATTGTTACAACCATGTCAAAAACCCTGAAAGAACAAGGGTAGGAGCAAGAATTAAACAAGTATATTGTTTAAATATTGTTTGTGGAACCTTTGCAAATTGCACCTATTTGTGTCCCATCTCTGGACTCCGTTGATTGGCAATTCCATGTGATTATTTCAGTAGTAAGGGTCAGTCAACCTTGCTGCTTTAGTTCTTATGACTATGTTCTTCTCTACATACTAATCTTGGAAAAGAGCTGTTTGCTATTTACTTGTTAGTAAGGGCAGTAATTGCCATGTTTGGAATGCAAAAGACTTGGAAATGTGCTCTTGGAGCAAGGGGCTCCATTCTGATCTCCAGTTATCTCCTTCTCCACACATACCTTAGGTGCATTACAAATCCTTTCCAATACTGAACTCATTCTTAACATTGTCAGAGGGCCATCATCATCCTTGCTCCTTGTGAAGAATGGTAGAACAGCAATACAGCAAAGAGATGACAATTTTGTACATGAACTTGATGCATAGAATCCCAGAAGCTGGGAATAGAAAAGATACTGAATTTCAAAGTCTAGAAGGTCCCTGCAGAATTTATATTTGCTACTGATTTACAAGAGATTTATCCAGTTTATTTCTAAACATCCTACCTACTCTATCACTTTACATTTTCTATCCTATATAAAGCCCATGTACTTTCCTTTTGTTGGTATTCACTTTCAGTATTCCCTTATATTTATTATGTTATTTTTCATTATGTTAATTTATACCACTTAAAATATATTATCTTCTTTCTTCATTGTATGCTTACCAATACCTAACAGTAGGCTAACTGCCTCCACTGTCATCCCTGAATTAAACCGTGTGTATCAGCACTTGTCAGCTCATGTGTAAAGCAAAATGTACAATCACTGCCATCATTTTATTTCTATTTTCTGTCAGCATCCTCATTGCACTGAGGCATTTGCTCCTTTCTATATACCTTAACACCGCACTATCATACAAGATCTCAAATGGTGGGCAACTCACAATGATGCAACAGCTGCAATGATCTGGGCACTGGCTGTAAACTAGAATTGGCTTATTTCTGTTTCATTTGAAGGCAGAATGGGTAATATTTTGGATGTCCTAACCTCAAAGCTATGTAGAAACTAATTACTACCTCTGAGCTTTGGAATGCCTTTAAAACCCCTGCCACACTTCCCCTTTCTTGCTGCCACTCTTGCATACAACTTTCTCTCCCTCAACCCTCCACTTGCTCCCCACAGTTGATTTCTTTGCATGTACTTTCCTGGCAACCATTACTTGAGTTTGGAATGAATTTCCCCTGGATGAGTTAACACGTTCTCACAGTGGGGCCAGCAAACCAGATCCTTGTCAAAAATAGACAGTGTATGTTGTACTTCTCACACAGCAGCTATAACTAATGCTTGAACCTTCCCTTAAAAGGGGAATAGCTCTCTGTCCTGTAGAGACATCAGGTTAGCACTGAACAAATTAGCTCAGGTATAGGAACCAGTGTAGCTGTGCAGAGCCCACAGTAGCATCCTGGCTCTCAGGGGAAGCTATGATAATGTGACTGCATGAGAATAATACTACATAATGAACAATAATGAGGCAGTTTTCTCAATACAGGGAGGGCTGGGTCACCAACCAGACCTTTGTTCGTTGCATATTAAACAGCACAGAGGGAACATGCCACAGGGTTGCTGATGTTATTGTAACTGCTGCTGCTGGCTGAGTCTGCCCACCCATGTTCCAGGCATTGTTTAGCCTCTTCTCAGCTATGGCATCACCTTTATAGTAAGTGCCCTCAGGTCAGAGATGCCTGTAGTGTCCAACCACTGCACTTAACTCACTGGTGCACAGTTAGTTTGTAACCTTAGTAATTCACAGAGGCTGTATATAATTGAAAACAAAAAACCAAAACCCCAAAACCTCGAGCTATTCAGATACTAAAAATAAGAGTGTGAAAATAGTTCACGTCTGATTTTATGCAGTATTTTTCCTGTGTGTTCTGCTGCACATTCTTCCTCTGCCTGTGTGCGACTAACACAGCTCCTGATATCAGTGCTTATCACTGCCAGTGTTGTGTCTCTTCCAGACATGACATTGACAATACATATTTAGAAACTGACAAAGTGAAGAGAGAGAGATGAGTACAATCACTGAATATAAAAAATAGGCCTGAAAGAACAACAAAACCCCACTGAAATCTGCCCAGAGACCTCACCTCAAAATTCAGGGCACACTGAATGCCAGAGCTGAGGGTGAAGTTTCCCAAGACAAGCTCACTTTAAACCACCTGAGCCATCACAGTTTTCTACCAGAAGTGTTGCTTCAGTAGTTAAAAGTCCTGTGCAGGCTGACTGGCTGAATATTCACACAGTTTTCTGATGATTTTGCAGCCACACTGATCTTCATGCTGTTGTAGCTACATGACTGGCAGATTGTTTAAAATCTCTGATTGCAAGTTTGTGTCATACAATGGAAAACACAAACTCCTGAAAACATCACCATAAAATGTAATATGAAAGAGAAATCCCAGCGGAACACTGCAAAGCAAGAATGGGAGGCACGGAGAACTGACAAGAGAGACCCAATGTTCTAGTGCAATAAAAGCCTGGAAAATTTAATCAACACAGAAAAGTAAAATAAACTCCAAAATCCCTTACAGGAGACTGATTAACATAATTAAATTAAACTCAGAGATTAAGTTAAAGTAAGATTGAAATTTGCTGTGTTCTTTTCAGGCCTGAAGTAGGGTTTATACGACCCAAAATTTGTCCATTTATTCCATCTAAACCATAATTCTCATGAGAGTTGGCTCCTGACTACAGAGCTTGGCTGACTTGTAACATCAGAGCATCTCAGCTATGCTAACACTGTGAGAATACTGACAATTACTGAGAATTGATCAGAATAATTCAAAATTATTATATTTATGGGGGAAAGTACAAATATCTGACAAATGGTCATTTCAGAGCACAAAAAAACCACAATACAATGTCAGAATTCTCTCAGGCAACATTACCTATGTAATACAGCCAAATCTAGCAAATCACAATGGCCTTAAGTCATAAATGTCTCAAGGCCCAGAAAGAACAGTGTAAATCTTTAAGAAGTTGCAGTAGATTCCGTCTGTATTGCCTGAAACACCGAGAGGAAAGGTGTCTCATTAAAAAGTAATAAGAATAAAAAAGAAGATAAACACTGCGAAGACAAACATAGATGAACCAACTAGAACAGCACAAACTAGAGCAATAAGTAGGGAGAACCTGCCAAAATAAAAGATACATGCAGATCAAACCAACCATTGCTGAACTATGCTGTGAGGCTATGACTTAAATATTTAACAGGTTTTTACTGACATACTTTTTGCCCACATATTTCCTTGCAAATTTCAAAAGCAAAACCTAGTTTACCCTCATCAGTAAGGCTCACAGGTGCTGCAGTTTGTTTGGTTTTTGTTTTTTTTTTTTGTAAGATGTCTTGGTTTTTTTTGCTGAACAAGAAGTCTTTTATAAGAGATAAAATATACTTACAGTGGTTTCCAAATGGTATCACTCTTCAGGTAAATTACTCCAAGCCTTGGACCTAGTGCAGACGTTCATTGGGGCAGGGAACAGAGAGAGGCTGTGTCTGTACCAGGAAGAATCAAAAGAAAAGGTCAGGGGAAAATAATAATTATTTACTGAGAGCAAGAAAACTTGCTACAACTCTAACTGGCATTCTGTGCTGTGAGTACAGCTGGCTGCAGCCTGGTAGTGCTGAATTCCTGCTTCAACCCCTCCACCCAGGCTGCAAACAACCACAGTCAGTCCCCAGTTACCCCAGTCTGCCCATGCAACCTAATCTGGTGAGGCAAGGAGGAGAGGGAGCATTAGCCACCAAAGTGCTATCAGCAGGATTGCTTCTGAGAAGTCGCTTACTCCAGTGTCATGAGCACAGAGCACTGATGGAGAGCTAGCACAAACTTGGCACTCAAGTGCATCTCATCAGAACAACAAGGCCAGTCCTGTTCTGAGCAGCAACGAACACTTCCTCAGGACTGAAAGGCAGGAAAGGGAAGGAAAAAATCCTCCTTCGTGTCTTTTGCTGTCTTTACATCACAAAAATCATGGCTCATATCAAAGCAGCAGCTCCACTTTTCCCTCATCAGCCACCTGGTCTACTGCAGTGACACCAGGGAAGTAACTTATTGCCAGTCTTGCAGGAAAGGTTTAGTTCAGCAGCAGTTTTATCTCTGAAATCTTCTGAGCTAAAGAGACAGCTGGAACCAATGGACTGAGATGGAAAGGATCCACAGAAAAACGTCAGCTCTAATATTTATTAGATGGCGATTTCACCATCCAGATCTAAGTTTTTGAGAATATTTACATTTTGGGGGGGACTTCAATCCCTCTCTAGACTAAAAGAACTCCTCCTTTGCTAGCTTCTTATTATCCTTTGGTAGCTCACTGTGATATGTAGAGAGTATGTCTGAAGTTGACATCCAGGGTCACAATTAAATCCTGGTTACTTCTCTTATGGAAAGAACTCTTGAGACACCAACATATTCAGTCCTGTCCACAGCAAAGCCACTGGTGCCAGTTCCATGAAAAAATTATCTTGCCTACTCTGAGCAGACCAATAAAGCAAATATTTATTTTATCAAAGAAATCAAGAAGATGAATGAAAAATGGTAAGCGATGTAACTGTTATTTCACAGGTAGCTAATGTCACTATGCAAGTTGGAATTTATGTCTGAAAATGCAACACAAAAAAACCTCACTGCTTGTGCAGCAGGAACACTCCAGTGAGTACCAACAGACACAATGAAAGATTTTAGATGACACTGTAATAATGTACTTCACAAAATATACATTCAGTTTTATGTTCAATTCATACATTTTGTAATGATGATGTTTCTTAGTGACTGGGATATATACGAAATTCTGATTTCAACAGGCTACATGACACCTGGCAGCTACATTTTACAGTGGGTCGAGTAAACATTTTCTTTGATTCCAGTTTTTTTAGGTTCTCCCCTCTTAGAGTCTGCTTTGAATACAAATTAAGTAAATTCAAACATGCATAAAAAATCTACAACTTAGCCTGAACCTCTGAGTTTCACCAGGGCTTGGGAGAGGAATCACAAGCATCAGTTTAGTTCGAAAGAATTACATAAAATAGTGACACTTTTGACCAGAACCAAGGATTGAATTTCAAAGGTGCAGTAATGCCCAAGGATTCTGCAGATTTAAGTCCTTGCTAACATCCAGCATGGCTTACTTTCAAGCTCTCCTTCCCACCTCCATATACGGCCCACTTGTTCTGTTAATGCTGACCTCGCTTCTTATATCCACTTTGCACACATCAGCCTATCTTTTATCTGGCTATTGCTCCTCTTTTTAAGGCATAGATCAATCCCATGTGCCTTAAAGACTGCCTAGTACTTCAGATAATGTGCATTTTTAACTTGTACTAGAAGCAGAAAAATCACAGGATCAGGTCTTTAGTCTTTACTTCAGCAGAACTCCTAATTTCAGACAAGAGAAGCCTAAGAACTGCATGTACTAATCCTGCATATTTTGTCACCTCTCTTTTTGTGTCATTACTGCTCTTCCAGTCTCTGGGATCCCAATCCAAGTGGCTCTCTCTTGTAGCACTGCCTAGCACTCAATCTGGCTTCCCATCAAGGGTCAGGAAGACAAGTTGTTAGAGATGGGCTGTTGGAAGTCTACAAAATCTGGGCTCAAAAATCTCTGTGAAAGGCAATACTTAAAATATCTTCATTTTTCTCCATGTTTTTTGCTATGGCCTGGGAAGATATCTCTCTTTCCTCCAATGTGATGAGCATAAAGCACTGAGATCCTCAGCAGTTGTTAGGCATTTTTAAAGTACATAAAATCAACAAAGCTGATGGTGCTTCTTAAGACACTGGGATTGCAACAGAGAATGAAATACCCCAAATTTTTTTTAATTAAAAGAATTAATTAAACTTTGGAAAAATTAGAGGAAAAGGATCTTTGACCATAAGAAGATTGGGCAAAAAGAGAGACAAGCAGGACAACAGAGGAATGGGATGTGTGACATTGAGTTAACTAACTTCTCCCCTGTCTATCTAGGCTCTTCTATCCAGAAAAGGAAAGCATTATATTTCTGTTCCATGGGGTAATTTGTGCTTAATTAAGATTTCGGAGGATAAATTTTCTGCATGAATGCATTCCAGAAATGCAGACTTTATTACTTAAATATTCCCACTAATGATAGTAACTTGGGCATTTTATATATGCTCACTTTTATTCCACCTTGCTCTTTCCAAGTTTTATCTGGTAATTTAGAGGGCGTGAGGAACATTAATTGTATCACTGTTTTTATTAAGGAAAGTCCATTTTATGAGAGTAGTGATGTACTACAGATTGTGATTTAAGATGTACACTTTAGGTCAGTTTTATACTGACTTCAGTGCAATTGCAGTGGGCACAAAGTCAGGAGAAAATGTGGTGCTTTACATAATAATGCTGATGATTAATAGGCTCCTGGACCATAACTCTATATTCTGAGGCACTGATCCTCCTTCTCCCTCCTGAAATTTGTGTCTTGACCCTTTCATCTCTTGTTAGCTACCTTTCCAGGGCTGTTCATTTATCAGCACCATTGATCTGATGTGGTCTGTCATACTGTATTACCTAAAACACACAGAAGCAAACACTGGCCTGACTCTGCTCTTTACACAACACATCATCATATTTCCTTTACAGATGACTTAAATACTATAAACATCAACTTACTGCTGTTACTTGGTCCTGAAACTGGCTTTTTCTAGATTAGTTCCCTGCAGGATATTTCTGTCTCTCCCCCTGGACGTACTTCTGTCTGCTCAGAGACACCATCAAACATATTCAGTACTCCCTGCCTGTAAGGGGCACTCCTATGTCTGACCAGCAAGGGACAATCAGCAAGATAGCTCCTTCTCTTTGCTTGAGACCTCGTACCACAATCTTCTGTTACTTATTTTTAGTGACTCCTGATCAAGCGGACTCAAGTTTTTAGTTAATTGCTATTTATTTTATTCCTGCAATAGTCTTTTCGCCGATATCATCAGAATGCTTCCTTCTGCCTTTCCTCTGATCCCTAGTAATGAAAAAATTAAAAGATGAGCTTCTTGTGAGCTTAATTCTGATTACTCTTTTTTGCTGTGCTGAAACAGTGCTGTCTATCATGAGGCAATGGAAAGTAACTCACTAGTGCCTCAGAAGTCAGCATGTCTGATCTTAATCCACATATTGTACAGCTCTCTTGAGTCAGGTGGGTTGATTTTTAATTGATGCTTTCACAGTCATGATATATTTTCAGACTGGGCTGTCTAGGCTAAATTCAATTATTTTTGGTTGCTTTTTCTCTCTGGGACTAGCATTTTGGATTAAATTCTTAAAGCACAGGAGGGATGACATGAGAACAGCAGTGTTAGCCATCAACAAACAGGATTCAAGAATCAACTTTCTGCATGAAGTGGGTTATTCCAGACATATTTTACTGTTTCTCTGTAAGGAGAAAGTACATTGTCCTTGACATAGACTGACTATCTCATTTACATTGTATGAACAAGGTTAGGCCATTGGTTACCTATATGTAGATATCCAACCCCAATGTCTTAGAGATCAAGACGGACTGACATATAAAAGCCACTGTTCCAGCAGAGGCCAGAACTTGTGCCAAAAAGCCGACAAAAATTTAGCAACACAGGACATATTATGAGAAGGCCATAAGCATGGATTTTTCACAGTAGTCAAAGCTTCATTTCCAAGAGCAAATGGCTCATTTCTGTATTCTACTGGGAATGCTGTATGTCCACTATCAGTATGGCCTAAAAATCAAAAATTAATTTGTTAATGGATTAGACATTCACAGAAAGACTGTTTAAAGAGGCTGGACTGCTCTAGCCTGGTAAAGGCAAATTTCTCAAAAGGATATGTTTGCAATAGCACTTGAGAAAAAAATCTCTCCCTGAAATCCTGGAGGTATTACTGAAATCCAGAATAGCAATGTAGTTCGTAGGAAAGTCTACATTATGTTCCTACTTTTTGTCTCATAGGCTCTCTATTACTTGCCTGCAACTGTTTCTTTTTCCCTTCTTTCAGTGCCTTTTTTCTGATAGTATAGAATTTCACTGCTCTTAAGCTGCAATTCTTAAATTTGATTTTGGCACTTGGAATAGGCATTTTCGAGGTCTCACTTTTGTCTGTTGATTCTTCTGACATTTCTTTATATTTGCAAGCAAATATACTTTAGTACTCTTAGTGTAACAGCTAACCATGCCTAAGAGTTCAAGTCAAAAAGGATAGCTCCTTCTGACTTTCTACTTCCCATGCTGAATCCCTTCCTACATGGGGCAGTGGCCTCAGCCCAGAACATTCTCTCTCATTCAAGATCTAACTGTTAGTGCTGCCTATTTTCCACTAATGAAGATCTCACCATGCTCAGTGTGTTGGATGTGTAAATTCCACGCCTGCAGGTGCGGCCAAGTGCCCAAGCAGAACATACGCCGCTCTCTTGGCTGCTCCTTGAAGGGGACAGAGCAGGATAAAACCATGCTTGGCAATGTTAAGCAACTGTTTGGACTTTGCACACCTGATTTGAAATAAAGATAACTGCTACTTGGAAGAGGAAACTAAATGTCAGTAGTTGGTAGGCCTAATCAGACCAGGTCACCAAAAGCCCTAACGTAACATTCAGCTAATGGTTTAAAAGAATACAAAAATCTGTGATGCCAGATTGAACCATGGCAGTGTGTCAGACCACTTTTCACATGTAATAACAAGAAGAAACAGTATTGTACACATAATAGATATATACATATAAGTAACCATATATTTATGTATGTATTATTACTTCAAAATTATCTTGTTCTGGCAAAACATTGCTGGGTACAAAACATAGAATTTTGTATATCCCTACTATGTAGCCTTCACAGTTTTACCTACATAATTTTCAAAGCAGTTCATTAAAGTGGGATGTGACTGAGGCAAACAGATAAAGTCCTAATTTTATTGATGTTGGTGTGGAATATGGAGTAAATAATCTGTGTTCAGTGGAACTGCACCTACATAACCTTTGCTGGGAACATACTGATTTGTGGGTCGTGCTTGTATACTGTGAGCGTTGTTGAATCTTGAGTGCTACTTTTCTAGATACTCAGTATTAATAGAAGCAGTTTGAGGGTATAAACAGCCTCAAGCATTTATGTGCTGATGCTGTAGGTTACAAAGGCATCAGCATTATGCCATGAAATTCAAAAGGTTTGTAGGAGGAGAACAAATAAGATGTTCAGGTTTTGAAGCCATGAACACTCAAGATGGCCAGTGCAATCAGAATATTATTGTCTTGTTGACAAGAAGGCGGCACTCGGACAACATGACACCACCTTGCTACCTTAAACAAGATTCTCACAAAACTAAAGATATAGTTGTACTGCAAGTAATACCAATATTTCTGAAACTGAAATATGAATTGCCATCACTGCAATCACCAGAGACGAAGAAAATGTGTAGAAATTAAATTGTTACAGTAATATATCCGCGTAAGCTACTGCTTTGGCTAGATGAGCCAGATTAGCTCATGACAGATGAGCTTCATGAACATTTCATTGCCAAGGAACCCTGTCAAAATATTGGTGATTTCTCCGAATCTGTTCAACATCATGGAGATGTCAAACGAAATCTGAAAGGACATTATTTTTCAGGAAGAACAAAAACAATGAAAGCATACGAAGAAAATGAGCTGAGTTTCTTCCTCCTCCCCTACATGTTCCTTTGGTTTCATTAAATGCTGTTCTTGCAAATACTTTGGCATAAACCCTGAAACCCTTTAGTCCCATAGATGCTGGCGAATTGCAGAAATAACTGAATGTCCTCAAAAAAATAGATCTCCCTGTTTCAGTAACCAGGTTTTCAAACAGACAATGTGTTTTCACCGAGGTGCAGAGACTGTGCAATCTCAACATGTAACAATTTAATCAAGATTTACACCACTGACACTGGTTCTGCCATACCCCCGTTCTTCCTGTTCACAATGGTACAGCACTTGATGCATCAATGTCTGGCCACCAAGCTTGGGGTTCTTACGCTGAAAGATGATCTCCATCACAAGTAAGTGGAAGTAACCTTTCATGAATATGGAACATGATGCAAAATGGTAAATGATAAAAGTAATTAAATACTCTTTTTTTTCATGGCTTGTTGCTTGCGGAAACTATGAGATACTGTTTATGTTAATTAAAGGTAGAATTCCATGTAGGACAGTGGAATAAATTTCAGCTGTAAATTTCAATAGATATGATCCCTTTCAGGACTATCCCCTTCAAGGCAAACTAAGAAATAAAAGTTTCACTGGTACATCTGGTTTTCTCAAGCACCAAGAGCCAGGTTATCAAACAGAAAAACAGAAAAACTGAACACCCTCCTCCCCCCCAAAAAAAACCTTAGCATTTTATTGATAGAATTCCTTCCTCTCCCTGAGCTTTCATTATGTGACTTGTTTTATAAGGAGATGAAAATGCTTGCACAATTTTTATCTGCCTTTACTAGAGGAAGATTTATATTAAAAATCACATTTGCATGGATTCTGAGGGGCAAAGTCTGAGACAAGGAATTTTTGCCTTAACTTTTAGCAATTTTACCACCACTGCCCGAATGCTGAGTTAAATAACCGTGTTACTGTCAGTTATGAAAAAAATTAAATAATTTAATTTTTTTTTTTTTGTTGTTTTGGATGACTGTCTCCATCTCTGAAGATTTCCCTTGCCAGTCATTCATTAAAGAGTCGGTAACCAACACAGTGAAAAAACTAGGTAAAAAGCATCACGAATGTGTTTTCCTGTACCATTCTTCCTGTGTGTTTGCTGCCTCTGGCCTCAAACTGTACGAATGAAAGCTTGTTTGATTTATGTCAAAAACTATATATAAAATATCACATGAGATCCACAGAGAAACCGAGTCACTCTGGGCTTTAGTTTCATTATCCATCAAGGAATAACTGACTACAGTCTTGGAGTATGTAGAACTGATCAAAGCCCTTGCATCCTCACAAGCAAAGAGAAAACCACTGTAGATTTCCTGTTTCATGCTTCAGTGCCAAAGCACAATGAAAATAGTTCTAGATGAGCATGTGAATTATTCTAAAACATTGTTCAATCAAATCTGATGGTTATGCACATTTGTGAAACTCATAATTTGAAATGTCAAGTCACTGACAGCAGTGTGTCCTGAGGTGTGATGTATATTTGTGACAATTATTTGCTTTTTAAAGTTGTGTATCATCTGCATCAAACCAGGATTTTTTTTAAGTGTGCCTAAAATGTAGAGATGTCAGTGCCAGCTGTGTTATTCAGATCTGGGTTTTAAACACCCTGTGCCAGGAAAACACAGTCACGATATGACTACAATGCCATTTTTAAGGCACTCTGAGTTATTTTTCACTATTCTCTTAAAACTGTACGTGGTGTGGCTGATGGAGAATGATTACTAACATTAATAGCTGCTGAAGTGATTTTTGTGCAGTATATGCAGCATGATGCATTAAGGAAAATAACATAGCAGTAATTGTTATTCTTACTTTAGTATTAGCAAATGATACTCTTGGGATTTATTGTAATTCAGTATTCAGCTCTCTTCTGTGGCTCTTAGAGGCCTCTTCTCTGGTCATTTCAAAACTTTTTTGAATGAAACTGAAGGCAGTTGGCTCTGTTGTTGGATAAGTTCTGCTAACGTAGGAGGGCTGTCTCCTGAGTGCTAAAAAGACCATTTGTAAATCTTCAGCATCTTCTTCCTTGACAGCAGAAGTTACTATGCAGAATGGTTTAGATGATGCTGAAATGAAATTTTACAGGAGATCCACAATCTTCCAAGAGAAGGCATGGTAGGGAATGGCAGTGACTTGAAGGGACCTGATAGCAACTTCCCCACCTTTTATCTTGGAAAGTGACACTGTAAATAAGCACCCCACCAGTGTCTGAACTCAACATTTTTTCTTACCAGGCAAGAAATTCTGTAAGGAGGTGATTTGAGTTTTTAAATGTAGACAATCTGGCAGCTACCTTACTCCTGCTATTTTGTGACAGAAAATCCTATAAGAAAATGGCCCAGATGAACGAAATTATCAGGGCACTTGCAGATATTCTGATTTCTGCCACAACCGGCAAGAAGTACCATAGGAGATAGATCAGGGATCTTAGCTGTAGGGGAGCTTAAAGCTATTCTAGTTCAATCAGATTTCACAATTTGCTCTAATGAAGAGCACTGGCAGAAGTTCAAAGCTATTCCAGGTCTCAACTTTCCCTCCACATTACTATAAAAATGTCTGTAGAAGTGTTAACTGCAGAGGAGCCAAAAGTTGTTTTGGTTCCAGTCTTTCCCAGCAGGAGTAACTGAGAAAATAGAGTAGGAGTGATAGTTCTGCTCACAGCTCCCTCAGCCTCCTGCAGAACACCAGAGATGTTGCTGGGAACACGGCAAAGTGTGCCCAATGCTGTCACCCCTCACAGCTCCTGCAGCCTCAACCACGCCCTGAAAACACCACCAATACAGATGCACTGGCTCAGTAACTCCAGAACTCTTTGGAATTAGCATCAACCTCCACAGCTGATAACGTGAAGCCTGTTTGCAAGCAGAAGGTATCAGGAGGATGGCTGTGTTCAGCCAACATTGATTTCTTCAGCCTTTTGTCTGTGTCTGCTTTCTGTCTCCTTTGGAGGTGGCTACTGTTACTACAAGTAGCATGAATCACGTCTCTGTTAAAAAACAGAGCTCCAATTCTCTTACATAACCCCTGTTAACTGCATGTCTAATAATAGTAAGCCATTCCCAGGTAGGGATTCTGTGCCCCAGACCCAGACACATTCACATGCATGCACACACACATATTCCTATTACTTTCTACACCTCATTTCTGGGAAGGAGTGAGCTTTTCACATGCAGTATGACAGTTCTGAGCTGCAGGACATGGCAACTATTATTTTAAAATGCCATTTTCACTTATTGCCTTGAGAAGCCAGTCTGGTGTGTGCAATTTGCTTCTCAGCCTAAACAGCAAGAAGGAGTGGAAAAAAACCCCAACAGCTCTGTTTGGTTTTGAGAGAACATTGAATGGTGAAGGCTACAGTTGGATCCTGTCCGGAACGCTCGAGATTTTCTAGGTGTTAACTCCTTCTGTCTCTTAAAGAAGGCCCATGTTTTAATAAAGTACTTCTCGTAGTTCTGACAAACCCTTGTTTTTATACCTCTTAGTTTCCCCCTTGGAAAAGTAAATGACAGTATGCAACTCTCTCATTACTGCATGGCTAATAGATAATGCTGCAAATCAATGATGAGGTCTTCAGACAAAACTTCTCAATAAATGGAAAATATTATTCTTTTTGTAATCCATGAGTGGTCTATAGAAGGAGTCAGTTTCTGAAGATTACTCTGGTGTCACAAAATTCTGAACTTTCATTCAGTAGAAGGTAATCCTTGCATGACTGCCTATAACTAAATCATACAACTGAGCACTGTCCAGACACTTCCTTTCCTGAACTCTGATGGGATTGATGTCAGGACCACTTCCCTCGGGAGCCTGTTTGCACGTGGAGTGGTTCTAGACTATTTCACAAGGTTTGCCAATGAAACTAGTTCCTTCTGACTTCTCCTATCATCAATCACCATTTCTGGGCATGCAAACTTGAATTATATGCTATTACCAACATAAGAGATGGATTTCAGTCATCCCAAACCTCTGTATTCTCTTATTTTAAGAGATGTCTTGGAGCCAGGGATTTGAAAAGTTAGTTTCACTTCTGAATTTGTTCAGCTTTGAGAGTTCAGTTTAGGTTCATCCTTTCCCACTGCATGAAAAGAGCATGTATGTGAAGAAACAGCTAAAAACTTAGGTGGTGACATAATAAAAACATTCTCCTTCAGCTTTTATTTCTAAATCTATTATCTTTCTTAGCTCAGGTAATCTTTCTTGAAAGTTTGTTGAGAGTACTTGAAAACATCAAAACTTAGTGGATCAGATGTTCAGACTCTGTCTCTGTGCCTACTTCTGACTAAGATATGCCATACTGCGTGCCAGGCAGTATCTTTGGAAAAATCCAACCTTCTGTTTTCTCAGGACCTATGGACAACAACCAACAATTTTGTATTGTTATTATTGGATCAAGTGTCTTATCTCTTATGAATCCCTGGATCTAAAAATCACCTTATAGTAAAGTCAGATCTGAACTAAACCTAGACTGTGTTTGAACTCGCAGAGTGACTGATCTGTCCAACAATTGCAGACTGACTTTCATGGATGCCCTCCCACTAAGTTAGTCTACAATACTCATATGATCTCCCACAGATTTCTGTGGGTGCAACGGGGAAAAAAATTGGACTGATACTTTTATTTGTTATCAAATAAAAGCCTACAGTTCAGCAGCAATAAGACTACAGTGAAAAGTCCAAAGACCCAAGCAAGTGAAAAAAACTAAATCAAACAAGAAACCTACTGAGTTGTAAACTGTAGTTTATCAGTACCATGCAGTCATGAGCTGACTGTGTTACTGCCCTAGGGTAAGAAGTTCTTACCTTCTCTGTAGGAAGTCAAATTAATTTGCCTTCACTATCTAGTAATCCCTTTGTCAAGCAGTAAGAAATTCAGATATTGGCCTCTCTGTGTTACAGTGTATTCTTTGGAAAGTTGAAAGAAAGAAATGAATGGAAACCATAGAACAAGCACCAGTTGCTGAACTTGCAGCATTCTTGCTAGAAGAGCAGTATTAATATTTTAATTGCTGATTATAACACTGTCCCAGATTCCAGCTAAGTGTCTGAGAACACAATGGATCTTGTGCAGTCAGGCTATTTTTATTAGGACTGAAACACCTGTAGGAAACAATTTAATTGGTGACCCAGTAAAGGGTTAAACAAAAGTTACACTCAAGTTTCCAAAGCCATCTGAACTGGCTTCAAGAAGACATGAAACATCTATGCATCTGGAAAATGGAACTTGCAATTGACTTTTCTGTACCATCTGCTCTCAAGAACATTTTCTGCTTGGGAGTTGCATAAGCAATGAAAAAAAGCACACAAACAACTTCCTGTACCACGTTTTCGGTCACTTGTAATGACGCATTACAAAGCAAACCAGCTAAATATGCACAACTGTGCTCCACTCCAGATGACAACATGTATTATATAGGAGGAACTCCTGACAGAAAGACACTTATTTCAAGACAACACAAAGAACACTCAAGGGGAAATATTCACTACATGTGAGAGTTGGGGCAAGAGTCTGTTGCTGCGCGAGGGGTTACGGAGCGGCGAAAGGAAAACAGCAGCAAGGCAACTCTCTTACTTGATGCAAGAAAGAGCAGTTTATTGAAGGAAGCCATGGCTTTAAATAAGATAGTTCGTGAAAAACAAAATACAGACAGCTCATTGGTCAGAGAGAGAGACACCTGTTGTCCCTGGTTTTCCCACGGGTTCAGCAGGTGTTTATCTTTGTTATAATTCCTCTCTGTTTTTCCCAAATACTATCACCCTGGGAAAAGGCACAGGCCAGAGCTAAGAAACTGTCTCAGCCTGGGAAAGGGTTTCCCAGCATGAGAAAGAGAAAACGAGCTCAGAGCCTGAAGGAAGGCCTTGCAATTCTGCCTGGACCTGCAGTGGTGTCCACAAGAGTCAGGGAGAGTTTTGCCTCTATCTCAAAAGGCCAAGAATAGTTCAGAAAAATCAATAAGCAGACATTTTTTGCTTTACAAAGCAAAATGACGGAACTTGTTGTGCCTCTTTCTGTAAAGGGGAGTTTAACTTGTAATGAATGTAAGCTTTTTTTTGTTATTTATTGTCCCTTGAATGAATTTTAGATTCAAAATTATTCTTATCCCAAAAGCATTCAAAAATATAATTTGTTTAGACTCACTTTGTTTGTCTGTTGGGAAGCCAAGGCCTGATTTAATCTTGTATTGTGGCATAAATAAAACAATATCCCCAGGAATTAAGAGCAGCTTAACCAGAATAAAAATATCTACCTCTCCAAATGAGTCCCAAGCCTTTAAAACTGTGCATGTATGTATGTGTTGGCCTTTCTCTTTCCAGTGACTGCACTAATGGAATTGGATGGAGAAATATGGGAAAATCCTGGTACCTGTGCAAATGCAGGGAACTGCTGAAGAGGGGCTGTAGCCTTGACTGAAGCACGGAGTGCAGCTAAAGGAGGCAGTTTGCCTCCACTTGGGGGTGTTTCTGAAGCTAAAGTTGAGTTTCCTCACTAATGGACAGACTCAGTCGTCAGTGCAGAACTGACCTGGTTTGGGCACAGGCACACGATCCCATTACTGTTTAATTAGCAGGAGTTTGCGTTGCTGCGAGAGAGCAGACGATACCTAATCTAGCCTGAAGTCACAGTGGTGCAGACAGGTGACATCTGATCTGACTTCCAGCCTGCCACATTTTGATGATCCATTTGTTCTGAAAACATTCAAATCGGTGTGTGAATTTATCCTAGATCAACATTTTTTGTTACACAGCTACAGTGGTTTTGGTATGGTTTTATGACTGAGATCCACTATGCAGTCAACCTACAGCTTCAGAAACTGATTTTGCATGGAAACAAACAATTTTATCATTCTAAATCTGGGGGTAAATCTGGGGGTGCAAACAACTCCAGGGGAGACAGAATCCCCCACCTGGGAAGGACATTGTCTCTATAAAGACTAGCCATGGAAGAATAAAGGGGTTCACTTCCAAATCAGTATATCTATTGCTTTCCATGGACCAAAAGGACTTAGACCACCAAATTTTCTTCCTATCTTCAAAATACAGTGGTTTTATTGTTAATACAGGGTTTTCCTAGATAATGAACCCTGTAGTCTAGAATCTGCAAGATTAGATAATTCTCAGGAGACAAGTCTGTCTTCAAGAAAATATCTCAGCCTGTGGCAACAAATTCTCAGGTTAATGAAAACTGTTTTAAGATTTCAGCTGAATAAAGGAGGTGCACAGTTCATACAAGTCACCTCTGCATGGGAGGGAATATTAATATATTTTCTATGTCTACAGTTCATTAACAGCAAAACCTGGTTCATATCCTCTTTACTACAGCATTCTTCCTTTCTTGTCTAGCCCCCTTCCTGACTCTAATGCCTTACACCTCCATCCATCAGAAGGACACCATATAAAATTTTGTTCATAATTACATTTGCAAGTCTCCTCTGGTTTTCATGGAAGTTACATCCTCATAAATGAGAGCAGAATTTGGTCCTCTGTCTTTTCAAAAGGAAGACTAACGATCAAATAATTTTCTCACATCTCTGTTTGCACTTTCACAGTCTGGTTACATTGATTTGTGTCTCATAAGTAGACATTTCCTTTGTTGGTTACAAATCAATGTTATAGACCTAGCCTGCCTGCACGTTTTTCCCTTCCCTCTTACAGTGAGAAAAACAAAGTGCAGCTTCAATTCCTCTTGCTTTATAAATCTGAACTTCCTTGATGAAGCATGAGAGAAAAGCAGATAAAATTCCAGCTCTCCCTCAAAAAAACAGGAAACTCCTGTGCTTAAATTTCTAATTACCAAGATGCTTTATGGCATGATAAACACCTTTATCATTCCAGTCCTGACACTGCTTTGTGAACCTAGCTATAATCCTCTCCTTCAGATATCACAAGACTTCCCAAGGCAGCCCACTGTGATATCACAGACAGCTATGATTTCATGGCATGAGTAAGGAAAAAAGAGGCAAAGGTTTTAGTCTGCAGCAGGACTGAGCTGCCACACAAATCTCCAGGAAAGGATGGAAAAGTAGAGGGTTTGCAATTGGTGGCTGAGAGGCAATGAGGTTTTTGACTGCAGTGTGAAAATACAACAGTGAAGATAGATGGGTATTTCACTGCAAATGGATACATGTGATAATAGAAAAGGAGTAGTAAGGAACAGAGCCATCAATCATACCAACTAAAAGAAGGTATAGGTGTAAATGTGGATTATATCAGTTTGATTTTCCTTTATTAAAAGAGAAAAAAATAAAGTTAAAAAAGAAGAGTCAAAGCAGCCTCAACTCAATCTCATAAATTTTGATGCTATGAAGAAGTTTAGTAAGTGACGGTTCCACCAATTCACCAATTTGATGGAAAACTTGTGACTGCCAAAATGAAAATAGAAATTGCTTAGAGCTGGAAATATAATAATAATAATAATAATAATAATAATAATAATAATAATAATGGTATAATTTAAGATCAAAAAATAAAAGAAAAATTTTATAAATATGAATCCGGCAGCCACCACCATCAAAGAACATCCTCACAAGTCAAATAGGAATTACATTTATTTTAAAGAACAGCATTAGAAATCAGAAAATCTGGGTCCTACTTACACCTCTTCTGGGGATTCTATGCTTGGCCTTGAGAAGGATATTTCAGTGCTCTGTGCTTCAGCTTCTCTGTAAGACCAATCAAGATAATAATAGATCAGCTTCCCATGCATCTTAATTCATGGGTATTGAACAAACACTTTTTATGTAGAAACTATTAAATGGCAGAATAGAAAAAAAGGAATGTGAAGATTTGGGGAACATTTGAAAAAGAAATTCCACAACTCAACCACCTCTTCAAATCACAGGAAGAGAACAAATAAAGTCCTTTTTTGCATTTTATTCCCAAAAGAAGTGTAAAGCTTCCCAGGCAAATGGGCACAGAAGTTGTCCCTGCAAACATAATAATGTAAATGGTGAGAGAGAGCCCTGGCTGGCTGCAGTTCAGGCAAGAAACCACATCACTCTAAGACTTTGGCGACCAACCATTTGGTGTCTCTGTTCCACCAGTCCACAGCCTTTGGCACCTGTTTTGCTTGTATTTAAAATAGGCCTGGCTTCCTAAAAATTTTGTGGTTTGTAATAGTAGATATAGTGGAATAGGCCTGATAGAGTACTAGGTATTAGAAAGAAAGAAAGAGAGAGAGATACAAAATAATAATACTAAAATGAAAAGAATTATTAAAAAAACCCCAATTATTCTCATTTGATGTAACTTTGATACAACTTTGATACAACTTTTCCCAACATGCCACGAGTCAGACCTGCAGAATCAAATATGTTCATCGATGTCTGTTGCAACTTCTGTCTCTAGTAAGAGTTAAGACAGAATTCAAGAAACAGAACTGCCAAAATCAATTCACTGATTTGGAATATATCTACCAAAACCCCTAAGCAGTGATGTGTTACCAGGCCAAAAGGACGAGCACAGCCATGTAGGACAGAGAGAACTCAATATGCATTTCAACACAAATATATTTATAGCAGATTGTTTGCAGCTCATGGTGCCTTCCACTGTATTCGGTGTATTTTTCTTATCTTGCACTATCAAAGTTAGCAGACGGTGGAGAGGTATGCATCTTTTTCTTATCTTATCCTGAACAGGCTTTACTAGCAAGGACATAAATTCTGTCTTTTCAATACCAAGCTACAATTAGCAGAGAGGTCAGGACACTGCAGTGAGCACAGAGGTCACAAGTAGCGCTGCTACCCAGGGGGTTCCAGAGCTAAACACAAACCCAAAGCACTCTGGGCATATGAAAATGCAAAAGCTATTTTTTTTATTTCTGCATATATGCATGTCAAGAGTAAATATTTAAGGAATGAAAAACATGATAACAAAAAAACACTCCCATGTCTGTGCATAACAGGGATCAAAATATGCAACTGACAGGTGGGCAAAGTAGGTTTAGCTGGTGGAGAGCACTGGAGAGAAATGAAGCCTTGCCTTTTACATTTTCATGCATTTTAAAAAGCTGCTCAGATTATTTGTTTACTTTAACCTGATGTACATTCCTTTAACAGGAAGTGCCAAAGAAAATTTGTACTGGAATATGAACACCTTCAAAAATTCCAGAGTATCTCAACATGGCATTTCTCTTTGGTTCTTTCTATATAGTTGTATAGATAAACATCAAAAGTGAAATATTTAGGCTCGTCACCCAAAGACTGGGAAGTGCCCACACTGAATGCGCACATTACTTTAAAACCTAGTCTCATGAAGATTTATTACTGGCATGAAAATTTTCAAAGAAGGCTTGGATAGACTTAGCTAGCTAAAGGTGAGTGCCAGTAATTCCTACACAATGGAGCAAGTACCCTCAAAAATCCTGGCCCCACAGGATTGGCTCCAGAAGCAGGTGGAGCTGAACTGTTAACTGAATATTTGAAACACACCAACCCTGAGAGGGTTATACTGAGCTTTGTGACAGCTACACTTGAGGAAAAAGAGGAAGGAAAGGGGCTGAAGGAGACTGAATGGAAAATGAACAATTGAGATCAATGGAACAGGCCTGGAGGCTTCTAAAGAGAATCTTTTAAAGAACCACAAACAATGGCCACCGTCTAGACTGAACACACAGACTAAAGTCAAGACAAATCATCACCATTAAAAGCTAAGTAATCACATCACATAACAGCAAGATACAGCAGTAGTCTCTCTGTCTGCTCTGAGGTGAAAGCACCTGGAATGTGACATTTGTTTCTGGGCACCTCCTCATCAGAGTGATTGGAGACAGTTCAGAGAAGAGCCTCATAAGCAACCAGTGTGGTGGAAAGACTGAGCTATTAGGGAAAGAAATTAAGAGCTACATCTGCAATAGCCCGGTTACATGCCAGTGACTGTCAGATGAGGACAAAGACATGAAAACAAGCTGCATATAATTGAAAGGTGTGAATGAAAAAAAAAAAAAAAAAGAAAAGAGAGGGTAGCTAATAATGTGAAGGTATATGGATGAAGCTAAATGAAACTGAGACCAGTAACATGAAGCTGAAATTCCAAGGGGCAAAATATTATAAACCTGAAAAGTATTCTCCTTAGGGAAGGAACTGAAGTTTGATTCTGTATTTAAAACTGACCTAGACAAAACACTAGACATGCGATGCACACATCCTTCATTGGCCTTGGGGAGATGGGCTGAGCAGGTTTTGATTGTTTGTCCAGTTTGCTGACAATGACTCCAAGGTACACTGTGTTTTTCTGGTCTAAAAACTATCCATAAAAATATGGAAACCTATGAAAAACACTTTGGTAGGTTAGAAGATGACTAACCAGAAGGAGACTTAATTCATATTCATTGGATAAGCCTGTGAATTAGGCAGAGTTGTATATGAAGAAAGAAGCAAAACAGCAAGGAGTAAAACCTATCGGGTTGAGAAAATGGATTTTAGCATCAGGTTCCCAAACAGAAATAGCCACATGGCATGGATAATCCACTGCATAAAAAGAGAGCATTATACATGGATCAGGCAACAAGATGTGAGAATGGAGATGGGGAAATGACTTTAAAACATATGTGACATCCTGAATCACGAGTTGGCTAGTCTATGGAAAAGTTACATGCTTGTGTCACAATCCAGAAACCTGAGTGTGCAAAAAAGAGACCTTGTCTCTCTCTACAAGGTATCCTAAGAAAGTAAACGACAGACAGAGTGAGCCTTGCACTCTTCCATACTATTGAACCATGAATATAAGCCTATAAAAGAAAAAAATAACACTCCACTTACTTGAGTATTGAAACACTGCAAAAAGCTGCACACACAGACAAAAAGTATGACAGACATGTAGAGGGTGGCAGTGAAGGGAGTGCAAGTGTCTGGACACAGTGAGATGAAACATTGCTGTCACTTCCTATCCACAACCTCTCCAGCAGCAAGGAGTGCAGACAGGAAAACCACCAGCTAAACCTGAGACATTGAAGTTACTGCATAAAACAAACCAGATCCTGATTGATTTTAGCCTGCACTGGAAATAGCCCTTAGTTTTATTAACTGGAAAGTAAAGACCTTATCGTTGAGAAGCCAGGGGAAGGTAGAGACAGAGAAATAAACTTGTTAGTGATAGTTTTCAGCAAGAAGAACAAAGTCTGTTTTTATAGCAGTTGTATTACCAAAGAGAAAATTTGGTTAGTGGTATCTTCATTTGAGTGGCATCTGGTTTTATACATTTGGAAGCAAGGGGAAAAAAGACAACCTTCTTTGAACTAGAGACACTAAGTGATTTAACTCCCCTCTGGCCTTACACAGAAGGGGCTTCTTCCAATTTTATGCTGCCATGTAGTCCTGACAAGGCAGCACCTTCCTGACACTGCAGCGTCTTCCTGACACTTCACTCAGCCTGAGGTCTTATGAATACAGCACTGCTGACTGTTGGTTCCTTCCACAGTGTGAAGGGAGAACATCTCATGAAGTTTCAGGTGACACTATACAAAGATCGTATTGGCTTCTGAGTTATACTTCTGCTAATCTTCCTCACTGGTCAAGACATCCAGAAAACTTTCCCCTTGCTCTACCTTCAGGGGCCCAACTGCAAATTCAGCATTAAGATACATCTGTGAAGAAGTTTAGCTGGTTGTACCAGCAATGGTGCATCCTGCACAAAATGATAAACAAAAATGCAGTATTGATTACATTGCAAATCATGCCCCAAGGCTGGAGGGACAATGAGACAGTGATTTCAGAAGCAATATCAGATAAAGTGTTCTTATTATTTCCCAGGCCATTGCAAAAAATAACTCCCTGATCCCTGCAAAAATTCTTGATTTAAAGAGAGGTTGGTGGTCTCTGTTTGTAGCTTGACTCTACAAACATCTGTGCTGGGATTAGTGGGAGAGTTGTGCAATATGTTGGCAAATCTGAGCAGCCAAAGAGGGAAATTTGTTCAACTGGTTTGGTCTCTGAAGCCCACGTATTGACCAATCACACCCTGTGGTCTTTATTAGCTTTCTGCAGGTCCCTGCTAACTAATGGTAACCTTTCTGTCTGCAGAGCCAAATATAGGTTCTTTTGAAGAACAGAAGGAATTCCTGTTGAGCCTGACAGAAGACAAGCCCACCACATGTCTGCCTAGTGCCGAGGACTCTCATGACAAAGGTGGCTGCAGGCTAGGTGTTTAGTTTCCATCTGATGCGAATGGATAACCTGGCCTCTACACTTACAAGATTCATGTAGTCATTCATGGCTTAACCCAGCTTCCACAGGGCCAGCATCCTAAAGCCCCATGTACATCACAGAGGACCTTCCAAGCAGCTGACAGACACTTCTGATGCCCATTTTGGCTAGGAAAACACTTAAATATGAGGAAGAAATGCAATGTTGCTCACTCCACCAAGTGCAAGCTAATTTTAGAGTTCATTCTGTGAGTCCTTATCGAGGGGATGTTTTAATTGCCTTCAGCCTGTCCAAATCAGCACTCCTACCCCTATGTATACTGCTGATATGACTGACAGCTGAGAGCTTTTCTAAACACCAAGCATAACATTGCAGTCCCTAGTGACTCTAACTGCCTAAAGTAGTGTGATTTTTATCACTTTGACAATACTTATGACAAGTTTCTCTAAGTGTAAAGGGATTGTTAAAATTTACTAAGATTTATAAAATAAGCCTACCTACAAGTTTCATGTGTATATGCAAGTATTGCCTAAAATCATATACAACAAACAGTCTGACTTTGTCTCATACCAACATTAAAAAAAGGCCTCTCTGCTCACAGAAACAATCTTGGCCCTCCTCTCCTCAGTTTACATAGCCTTCTACCCAAGCCTGGGAAAAAAGATAGGGCTCTTCCCCCCAGTAAAACAATATTGGGACTTTCCCCAAGGAAGTGTGCACCACTAACTAGTGAGACAAGGCATGGAAGAGAATCAATGGCAGAGCTAATCAGCCTTATTCAGCTGTTAAGAAAGCAACCAAACCCCATAAAGCCCCTCAAAGGTCAAAAAGTATCTCTGAGATTATGCCTGAGAATGACCTAGAAGTCACTGTCATCCAGAGAGCACTAAAATATTAAACTCTATGCAATCAAGTACTTGCTCTGTATATGAGCTGAAGTTTTCAAACCATCCCCCACAGAGATAATCATAGTAGGATCCACAATAAGAAAGATCTTGTTACAATACCTCCCAAATGCTAATGCAAACAACACCATGCTTCTATATTCAGAAAGCATCTACATCTCTGTCAAGTCTAAGATTTCTGAGACCACAGCAATAAAAGACAGTCAAATGCAAGTACACCCTAATTTCAAAGTACAAGTATCTTGACATCCAGAAGGTGCAGAATTTTTTTTTTCTGACTCAGAATGTATTAGGTATTAGAAATGTAATCTCTATTTTATGCCTGACTCAACTCTACTAAAGTAAGAGATGCTGGTGGACCCAAATGGGAGTCTAGGACATTTAAAAAAATATGTTAGCCATTACTTGGCTTGGCTGGATATGATACATAAAGATGATTTTTCAGACAGAAGCAATGAGCATGGCTCCACCCAATACAAACTGTGGCTTGGCTTGAACAGTCCCTTGAGCAGAGATCTGCAGACCCTCCCCTGTGTACCTGACTGTCTGCACACTGCCAGTGTAGGTGCACCTACTGCTGGTGCAACAGATGTTAAAGCAGGCAGACCTGACTCCCAGAGCAGAGGGATTAATGGGGCATTAACATCAAGGCCCCAGCAGATGTGGCCATTTAAATGCTAGCAGCTTTAAGTAAGTTATCCAAATCTCAAGTATACTGTGTGAGCCACTAGCACTTAATTATAGAACATTTGGGGCCAAAAGTTGCCCCAGGATATGCATGAAGTCAACGATGCCAATGGAAATCCATGTGCTATATACTGGAAAAGCAACTTGTTCTAAATCAGGGTAATTTAAAGGTTGTCTTTTACTGAACATCATTTTATTATTTACATTTACAAAAACTAATCATATGACAGTTGCCAAGATTCATCAGCTGGGCTTCAGCTTACATTCCCACAAAATCAATTAAAGAAAAGCTTTGTTTTAAAGCCTAGCAGCTTGAATTAATGTTCTGTTAAATCTGACAGATTTTGTCCATGGTTCTTTATCGACCTTTGTACTTTTTTTGACATCCTTGTGATGCACCTTTTTCCAACCAAAGTGTATTTCATGGTCTAGGGAAGAGTATTTTCACCTCCTCTTCACCTCCCAGAGCAGTATTTCAAGGCTTATCAAGAGGTGTGCCATTAAACCTAAAGCATGCTCACGGCTCCTCTCGCATTGCAGCAAACAGGTCTGTCAGATTTCAAATCTACTGAGCAGCAGCAGGTAAACACAGCTTTTGTTTTAGCAGCTCAGTTACAGCTAAGTGAGCATCTGCCCTGGCTGTACACAATAAACCTTCTATTTCAGAAGAGTATAATTGTCATTGTATTCCCTTGTCCTTTGAAATTTCGAGCAGGAGGCTTCAGCCTGAGGGGCCTCTGCAGTCTTTAGGACATTAAAACCCCCATATTCTTCCCCACTTACTATAATGTGCAATTATAGATATCTGTGTAAAATGAAGATACCATACTATAGAAAGCCTCAAATGATCACTCGGCTTGGCATTCATCCACAAGAGGCAAAGCCATGCAAGTTCAGTTATTGTTACCTGGCTGTGGCACTTGCTATGTGCAATATACTGAGGAAAACACTTTAGAGTCACTTTAAAGATTTTCCTATTCCTGTTAACAGACTCTGGAGAAGTGTCTTATCCAATGCTACTTTTCAGCTCTAATGAAACTTTCTGTTAAGTGGGAGCTGAGCTGACTTCATTTGTCACTTCTCTTGTAAGAATTTCACTTGTGGAAGTTATGGGCCTGTTTTCTTACACACAGCCCTTCACTTCCTGCAAAAAAGACTTTTATATCAAGATTTCTTCAAGAAATGCATCAGAACTTCTTTCTGGTGTAAGTCTCAAGGAATGGCATAGATGCAACTTTGAAAGCAAATCTGTGGTGAAATTCAGAACAGGAATGCAGCATGTATGTGTTCAGTCTTTCCATGGTATGAAGACTGTAAAGTAATTGGCAACTCATCCAAAATTTTAGAATGAGTAATTTGTGGCAATTTCATCTATATAAAGTTATCTATAGCATGTAGGGAACAAACATATATGCTTTTGAGAAAAAAAAAATACCTAACCTCTTGCAACATACTGACATTACATAATATATGTGTAAGAGTTTATTGAAGTGTTTGGGGCCCATGCTAGCTTTGATTTGTAGGGCTCTAAGTCATGCAGCTCATGCTGATGTTACTGTATGCTGCTATGAATGCAGAGAAGAGTTTTTAAGACCAGCTTGTTGTGTTACACTCACAACCCTCATTTTATTTTAATGTAAATTGTGTGTCTGATCTCTTTGAAGGTTCAAAGATCCTATCACCTGTACTTTTTGGGCACAGAATCTAATGAGAAGATGCAGTATAAATGATACCCATCCATTCCATTGTGTTTCTTCCGTTTCCACACTTTCCTTTCTGCCTGTCCCTTTATCTGCCTTTTTCGGTCTCTCTTTATTCATTAGTCTGTCCCCTAGCCTGCCACTTGTTCTCCACTTTCACGTATATAGTTTGTAAGACTCTGTAGTATACATCTTTTTTCTGTTTCTCCTACTTACCTCTCCTGGCACCATCAATATTCCATGCCATCACAGTACCTGGGCTTTAATTCATGTGTTTGCCTTGCATTTAGGAGGATAACTCTCTTGTCTGACACGCTCACCTTTCATTAACTCTGGTTTCCTATCATCTTCAGTTCCTACCACTCCAGAGAAGGCGGGAGGGGGAATGAAGTGCTTGTGGAGGCAGTGCTGGCTGTCACAGACTGATTGACAATGAGCACAGTGCCTCCAAGTGCCGAGATGCTGAAGTTTGTGGAGTGAAGTGAGACCTTGGTGCCTGGTACCCCCTCCTTGATTGAACAGACATTTTGAGTGTGGCTGCCCATCACTGTTAGCCCAGTGACTCCCTGCATTCTCCTCACTTCCTTCTCCCAAGCTGTCAGACTGGCAAGACTCAGGAGAAATCACAGGTTTCCTAATTGCATTTGTGCCTGCACAGAGAGAAAACTTAAATACAGGCTGGTCAGATCTGTACAGATGATGGAGAATGTTTCAGTCCATTCTGTGCTAGTGTGGGCTCTTCAATTTGTGCCTGGTAGATTCCTTGTTCTTGAGGACAGAAAGATAAGCTGTAGCTTTGTATGGATGGGTAATATGACAAAGCAAAAGGAGAGAAAAGGAAATTCATTACATTTATCTGTGCAAACATTTTCTCAAATGATTCTTGCAATTTCACATATCGAGCTCCCCTCCATGAGCACATCTATTCTGGATGGCTGTATCTTGGATTTATAGAAAAAGCTTGTTCCTATATCTATGCTGTCAGATTGGAGCTCTTTTTTGGTGCTGATCAGTCTATTCACACTCTTCTGACTGTTCCTTGCTCAGAGCCAAGACATCATGCACTGTTTTCAATGGCTATTTAAGCATCAAGTGAGCTCTGGTAGCTAGGTAATCCAGAAAGAAAAGCACAGCAGCAGCCAGTCTGGACTGTGACTGACTCAAAAGTGGTCAAGTTTTCCTTTGACTGCACAGGATAGGCTCATTTTTAAGAGGTCATTTTCTAGTCAAACCAAACACAAAAGTTGACTAAACCAAGATGGCCCAGTGACTCCTGGGAATTCCAGTGCCTTTAGTGATGGAAGAGAAAGCAGGAGCCACAGATAGTCCTTCCACCAGGTTAAGGGTGGCTGTAGGGACAGCCTTAGTTTATTTGGCTCAGTGGCTCACGATTACTGAAATAATAAGAAGCTTTCTTCTATTTTATTGCAAAGTCTCACGGGAGGCTTCATTTGCATACAGTGACTCAGAAAGCTGCCTGCTGAGCTGCACGTACTGGATGTCTGTCTGGAACAAGTCAGAGTAATTTGTCCTCTTGTTTACAGCAGCTTATTTATAACAGCGGAGATGACCCATGGATACACCAAGTCTACCGTCCCAACACCCAGAAAGGGGCTTTTCACACTCATCACAAAGCCCCAAATACTACAGCTCCCTCAACTCCTCCTTCCAGTGATGATTATCTCCAAGGGCTACAGGGAGCCCAGTGGATTAGAGCAGGTTTGGATGAAATACATGAGTAAGAACTTTTGTAGCATCATTATCTCAGTAAGAATCCATCTGCTTCAAGATGATACAAGGCCCAGGGATGGAGGACAGGTGTCCTTGAATATCTGTGGACTATGGAATCCACTATTACCTTTTTCCCCAGAAATAAGTTGTTAGCAGCCATTCCAAGGTGATCTGTGACACTTTCAGTATTTTTGTTTAATGGCTTCCAATGCTCAAAGCCCCTAGAATGAAATCTATAAAGCCACCACCTTTCTCAGTTAGATAATTTCAGCTTTTAACAAGACCAAGTTTCAGAAAGCACTGTATGTCATGTATGCAAAAGAAATAGCCCTGTAATAAATCATATACATGTATTCTAAATTAACTTTTCACAGGACTAATTTGAATGTCCTACATTAGCATCTCCTGCTGGCTAAGACTTCCCCCTAAGAATTAGATAAACAATTCTCCAACCCATGCACCTTCAAACAACTGCTTCTTCCCAGACAAGGAAACAGGTTTTTCCTCTGTTACAGATACAATATTCTTCATTAAAACCACAGAAACCTAAGGTTCAGTCTTTATCCAAAATTCTGTCTCATGTGCAACTTCTATTTTGCATTAGAAGAAGGTCAATGTCACTGGTTTGGATGAGAGAGCAGGTTTCTTAATCAGACATACCATGCTTATTTTTGACCCTGTTACTAGACTGAAATTAGTGACTATATGAATATATCTCACATATTTAGCATATATAACATATATATGTCTGCACACACCCCCACCAAACCTAAACAGTTATACACATTCATGCATGCATATGTTCAAGCAACTATTTAATCTTTAGATATACATATTTACAGGCATGTTTATATACGCATTTTCGCATACACACATATATAACTCTTAAGCATTTGACAGTCATTGAGCACTCCCTGAGCTTTGTGATGTCTCTTTTATGATATCTGAAGACTTTGGTTGAAGGTGAAGGGATAAGGTCAATTACTCTGTCCTTACAGAAGAGAGACCCACTATGCCCAAAGCTTACCTAAAGCACTTTTCTTACATACATACACACATACACACATACATACATACATACATACATGTATGTATACTCCATTAAAGGACTCCAAAACTTCTCCCTGCATCCTCTTTTACGTGGCCTGAGCAGCACTACTTGGAAATGGAGAATATGTGGATCCCAAGCTCATATCAGTAAGACTATCTGTATCTTATCATGTCCGTCATTCCTGCCACAGCACTCTCCCTAAGCAGAGCTACAGCACGTAGTGATTCTTCTGCCTTTGCTCACAAGTTTCTCCTCCACAGTACAATTTCTAATATCTCAAGTTCTTTAATGCTTACAGAGAAAACAACCTCTTCTCCTGCTCCCTAATTAATTTTTCTTCTTGCTTGCTTGCTTGCTTGCTTGCTTGCTTGCTTACCAAAGCACAGGCCATAAACTAAAATGGTCCAGAGTTCCTTAATGGCAATTTTGGTTCCTGGAGCAATGACAAATACAAGGTGTGAATTTTGCAATTCATGACGAAAAGAAGTAAAAGAACTTTATATTGAAGCAATACAATTCCTTTGATTTTCAATGAGGATATGCAGAACAGGGTTAAAGGCTTTTAAGGTCCTGAGAGATCAGCAATGCTATTTATAGCAATGCTATGTACAGAAAAGCCATATATGCAATTATTCAATTATTCTGACATATGTTTACAGCTGTTCCCTATCTCCAAGGCTGGTCAGGAAGGATTAGTAGAGTTGACTGTACAACTGATTCAGAATGGAAAAATTTACCCTCTTTTTATTTTTGGTAGCTTAGTCTTTATTTTTCAAGTGATGTTTTTGCTCAGTTGCATGAGCTGAGCAGTCTGGATAAATGGTATATATACCTCTGGCAATATAGGAAGGATTCTTTTTTTACCATTTGTTATTTATACCATGAGTCTAGTCATCTAAGTCATATGCTTCCTGTTTTTAATTGAATGACAAACTTTTCAAGCAGGAGGACAGATTACAAATGATGCATAAGTACTCATAACCACAAAAAATCTTGACCTGAACATTTTGAAAACGTCCATTAGGAGAGAAATATGGCAGAATAAAATAGAATCTGGACAAGTATGCACAGATGCCATTTTGTGGTGTCTTGCCAGGCCTAAGATTAAAGACTCAAAATATAAATAGGTGAAATAAGGAACTCTTAATATTTTTGCAAATGGTTTGACTTAAAGAATTGCATGCCATGAGTTAAGAGGGTGGAATTAAGGCTTTCTGACACTAATATGGGAAAACTTACATTATTAACTCAGGGACCTTGCTTTCCAGGAAAATTTCCCTAAATTTAAACATGTTATGTCAGGTGTCAAACATTATCTAGCTACATCACAGCAGTGAGAACAGAAGCCTTCCAACTAATCACTCAGTGTAACCTGTGGCTGCATTTTGTGGCAATCCAACTTCAGTCCTTGAGCCTTCTCCATCCAGAAGGAGTGGGAGAGAAGTGGAGACTGGTTGAAAGCAATATACAGCTCTCTCTTCCTGGAGAAAAGACGTCTACAGCAGTATGTGACAGTAGTGTCATGAGGGAAATACATCTTGGAGTGCAGGGAGTTTAAATGATTATTCCTTGGCCTTGTAAGAAGCAGCCTTTGGGCCCATCTGTGCTATGCTCTCTGAGCATTTCAAAGAGCTGTTTTCCCCCAAAGACTCCAGCAGGATGAAAAAGAGCAGCTCGTGGGGAAAACACTGCCCAGGGTGGGTATGGGAGGGGCAGAGGCAGCTGGCTCTGGTGCTTTCGACAGAGGAGTCAGTAGGGCTTCTGCTGGGAAGAAGGAACACCACTACATCTATCATAAATGAAACCTGTTTCTTTATAGTTATGTAGAGTGATCAGACCATTTCCTTGTGCCACTAATGCGTTGATGGGTATTCTCAACAGTGGCTGTCTTAGACACTATGGCTTGGAAGGAAAATTAGGGAGAAAAATACAAAACATAAAATTCAACCTGTCAACAATGATTTCTCCTGATTATGAGCAGTGCTGAGATCATATGCTACTGACATCAGTCGAATTTTTCTTATGCCTCAATATCCATTAGATTCCAACAGTCAGTTGTGTGTTTAATGCATTCTGATGCGAGTTAAATCCTATGCCTAAGACTGGGAGGAGAGCTGGACATCACCATACACATTATCATCATTCTCATATGAGGAAAAAGCATTTTGTACAACTAAATCTACATTCCACTGCTCTCAAGTTAGGTCTCACTCATAATGTGCATTCTCAATATTTCTTTCTTCTCTAGCTGTATATGAACCACACAGCTGAAGCATCATCTTTACCTTCATGAAGACCTTTTTTGAGACATGACCTTCAAAACATTTTGTCTCATAAAGTACTTGTAGGTTACTGAAGTGCAGACATTCCTAACTTCCAGGCTAGAAGTAAAGCTTGGAGATGATGTTACTTACCAAGCTCACAGAAGAAAAGTAATAAGCAAAAAATCTGAAAATCAGGCTTTACAATTCCAAGCCAGTGATTTAACTCTTGGAATAGTTTCACTGTCCACTTTGTGATTTAAGAAGACCCTTTTCCTCCTGCCCTCCCACATATTTTAATTGGACCTTGAAGCTTTTCCATTTCTCATTAGATTTTGTCCTGTGCTTTTACTTAACAAACATTTTGCTTTGAATACAACTTTTTTTTCCTCACAGTCACTTCCATTATTCCTGTTCCACCTTTGCTTTTTCTTTTGCATACACCTGTTCTAACTGAGATCAGTAGAAGATGCTGTGTTACAAATCTCAGGAGCCAGAAAAACCACACATGGGATTTTTAAACTTCTGACTATATCTTCTCCCTTTGCTTCATCAAATTGCCTAAAATTTCATGCACCATGCAAAGGAGATTCACACTTCTTCCTATTGAATCATGTATTTCTGATTTCCTTCTGAATGCTCAGAGCGCACAGGATATTTATTGAGTCTTTCATAAACCTGATCTCTTTGTCTACATCAAGATTCAGTTTCACAGACCAGTTTGGAGCATGGCTGCTCCCAGTTCTGTGTCTCCATCTCTCTCTTCTCTGCCATATGTTGTGTTTCCCCTCTGCTCTACTGTCTTCTGCTTGGTGACTGTCTCATGCAGCTGAGATCACTCTGACCCCATAACTGAGCACTCTTGTTTGTCAGCAGCAAGAGTGGACTGAGAACATCTCAGTCAGGTGTTATAAAATGTAAAGTGTGTCTGGCAGCCACAAACTTCATGACACCCCTAGCAAAGGCCTTATACAAAAGGCCTCCTGATGCAAGAACCTAGACTTCCCATATTTCTTAACAACTTCAAGTACAATCCTAGAGACAAATTCATAGCAAGTGAAAAGCAGGCTGAAGGCTCTTTTCCTGATGGAGAGAAATTGTGAATGCTAGCTACTTTCAGTACCATGTACACTGTGCCTTGGCATTTGGAGACATCCTTAAGCATGGTTTTCTTGGTTTCTATTGTTTGTATACTCTGGCCCAATGCTATTTCAGTGTATATTTTAATGAGTGAATTTATTATATAGCTCACTGCACAAAAATTTCAGTTACATTATTAAAAACTCCCTAGTACTGATTTTTGGATCAGATATTTCCTGCATGCATTTTGAATCCACTGTTGATTATTGAGTAGCTTTTCTCCTTTTTTTTTTTTTTTTTTTTGCCTTTGGCCTAATATGGGTCTGCCCTCAGTACTACTACCTTTTTTTCCTCCCCGGTATCCCAGACTACAGCATAGACCTCTCTTAAACTCAGTGAGACAAGATAAGCCTTTTCTGCCTGGCAGCATTTCAGAGACATTAAGTGTAAGAGAGAAGGTAAGTAATTCACCATGCCTCCCCATTTCTGTAATGGGGGAGGACATCTTGATACATTTACAATACTCCTCTGGGGATATTTCATCAGTTATGCCTAACTCTAATGGACAAGAATTGATTTGAACTTTCTACTTAGCACAGAGCTGTAAACAGTTTCATTCCAGGTTGCAGCAACGAGCTGATGTTTTGTAAAATTGAGAGAGATTTGGAAAACTTCTGTGTTGATCTATTAAATAAGCTAGCAGTAAATGATCCAGGGTTTACTAAATTATCTTTTAAATTTTTTTAAAAACAGAAAGAGCAATTACTAGCCTAGATTATACAGTTTTTTCATTCTTGCATCCCTCCTCCATTTTTCTCAGGGTATTGGCATTTGAGCTATCGCATTTACTTTCAGTTGAGATTTGTCAAATCAGGATACAGTTTGGGAAGGCATTTTTATTGTTCTATTTAATGTCAGATGCTTATATTTGTAGTTCTCACAGAAAAAAAGTCCAGAGAACTCTTTGTCCTGCTGTAATAATATCTGTTAATGTCTAAAGTCTATCTATCTGTCAAAAATTAGCATACAAGCCTCCTGGGGTATTCCCCCCACTCTCAAGTCTTTTATTGGTGGCACCTTAGGCAGTTTTAATCCTGGGCATGAAAGCAAAATTCCATCATTTTAAAAAAATTGGCATATACAGTATTATATCTCTGCCAAGGTTTGCAAAGTGAAAATACAGAATTCTTCATAGCTCTGCTAGGGAGCAAATAAGTAGCTCCTGTTATCACATGCTGTATTTTTTAATGCCTGTTGTACTAGAGATTATCTAGAAAGGTTGCACCTGGGGCAAATGATCACATCAGTAATCCATATTTTAAGATCCCTACTTCCAACATACTGGTCATCATGGTAAGCAAAGAAAACAGTTTGTAAGGCATTAACAATTCTTTACAGATAATACAAATAGTCACAGAAAACAGGCAAGCAAGGGAGATATGTTTCATATTAATTCTGAAGTTAGAAATCAGGCAAGCATAAGCAAGAAAAGGCAAAACAATGGCTTTCCCAGCTCAGCCTTTTGTTCCTCTTAACTAAAGATGTCATTCTGCAAGACTGTGTTTCTGGGCTGGTCCTTTGCGCTGAAGAGAGTGAAAACTGCCCTTTTTTTGTGGATCATCATCTGGATCTGGTGCTGGAACAAGACACTAGCCCTGAGAACTGTGCTGTGGGGCCACAGAATTGTCTCTTACACAGGCAGAGCAGAAGATGTCAGGTTTCAAAATCAAGCAGCACTAGCTGCCACCACCATCTGACATTTGAATGGGATCCCAACCTATTTCCAGCTGCTATGAACACTGAGAGCCCAATCCTCACAAGATTTCCTTATTTTGGTACTCTCACTGACATCAGTGAAACTGGCCTTTTGTTAACAATTTTTCTAGTTTCTAGCAAGAGATGACTTGGAGATAAATTGAAACAAAATGGCAAAAGGCAAGACTGTCACCAGACCACTGTAACTTTGATACTGATTGGAATAAATAATGAAAAACAGCCTATGTCCCTTCAGGAAGTTGAGAACCACAGTACTAGATGTACAACTTCTATATCTCTGGCATTTTAAGAGGGAAAAGCTTTTAGTTTCCTGTTGTTCCCAAGTTTGAGCAGAGTTTTTTGGCATCCATCCAGTACAAATTTAAGGACTTAGCAGCAAAACCTAGGTGCGAGTCTAAATTTTACTCCCTAGTTTGTACTGGTGCTACAAACATGGCAATAGGGAAACTGGACTACTTCTGTTAACAGGTTGTGCTCCTGTCTTCAGTTTTCAAATAACTGATTAATTTGAGTATTTTCATATTATGAGGGTCAGGTGAGCTAATGTTGAATGTCAATATGTTTCTGCTTATTACTTTGGTGCTTTTGTTCTCTTATAAATTTTTTTTAATTGTTCAGTTTAATTTGATCTTATAACAAGAGGTGCAGCTGTATTCTAAGTGTTTTGTAATGAGTTGCTCTAAGAGACACATTTCTTGACCCTCTACCTCAATTTAGCATCTTTTTTGAGACAAATTTGCAATTTGGGAATGGCAGAAGATGAAGAGAGAGAGGTGCTAGCACAAAGGATTTCATCTGAACACTTCTCATTCCAGCACATTTCAGGGAGAAACTGCTAAAAGGAACTGGCTCTTCTAATACATTCCTTATCATGAAACCACAAAGACAGACTGGAATGAATTTTTAACTTCTGTAGTGATAACATTTGCCCCATCTCTTCTATCCTCATGGATATCCTGGGAAATGGATCCTGGATGCAATACATAACATTGGCTGCCAATTACTGCTTCACAGACCAGCATTGAGCTGGTAGCAGGGAGTGACAAAACCTCCTGGCATTTACTGCTTCAAAAGGTGCCCATCCGCAGAGATGGCACCTGAGACCAGAGGGATGGGCTGTCAGCACAGGAGGCATTAGGCACTGAGGCACTCAGGCATGGACAGATTCTTCCAGCCAAGTGGAAAGAGTCATTAAAGACTAACCAGCCTACAAGAATCTGTTTATGGTTTTAACTGTAATAGTAAAAAATTTGTAAACTACTGAAACAAAGTTTGCCAAATTAATTCGTAAGACAACTGCTTGGTCTTTCAAAGTAATTGAGCAATTTTTGAATCTCCTTGTTTCTTCAGCTAACTTTCAGAGCAGATTGTGTTATTTGGTTTGTTTGTTTGGATTTTTTTTTCTCTTTTTGTTAGGAGCACCAACACCACTTATCCCAGTTCCCTGCATGCCCTAGGATTCATACACAACATGATCCTAGCCAATATGCCACTACACCCTCTGTGGAAGTTGTCTACAAAGGCTCTTAATTGGCTAAAAATCATGAAGGTCTTCAATACAAATAAGGATGACAAACAAAAATAAATTCTTTACAATGCCTCAGTATTCCTGTCCTTATACCCTTCTTCTTTTATTGATAATGTCCCCATCTATTCCCTGTCCAACTCAAGTTAAAGTACAGAACCTTTTCTTTTTATGGGTTTGCTCTTTGCTTTTCTAACCACTGTTGTACCCTTTTCTCTGTAACTTTTACCAGAGATTTATAAATCTTTCTTATGGATCTCCTTGTCCTGGACTTGTGCTTACTGAAAAGTGCTTTTACAACTTAAACAACCTCTTCCACTTTTGCTCATTTAGGCACACTGACCTTTCTGCTTTCCTTCTTGCACTTTGCAATACTATGTCTCTGGTATGCGTAGGAAGTCTTTGTGAACCTTTCAATTTTGTCACCTGAATTTTATGGTCTTTCTTGTATTATCTTTTTTACATTCCTTTCTTTTCTTTAAACCAAAATAAAATAGGCTACTATTATGAATCTGTTCTGGTATTCAGCAACATCAGAAGTATTCTTGAAGTAATTCTTAAACACTGCAGTATGGCCTGGGCCAAAGAGCAGTTCTTTAAAGGCATATAATAAATGAAAACACTCTCCATAATAAATGCTATTTGCACAACCACTTGACTTCTTCCTTCTAGCCATTCACTAATGAAAACAATAATATTTCTAATTTAACAAAATAAATAAATAAATATAGGTGCAAGTTCTAGTTTCTGGCAATATTTTCATTCTTACTAAATAATATTAAAGGAGTGTACTGAAATTCAGTGTGATGAATTCATTTTCATGAAAACACGGACGAGGACAATGAATCTGGTAAGAGGAGATGCCAGCATCTTTATACACAACATCCTTGAAAACCTATCTCGTCTCATTCCATATCAGATACAAATTCTCCATTGAAATGGATTAATGCAAGGTGCTATAAGCTTTGGAATTCAAACTAGATTACTACCTTTTCAAATAATATTTAGATACAAAAAAATCTTACACATGGTCCTAATCATGGACTTCAATAAACCATTGCTAAAGAAAGGTGTAATTTTTATTGTTCACCCCTTCAAACCTTTCCCCAAGAGGCAGCCCACACATATGATCCTGATATTTTTCACTTGTGATTCTGGATACATGCAACAATTGTCTGGGAAATATTGCAAGGTCCCTTTACACAGGGTGAATTGGGTAAAGACTCAAAATAAGTGGTGCCAATCCCTTATCCATCTGGTTTATGACTGTTCCAGATGGAAGGAAGCTATTAGAACACCACTCTTAACTCCCAGCAAAGGCAGAATATAGTCTCCAAATTAATGATTTACCATATGAGCGACCTAAGCTTAGTCAGAAGGCCAAGAAAGTATTTGGCCCACTCAAAAATGTTCAGATCCATCTTGAAACAGAAAAGATCAGATTAACAGTTCCTGAAATTTAGTAGTAAAAGAAGCTAGGACACCTTGACAATGGCTGACAAAAGCAGGACAGAAGTCAGCCCTTCCACTCTTACACAAGCTAAAAATGCAGCTCTTCAGCCTACAACCTATTGTAGGACAACCATCCTCTCCCGTGGCAGAGTTTCCAATTCAATAATGCAGGTGTAGCCTCTGACATCCAGCTTTGCTGGGAATAAAAAAAGCTACCTAAATGAATTACTCTGATTTTCATTCAACCTAATGCTGTGCAAGTTGTGTGGACAAGCAATGCAACCACAAAGCGAGGGAAGCGGTCGCTGGGGGGTGACCAGGGGGCCCCCAAGCTGCTGGGGCAGCTGAATGGCAGGGCAGGGCTCAGCACACAAAGAGACAGATGAACAGGAGGAACCCAAAGCTTCGAGTGACACCTAAAGGCAGCTGGAATAATAGAGACCTTTAAAGAGGTTTTTGAAAGTGGAATGTGGAGCCGGGATAGCAGGGATACAGAAAAAGCATTGCTGAGGATTTTTCTCTTCGTTAAGTGAAGTAAAATACAGCCCTTGCTCATTATGGAGGCAGGCAGCCTCGCCAGGCTGATATATCTCATCAGCCTATTAATAAAGCTCTGCTCGAATCTAGTTTCACAAGGCAACCCATCAGAGTTTGTGCTTCCAACGCGTGCTACAGACACAGGGCTATGGAAAATCTCACCCTCCAGAGAGACCTGAGTGAGGCAGTCTTTTTCATTAATACCAAGTCTGCACAATGAATCAACAACAGATTCAATAAGGCCAGGAAGAGCAAAAATAGAGCTTCTGACCAAATAAAAGACATGTAATGAGATCAGAGTGAATTTAATGGGAACCTCTATTCCACTGAATAGGCAAGGTCCCAGACATCCTCCTTCCTGGGTCTCAGGAGCTAAGCCAATAGACTTCAAGTTGCATCATTAAGTTCAAAATCAGACGAACTGTAATTGAAATAAAAGTCTTATTTTTGGCTTGTTGATCAAAATGGATCTCAGATGTGCCTGAGGGCATGATTTTCATCAGGACCTCAATGCAGTCCTTGATTTCCCAAGCACTGCACCTGCAATGAATCATGGGCTCAACTAGTAGCATATTAATACCCAGTTACCTGGTGTGCAGGTGGAAATAGAAAATGCAATATTTAAATGCTTTAAAAGCACCTGCCATTTATAATGAACACAATTCCTTCCAGACACAAAATTGCATCTTAACACACATATGTCATTACTGAAAATCATGCCCAGTGATTTTGAAATACTATATTCACATTTGGTCCTACATCCTGATAGCCTTTCATCTCCCGTCCCTCCAATAATTAGTCTAAAAGACCCTCTTCATGACTATGGAAGTTAGTAGAGTCTCCATACAGTGTTCATAGCAGATCCCTGAACCTTGTGGGAGAGTATCACAAAGCACTCATCAACCGAGAGCCAAGCAATGATCCTATACTGCAGCTCATTGTCAAAAACCACTAGTTAAAAACTGCAGGTGGGCCCTCCTTTAATATGTGATACAGCAGGTGATGGAGGACTGAGAGAAATGAAAAATCTCATTCTCATGGGTGAAGGGACAGCCTGTCACCTGTCCAATTTTCTCCACACATGAGTAGGTAATAAATACCAGTTAGCATCCATTGTTCTACTGTCTTGAAGCTTGGCCTCCAACTTGGTGTCACACACAGATTCAGCAAATCCTGCGGAATATTGTGGTACCTAGGCAGAAGAGAAGCTAATTTGGGAGAGAGGAGATCTGGGGCAGACAAATGAAAGAAATAAATGGCTTCTATGTTTCGCTTGTTTCCTGCAGAAGAAAGCATCTGCATCAAAATGAGTTTAAACATAAGGGAATACATTCTCAATGTGTTGCACAGGGATTTAGCCACATGACTCCCATTGATGTTTATGGGAAATGAGTGGCTAAATCCCCATGTAATAGGTTGAAATTTTAGCCCAAGGAGACTGACTGCAGAGGAACTCATCAAGGTCTCTGCTTACAAAAATTGTGAGCATATCAACCATTCCCAAATACCATCTCTTTTTACTGGTATATAATCAAGTGGACCCTTTGAAAGGGACCAGTGAAATTAACTCTGTAAAAGGTTACTGAGAAACCTATAAAACTGCTCTACAAGTGAGTGCATGAACATGATCTGTGGGTGCAAGGGCATGTCAGAGGATGACTTTTGTGTTGATCATGTCACTTTTTACAAGCTGATACTTTCCTGGAAGACAACAAGGGGTTATTGAATAATTTAATGCTTCAGACTTCAGCAACAAAAGGTGTCTAGCAGCATGGACATCCTGCTACAAAATGCATAAAGAAGAGCTTCCAACCATAGTTAATCTCAGTAGGTTGCAAGAAAACAAGGAAGATGCTAAATCCCTTGGCTTTTCTCCTGCCTTAAGGAGGATGGAGATAAGCATCAGATTAAAGTGAGAGAATCTCTTCAGTCTTCCAATTACACAAAGGCCTACCTCAAGCCAGAAAAATTTCAGTAGCCAAAATTTACAACCAAATTTGCTATATGAATATCAGATTAGAGGTTTAACCAGGAAATACATGTCTAATTCTTTTCTCAATCGCATGACAGCTACTGCTCAGGTTAAATTAGCAAAGGACTAGCCTATTTCTGACTAAAATATAAAGTCTGGGTAAGAGTGCTCTGTGACATCTGCATCCTTTCGGCAGAAATGCCAATGGAATTCTGCAGACATTTCCCCTCCCTGCCCTCCTGTCTGCCTCCACCCAACAGGGTTTTATGCAGAAAGTATGGACAAAAATGAAATGTTTTAATGTAGCAGACCAATAGATTTTATTTTATCACCCAAGTGCAAGTTTAAAAGAAAACTAGTTCAAGTACAGTTATTATAGAAAGCAGGTTCTTCACAGATGTGTAGCCATCAAAATGATTGTTGCACGCCTTTAATTTTTTTATATAGCCGCTGAAAAACCCCTTCCTAGAGAAGCAAGTATTCATGATTACATAGACTTGGGAAATCTCTGAAGGTTGTGATTACAGCAATAGATTTTTTTTTTTAGCAATTATAAGCCATCAGTCAGTGTCATTCCATGAAGTTTGAGCAGCACATACCTATACTTCTTTGGCCATCGCACTACAATTTCAAAAGATAAACTGCATTCCTCTGTGTGTTTCAACTCTGAAATACTCTATATGTGAAAATTAATCTGGCAGACTCTTCTGAAATCACAGGACTCTGAGATGAGCAAATGAGTACAGTTTTCTTTTAACTGTTTTTTGAACCCCATGTGTTGAGAGAAAACAACAGAATGGAAATTGCTCATCAAAATGTTAACTTGTGGCACGGCAGAGCCCCAAGCAGGTGTGTGGCATGCCGTTCCCTGCGCTGACATGCCTACCACATGGCACCCAGTTCTGCTACCTCCGTCCCTTCCCTTTGGAATTCCTCCTCCTGCAAGCACTGAAATGTGGCTTGACTCCGAGTCACACAGGAGTGATGTGACCTTTCAGAAAGCAGGCGGTTTGGGAAAACCTTCATTCAGGATAATCTGTCATGGAATAATCCTTTGGATTAACTGAGGTGGCCACGGCTCTCCCACCCCAAATATAACTGTCTCAGCTAATGCATTTGCTGTAAGGAGCATAGTTAGTCAGGGAAAGAATATGATCTCACTAATTCAAGGGGAACAGCAAGGATGCTGACCTATCACAAATAACTGAATTTTTCAAATTAACAAACAGCCCAACAGACAATACAAAATATAAATAAATAAAGGATAAATCTGTACAGAGCATACTTTGTTCATTTATTTTGACAACTCCTTAGGTTTAAATTGTGAAAATACTTTGCAGTGTACAAGTAAATGTGCTGTGATGAATTTTCTAAAAATAATGAAGGCTTCATCACCTTTGAATGACTGTCTATCCCTGTAGCTTGTAACTGGAACTGAAAGTTAATGGAGAAATTACTGTACAAAGGTGCCTTTTTCAGAGAATTTATGGAAGCAGAAATGTTCTTTTTGACTTGTTCTTCATTCTTCAGTTTTTTTCATTCTTCAGCAGTGTTGTGGGTATTTCAAGATCATAGACCTCAAGAAGCCAAAAGCTGTTCTGTGTCCCCTGGATTCTTAAGCTCTCTGCAAAACCTTCGGGAAGGTTCATTAAGATTTCCTCAAAATCTCTAATGAAGAACACAGTATTGTCCTGGTCTCTGGTATTCACCCCCATTTGACTTGTATAGAGTCTTGCCAGACTTTCACAATCTGATCTGCTAAATTTCAGATACTTGCTCATAACCAGGTTTTGGATAAAGAGATGGATTTGAAATAAAACTCCCCATGGGCCTAGAATAAAATTTCACATGCTCCAGAATTCCACATTTCTAAACATACTACCCAGAATTTTATAAGCAATTTTTGAAATATAAGCTTATTATTTTCACCCCTCTTAAAACGCAAGAAAATGTTCTACTTTTCTAAGGCATAAAGACAAAGTAGCTCCATAAAATAAAGAGCAGTACTCTTCTTCCAGCCACATCTTTGTCTTTTTCTCCCACAAAATACAGTGGAAGCATAGGATACCTTATTAATGTTATTTGAAAAGATGCTATAAAACCTGTCATGTGAGTAGCTATCTCAGGGCTTAAACTATCCAGGAAGTTTAAGAAAACCCTGGTATTGTCAACAGGCTACAAGAAAGGCTGAGGGGTACAGCAGCCCTTCTTTGGTGGCCCTGGTATGTTTGCTGAATTCATGTTTTCTCTTAGAAATGTCAGCATAAACAACTACTGTTTCAGGTGTCAAAGAAGAGTTACCATGCCAGAGCACACGTGTGGCACTCTTTCCAAATCTTCAAGAGGAAAAAGAAAAAAAGATTGGAGCAATAATCCTCATGGATTCTGTCTCTAAAGAAATATGAACTCTCAACTGTTTCAGCTACTGAGCTCTAGTAGCTGCTGTTTATTCCACAGAATGAGAACTGAAGAATAAAAGGCTAAAGATGGAGTTTTGTGAGTGAGATGGTTTGAGCCAAAGAATGACACTGAATGTAAATAGACTAGGGATGAAGAGGGGAGTAGGTAAGGACACCTTACGCTGATAGCATGTTTATTTACCACAGTACAGGGCTGACGGAACGGGCAGCTGTCAGGGGAAGCATTCATTGATGGGACTGGGCCAGAGAATGGTAGAGGGCCTGATACAAATTTACTAGGAAAAGCATTTCTAGTAAAATATAATGCAGCAGAAAGCATTATTATAATATTTATTACAGAGTTAGTGCAGTTTGCTACTCAGATGTGACAGTATTAAGAGGTGAAAAAGGAGCAGCTCTTGCTACATGGACAGCACTGATGGGATTTTCATGTTTGCCATTTTCCTGTGGCCAGAGAGGTAAATAACTCTGAGACATAGCTTGATTTCAGCCATAGGATGGCAAAGGGAAAACCAAGTCATCCTCTGTAGATACTCAGTTGCTCCACTGGTGGCCTCAGCCTTTCCTTTCTTCTCAGGATGGAATTTTTTATTATAGCCCTGAGCTTTGACTTCATTCTTAGTTGCTAAATTTTTGTCCAAATGCCTCTCTGCTGCCTGCTTAGACTAGGTGGGAGAGTATTTCCCTAGAGGATCATGGTGTTTGAGGACAATAAACAGCTCTAAAAATTCATTACTTTCTTTAACCCCCACCTTCTCATTATAATTTTGCAGTGATAAATACAAAGTGCAGATAAGCAGTGAAAATCGAAGATGTGAAATATCCGTGACAAAATACAGCAGCATTAAAATGACACTTCCTCTGTCTTTACATGGAACAGTAGTTAGCTGACATGATAGAAATAAAAAATCTGAAGAGCAAAAGTATTTTCAGCAAAAAAAGTGATTTGATAATTTTTGAAGATTATTCATAGCCTGTACTTCACTGGAGAACTGAAAGCCCCAGAATTTTCTGGGATACATTCTGTGTGGTCTTCAGGATGGGTACCAACATCATACTGTCAGCTGAGCTGCATTAGGAGCCATATGATGCCCTGAGGTCTAAAAGCAGGGTATGCAATACAGATCAACCATTCCTAAATTTGGTGGGTATGTTCTTCTCAGGGAAAAGCTCACTCACACCCTAAGCATTATCCAAGACAAAGCTCAAGAGTCTTTTCCTCTTTATGACTTTTTAAAGAGAGATGTGTCCTTAGAGGAAATGTTTAAGTATTATTCAGTACATTCCTGAAATTTTCCAGTGCTGCTCTTATTCAGGATTAAGTTCTACTTTATTGTGTTGTACCAACAAACAAACAACAAATCCAACCCCAAGGCATTTAGTCTAAATCCACTGGATTTTTATTGCACTACTGCTTAAGTGGGAACAGACCTCAAATGCTGCTACTCCTTTTCTGAAGGCAGAAGACTGTAGCACTCGAGCTCAGAAGCTTGACCATTAATTGTTTGTATTGCAGAGCCTATGACATACTTAAGTAGCTGTGCACAACAATAAACACAATAGTCAGTTCATTAAATCATTCTTTGTTAAGACTTCCCAAAGCTTTGGGCTTAAGCCTCTTAAAATTGAAATCATTATGCTATTTTTTTTTAAACAAATGAGCAAACATAACTCACATAAAAAGGGGAAAACACAACAGAGTCTTTGATGTATGCATCATCATTGTGATGTCTTACTGAGATTAAACTATATGTCTTACACCACAAAGAGGTTTCAACAGCTCCTTCCAAGGAGAAGCTGAAATCGGGAAGGGCTATAAAGTGCTGCTGTTGCTGTCACCTCTCCCGCAACAGCTTTCCTTGGCCTGTCACATCATGAGAGAGGCTATCAATAAACGTTGTGGAGTGGTGTTTGTGGTCCCTCTTGTGTCTGTAAGTTCCTGTCAAAACCCTGACTTGTTGACACACCCTGACAGGCTCTGAGGATGACTAGAAATGACAAAAGGTGGAAGCAGGAATGGAGGCTTGCTGCCTTGGGCAAGTTTGTTCTTTTAACACCATGTACTAATATTCTGGCTTTAGAAAATCAGCCAAACTATTCACAGCCGTAAGGTATTAGGCAGGCTTTTTACAAAAGGCTATTTAGATATAAATAAATAATTAATAAAATGCTACTATGATGAGTGCACCAACTTATGCTCCTTTCTAAATAAAATCATAAACCTCACCCTTTCTTTTGCCACACAGCTCTGGCTGCCTACAGCTTGTTTTTTCCCTCTGTGCCAACATTGCAGCCACACTGCAAAAGAACTGTTTCTCTTTCTCCATAAAACAATCCTGCACCTTTACTCACATCATATGCCATATGCAGAATATCTGCCTTTCCCATTCTGTAAACACTGTTAGTATGTGAAATCACATACTCTTTGCAGGAGAACATATTCTAAGGAAAGCAGAAGAGATATGCAGACTTAAAAGAAGAAATTACCATCCTTTTCCCCGCTGTTGCTACTATCTGCTTTTTCTCTTCCCTCACTTGTTACGGTTATGACCTTTGTTGTTAGGACCATGTTGGACTAAGGGCCAGCCTCTGATGGGTGCTGAGTGCTCCCTGGTTTTGATGGGTTACTCAAAGCTGTTAGGGCCCAGTTTACTTTCCACAGGTATCCCTAAGCAGTTTAGGGCTGGGGAGTGTTGCTTACTGGCTTGAGAAGTGACATGTTCCTCTCTGGGAACAATAAATATAAATAATGGGTTTGTTGAACATACTGCTCTATCAGATCATTTAATTGCTTTTTCACATTTTTCATAATTTCTTGCAATTGTCGCTAATACAAATTTCAATACAGAGTTTAACCTGATATGGAAGTCACGGCCAAGGATTCCTTCTCTAGGAAATGCCAGCCTCCAAAGAAGTTCTTCCTGACAAGAGGAGGGTAAAGAAAAAAGGTGTAGGGGGGAGAAGGAGGCAAAGCCTGGCTTCTTTTAGCCCATGTAAGCTACCTCAGCCTGAGCATAGGGCTGCAAACTACATGCCTAGAACAGTTGTGACCTCAAATCTAAGACTAGGCTCTCCTTTCTGTGCAGACACAAAGCACTTACAGCTTTAAAATACATGTATAAACTAATTGAGAGTTAAAAACTACTAGAGAATACTCCACGGGATTATCTGTACTATCAAGACAGGAAAACTTTGCAGATGCTACTGTCTCTCTAGAGGAATAAATGCTTGCATTTTAATATTCTCAGCAGCTGGTTCCTGTTGAATGCCATCAGGATGATTCAGCCACCCACCAGGAACACCAGTAGCAAGTGCACACACAGACAAATCTGCAAAACTTTCTGCTCCTGATGCCACTGTTGTTACTTTGGCAGAGTCTGATCTGTATTAGCTATTCTTCATTACTACCAGTAGCAGGTTTAACTTCACCCCAGGATGGTGAAAGAAAACAACTAGTCCCTGGGGCTGCCCTAATCAATCCAACTGTCTGCTTCCTATCAGCAGTGCTTCCCACAATCCACATCATTAGCAGCTTACTCTGTGGTTACCTCACTCACTTTCAGCCTCACCACAAGTAACATGTGCCCTGCAAGCTTAAAGTGATGGCTCAGGCAGTCTGATATCCTTCCCTCTACCACGGCCACCATCTGATGAAAGAGACATCACCTTATGACATGCTTGGTTTCTGCATAAGACTCAACTGCAATAGATTACTTCCTCATTTCAGCTGATGAACAATTTATGTCTAAAAATACAAGGTCTGCTATCTTTCCCCATTAAAAAAAAAAAAAAAAAATCAACCTCAGTGACGTTCTGTCTGTGGTCTGTGGACCACTTCCAGGTGTTTTATGGAGGTGCATCTGTCTAGCAGCAATAATGAGGCATTTACTTTTCCTCAAGTGGCAATGCTTCCTGACAGTTGTTGACTGGGTCAAATCACTCAAGGCTTCCTCTAATCCTACTGGGACAAATTTCTGCCTCACTTTTGTCTGGCACTTCTTGGAAGTAGAGTAAACTGTGATGCCAATCTGCAGGACCCTACCTGGAGAGGCGAAACACTAGAGAAGACAGAACTGAACAGCACAGTCACTCCTGCAGACTGGTGGACTCATGACTATAGATCCTGCAGTAGGGAAAGGGTCTTTCAGTGGCAATTCATGTGATGAGTGACAGCCAGACAGTGAAAATAAACATCCCAAATGCAAAATGGTGGGAATGTAACAGAACAGCTGCATCCATCTGGTCAATAACACCCACTTAAATTTTCCTCCTTAATACTACTGTTATTTCACTTGGCTAAATAGGAAAGATGCTTCAGGTGAACAAAAATGCTGTATCAACACCTATTCTAAAATTATGGGGTTTAATTCCATCATTACAGAGCCTTAATTTCAGTATTATTCGATGTTTTGGAGAAAAAAAAATCATGCTTTCAACATGGAGATAAATGTTAGCACTGACCAAATCAGTGGTGTTGGCCTTCCAACAGGAATGACCTCAAATACTGGTACCATACATACAGATAACTCCTCAAGTAGTCTGTAAGAAAAATGTAAGAAATTTAGGTTTATCACCTGTGCCAAGTTATCCTGATGTGGAAGACAAGCCAAAATAGATAAGTCAGAAATTGTGCATTGGGTAAGTGACAGAAACACTATGAACACAAGTGTTCTCGTGTCAGATCCCCAATGTACCCAATACAGCTTGTGACACCTACTACTGACTGTGGTGATATTCATCCTGATTAGAAAAGATGCTATCATATTCCTTACTTGTTTTACAAAGAGTGTCTTCAAGAATCTGTGTCATTTCTAGAATCCAGAGTCATCTCTACCATGATCTCTACTTAAATCAATGGAGTTATGGAACCACAACTTGCTCTCTCTAATGAGTGAACAGTTAAGTGTCATTCTGAGTCAGCCAGGAGTGCGCATGAATATGGAAAAGAGAGACAGGAGGACAGCAGAAACTGAGAGAATAATCTTTCATACTAAATTAAAAACAAAACAAAACAAAAAATTAATCAAAATTTTAACTACATGCCCAGTTTCCTGGTATTTCACCTTGCATAAAAAACGGGAATTAAAATTCACAGAAGGCAAAATCACTTAAAAATGGGGATTTAATTTTGTTAAACAATAAAAAACAGCATTTTGATTTTTTCCTTGTCCTTTGAAAAAAGAATGAGAGGAAGGAGAAAGAGAACATTTTAATTTCTTTTACTTTTCTTCCCCCCCCCCCTCTTTTTCCCAATCAATATTGAGGTTTTTTGACCAGTTTTTCCAGTAAGCTATCTCACTGAATGCGATGTGGCAAGAAGGATCTGTAACCGATTGCGGTTTCAGGGCTGAGAATGCATTGGATTGTCTTCTCTGTTATTTTAGCCCCAAAGTATATTTTAAATAGCCTTAAAGAGAATGAAAATTCTTCTCATACCAGTGACAGGGAGAAATGGCTTTAGAAAGGATTTTCATGCTTCTAACATTTTTTGGTTTTTTGTCCTTTTGAATATTTTTTTTTTGCTTGCACATATGCAACAGAATAGGCTTTCAAAAAAAGAATTTGGAATACAACACCCAGTAATCCATCCATCAACAAGAATATCTAGATATGTGTTTCTTGCAAGCAGTGAGCGTCATGGCGTTTCCTTCCATGCACTTTGTTCATATTGGAGACAAGTCAACCATACAAAACCAGTTTGAAAGGATAACTTTTTAAAAATTTTTAATTTTTTAAAAAATTAGTCAGAATGATCCAGACTGGCCCCATTTCAGTGCTTGACCTACAATGGCAACTTTGAAATTATCATTTCTCTTAATCTATTTTGCCAGATTGGTTAGGACCAGTCAAGTATTTTCACAAGCAAACCAATGTCCTTCAGAAAAATATTTTTTCTTTCTTAATAAAACTAACCAGTCCTTTGCCTTGGCCAGAGGATTTTATCAAGTTTTAAGAGGAAAACAGTAATATCTTCCAAGTATGAAAACCTCATTACACTCACAGTCAATAATGAGCATTACCAGAGATATTTCACAGGTGAAGGAGGACAGGAGAGAAATGACACAATATTTGAAGATGCAAGAATTCTTCATACTAAGCTGTGTGAAATCCAGAGGCAACCTTGCCAATTGCACCTAATTATTTTGTAAGCATTTCACAGGCCATGCTGATGCCATCTTCTCAGCTGCCTCTGAGACAGGAAACCACCAGCTGGTTTTAGAGTTGGTTGGAGTAATTTGAAGCCAGGGGCTAAGTGACCTGTTCCAGGCTGCACCATGAGTGGGCATTGGGTGAGGAACGAGTCCATTTCATGATGTCCCAGCCACTAGGGCAAAGAGAGGTGCTGCTCTGGAGAGGGCTGGAAGAGAAACAACTGGAGAAAACTAACAGTGCACTTACTGTAATAAAGTTTTACCCTATTCTTTGTTCTTTTGTTCGTAGGGGGGAAAAAACCAACAAAAAACGAAGCAAAAGCTATGTGTGTCCTGCCTAATTAGGCCCCCCTTTCGTTATGCCCTGAACATTGGAGTTTTAATCCTGAGCACAGAGAGGCCTTGGGCAGAAAATTTGGCCAGTCTTTTTCACAAAGTTTGAATGTGTTCAGACCTTTCAAAACTGCACCAACCCCTCTCTAACCCTCAGATTAAGTAGTGCATTTTCAATGCCACAATGAGCTAAACCCGCTGGCCTCTGGTGAGATGGGAAAGTACCCGCTGCTTGAGAAGCACTAATCCAAGGTGAATTATTGCTACTTTTTGTTACATTCTTAACATACTCTGATATTTCACCACTTGTTTTGATCTTATTGACCACTGCGGACTCCATTTGTTTCTTTTTCCTCTCTTTAATAGCTTTACAATGCCTCTCTTTTCATATTACTTTCTGTGTCTATTCTCAAGACCTTTTTTTCTTCTGTTCCCATCTCCTTCCCTCTTTATAACTGGATCTTTGACTTTAGCCACATATTTCTTTCATTTCTGCCTTATATATTCAAGTAGAAAGAGAAACCCACTCTCTCTGCATACTGTTTCTCTTCTCTATTCACCCATTTCTTCTGCCACCAGTAACTCCTCACCTCTCACTTCAAATTGCATTACTCACCTTCCCATTCCCTCTATTCTGGTTGTCAAAAATTTACCACCAGCTAGCCAGACAAGCAAAGTTTATTAATCCAAGCAGTTTTCTGACAGTAGAGGGATCCTTAATACATCAGACAAAGGCATAGCTGAAGCAAAGTCAATTCAGACTCAAAACAAGTAGAACAGATTTGAAAATCTTCAGAATAATTGTCTTAAATATGTGGTCATTCCCGATGACCACATATCCTGATTACTTACTTTAGGATTATCTGTTTTTCTGAATGATAAGTTCTAGCTCAGCAGAACGAAAGTGCTTTCAGAAATTCAGTAGGCTTTATCTCGTAAAAGTAACTAGTTAAGACTTTTGGAAATGCCCTTCCTGCTTGACCATCTTCAGAGACGAAAAGGCATCAGTGTCCAGCTGGCAGTGTCCCTGTTGTTCCATCTGCTAACGGATAGTTTGGGACAATATTTCCCCTTTTCAGCTACAAGGCTATTTCTCCCTGTTTGCAGGGGTCACCCTTTCTCAAGCCTGGGCTTCACAGCTCCTTTAGAAATGGTGATTGGGAGGATCTAAATGGACGTATTCCCCTAGCACCCACCTGTACAATGAAAGAAAAACAGAGCAACTTCTACATTTCAAAAACCTTTTCTCATTTTAGAACTCCAGTCCCTACCCCAGCTCCTGGTCACGGCTTTTCCAGACTGCCTCCAGAACCTGCCTAGGTCTCCTTGGCTCACTTAGGTCCCCAGAAGCTCACTAAGAGCCCCAGATTAATATGTTTTTTTTAATATGTTTTTCCAACTACATGTTCAAAGGACCAGAGCAGCCACAGAGCTGCTAGGCCCAAGACACATAAAGTTATCAATGACTCAATTTAAATTAAATTACCATTTGGATATTTATGTTCTCAATCATATCTATGAGAATATACAGTCATGTTTTAACTGAAGTAAAACTGACAGATATTAAACCAATCAGCATCAAATACATGGATTTTTCAAGGTCTGTTTAAATTCAGTCTAAACTGTGGGTTTATGGCATTGCAAAAATTTACTGAAAAAACATGAGTTAATATTTGTCCAGTTCTTTCACATGAGAAGCGCTGTTCCTGTTATCAAAAAGTCTACTGTGGGCTTAAGTAGCTGTGAGAATGCAAAACAGTTTAAAATTTGAATAGCTTTCGTAACTAATAGCAAGTAAGCAATATAACAGATGGTGACTCACATGAAAGATAAACCACATCTTAATAACAATAACTTACATTTAGAGGGGTAGTGTTTCCTGGTGCTTAGAGCATGAGACTGAGAACCAGGATTCCCAAGTTATTCTCCTGGTTCTGCCATTGATTTGCTGTGTGCATTTAGAAAAGTCACTCAAACATTTCTGTGCCTCAGTTTCCTCATCTGCAAAATAGAGATAGTTGTTCCAAGTATCACCAGACCAGTATCACCATCACCAGTATCACCCCTCACCAGGGGAAGAGACCCAAGCTGTCAGATTTTGCAATAAGCATTTTAGAAAAATGAAGATATGGAAGAGAGGTGTTGTCTGTTGTCATTGTTGAGTCAGTCACTGATCAAATTGCAAAGTGGTTACTTTGAGCTGAGCTAATACAGCTGCTTAACTGTGCTCCATACCCTTATGTTGTGGTTCAGGTCTGGAACTGAATATTGCCCTGCACAACTGACACTTCAGAGGGAATTCAAGGAGACCAAACACAATTGTCTTCATTGAAATTTAGCCAGGACATTATGCAATCTTTAGCAGCAGTTTGAATCTCTATTTTTATATCTCTGATAAAAAGGAGCACCTAGAGCTCTCCGGGTTTCTGTCATCATTAGTTGGCACATTACTTTATTTTGATCACAAACAAGATTGCTTCTTACTCTCTGACTTGGCTTGGTGGAGTTCTACAGTTTCATAAAGGTTCCCCAAAGCAAGAACCAGAAAAGTCTTATGGTGTCTGACAATGCAAAACAAATAGGCTGAAAATCAATGTTCCCCTTAACTTTCTAATATATATGTTCTTTTGATGTTGTTGCTGTTAATTTTTTTGCTTATAAGAAATGGAAGTTTTAACTGTATGAGTAGTAGAGATAACTTAGAGAGGGTCCATTTATGTCACGCTTGTCAGACAGAGATGACCTTTCTAAGAGTTTAATGAAAATAGAAGTTAAAGAATTGGATCAGGATGTTGAAAATTATTAGACAGAGGAAGATTCCTTGTAGTGTACACCCTGGTGCTTCAGCAATGTGCAGGCAAGGGCACAAACAAAAGCCTGAAACCAACTTGGTGGCTTCTCTCATTAGCAGGGATGTCTGCCTCAGATCCGCTCTGCTTAGCACTTTACAGCTATACAAGGCTATTGTGGCACTGATAATTTTCTGTGGCTTCTGAAAATTGTGAAGAAAGAAAGAAGATTATCTATCTATCTATCTATCTATCTATCTATCTATCTATCTATCTATCTATCTATCTACCACAGTTGATCTCACTGAAGAAGATTCTGGCATCTTCATCACAAAGAGCTTTCACTGGTATTTCCTGATTCTCCAGCCAAAGAAATTATCACTAAACCCTTTTCTCTGGGAGGATGGAACAAAAATTATTTCTCATGCTAGCTTGATGGGATATGTAGTTGAGATTAACAGGTCAAAGAATTTTAGGAGTCCTATTCAGAGGACTGCCTAAAGAATATTCCATGTAACTAACTTAACTGCTCTCCAGATGGTCAAAACTGAAAAGGCCATCTGAGCAAAAATTAAGTTTTTGGAAAGTGCCATGAGAAATTTTAGCCAGAGGATGTGGATTCTGCTTGTGCTGGCTTCAGTGGAAACAGACGCATTCTAAATATTAATTTTTTTATTTTTTTGTTTCAAACCCTTAATTTCTTACAAAGAAATGTCTGGAAATTCCATGTTGTTATTTTCAAAAGTGATGAGCTCAAATCACAAAATCTGGATCTGGATGCCTAGCAGTGCCAGAAGTTCAGGAGAGTTTGGACCAAGAAGGCTGGCTCAGGCAAATGTTGAGTGTTTTCCCAGGATATTTTGAAGGCCAAGACAAGGGTTTCAAAGAGGAGAGAGGCATGTGCAACATGGCAGAGTTACAAAAAAACATCGCTTGGAATTTCCTGGGTTTTGCGAGATTAAAATTGTAAGTCTAATTAGTTTAAGGAAATTAGCTCTTTATAATTTTCATTTTGTATTGAAGAAGTAAGAAAAACTAAAAATAGAATAAGAATGGAAAAATTAATGGCTTTCAGTAATTAGTTAATCAGAAAATGCTACTGTCTTAGCATGGCTGCCCAACACATTAAAAAAGAAAAAAGAGAAAAAAAAGTAGCCATGACTTTCCTCATACTTTCCAAAACAATATAAGTTTCACCTCTGAGCTTGGAACAGCTACTTGACATTTCGACTCAGCTCATTTTTTAGTGGTAAGCCACTGAAATTAGTGTTTAGGTTGAAATACCATCTCACCATAACATTAACACAGACATAGAATATATACATATATCCCGGCAAAAATAAACCAGAATTTGTTGCTCCTACTGGCCACATCACATTTGCATGATTTGCATGCGCTCATGAAATGTTAAATGGGAGGGAAACCTCTTCTGAGAGCAGACCTTTTCACCAAGTGCTGAACTGGGGATCTCTGACATCTGAAAGCAGCAGGACAACTTATTACGCTGTAGGAAAACACATTTCTCTTGACAGTGGTGATCCAGTCTGAGGCCTCACAAGCCACACACTGGTGCACTAAAGAGACATGTGTTAGACAAGCTGTTTTGTCCCTTGGCTATCACCCTCCCAAGCGCTGAACAGATCTGGATTGGGCTGGCTTAGAAAGAAAGTCAGATGAAAGAGTGAAGTTAAGCCAAGTCAAAACACAACTTTGGTGCAATTCCACCAAGTCCAAGTTATGCTAACAAAACTTCAGCAGCGGTGAGCCTGCCCTTCTCTGCCCAGCCCAGAGCACCACTTTCAGGCATTAGCTGCAGCACGTGGCTTTCAGCTCTCTGCACCTCTTTGCTATATTTATTTTGTGAGATAGCTAAATTCACCTTTTATGATTATTTGGGTGTGCAACACCTTTGAAATGAAAGAATCTACTCTGCAGAGATGGTGTTGAAGAAATCTGAAGAGCATGTTTTTTTTTCCTATAAATAAAGATGCTGAGCAACAATCCATTGAAATGGCCAAAAACTTTAAAGGAAGCCTTTTAATTCCCACTTAAATTACTCTCAAACTTCAGCCTTATCATGGAGCTGTTTACTGATTGTCAACTAAATTCATGGGTGGCTACCAGAATGAGCTGACAAATAAATACAATACCCACAGCTAGGACTGCTCAGAGCACAGGAGCACACATAGAGTACCAGGGAACATCGTGTATTGTGCATGCAGAGCACGCAATTCCTAAACATTCGTAACATTTACTCCAGATTTCTTCCAACAAAGTCTGTAATTGCTTCCTCAGGAGCATGCATGTGCCTAAGCATGAAATGCTAAAGCAAAGCTGGTTTTAAGTTGGTCAAGGAAGAGAGAAAAGGAAAGAAGCCTGAAAATTTCTCTCGTCAAAGGGTCTCTTATTCCTTATTGGGACAACTGGCAAAAACTAAAAAAAAAAATGGTGTACTGTTGAGAGCGAAGCAGACATTAGTATTTATCTGAAGGAACTGGAGGCATATATAAATAAAGTTTCAGACTGCAGGAGTCAGCTCAACTCAGCTCTAGCACCTTCACTAAAGCAAGTGCACCCTGCAGGCTCCAGAGGGATGCTGTGCTGTGCAAGCACACACTCTGGGGTTTCTGGTTTCCAACACTGATTCAGGGGGATCACCCTAAATCCTGATCTTCTAGCTCTGTTTTTCAATACCTTTTCTGCACTGACTTCAATAGGAAGGTGTCTTAGGTGAGAAGTAAGAAACACCACCAACTAGCAGGGTAACCTCAATTTACACACCTACAGTACAGCTGAAATGCAGTTGTTTCTGGATTCTTAACAAAAAAACCTCTGGTGTGTATTTGCCTCACTTACAAGATTGCTTTTGTACACTAGCCTAAGTATACACTGGAGAGGAAAGACTAAAACTTACAGTACTTCAACTGTGTTAATAGGAATATCAGCCCAAAATGTCTATAAATCACACACCAAAATCTGTCCATATTTTCCCCCAGAGTGTGGTGATCGGCCCGCTCGCAGTCACTGCTGAGCAGCTCAACTTGGTAGAAGGACTGGCTGCCCAAAGCACCTACCTCTGACAGAAAGTATCAGTAACTCCTTTGTGTCTCTACAGTGCAAACAGGATTTCGGCTTTGCTGATCTTACCAAATTTGGACAAAGAAAACACCAAGTTCCATAAAAACACAGCAATAATTACAGAGGGAACAAATTTGTGTAAAAAGCTCATTTACTGGTTTGCTTGACAAAGTATATTGCGATTCAAGTTGAAAAAAACTGAAGCAAATGAACAAAAACCTGAACACTTTAAATTCCTCCAACAAAACTTAAATCTTCTCCCTTCAAAATGTTTCATTTTGAAATGTTTTAAGCATTTTCCTTCCCCCCCCACCTTTAAAAATCAATTTTTAACAATTCTTAATAGAAATCCTTAGTTCACAAAGAGAAGTTAAAACAGTGCATAGCAAAGTATCAAAACATAACATTACCTCTCTTTTGGAAACACAGACCTTTTTCCTGGCAATGATTTAGTAAATTTGATTTCAATTCAGTGTTTCTGTTGACATGACTTAGCATTTTCAGACAAAAAAGTTTTGCAGCGGTGTTTGTCTAAATAATGTAATATTAAAGACAGCACAAATGGAAAAATATCATCTCCCTTAACTAAAATGTGACTCAGTATGAGAAATGCTGCTGCCATAAGGCTACTTTGCTACACACCTCCAATTGTTAGCTGCTGTCTGGCTCCCCCCATCCTATTATTAAGCACCAGAGCTCTGGTGCAGGAAACTTTTACGGGCGGCGTACACAAACCATGTCTAATTTCTAACTTGCACTTCATCCTCTCTCCCTTCAGCACAACATTTCACTTTCTTACAGCCTTAACTTCCCCCATTTGCTCACCTAAATGCAGAAAAGCCCAGCATAGGGATCGCTGCCTGACAGCTTTTCAAACTCGGTGTGGAGAAGGTGCCCAAGTGAAATAAATAAATAAACAGAGGGAAGTGTATGAAAGTGAAAGGAACAGCAGGGAGCGGCAGGAGCGGCAGCAGGCAGCTCTGTACTCCTCCTTAGGCTGACACAGGTGTATCTCAACTTCACCCACTGAGGCAGGAGAGACAGGGAGACAAGTATGGGTACATACGGACACACTGAGAAGTGCCAGAAAGGGCACATGAAGAAACAAAAGAGAGAAATAAAGCCGAAAGGTGTTATTTATTTTTACAACTCGACAACGAATTTCAATTTTGGCAGAGGATTAAAAACAGCCCCGGGAAATGATTAAGTTTTTTTTTTTTTCTCTTCTATAAAGCTTCAGCACAAAAATAGAGATTATAAAAGGGATACGCTCACACGGGCACACATAAAATAGAAGGGAACTAAGGAGAAGGAAATGAAAGGAAAAGAAAACAAACAGCCTCCTAACAGGCCCATACTGCTAACGGGAGTCCAAATAAAGAGTCATATGATATCTGATAGTGCAGGACACGTCGCCAGGAGCTGGAGCGGATTGCCTGCAGGAAGAAAGAGCCAGTGTGTTACTGCTCAAAGAGCTTTTCTTTTCCCCTTTTTAAAATTTTTTTCCCCCTCTCTCTCTTTTCTCCTGTACTGTGAATGTGTTACTCTCAGGTCAGGTCCACGGAGTCCCCAAAAGACAGCTATCGTCTTTCTCCCTACTCTGGATGCAGTGACAGCCACTGGAAGATGCCTTCCAGTTGAGATTGAGGGGGCTAAATCAATGGCTCAGCTCTGTTCTGAGCTCTCACTTATATCACCACCTCCAGGGTTGCAGATACAAAATTCTCATAAAACACACGTTAGATTAAAAAAAAAAAAAAAAAAAAAAAAAAGAGGGGATGGAGAGGTCGGGTGGGGGAGAGAAGAAAAAATATTCAGGCAGAAACAAACCAAGACTGCATATTCTATGGAAAACTTCAAAGGCCAAGTCCCATTTCTGCCCTCTTTTGCTTACTTTTCCTCTGATTTTTTTTTTTTTTTTTTTTCTCTTTTGGAGAGAGCAAGAGAGGAAAGTCACAGAAAATATTCAGACCATGAAAACCATCAGGAGTCGGGAAGACTCTCTGGAGGGATGAGGAAAGTAAGGATTTTTAGTAAAAGAAAGGCATTTGCAATTTGCCAAAAGTTTTTCTATTTGTTCTGGTGGTCCATGTCTCTCAGCCAAGAGCTCCACATTAAACTTCGGGGAGCCTGCTAAGTACTTTTAGCTTGGCACCACTATTGCATTTGCCCATGGAAAGGCAGAAAGCCAGGGTTACCTGCAGCAAAGGAACCTGTACTTGGAGTGGGGGACTTCAGCCCGTGATGAGTCCCCAACTTCTTCTGGGAGAGCTGTGCCCACCGCGGCTTTGGAGAGGGAAGAGTCCCAGCTAATGAAGCTGGGGGGGTGGGGGGGGGGGGGCAAATCCCCATTCTATATACTGGTATAAAAACAAAACTGAGTTTGAACTGGTGGTTTCACTAGTCATTTCCCTGCACTTCTGCAAGGGACAGGCTGTATCCTGCAGGATGTTTTGCCACTGTAGGGTACTGGGATTTCTAAAGTGGTGGAAGCAGAGCCCAAAGATGGATTTTTTTCTCCCCCTCATCATATGAGGAGATGTAAATGGACTAATTCCCCGTGTACATTTACACAGTGCATAGGTGTTGCTTAAAAAAAGAGTTACAACCCATATGCAATACCTACGAAGCTGTAACAGACAGCCTCTTCTGAGGAAAGCTTGCAGCATGAAAATAAAAATAAAGGTATTGTAGTAGTAGTGCAGCCAGAAACAGTCTGTAACTCTGTAATAATTTGATCTAGTTTTGTGTATTGTATGCTGGTGATTTTTAGGGGAGATATAGTTTCCTCTCTTGTTTTCTGTACCTCTGCTATATGATGCCGTTCTTAGACTGGCAATTTGTCCAAGCCAGGAAAATACAAATTAATATAGGAAGTAAGGCAGAATTTGGCAAAAGAAAGCACTTCCTTAAGCTACTGAATTTGCAACACTCTATATTCTCAAACATCATGACCACTGCACAGGAGATGCTGTGGAGAGCTATACACCATTTACAATAAAATTCAAATCAAGCATCTCCTTAAACGTGATGTACTATTCCCTCCTATATTACATGTGCCTTTTCATATACAAATAGACAAAGAGTGTATCTATAAGAAACACATCCAGAAGAACAAAAAATCTACAGTGCAAGAAAGTCTATCCTGAAACCCTCAATCTGAGGCTTGATTGAAGAACTATACTCAGAAGGTGAAATGGAGCCATTTAAAAGAAGGTCCCACCGAACAGGAGGAACAAGCAAACAAACAAATAAACAACAAAAAAAAAATCCCTGAGCTCCGACTAATCATTTGAGCTGCCAATGAGAGGTGACTTTTAGACAGATGGTCAGGGAAAAGCTGGGTCCGTGGACACAGACGTTAGTGCCCCATCTGTATTTTAGGATCCTAGCTTCAACAAGCCATTACCAACTTTTTTTTCTAAGTGACAGAAAGTGAAAGATTTCTGTTCCCACTAATTTGCTTCTTTTTTACCAAAACCATCCCACTTCCCTCTTTTTTTTCCCCCAGTAAAAATTTGTTGGTTGATTTTTTAAGTAAACACGAATTGTTCTCAGTATAACTTTTATGCCAAAAAAAAAAAAAAAAAAAGCAAAAAAAAAAAAAAAGCGCTAGGTAAGTTGGCAAAACAGCAATTGGAATTTAAAGAGAGGGTTAAAAAAAAAAGGGAGAAAAGAACGACATACCAAACTCACTTCTTCTTGTCCCCCTTCCATTCCTGTTCTTATTAATTCCAAATTATAATTTGGAGGTAAGGGAACTGCATTTCCTTTCAATCTATTTTGTTGCTGCCACACATTCTGTGCTTTGCTTCTCTCTCTTTCTTTTTAGGAGGGGGAAAAAAAATCCCTAATAAAAATAGAAAAACATATCTCAGGCGTTAAGCTCGCTCTCCCCCTTCCTTTGTAAAGAACTCTTTGTTCTCTAGTGAAAATGCTGAAAAAAATCCCCGGGCTCCCTGAAACAAGTGCAAAACACTTAGAGGCTTTTGGGCTGGCGAGGAGCCAGAAACCCTCCCGCTGTCTGGTTAGGAAGAGAGGAAAGAGAGAGAGAGGAGAGAGAGGGGAAAAAAAATTGGAGCTTCCTTTAATAGACATAGGAAGCAGGTCCTTTTTTTTCTTTCTTTCTTTTTTTTTCCCCCTTTTTTCCTTTTTTTCAAAACTGGCGGTCAAGCGTTAAGTAACTCCCTGCCTAAATCCACCTGCTGGAAATGAACTTGGGTAACCCCCCCCAGGGGTGCACAAAGAGGAGACACAGTAACACACTCCCGGCTCTTCTCCCAGCCGCCCCCTCCCCGCTGCCCTGCTTCCATTCTCCCTGCTCCCAGCACACAAATGCCCACAGCTCGCACTCCCCCTGCCACCACCGACCAACGAACCAAAATAAACGCTCGCTCCATCTACTTAAAGAGCCAAGACTGGGGGGTGGAGGGAGAGAAAGAAGGGAAGGAAAAAAAACCCCAAACAACAACCAAAAAAAAAAAAAAAAAAAAAAGGGGGGGGGAGGGGGGGAAGCGCTTTTTTCCATCTCGGTTGCGACAGTGATAAGGGGTAGGGAACATCTCATACCTGGTGTGAATGCTAATCAGCCAGGAGTTCTCCTTTTTTCCCAAGACAGGGAACTGTTTCCTTCCAAATTTATTAGAACCTCCTCCACTGCCTCTTTGAAAAACCTTCTTTGTCACCCTCTTCCCAAGTCCTGATACTTCTTTAAAAAAAAAAAAAAAATGGCTTCGGAGCTCCTTCTATTCTTGATATTGATTCTCTCTCTCTCTCTCTCTCTCTCTCTCTCTCTTTTTCTCCCTCTCTCTTTCTCTCCCCCCCCCACCCCTCCTCCTTTCTCCTGTCTCTGTCTCTTCTGAGTGGTCTATTGATAAGTCCCTAGAGGCACTGGGTCAGCCTGCCCGTAGGAAACCAGACACAATGCACAAATCTCCGAGTGCCATTCTGCCATCAGCAAGCAGACCACGTTTAGGAGAGAGGAAAAAAAAACACACACACACACACAGTAGAGCAAAAGACAGAGAGAGAGAGAGAGAGGGAGAGAGAGGGAGAGAGAGGGAGAGTGTGAGAAAAAGACTGATTGGAACAGGAGGGAGGGAGGGAGGGAGGGAGCGAGAGAGTGAGGGAGAGAGAGCGACACTGCCAGTCAGGTTAATCATCCCTACTTTAATTAGCTGTTCGGCTTAGACATAAAACAATTGAATTTGAATGATCTGTCAGTGGGCTCGGCTGAACCAAAGGGGAAATGCGAATATTACAAAAAAGACTGTTGGTGTATTCAGATAAGCTCGCAAGGAAAATCCTCAAAGGATAACTATTAAAACTTACCACTAAACAAAAAAGTAAGATTCAAATCGCATTATACAGAGGCCATCTCCAAAAAACTGGGAGATCCCTTCCCTCTCTTTTTTACACATCACTGCAGCTTTTGCCGACATAAACACCTGCACCTTCCCACAGTCTTCAAAGACTACCTGTCCTGTGGGGTGGGGAAGGGAGGGCAGGTTTGCCTGCTACTTTGGCTTGCTTAAAGCAAGACCATGCTGCCCTTCAGTCGAATTTTCCTGATGGATCACTGGGATGTTATGATTCCAGAACTACACAAGCTCCGGGAGCACATCCTTGCCATGCATGTCTGCACAAACACAGACAAATTGAGCACCGACAGGGTACAGACGGAGATGCTGTGAAAAGGCAGGGCTGGGTATTGGGGTAAGACAAGTCTCAGGCACCAAGGAGGTGGAGAAATTACCCCCCCCAATAGGTGGCAAAGTAATCTATTTCTTCTACCCTGGGCTGCAAAATGAAGTACAGTTCAAATGGATGGTTCCTTGTGATACACAGTGCAGTGGCAGCACTGTGTAGCAGGCAAGGCAGAGATTTATGACACTTGTGCAAAGTGTGCTTCTAAAAGGTGTGGGCCAGTCGGCCTCTCCCCCTGTGAAGGAAGGCAGCAGATAACAACCTGCGCTGAGAGGGAGCTGTCAGCATGTTTAGCCCCTGGACATCAGACACCTGCCCTGCCAGAACTTTACGTTGTCAGATGCAAGGGACCTGCTTTGGGTTTCAGGATACTGAATGTCCCCTCATCAGGGGCTCAGATCGCCCCTCCTGAGCAAAGAGCACCAAGGGAGGTGTTTGAATTTATTGTGCAAGGCAGGTATATTCTCTGTGTTTTAAATACATTTTCTGTATTTCGCACAGGGCTGCAGCAAATCCATAATTTCTGATCAGCTCCATGAACATCTGCTGTATATAAACTTTTAAATGGGCATGATTAACCTGCCAGTGCCACTCAAAAGCATGGGAAGAAAGTAGAGAAGGAACTCACAATGCAGCTGACTGCTGGCCTTTTCGAGGGAGTGCGGGGATTCTCCCCTCACTCTGTATTTTGGGTACAAATGCTTAAGGAAGGAAAAAAAAAAGACACAAGTTCTATCAATGACTCTATATTAATTTTATCATATTTTTGACTTAGATCTCCAGGCAAATCTGGGACCAGCTTTTATGTGTTTTGCTTTTAACAGAGAGCTGATGGGAGATGTCACTAATATCCATTCCTTCTATCAACTTCTGCTATAGGAAAAGGTGGGTTCCTGCCCGTTTCCACCTTTTAGAATGTTACATGCCGGTTGGCTGTGTCCTGTCTGCCTACCAGCCCCACTGGGGCCTGTTGACTCAGCACAGTTTACAGAAGACCTAAACAGTCAACAGGAGAGCGATGCATTGCAGAAGGAATTGATTGGGACACTGGGCTTAATAAGGTTATTTAGGAGTTCTCAGCCTCCCCAAAACATGAATTTTTTACATTTAGAATATTATGGAAGGTAAGATATCCCAAAAAACAGGAAAAGAGATTTCAGAGAAATACAGTACCATCAAAAGCCTCAACTCCTTTTCAGATGAGATTTTGTAGAGCACAGTGACACAGACTGCGACTGTCTCTTTCCTGGGTCAGTACCAAAGTAATAATCCAACAGAATGCGAAACAACTTTGGGCTACATTTTTAACAAAATATGCAGAGGACCTGACCACTCTATGCAGGGATTCAGTGAAGAAACAGTGTGCAGTCATGAAATTATAAACTATGGTAATGGTGCATGGAGCCCTCCCTAAGGTTGCACAGACAACATTAGCTGTGGCATTTCCTAACTTTTAAGTGTTTGACTTAGTAACATTACCATTACAGTAATGGATTTTCAGTCAATTTCTCAGGGTTTTCTTTAAAAGTCAACTTAGAAGCTGTTGCAGGTTGCTGCCCAGGCTGGGGCGGGTTAGCACCTGTGGAGCTGTAATACAGGACTCCACCACTCCAGCCAGCAGCACCAGCAGCAGCTCGATGAAAACGGCGCTGACGAGGGGATTGGTCACTGCGAGGACACTTCATTCAGTGATTTGACAGTGTCTTCCTGACAAAGAAATTGCTGAGGGACAAGAGCCCTAAGCTGACCTTCTAGGAGGCGAGCAAAGCACACTGCCCTGGGAAGAGACTCTGGACCCTCGCTCCCCAAACCCGTACGTCTTCTGCTGCTGTTGGATTTGCTTCCATTCAGTTGACTCCTTGGATTGCTGCTCCTCTTGTCTTGTAGCTTACTTTCTCTCATGTTATTTCTCCCTCCCTACACTACTCCTTGTCACAGTCTGTTCCTCATCCCATTGCCCTAAAAGAGGCATCTCCTCAAATACCTCCTCTGCTCTATCCCAGGCATGAATATACCCTGAACACAGAGGAAAGCAAACTGCTTAGCAGGGTAAATTAGGCCACGTGGTGTTTCAGGCTGCCTTAACTAGACCACTCCTTGCAAGACTGTTTAAAACTAACTTGGGTATCATAATTTGCAATCCACAGTGTAGACATATCAAATGTCCTTGTTCTCATTTCCACTGCTTGCTGCCATAGCAACCCTTGGTCAAAAGGAAATTTCCATTGATATCAGAAGGAGCAGCATTTCACCCAGGTGAGGTTTTACTATGTGGCACATATTTTATTAGCATGTGTTCCTGATACGGAAATCCTCAAATCTCCTATAGTGCCTGATGTAGAAAACACTACTGTTAAGTCCTGCTCTCAGCTGGTCCTCTTCTACTGGAAGGGGAGTCAAGGACCTCCTGCTTTCTACCTGAATATCATCTAAGAGCTGACTTGTAGTCTAAGTAAATGCAAAAGGCCAGGAGAAGCTCCAGAAAATGTACATCATCTTCCCCTCTTGAGATTGTTATCACAGATTATAACTCAGATACATGATGATGATCTCTAGCTTTGCCTGGTACCCTCTTGCTTGCTCTGCCTTCATATAAATTATTGCATGTATCAGGGAGATTTAGTGAAATAAGTGATAATTGAAAGCTCAGTCTGTCTGATCAGTTGAATAAAGTTTGCTGTTTGCTATGGAAAAGACAATCAGTGCTGCAACAAGTTTTCAGACTTGTGTGTAGAACAGCTTCTCCATATGTTGCTACAGAATCAGAAGAACTCTTTATGAGAACTGTACCTGGATTTGTCACCAGCAAAAAGGAAAAGCCACCAGAACGGCTCCTCACTTCCTGACTTCTACAGGCATCACTTAACGCCAGCCAAAAGCAAGACAAGGAAATGGTACTTACTTCTTTAATGTATATAAAGTATTCTGCAATGCCGCTTGTAGCACTCAGTACAGCTGACAAGATCTGACATTAATGGAAAATCAACAGATCTGGGTGGCACAGAGAGGAACCTGGTTCCTTTGCAAAGAAGGAGCTCTGTCTATTTGAAAAAATGTAATTTAACTACGTAATCTCAGGATGAGTTGTATAAATATATTCCTCTAGATTTATTGGCTTGTCTTCATAAACAGCTGTGAATCTGTGCTTTTTGTTCAGAGATGTAAACCAGCACAGCATGTTGGAGAGGGTGAATGCACGGTTATTATTCAGTATGTATGAAATTAGAGAAAGAGACTGGAAAGTCCACTTGTTACAGAAATCAACTCCTTGCTTATCTTTTGGGAAAGTATCCATCCTAACTTGCATGACTGTGCTCAGTAGGAACCTTTGCAGGCTAAAGGGAGAAAGGTTCCATGCCTTGCATCGAGGTAATTTCTGTCATATATGCTATTTGATTTTCTGGGGCAAACAAACTAGCTTGTTCCTTACTGCACTGATTACCAGAATCAGCCTTCCCCACCCCTCACTCCCCTCTCACCCTCCTCCTGCCCCAACTATATCAATGTCCAGGATTGGTTCCTAAAGCACCTTACTCCTACAATGTGCAGTTCCCAGTTCCCAAGGAAATTCCTTTCAGAGATTTGTTGACAATAGGGAAATGTAAAGGGAAACATCAGAGGATCTCCATATTTTTCCTGTCTTAGACAATCCAAATATAAGGGCCTATTTTGTGAAAGAGTCTCTCTCTTAAACAAGAAACAAAAAACAAAACAAAACAAACAAACAAAACAAAACAAACAAACAAAAAAAAAGATAAAATACCGCAAACTGGTCTATGAGAGACATGTTTGTTCTTTTGCTTTAGTGCACTACCACCATAGTAAGATGTGCTGAAAAGTGAGCCATACCCTCCTGGGGAGCAGTGCAATCCCCTTGCCATCACCGGAAAAGCAACAGTGCAACCTAGGGAACTCCATAAAATATCTGGTTGAAAAGACACAAAAAGAGCAAGACTCCTGCTTTTCTCCTCCTCAGCTGCACTGGGTCAAAATGTAACATTTTGAAAGTGTGATTTTACAAAAAAATAAGGAAATCTGAACACTGGTTAAAACGGAGATCAATGAGGACATGATTTTTGCAAGTGACATGTTTTCTGTACATTTATAAGGAAGTTTATCGTGAAGGCTTCCAAAGATTTTTAAACACTTGAAAACTTAACTCTCTACCCTCTATCATGATCCATGCTGCTGTTACCAATTGTATCTCTTCTCCAAAATTAAAACTATTTAAACAGCATCACATGTTATATTCAGCCTATTCTGCTCTGTTCTATTTTATTCTATGATTTTTGAAAGAAGCGTATCTCAGGATGTCAGAAGGTCTAATTTTTCTCTCATACCTTCATGAGTAGACAATTATAATTCTGATTTGAAGAACTTTAAAGCGGACGTCTGCCCCACTTCTGTTCTAAACACTGACGGGAAACATGCTACATATCCCTCTTGCCAACTTTGGTGCTGTCACATAGTCACAAATCTTATTTCTTGCATTTGGAGGTGACAAGTATTGTGCCTCTGCTTCCAGCCCTTCTTATCTAAAGATGCCTTGTTTCAGGAGGCTTTTCCATAGGCTCAATGGTGAGGAAAAACTGTTATTATTCTCATATTCCTCATTCTAGACAAAACCTTTGTAAGAACAACAACATTGCTTGCAGTCTGGGGAGCTGTACAGCCACAGCATGCCAAAAACATGAGATTGCCACCAAAATAACCCCACTGAGGCCTTTTGTTTTCTCTGTCCAACTATTAGTTTTGTCTCAGGGACAGCTGCAACAGGATCCCTATCTGCATATACCACTTCATCTCTTAGACTTGGATATAAATAAGTGTGGGAAGCCAAAAACCAGAGGAGGGTGGAGAGTTCTGACTCTTTTCTGTAGCAAATATAATAATCCATCACTTCAGCTGGGTGAAGCCATGAGGGAAGAAGACACAGAGAGGGTTGATTTCCAACTCCACTCTCTCCACAGACAGAGATGCAACTTGCTCAGCGACACGACTGGCTCAGGAAATGAAGAGTAGCACATCACTCATTTTTCCTGCCTGTTTGCTCCTAATTATCTTGCAATACATCTCACTGGTAGTTTTATCATACAGAAAGACAGAAAGTCCTTCTGGTTACAGCACATAATGACTACTTTTTAAATGGCTTGGTATTCATTCCTAGGAAAACCTCAGTCTCTTTCTCCCTCCCTCAAGCTCATTGCCTCTCCTTCTGGGGTTATTGTTTTGTTTTTGAAGTTTTTTAGGGGAGGTAGTATGTCAGTTTTCTGATAATGTATCCTGGTTAAAGGAAAAGAAGGGCCAGCAGAGGTGGCTTTCCCTTTCTTTCGATGAGACTGTGGCCACACCGAAAGAAGTGTCAACAATCTCAATAATTTAATTTTGGCTAATACAAAACCTCTTACAGGCTTGAGCTATGCAACTCCTCTGTAACCCTCAGTACAAATCAACAGAACCACTTTTGTACTTGTCTTCCAATATTTCTCTCCAACCTCAGAGAAACAGAGAATTGCCAGAGGGCGATGAACTCTCATTTTGCCATTGACATTTCTGCAATCCATCTCCCTCTGTTGGGAGACCCTTTCACAGATTCCGAACCTCACCAGCATAAGGAAGAATTAGTATAATTAAGAATTAGACACAGGGTCTCTAAAATGGGAATCGTAACAATGACTAACGTCCACAAGAGTGTTTTCAGAATTAATTCATGTAATAAAAGCACTTAAAAGATAAAAATGTAGGAGCTGCCACATCAGATTAGACCACTGCTCCATCTGGTAGAACATTCCATGTGCAACAAACAGCAGCAATTAATGCAGGGTAGCAGAACTGGGGTCCCCCTCCTTTGCTGGAACAGGGTTCAGTCTAAGAATAGTCAATGCTAGTCTTTGGTAACAGCATTAGTTTATTACTCAGGTGAGATATTTATGCCCCTACAACTCAATGTCACTAAACAAAGTGGTCTTGCAATGAAAGGAAGGAACCAGCTTCAGCAAGAGTCGAGTACAGTGGCTGCACACCAGCACACTGATTCCTGTGCAGGACAGTTTCTGATTAAGAGTTTCTGCTTATCAGTGAGAGAGAACCTAAAATTATTCTAAAAATCTCAAGTTTCAGAAAGAGTTATAGAAAAAATGGACAGTAGGATGTAAGTACTTCTAAAATGGGTACAGAGAAAGACATGCATACATACACAGATGAACAAGCTGATTAAAAAAGTAACCTCATCCTCACTGGCTCTATTTCGAGCAGGGTGAGGGTTCGACCCAGATGACTTAAGGAATTTCTTTCTGATTTTTATTATCCCAGGATCCTGTGAATCCACAATTTGCTATGGCAGAACTCTGTCATTGAACATGAAAGAAACTGTGGTAAACGTAATTTTCAAGGAAAATATTATCAGGGAAGTTTTTTGAGTTGAGGACAGAAACTCTAGTTCAAAATGAAGAGGCTGCCATGCTCTTTCACCCATGGGAGAAGTCCTGGTCCTAGTCTTTTAAAAGCTAGTTCCTTATGAAAAAGTTTCATAAAGTTTCATTCTCATACTCCAAAACTGTAAATATTTTCACTGTGGAACACTCCTGTTTTCTGGCCAGCTCACCTATATGACTCTGCATTCTGCAAGTACCTCCAGACCTTACATCACTGCCAACATCTGTTGGGTCAAGGGCAATGACAATCTTTCTGTGATATTTCACTTAGATGGTTTGAAAACTTTATTTTAATTCTTACAGATTTTTCACTTTATGAAACAGCCTTATCTGAAAAGTAAAGGGATGTGTTCAGATAAGTTTGTCTTAAGAGATTTAAAAAGTTTAGTTTTATTTTTATATTAATCATGCACTGTTTAAAAGAAAATCTGTACAATGCAAAACCCTCCTGAAAGATAGAACCACAATATGTTTCTGTGCATGATTCTATTCTATTCCATTCTATGCTATGCTACGCTATATTCTACTTCTGGACATTGTAATGAAAAACTCAACAAATTAGAAGATAATCTGGAAAAGAAAAAAGAATCCCTCATAACTGACCAACCCATAAATAAGTCTTACATTACTGGGACTGGATAAAGTATCATCAGTGCCAGATTATTACATAAGAATATGTTAGTAATGTAGCAGCAGTCTAGTCTTTTAAGATGTGAAAGAGTGTTATCTAACCTCTCTGCACAGTTCAGGAAGAGGAGCCATATGTCCAAATAATCATTTTCTTGCTGGTGTTTAACATGTCAGTTTTTTCAAGGGGCCTATTTCAAGTTAGAAAAAAAAAAAAAAGAGGCGTGAAATGCATTTTGATTTTTTTTTTTGTTCCTTTGGCAAAAGCAGCTCATTTTCAAGCTTGCAAGGAAACAAGAAAAACAAAATCAAATGTCAAGTAGATTTGCTCTTTGTTGTAATTAATACGCAAGCATTTGCTTGTAGATGGTGCTGAGCCTGAAAATGAGTGTTGCCAGTTGTGGTGCTATTGAAAGTAGCTCTCAGGCCTTTAAAGGGCCAAATGTCCAAGAAGTGAAAATCCCAACTGCAACCCGGGGCCCTAGGCCAGTGCCCATCAGCTGAGGGTCTGCCCACAAAGGCAGGACAGCAGGAAGCCTGATGGCTGAGCACTGAGGATGCACCATGTGCTGGCAGCACTGGACCCTGTGTGCGATGAGACAACAAAGAAAGTAGGGCAGACTTCTTCAGAGCAGAAGGAGGGGAATGACTACCTGAAAATAAGGAAATTCCAAAGCCCCATACTGCACACTATATGCATGCTCAGTTTCTGGTTGAGGAAGCTACGTGAGATTTCTCTTTGAGTCAGAGCAATGTAGTGGATAAAAAGGCCCTGTCTAGCCAGGGGGATTTCCTGAGGCCATCACAGACCAGCTCCACATGCTGTTAAGAGGCTCATTTTCATGAGAGTTCTTGTTGCATTTGTATTGCTGGCTCCAGGCCCCTAGAGCTTCAAGTGCCACATCACAGTGCTGCAAGCCCAGTGCTGAATGCTTGGCACACGACCAGGCATCTTCCCTTCCCTCTTTCTGTTCCCTCAAGTCAGCAGGTGGGGCTCCAGGGCTCCATCTTGTTTTGATTTGTGTGTGGAATTTTTTCTTGAAGAAGAAAAACATGAAGACAAAGTTTCCCATTGAATATTTGCTATTCTCTTTCCCCCATGTTACTCTGTGGAGATGATTGGAGATAGAGAGAAAAAAACCCATTTTTCTCTTCCTCATCAAAGAGGTTTGGTATTTTTCATGAAACGAGATGCTGGAAACACTTCATCACTGAGGGCTACTGGCCTGAGATCTGCTCATCTTCACATCAGGATGAATCAGCAGCAGTTCCAGTGAGGTCACCAGGAGTGCTCTGGCAGGCAGCTCCTTGCAGGATGCGGGGTCAGCCCTGCCGAGCCAAACTCTTCCACACAAACAGCCAGGGCCCATGCCCTGTGCCAGGTCACAGAATGGGTGTAAATGGATGCAGGACAAAGAAAATATAAACCTCTACCAAGTTTCTCTCTGAAACAATCATAAAAGTGCTGGAATTCAAATGCTGAAGGGAGAAATTAGGGGACAAAGCCAGCCCCAGCAAAAAACCCTACCAACAAAAGTGTGTGACACTGGCCAGGATAAGAGAGAACCAGGACAACATATATTATTTTGTTACTCACTTTCCCACACACTGATGTCCAATGTGTAATTCTCTCCCATCATTTAGATCACTGCTGGATTTAGCCCTATGGGTTTGAACAATTAATTATTTTCAGCGATAGAACTACTCCATTTTCAAAACTGGTTTGAACAGTAGATTAGTTCTAGATTAAATAATTTAACTACAGATCAGTAGTAGGTGTTTGTTCTACATTAAGCTGGCAGATTATTGAGCAGATACTACTTTTTAACATTTCAATATGCTTAATAATTTATACTACTACACCATAAACTGGCTGAATAACCATCACCTTGGAACACTACAGCCAACACCACCGAATTTAAACTCTTCTCCAAAAAAGCCTTGTTCAATCTTTTAAATAGTCAGCTACGTGGAGAAAGGGAGGAATTTAACCACAAAGACTAAGAAAAGAAAGCTGCTTAACTCTGTGGGCACAAGCTCTCAGGTTGCTTGACCTTAAACAAATGCTCTGCCTCAGTTTCTCCATTTCTACATAACAGTGGCACCTAATTAATTGATTGCTAAAAACACCAGGCAGTTGCTTATAAGATGCTTTTCAACAAACAACTTGAGGCAGATGTTTCAAACGACTTCTCAGAAAACCTCTTGAAATGACTCTTAAATTTAAAGAACTATGTGCCTAGGTATTCTGTTAAATCCAGATTCATCCCATGCCTCAGTTTCCCCTACAGCTAAGTTCTGAAAATATGACCTCTCTACTTCACAGAAATCCAGGGAAAGCTAAGTCATCAACAATCACTTAGTAATTGCAAATCCTTGGGGAGAAAGTCTTGGTGAATGCCTTAACATTAGATACTATGGATAATTGAGGCAGAAGAGGCCCAGAACTCACACCATAAGAAGTTTTGGGGTTCATCTGATCAGAACCAAAAAGATCTGAAGTCAATTTTGCACAGAGCAGCAGCATCTGGGAGCCATGAGGATGAGTTATGCTTCACTATCAGGCAACAGAGAAGGGCTTCAGGCTGCTCCCTCCCCTGCCATTTCTCATTCACAGCGAGAAGGGCAGTCTGCTTCTGCTCTGCTAGAAACAGGGACACCATACAGATACCTCCTCTCCAAAAGGAAATGCAAGAGTGAGAAGAAGAGGTGGATTGAGAAGAGATGAAGGAAGGGCATATTTCCAGTTTTCATCAAAATTTCAGAAGTGGCAAAATTACTTTCCAGAGAAGGAGAATACTGAAGATACGTAAACTAAATGGGCTGCTCAAACACTGCATTTAAGTTCAACCAATCATATTATTAAGGGCCAGGAATGATAAGTTTGGTTTACAGAAGTGTGCAATGGGCCAGCTGCACTAAATATGGCATTTACCTTCCTGCAGTGCTTGGGTGGGGACAAACTGAAATCAAGCCATTGGAAGTTAAGAGAGCAGAGAAACTTGTCCCTCCTCTTCTTATTGTTATGAGGTCTGAAAGGCTAAAGACAGAGGACTCATCCTTGGAAAAGTCACAGTGTACATTATGGAAATACGCTGGAAGCACAGTTAAAAGTTAGCATGTCTTTTTCCCTCCAGTTGCCATTGATATGAATGAAGCCCATTCTTGCACTGGCAAAGGGAAAGAAAGGATAAGTTATTGCCACCCTCCCTTCTCTAAATTCTCAGATTTGATGACTAACAGGCTACCATATTTCACTAAGAAAAAAAAAAAAAACTGGCTCTCATTTAAAAGCCCCAAAAGTATACAGAGAAAGTAATTTTCAAGGTCAGAGAGTTGTTTTGACATTTAAGAAATACTCAAACAGAATTTGGCTTTCAAATTTGTAAACCAGAACTTCTTCCTGACCTGAGAGACAATCTGCCAAATTTCTAGCTGCTCCCAACCTCTTCAGACTAAACCAGAATTATCAGATGCATTGTGTTGTCTAGGTGCACACCACTGGTTTTAAAACTAAACTTTGATCAGCTTTAAAAGAACACAGTTTATGAGACCCTTTATAGCAGTAACATTTAGCCCTTGTTACAGTAACTGAAGAGGCTTTCTTTAATAACCACTTTGGTAGAGTTTTTTGCTTACTATTGGAGAATTCAATTGCTTAATATACACTAATAAAAAAAAATAAAGGAAATAGAAACACAGAAACCAAAAACCTCCTTTTATTTTACACCAAGCCTTTGATCCTCCCACCAATCCTGTTGCAATACAAACCAATTTCATTTAATGTTACTTCTGACAAGCCAGACTTCTGTGAGATTGCAAAACTGCGCTAAATCCCCTGGCAAACTGTAAATGGACTGAGGGGAAGGTTCAGAAATTCACAAGTAGCCCATACATGCAGGTGGACCACACAAACATAGGTAGCACAGCCTTGCTGTGCCAGCTCAACAAAACTTTGTGCATGTATCTCAAAGGGTCATACTGTTGCTTACTACGTGAAAGAGATTGCATTGCTTCTCCTCACAGCCTCTTTCTCTCACAACTCATCCTGCCTGCCTCCTTGGTTCATGCGTGCAAAGTGGGCCATAAAATAGTAATTTCATTTTAAGTGGAGGGGCTGTACTTTCTGCTTTGCCTCTCACACCAAAATAGCCAAACAAACTTCGCTGTTTCAGTTAGGCAAGAAAAATGAAACTTTTGTGTTTTCTCTCTTTTTCCAGTCACAGTCTGAAACTTTCAGCCAAAACTGGCAGCACCTTAAGATATAGTCCCGTAAAGGCAGCTGAGCTGAAGAACAAAAACCTGATAGAGTGGAGTGGGAGAAAGAGGATGCTGTGAAGTTTCTGCTGTTTCCTAAATGCACCCCATATGCGCCCATGCTATTTAAATTATGCCAGTTCCTGTATGGACTGTAATGGGAAATACTTTCTAACACTGATTTATTTCTCCTGCTTCAATCATAGTTGAAATGTAATTGCAAGAAATCTTTGGTTTGATTTTTTTTGTTTGTTTGTTCAGCTTTTTTTTAAAGTTCTGTTCATAATAGTTAGCAGGAAAGCAGAGAATTTGTCAGCCTGCAATGCTGTTATACCCAACTGACCTGGGCATCACAGGATGTAATTTTTTCTCTAGGAAAGGATTTATCTTCAACAGACTACCCAGCTCACTGGCTTTTTCCTTTTGGTAGTTCTTCTCTTTTCTCAACATAACATCTGCTAGTCAACAAATATTTAAAATTCATACAATCTAAAAGATGACTCAAAAAGCAAGAACTGATGAGTTCTGACAAAAAGATCCATGAACCTGGCACTTCCTGGTGCTTAGGATATTCACATACAAGAAGGAGAGATACGCAAAATAATGCCGCTCAGATTTGAAATTTTTTAATTATGAGACTCGCAAAACATTTAAACACAATAATGGAAAAGTTTTGGAACAGATAATTATTTGTGAAGCTGAGGAAGTGATACTGCTGGCAAAATGAGAAGAGTGTCATTTCCTTCTAATGCCCAGTTAAAGGCTGGCTTAGGCTGTGATTCTGGTTTTGGCAGGAATACAAGGACAGCTTCTTGCGAGAACCACAGCAACACTAGACAGCTCAAAGTGGAAATGATAAAGGGAAAAAAAAAGCCTGAGGCCCTTTGTGAGCAAAATGGTCAATATATAGGGCACACATCCAAAACTCTTGAAAAGCTGAGAAAAGACTGATGACATGCGCTTTTGCTGAGGGAATCTGTGGAGTTAGGTGCTCCTACCTGGCCAAATTCAAGATTTTCCTCATGTAAATTCATAGTTTAGGTGCAGAGATTATATCTAACCAAACTAGGGTTACTGCAAATGTGCCTGCAAAGATTGCAATATCTCATGATTACCATTTCTCAAGGAGCTCAGATCAGCTGTGTTGAGAAAATGAAATTATGTCCCACTGAAAATATCAATACCAAATTCTTAATCTGAAGTTGCTACTGGAAATCTGCATAATGCACAAGGCAGCACTGAATCTTTGCTCCCAGAACTGGTGATTCTGCCAAGTTAAAAAAGTGAAAGCCATAAAAGCCGTTTAATTGGGAAAGTAAGACAATGACACTCTTAACTTTGACAAGGAGTGGGCTTGTTAGGTTAGAAAAGCATCTCTACAAAACCTCTGCCAATATCCGAGCTTGAAGAGGAATGGTATTCTGGTGAACTGGGTCATGGTGGACACCATGAAGATGAGACTGAGGTGCAACAACAGGACATCAATTTCCCCACCATCAGGAGGGAGTTTTACAGCTGGGGTTAAAGCGAAAAATTCTTGTTCTTGGTCCCGTTAGCAAACCACAAGCTCATATTGCTTTTACTACAAACAGATTTCCCTTCACCATACTGTACTTTTCTTCTTGCTGACTGCTAAGTGTGACCATCCAAAACCACTCCTATTTGTGTTTTTTTTCACACACACCACCCTGAAAAAAATTCAGTATGAAAGTACAGCAGTTTCCTCCAATACAGTTCAACATCCAAACTAAGCAGCAGTAAAATCATATTTATTCAGTGACTGAGGTTTCAAACAGTGAAGTGATTGTTAGAGAGTTATAGACTGAACCATGCACCAAAAAAGACCCCAGAAGAGGTTTCTAGTGACAGCTCTTTCACCTTGACAGTCCTCAAGAACATGGGGAAAAGGAGGAGCGTATGCACACTTAAAATGGGGGTGATACTTGAATGCAGTCAAGCATCGCAATCACAGTAGCCAGAATTCAGCAGACTTTGCCTTTGGGAATGAAGTGTAGAGACAGAAAGAAGGGAGTTGGGTACCTGAGCTCAGCCCATGTGTGCGAGAGAGGCTCTTCACCTACAAGCTGGGTGTGCCTGAAGCAGGAGTCAGAGGGAGAGAGAAGCCAGCAGCTCCCTGATGCCAAATGTGCTCCCACACTGCCAAGCTGAGCAATCCAAAGGCATGGGTGCTAAATGTGATCTTCTCTTTCTGTGCAGACTCTGGCAAACCCTCTACCCTTTTCTATGTCTTTGTTTTCCTGCTTGAATATGAGGTATTCTAATGAAATACGGATATTAACATTTGATTAGCTCTCAGTTACAAAGTTAAATTCCTTAAAGTCTAGTACAGATCTTTGAAATCCTTGAAAAACTATATAAACATGAATAATTTTATTTTTATAGCATTACATTAATGACTGTACAGTGGAAATTGATGAATTAAATAATCTCTGTCTATATTTGCTCATACCTTTGTGAAACCGTTACCTTTCCAGCTGCTATTTCTCATGCCTTGTCTCAATCCAGAAATGTCATTTTTGGTAAAGTTTTGCAAAAACCCATTCAGCTGCTTTTGAGTCATCCAAGTATGTAAAAAACAGTTTCCAGCTGTTGAGTTTTCCATAAGCCTTTTTTTCTCAAACATGCTTGTATAATTATAACACAGCTTTGTTTTAAAACATCAAACTTGACACATACATAGTCCTGAAAGAGAAATAGCAGCACCGGCATGTTTGAAACCATTTGGTTTTGGAATAACAGAGTTTTCACCATATTAAAACATCTTTATTTTCTTAAATATTCTTCCAGACACCAAGCTACACTTTTCTAACTGTAGACAGCCAATTGTGTAAATGACCAGTGGAAAAAAAAAAGGAAGAAGAAAAAGGATAAAGATACTATTCTTGCCATCTGTGACTGAGCTGTAGCAGGAAGACTAGGGGACAGTTTTAATTACTGCATATTTGCATTTTGGTATAGAACGGCATAAAATCAGACTAGAAGTGATTCTTCACTTACACTCTGCCTAGATAGAAATGCACTGACCTCAGACCAAGCAGTGAGAAATCAGCCATTTCACAGGATCACAGACTGGGCAGGTTGCAAGGAACCACAGTGGGTCATCTGGTCCAACCTCCCTGTTCAAGCAGGGTCATCCCAGAGCACATGGGACAGGAGTGTGTCCAGATGGGTTTGGAATATCTCCAGTGAAGGAGACTCCACAACCTCTCTGAGCAACCTGTTCCAGTACTTGGTCACCTCCACAGTAAAGAAGCTCTTCCTCATGTTCAGGTGGAACTTCTGTGCATCAGTTTCTGCCCATTGTCTCTTTTACCACTGCTTGGCACCACTGAGCAGAGCCTGGCTCCATCCCCCTGACACCCTCCCTTCAGATACTGACAGACATTGGTGAGATCCCCTCTCACTCATCTCTTCTGGAGGCTGAACAGGCCCAGCTCCCTCAGCCTTTCCTAAGAGGGATGCTCCAGTCCCTTAAGCATCTTTGTCCTTCTCTGCTGACCAGCTCCAGGAGCTCCATATCCCTCCTGTACTGAGGAGTCCAGAACTGGACACAGCACTGCAGATGTGGCCTCACCAGGGCTGAGCAGAGGGGCACGATCACCTCCCTCCATCTGCTGGCAATGCTCTTCCTAATGCACCCCAGGATCCCATTGGCTTTCTTGGCCACGAGGACACACTGCTGTTCTTTTACACCTTTATAAGATTCCCTCTCACCATCTCTTCCCAAGTGTGAATAGGCCCACTTACCTCAACCTTTCCACATAAGAGGGATGTTCCAGTCCATTAATCATCTTTCCATTCCACTCCATTTAATCTGGAATATTTCAGATTCTGATGTCTTAGGGGAGCAAGTGTTGGTTTTGAGAATATTAATGATGGCTGAAACAGCAGCTGTAGTCTGAGGGATTATTGGATTACATGGGTTTCACTCTCAAAACTATTTTTTTATATGACGATATAAAGGCTTTTGTGCCTTGCATGAACTACTGGCCTCAGCATGAACTCTTCTGTCAGACTGGAGGAATTCTTTCTAAAGATGAAAAAATGAAGTCACTGCATGTGTAGGTTTTTATATGGGTCTCAACTGTGATGAATTGTATAGACATCAAGAGACTCCACAGTTGTTTCTTTTTCAAAGTAAAAAAAGCTCCTGCCTTTTGTGGGACATATCCTCCTACCATGCAGGTGTGAGTCCACCGAAACCACCAATGTCAGTGACACGACAGTGAATCTGAGAAGACAGCCTGACTCATCTGGAGGCAAAAGATACAACTCAGGCAAACGTATGTGTGCGTGCATACACTCCTCCTTACCTTACACTGTTTGTGCTTCTATCAGTACACCTGTAAATCAGTTGTATGTCCTCTATTTGGAGAGGTTTCCTAAATGGGTTTCAAACCACATCAAACATAAAAGTGGTGCTCAACAAACAAGTGTCACTGGGATACAATTACAGGGAAAAAACCTCAAGCAGTTCCTCTCGGTTGCCCTGCCTTCTCTCCGTTCTGTCCGCCTTGAAAGGCCAAGGGATCAGTAAAGAGACCCTATTGTAAGCAAGGGGCAGAGGCAAGGTGGGTCTGGGAACCTTCACTCTAAATTTCCTGAATTTAGGGAGATTAACATCACAGTTGCTGCATCCATTACTGTACTTTTTTTGTGCATATAGAACACAGTTCAGGAAAGTGTATTGTTCCTAAAGGAAAATATACACTATTGGGCAAATAGGTGTCTGTGCATTTTTTGGCAGCTCTAAGTTACATAATTCAGTTCTAATCAATGCTACTGGATTTTGAAACCCACCAGTATAACAATGAAGTGGAAATAGCCATAGAAAAAGTCCAAACAAACTCCAAGTTACACTGTATGTTCTATTATTCTGAGTTTCGGTGTTGAGACAAAAGAAGAATAAGAGTTTGCCATTCGCTAGTTGCTAAAAATCAAGAGATATGCCAGACACTCTCTTTGAGGGCTCTGTCTGTCTGGACCAGGTAGAAGCTGAAGTATACAAAGAGCTTCACACACAGAGAGAGAAAGATTGTTCATGGACAATGATGCAGCGTTCTTAATTAAGATTTTCATTACTGATACATACATTAAGGTTTTTCTAATGCAAGTGCCCAAGCACTCTAGTGTGCAGGTAGATGTCTCTGATTCTATCTCTAGAAACCCTTTTGCACATCATTGCAAACATTCACCAGTTAAGACTCAAAATCAGCCCCACCTGCCCTTCGCTATAATGACAGTGAAAAATAAAAAATGATGTACTTGTCTGCCAGATGAGAACTTAGCTTTTTGCAGTCATGAGAATGAACAGGCTTTTGCAAGGCTGTACTACAGCATACTGAAACTGATTCTGATCTCACATCTGTTTGATGTTGATGTAACATCAGGAGCTTCAATAGCATGAGTGCAGCAAATGTTGAAGGAAAAAAAATGGAAAAGACATGTAGGTAAATGGAAAATGGGATGAAACAAAACATGAGTTTGCCAAAGGTGGTTTGTAGTCGACTAACCTGATAACTTTCTTTGATAAGGTAACTGATTATCCAGACAAAGGAAACACAGTAAATTTAATTTATCAGTGGAGCATTTGATACAGTATCACAAGGGAAATTACGAGTTTAGATAAAGATTTTCAAAAGGACTGTAAGGTGAGCAACTTCTTACCTGAAAGGGAGATTGAGCATTGGTGAAGAAAGAATTACTGGGCAAGGTGAAGGCTATATTTCCACAATTGTTTAGTCAAATAAAATAGCTTTTTCTATCTAATAAGATTTGGGTGGAGCAGGTAACATTTCCCTCAAAGGGAGGGGGTATATATGAGGAAAAAGTGGGGGCGTGCTTAACAGCTATAAAAAGATCCATCAACACCAATAAATTGCTCATTAACAATATTTAGTTCTCATTCACCTGTAATGTCCAAGTGTTACTTCTCTGTCTCAGTTCTTTGGGATGTCTGGAGATGCTACAACTCTCTCAGCAGTTTACTTGTACAGTTTAATTAAATATCTAGCTCAGTTTTGTGCTTTTAAAATATTCTTATTCCTAGACAGGATGCCCATTCATCTATAAAATCTTGCTGAAAGCAAGAATGCTGGACCTTTCTTCCCAAGAAAATGCTGCTGAAGTAAGATGTGGAGGAGAAATACTTGGTGATCAGAAGCACTTACAAAAACATTGCCTCCCTCTGAACACACTATGTGCTTTTCTAGATACAGTCAGGCTATGACACTTTGTAAATTCCTGCAGTAGGAAAAACTGGGCTGCCCACTAGCAGAGTGGCAAGGTTGCCACTGGCACAAGCCAGAAGGGAAGGTAAGACATTGCCACAGAAGTCACAGCATCAACGTGAGATTAAATTGCAGGCTCCGCAATAAAACATCTGCCAAACTATTTTCAACAAGTTAAGGAAAAACAGGATTTTGACAATCTTCCCTGAGGCATGTCTCAGTCTGCAGGTATTTGAATGACTAAAATTGCTAACTTTCCATTAAAGTTCACTGGAAGAGAAGCTGCATTTTTGTTTTAGCCTTCTGTGGCAGAATTTAAGTATTTAATGCCATGACTGGGCCATGTTATTCATGCACAGACATTCACAAAAGAAAGCAAAAACCAAAATGCCCAAAACCCCAAAATGTAGAAGATGTTTTAAATGCAAAAATTGAAAAACAGTGTCTGAAAACATTCATTCTTCAGAGCTGGTTATATGCTGATCACACATTGCAGTTCTCCTTCACAACCTTCAGTGTATATTGCAGAGCATCCAGAATGGTACACATTATTTTTTGTCTTTTATGCAGAAGTGGATTTACTGCAAAAATTGAAAAGCAATTAATCTCTTTACAGACATCCAGGATAAGTGAACATGGACAAATATAAAATATAAATACACCCCCAGATCCAAATGTTGCAACTGATCCTTACTTTGGTGATTGGGTGAAGCACAAATACTTCTAAATTGCATGTTATTTGAAGTTGGGATTTCAATTTTGTCCTTGAAAATTCAAGCTGTTTAGAGTATGATTAAGAAGCTAAAACATTAGAAAACATCATTCAGAAAACTGATACAGCTATTTTATTAAACTTAAAACTCAGTATGATAGAATGGGAGAGAGCAAGATCTGTTCAGATCCAAAAGCATTTGCTTTTGGTGGTGTGCAAAAAATCTAATATTTTGGGCACGCAAACACATGAAATGAAAATATTAGCTGGGAGGCTGAATTTGTGAACCATACGCAGCATGGTATTATCCAAAATGATGGAAAGCTTCAGCAGTGAACAAGAACTTCAGAGGAAATAATCATTATTTCTCAATACACTGCAATCTTTTATGTCTAAGAGCTCCTATTCCCACCAAGAGATAAAACAGCCTTCACAAAGCACTGCCTGAAGACTGCTCATGTGTGTTTTGACATGTGCACCTGTGTAATGGCACACAAACAAGCTACCTGGCAGATGATTTGCTTCTGTTTTAAGTGGGAGTGTCGCAGAGGAAAAGGAGATAGAGGAAATCCTCTTACAAGTTCATTTTCCATTGTGGTGTCTCACAAACAGGACATTCAGCATGAACATGGACATGTGGGCAGGTATTTGGACCTCCCTGAGTATTCAATTCTTGGTGCCAGCTTCAATAGACTAATCTATGATGTCTTGATCAAAGGGTGACTTTTGGGAAACATCCTATTTCTAGATATTGTGTTTTATAACGACCACTCCTCCAGCACAATATGTTCTTGGTACTGTATCTGGTGTATACATTTGATGGAGGCAGATACACAACATGATACTAAGCATGGTTCATCAAAGAGGATTTCTGCACTAGGAGAAGGACTCATAATAAAGCTTGGAAAAGAAAAAGATATTTGGTGATACAGCTGTAGAATAGCAATGTGCTTGACAAAGTTGGAAAGATAATTTACTATAACTACAAAGGGAATATTCTGAAAAACTCTGCCACACTCTGTAGCTGTTACCAATTTGCACAGTGATTTCGACCTAACAAAATGGTCTGTCTTAATATTTTGATGGTTAGCATTCAAACTGCTGTAGGAAATGCTGCTACTGCTTTGGAGAGGTGGTCTTTTCCATCCAAATACATTAAATTATGCCAGTGTGGGGTAAAAGTGCATTGAACAACTCCATTTCCTCTCTGTCTCCCTTTTTTCTAGTTAAACCTAAATACTATGCTCCTACAACTGTCTAGTTAAAGTCCTTTTCTCTTTCTGTTGTACTCTGTAATATTTTTTAAAAAAGGTAATACTCAATACATTATATTATAGTAAGTAAATGAAAATAACTCAGAACAAGGAGATTGCTAGAATGCATAATGGCAGAAAGGTGTGACATTTTCAGCTGTCATGCTGGCCAATTTTGAGTTCAATCTCATCCAGCACTAGTGTAGGTATTGTAGGTATTGCAATTAAAAGGCAGGTTGCACACATGCTTCTATTGTAATCCACACATCAACTTCACAGCAATGTGCAGCCTTTATTACTTGCTAAACAATTTGAATGTTAACACTTTTAATGCTTGAATGAAAAACTGGGACTAAATTTTGCCCCTTTTTGTAAATCTGGCTACGTCTTGAGTTTTCTGGATATTTGGTCTATTTTTATGACAGATGTTTTAAAACAAACCTGTGAACTTTGACAGATTTGTTTTAAATAATGAGGTTTTTTTTTTCCCCATGCACATCTATTGCTTAAGTTTCCTTGATGACTACATCTTCAGATAAAGAATAAAACTTAAAATTGTGGCACTGCTCAAGAACATTCATCCCAAGGTGTACTCTCAGTTATACAGTTTCATTTCTATAAATATACCAGAGTAGAACTTCAGTTCTGCTGCCATTTTGAGGCTGTTTCACCATTTCTCTCATTTGCCTCTGCCCATGTTGTTTTCTTTTTTAGAACATTCCCTTCCTTCAGGAGACAAACAATATCTGGGGAAAAAATATTAATTTCCTGTCTCAGATTGCTGTTTAGGTGACCATTCCCTTCCTAAACCTCCTTATTCTCAGAAGCAGATCAACCAATTCTTCTGGATAATTTGCATGTCTATTTAATACATTAATTATGATAATTCTTGAAAGATGCTAACTCTTGAAAGCTGTTGTAAACATAAGGCTTATTACATGTAGACTTTTTTGGCATTTTGCAAATGTTCATTTCTGATTCATGAATAAGCTTGACCTGGAGGTTATTATCCTCTTCTCAAGTAAAGGAGAGCTTCTTAAGAAACCTGAGAAGAGAAAAGATGCTTCCTCCCTGTTCCTGATGTAGCAATCACTGTTGTTGTTCCTCATCTGCAAAACAACACTGTGCACAGAACCAGATAAAGAGATTCAGAGAGGGCTAATTAGTTGCTATTTCATGGTAATGGTTCAGAGTGGTAACAGATGACAGTTTGGTGGTGAACAAGTACCAAAGCAGGGACTTATACATAGATATCAAAGACTATTTGAGCATCATCGCGTCTGATAAAGTCAATTAGGATTCTCAGAAACTGGCTACTGGCAGGCTGGAATACTGCTGGGTGTCTTTTGACATACAAATCATGACCATATGATGGATGGTTCTCATAACTATGATGAGATCAGTAAGATGCCTCTCAGCTTCCCTTAGGTCATCATTACTTGACCAAATAAGTCTTCATGAAGCTGGGGAATAAATGGTACTTTTCTGCACTTTTTTCCTTCTTTTCTTTTCCTTTTTTTTTTTTTTTTTTTTTTAACCTTTTTTAAACTAGGATGTCAAGTAACAAGAATTGGAGTCAGTGCTAAGTCTGATAGGAATGGTGCTGGAGCTCAGTACAACCTCATTACATCAGAAATCTATTTAAAAAAGATGGACAGATATCCATGGAATTAGGTTAACATGTCCTGCAACTTCCTTGTATCTGGATAACTGAGCTTCTGATTTGCACTTACCAACGCTGATTGCAGATAATTTTTCATTCTTGTATGGGTTCCATCTGAACAGGTAGTGCTCTGGAAGTTAAAGAAGTGTCCTACTGTAGCTATTAATCCTAGTGTAGCTATCTCTCTTACTGTAAAGCACCTTAGTAATGTCGATACTGCTACAGGCTGGCTGGAAGATTTTTTCCATGAAGTCTTTCAATGATTTTGACAAAGAATCCCTGTATCTCAAAGTCCTGAGGACATTCAAGGGGAGCGGAGATTAACTGTATTCTTCTTCAGTGGGAATACAGTTTGGGAGAGATCTATGAAATCCTTCCACCTCCAAAACCCTGATGCCACATAATTAGGCAGACGTGTGTGCAACATCTGGGAGAAGGATGATGACTGAATCATCAGCAAGTTGTGGGAAGGGATATAGAAAGAGAGCCCAGTGCTGGACACTGAGACAGAAGGCAGAACAAATCAGTTATCTAGATCAGAAACATGCTTGTCAGGTACATCAACAGCTTCTAATGTAAAAATGCCCCATTTATACTTTTTCTATTACCTAAAAGAACCCAGACTATCAACGGCCCAAAGGATCTGCCATCCAGAAAGAAAGGGGAGAGCCAGTAGAGAACAAGACATTCCTGAAATACAGTAGGTCTCCTATGGAGCTTGCTAATTAAGGAATGGAGGAGCACCAAGAAGCACTTCTTAGTGGCTGTGGAATAAGCCTGACTTAAAGAAGCAAGAGAGCGGTTCTAATCCTACATGTCAAGAAACAAAGGCGGACAGATGGAAAACCACAAATGCATTGTCACACAGCAAAGCACTGTTGAAGAGAGTTTTCAGCTTCAGGCTTCTACATGCCTGCCTATCATAAAGCCAACTTGCTGCTTCCACCTAACTGCCTTGCCCTGCAGAGGTAGAATAATGTTAAACTGGTGCATTGTGCAAATGTTGAAGGCACATGGTGTCTGCCACAGACATTAATGGTTTTGCCACTGCTGTGGGAAGCATTAACACAAGAGGTGTTAACACTTCCTGTTCCTGAGTATCATTAATGCTTTTTATTGATATTATGAAGTCCTGCAACAAAAGTAATAGGATTTGTCAGAGGCCGTTATAAACTGCCCCTGCTGGATAAATACATAATACATTATGGCAAAGGTCTGATAGACCTTTAATCAATTGCCTTTCTGAGTCAGAGAAATGTCACATTAGACATAAGCCATGCTGCATTCTGTGGGTGCCTCTGCTCCCCTCATCTCGCAGGCCTGACACCGCCACGGGCAGCTATGGACATGCATAGGCTCCTACTTATTTGTAGCAAATATATCAGAGCAAAGCTGGAGCAGCATGCTGTAAATTACAGATTTGGGACACCTTATAATGAAAGGCAAAGGAGAAGGGAAAGAAATATGGGGACACCATAGGCATGATAGGTCAACTCAAATACGTCTCCTTGAGAGCTGGCATTGTCATACCACATTTTGCAGCCACTGCAGCAAATCTCATCCCTTTTGCCCACAGGGTGGGGGAGAAGGCACCGTGCCAATTTCTTCTGCACTACAAAAGTAGTGGACCAACTTTAAATGTTAAAGCCACATATTTTAGGTCTAGCACCAAGAAAAGAAAACTCTTTTGTGGTTCCAGCAAGCACCTTGAAAAAATTATGAATGTCCATTTGCACTTCTGCATTCCTTTCAAGAAATTCCAACAATCAAAACACAACTTGAACATAAATTTACAGATTTGCAGGTTTAATTCCTCTTCCAAATAAGAAAGACCTATTCCTATTACTGCACAGTTTTATTTTAAATTCCAGGCAGCACTTTAACAGTCATCTACTTTTCTCTCTGAACAGTTAGGAGACATGAATTTAAATTGCAAAGCAGAAATCTGAAACAACACAAAGTCCAGGTATATTTGGACATAGTATTCTAAACCTAAATTTAAAAGCCCTCATTATTCTTGGCATTCACTAAATAGCTTCAGCTTGGACATCCCAAATTAGTGGTTTAAAATGCTGGTGGACATTTGGAAAACTTTGGTCTGTCTTTACTTAACTATAGTAAATATTATTAAGTGGTAGTGCTATATTTCCCTTTATATTTCAACAAGAAGAGTCACTGTTTCAAAAGCACTAGATTTCACTGCCAATATGTATGAAGGAATCCCAGAAAAATGTGAGTTTTTATTCCAAATGTGCAAAACCATTGTGTGCCAGAACCTGACAAAATTAAAACTCAAACGATAACAACAAACAAACACTCCCAAAGGCTCCATCCCTTATTCCCCCCAAAAAGGAAAAAAAAACCCAAGAAAACTTAAACCATGAAAAATTAATTCTTTGTGTTCTGGGTCTGGAAAACACAGTTATCTGGATAAACACAGTATTTTCTTCATTTAAAAAGGTCAGCAAATCACCAACCTACACAGCAGCAGCCAAATTCAAGTGAGTATGACTAGGTGAGAAAAGAACCCTGCATAACACCTTCCAAAGAAATCGCTGACAGATTTTTAATCCTGATATTGTTGGATGTCAATAAGAATACAGCACATTTAATCACCTCAGATAAGAAGAGCAGCTCAGAGAGCTGCCAGGACAGGGTAAGGAAGGGTCCCACACCACAGGGTCAAACTTCAGCATGTGCAGGTTGCAATGCTAGTTGACTGCTTTCTGTACTTGTTTTTCACTTGCACAGCATAGAATACTTCATATTTCATTCTGAACCAGAACACAACAGCATAATGTCCACCAGAACATGTAGATCCCCACATATAAACAGGAATCTTCCATATTGTCATCCAGAAATGCACATATAAATTCCAGATCAATCAATCAATCAATTACACAATGTCACCGAACTAAAATCTGAGTCCCATAAGGTGACACTGCATTAAAATCTTGAACTGCATTAGAATAAAAATTCTAATTGAGTCTTGTGGCCGTGGGAAGCAGTAGAGGCCCCGGGCTGACTTTGATGGAACTTGAAGAAAAGGCACAATTTATATCGATGAAAAGTATAAAATGTTGTAAATACTTACACAAGAGACAAGGAAAGGTTCCTCCAGAGAAAGGCCACAAACTGATAGCGAGTGATCTAAAAAGAAAAGAGAGAAAGAAAAAAGGAAATAAAATTATTAATAAACACACTAAATGATAACCAATGTAGCAGTATAGAACAGGGATTAGGGAGACTTACAGATGGTGGCAATTCCCACAGAAGAGGGAAAAAATGTTTTAAATTCACAAACAGCACAGATCTTGGGTCTACCTGACCCCAGAACTATGTAGCTGAAAAAACTGGTAATGGCTGGGGAACTTTTCAGTCCTGGGATAATTCCAGATCAGCAGAGACTAAATATCCTCTGGTGGCTGTTCAACAGTCTCCGTGAAATAGGCTTGTGGCTCCTATGGACAAATGCACTTATCACAAAAGCACTGCCAGATTTGAACAGCATCCTTCTTAGCAGTCATGCCAGATGATACAGGACTCTGAAACAGAACTCGCCTTCTTGATCTTGACCTTCACAGAAGAGGGGTTAGGCTTATTATTAGGGCTGAGAATGCTTACATACACAGCTGATAGTTGCACAGAAAAATTGTGTTGTCTTAGTTCCTTCTGTCAACACAGTATCTTTTGGACTTGATTGATTTGTTACCCTGGGACCCTCAAGAAAAAAATTACTGCATGGAAGTGGAATGGCTAAAGGTTTGCAAACTTCTGGTAGACTACAGGTCTACTATGGAGTATCTAAGCTTTATTGCCAACATATTTATTTCCATATTTATTTCCAAAACATAATAACCTGGGATGAAGCAATAAACAAAATTAATCAAAGCCTGATGCTCTGAATTGTAACAAGAAGACACACTCCTGTTGGACACAGAAAACAAAGGCAGATGCTCCCCAAATGTTCAAAGCTACAAATCAGTCCTGTCTCCCCTTCCCTTTGCCAAGCTGAAAAAAATTGGGTAGTCAGGCCAGACAGGCTCTCCAGAAGATTGTTATCAGGGGACCAGGAGCACAGTGGAAAACGACCATGGGAACCATGTGGTGTACTCCATTACTTAAGACATGGCTCTCAACTTCTGCTTCCTGTCTAGTTACAGAGAGAGATTAGCTCTGTCATGCTTCAAAGCAATTAAAAAAACTCAGAGAAATACAAACCTGAGTTAAGAGTGAAGGGAAAGAGAAGAGCTGTCACAGGAGAGAGGGAAGGCAGGCAGAAAATGTGTTCAGAGTTGTAGCTACTATTTGTGAGAATTATGGTTTTGGTAGAGGAGAGTGTGAGAGAAAGCATGTGTACAAATCCAGTGCTTGGTTTGCAAGGGAGGTGAAGGAAGTACGGCAGAGACAATCCTAAAAACTGCAGGGCAGGAAACATGCTTACAACATCTTTTGGACAGGCCACCCAGAGAGGCCCTTTTAACAGCAAATTTCTCTTTAAAGCATCTGATTTCTCCCACATGTAAGGAAGATTTGCATGCGATAGAAGAGAGGATGGATTCTGCCCAGATTGAAAAGCTCAAATGACATAAAATTAAAGGAAGGGCAAGATCAAGCTGGTAGAGAGAAGGTCACTATCTTGCTTTCAGAATCTATTATTCTAATGAACTGTAATAGGGAAGTTCTCCTGGTGGAGAAAAATCTCCTTTCCTAAGCATGTATCCCTTATTTTCTTCTTACATTTTCCCTGAAGATTTAACCATGGAAGTCTATGGACTCATCTGTAACAGATAATAGTGCACTGTTAGGGACTGGTAGTTTCGTAGTATTGGGTAGTTGGGTAGTATTTCTTTCAGAGTTTTGAGCAGATGGGACAGTGAGGTGCAAACCAGGGAAGAACCTGAGACAAGAATGTGCCTTGGAGTACCAGGGCTTAAAAAAAAAAAAAAAAAAAAAAAAAAAAAAAAAAAAAAAAAAAAAAAAAAAAAGGGAAAAAAGCAGGAGGCATCCAGTATGGGGAAAAAACACAGAATGGAAAATTTTAGGCTGAGATTAGAGTTTGGCTCTTTTATAAGCAACATAAACCAAGGTCTCTTAAGGGAAAGCATCAAGCAATTTTGACAACATAGACGACAAAGAATTCTACAAATTATGGCCTGAGATTCTGGAGGTGCTGAGTAATGACTTACATGAACATAACCAACAAATTTGCTCTAAGGAGTGAATAAGATTGTCCTGCCTAATTAAAACTGTAGGGTAATTATAGACAGGCACAATATGCTAGAAGCTGCATACTAGAATCTGGCAAAATCACCAGAACCGAAATACTGAACTTTTAAAAATTATTGAAATTGCTTTGGACACTTGCTTACCAGTTTTGTTAAAAAAAAATAAATATGAAAACAAAACTTTCCCTGTAAAGTACTGGAAAAACAAGATGTGTCTGAGGAAGCTATGATTCATTCCAGGTTAGATAACTGCAGAACACGTATGCGAGAGAGAAATGGGCCAAATCCTGTTTTCACTGCCCTGTGCAATTATGTTGACTTAATTGAAACCATGAGCAGAACCTGAACCATTAAAATGCTGGGGTGAAACTTCTTATCATATGGCACTGTTGGTCACTAGAGACATTTAACCTAATTACATTAGATTAACACAGTAGATTTCTTCAAGATATATTATTATAAAACAACATAAGAAAATGAAGTTGAAGAAAGCTGACCATTTTCCCATGTCTCTATGCTATAAACAGAATGGTTACCTGTCTCTATTTATGCCACTTGTTTTCAACCCACTATGGCTCTGTTTGGTGGAATGGACAAATGGAATCCACTGATTTTTTAAAATATTGAATTCCTAGTGTTAATTAATCATTATTACTTGGAAGACATTATTATCTTGGCCATCAAACAGAACAGCCAAGGCCTAATCTTAAACCTGTCCTTGCTTCATCGTGGTCAGGTTCTTCTCCTTTTCTCTTTCTTTGCTACATGAATAAATTCCATTTAAATCACAGACTAAGAGACAAGAAAGGTCAACATGTTATAAGGCTATTTAGGAATCTAGTCTCCTGGAGTTTAATGAGAATAAAGTTCCTAAACACTGAAGAATTTCTATTTATGGGAAGTTAAGATGCTGAAAACCAGTGGTATGAGTTACATTATATAAGCAGATCATAGATTCATGAGGCTAACTACAATTTTCAGAAGTGACTGAGGCATTCATGTTGAAGTTCATTGGAAGTCAGTAAAATTTTGGCTGAAAATTTGAAATGAAATTTATTACCTTTGTTAGCTTAAGCATTGCTTCCTTTTGAAAACACTAACATCTTAGGTGCCAAAGTAATTTCTGCATTTTATTGGCATTCAGTTGCTTCTTACACTTTATTCACTAAGTGGCTTGATTAACCTGCTTCAAGTGCCTTCTCAGCAGTAAATTGGGACAGTGGTTCTGCTCCACTTTTGCAAAGTGATTTAGGATCTCTCTGATGCAATGCACTACACCAAGGTGAGCAATGTTAGTCCTTTAGCCCCAGACTGGGAAGAAGCAGGCTTGAAGGACTGAACACAAATTTAGGTAATTCTAACATGACTGTAGTTGCCTCAAAGCATTTTCACCCTTTACCAATATGGAACCAGTGAGGGGCATAGCTTTATCATGTGTAATATACTCAGTAAGTTGGATCTAAAATCCAAAGTTTTGCCTCTCCTTCTCTTCTGGGTGCACTATACCTGCTCAGTATGAAAACTAAAATTTAATCCCAGTGGAAGATAAAGAAAATAATTTACTGGAGAATTCCTCAGTTCAGAGGGGGCCAAATGGAACCAGTGCCATGCTGGGGGGAAAAAGCAGACTGGGCTGAAATTCAGTGGAGCCCTTTATATGATCTGAGGCGGTAAAAAGACTGCACTGCATCTCTGACACAGCAGAGAAACAGATTACAGCAAGATTAAATTGAGGATTTTAGTGGATATAATTGTTGCTTTTATATATTAATGAATAACAATAATACGCGATTCTAAACTGAATACCAGGTTTGACATTTAATCTGAGCGCTTATACCATCCATAAATGTTCATAAACGTCACACGACCCCTACCCTTTGATTGAATTACAATCTAGCATGCAATTTAGGAAACACGGATTAATCTACATAGATTTATATTTCTGCAGGTTACACAGTTATTTGTTGATTTATACCCTTTTCCCCTAAGTGTCTTTTCCATCGAGAATCCAAGAACATACACGCAAATCTTTAATAGGAGAGCAGCTCAAAATCCAGTGACTAGCAGCAGATGGAAACTTGGTTCAGTGAAATCTATACTAATTATCATCTGCTTTTTGAAGTCACCTCTGCTAATGGCCAGCAAAATCTTAGCCCCTGTGATATCTTCTATTACCTTCACATTACTTGTTACTACAGCCAGCAATCACCTAACATGTTTCTTGGCAATGCTGTGCAATTAAATTGCCTTTCAATCAGCTTGCTGAGGAATCCAGAGATGGAAACTGCTTTAATATTAGGAGTTAATTACAAGAATGCAGAGCAAGGCAGTCAAATGTTATGTTAGCATACCAGAAATATGACAACACCTTAGCTACAGATGTCACAACGAGGTAAGAGGCCACATCAGGAAAAGCAACGTGGCAACCTGGAGAGGAAAATGACCTTCAAATTCTCCCATTTTTTTCCTCCCTGTGCTCATGCTACTTGAAGTGACCATCTCCTTTAGCAGTCAAAATGTCTGGAATTTTAGTGACCTGCATTAACAGGCTCCACTGCACAATGGTGTGCGCTTGGGGGCTGATAATTACCCCCGCTCAAGCACTGTGTCACCACGCAGACTGGGCCAAAAGGCACATCAGAGAAAACCAATCCAGCAGATCTTGACACCTGCACAGGCCCAATCCTGCTCCTTTTGAAATCAAGCAAGTCTTTGCAAAGGGCTAACAGGGCACATTTCTTTTCTTCCTCTGCATGTTCACCTCTGTGTGCCTACCAGAAGAAGAAGTTCCACAGCCCAGCCCTTGTCCCCATGGTCTCCTTCATTCACACAAAACTGAGGATAAGGGCAGGCTTCTCTGTTTAATAAGACAGGAAATTAGCATCACTCAGTCGAGCTAGTGCTTGGAAAGGGATGAACTGAGGAGATGTTTTTACATCTGGCAGCTTATTGCAGGGAGGGAGAAAGCCCATATGGGACAGGACACTGCAAATACAGCTGGAGAGCCTGTTACATGGCCATGTATAAACCCTCAGTCTGCAATACTGGATAATCAAAATAAAACAATTGTTAGGAAAGGACAAGAAGTTTTTCTATGTACATTAGAATTAACACGTGTCTGTATGGATTGCCACACATATATATGTATTATCCTCATGTATCATGAAAGAATTTGTAAAAAAATCTACTCAACTACAGCTGTGTATTTCATCTATTTAATGAAATAAACAGCCAAATTGTGGTTCTGTCAAGAATGCAGTGATGACTTGACAACAATTTTGAATCAAAATTTATAGATAATATTTCCACTACTCATTTTCCAAAGACAGAGTTCGTTTAGAAGCTATAGTCCATCAAAGATAATAGAAAAGGTAAGTGACTGTTTTCTCTCTCAAATTTGAGGACAGAATGCCTTGCAGCCTACCTTAACACATACTGTAAAGGAATTATGACAGATCAAGTTTACCTTTTTTTTTCACTAGCATATTTAATGTCAGTAGTGTATTTAATATAATTGCTAAATTTGGGCTGTTAAGTGTAGTAAAAGGAGACTTTCAAATTTTCTTTTGCAATTATGAATGGTTTAGCCTTGTCTTTTTCACATGGAGAAATAAGTACTGGGAAAAGCAGACTTTAAATGAGCATTACACATGCACACACACAAAAAACCTTTTATAACCAGAAAACTTCTCAGACCCATAACCAAAAAACACAAAAGAAAAATCTTGATGGAAGAGATTTTTCAGCACACTCTGCTTGCCAGGAAGGCTGGATAACATGTTCTGATAAGACAAAAGAAATCAATCCAAATTTGGACTTCGACGTATATGTAAGCTAATTCAGAAAGACATCAAGCTGACTCATTCCACAGGTAACTCAGTCCAAAATAAGTCCTAAGAGCTGTTCTCAGTGAAAACAATGAGACAGATGAAATAAGAACAGTAATCTCTTGCATCTGCAAACTGAACTCTAATTAACATCTATTGGAGGTCTCTTGCTCCCTAAGAAGAGCTTCCATCAAGAAAAGTCTCTATACAAAGCACCTCAGAGGAAAACATCTTTAAAAGAAGAGCAGGAGAGTTGTCTGGAAGTGACAGCCCATTACAGCTTCAGCAGCAGTTGCTTTAAGGGGTTCAGGGTGAGGGCAAAGCTAGCAAAAAGTGAGGAAGAAGAAAGGTTAAATATATTATTCTTGTTTTATAATGTAAATGTAGCATTTTGAGCATGTATCTTGACTTAAAAGATGGCCTGGAATAGTACTACTTTTATCTTCCTGCAACTCTAACTGTCTTTGAGGCATTTGTTACAGTAAGGGAAGCCAGGGCATTTTGTCGGCAGGTGCTCGGCCAGCGCAGCCTCCAGCTCAGCCCACTGGCAGAAGGAAGCTGCCCAGCACCACCTCCCAGAGCCACAATACTGCCCTGCTCCTGCTGCCCACCACCACCCTGGACAAGGAGGTCACTGCTAGGGGAGTAATTCTGCGAACACAATACCTGGGAAGGAGTGGCCACTGCCAAAAAAACTTCCAAGACCCACTTCTGACTGCTCAAGGGGGCTGTGCTGCAGCCCAGCCTCACTGCTCCGGTAGCAGCTGCTGCCTGCTCCTAATGTTTCCCAGGCTCCTGATCCTCTTCTCCCTCACTGTGTGGCTGCCTGTGCTCCCATCAAGAGACTGTGAAGGAGCAAAGATGGCACTGGAAAAATAATGGCTGCATCGAGACTGGGTTGCTCCCAGCCGACATACAGCTAAGTGTATATTCAGCCCTGTTCACTCTTGCAAGAGAGAAAAGAGCAGTCAGTGGTTGACCAGCTGAGCTCTCTTTATGGTCCAGAAGCAATTTGGACATTTCCATTTTATAAAATATTTTGTGTTGGTTTCTCTCGGCACTTAGAACTCATCTTTGAAACCTTAAAGAGAAGAAAACAGAAAACATACCTACCTAACTATACAAGGATATATACCTAAAGGTTCTGGCTGCCTTTCAGGATCAGACCTTGGAAATTATGACTTGGCTCTAATTTTACCTGTAGATGAATTTTCTATTCTGAGGGAGTGTGGTTGAAGTGGCAGCTCATCTGTTGTGTTACACTGTAGCCACATCAAGTCATGCTCTCCTCATTGCAAGGTGGATAAGCCATGAAGCATCTTTGCTTTCCTGCTTGGAGGTTTGCAGCCCTAGTGCATGGTCCCTGTTCCCTACACCCCCTCAAGTACCTGTCCTGAATTCTGCAGCTCCAAAACTGGACTGCACACCATGAGAAAATACAATCAAATAATACTAAATTATTTAGGCAGATGACACTTGAGTAACCAAAATGTTAAACAGAGAAAGTAAGGTACTAGGAACTAAATGCATCTTTATTAATAATAGAAATTAGTGAAGTTACTATTAATAAGGAGATAATTGCTATAAAATGTAGTGATATATACAAATAGGCTACTAATGTGAGGAAGTGACCCTGAAAAATGAGTTTAAGTTACTGCTTGGGAGTTTTCTATTGCTAATTATTATTTGCTTTCTGGGTAATAATGTTCCTCTATCATGAACTGATAAATCCAGTGGTGTTGTGATCACTTCTCTAAATGGTGTCTTTGGATCATGCATGGTCCCAAGAGCCATGACACTCCACTGTACATAATTTATTTCCACAATGAGACGTGCTGAATCTCCATAATATTTCTTTCATTTTAACATCTGCCTAACATTCAATTTGGGATGTAAGTACTCTGATATATCATTTTCCCCTGACGGCACTGCAGAGCAGAACTAAAGGGCACTGGTTGAGGTGTACAAGTACTGCAGTACCTGGAGAACAGGTTGGGCTGGAGTGGGGAACACTGCTAAGTCTGACCTGCAAGGGGACAGGAGGGCTCTGCAGGGATGTGGGGGTCTGCATCATCCATGGCTGGTGGGGCCCAGGGTATGAGCAGAGTTCTGGCAAGCCCCAGGCTGGTGTTACATTGGGCTTCAAAAATCCAGCTTGCTCTCTTGGGTGAAGAGTGGCATGGTTTAGGACTTGACAATGAGGGTGTTTGTTAAACCATGTGCAAAGCGGAAGCAAGATCATTACGGAAAAGTGCAAGCACATCAGATCCACTGCCACAATCATTTAAAGAAACTCTCAGGATGTTTTCTTGACTGCCTATCCATAAAGAAATCTCAACACGACTCTATGAAGACCTATAGCAATATCTTAACCTGACACATACCACAGACAACAGCAGCAAATCCTTGAAAGATAAGAGAGAGTATGGCTTGTGCTCAATTTTTAAAAATTTGTACTGCTTCGAACATGAGCTGTGTCCTTGGGAGACTACACAACATCTGGAACAAGACTAAAAGCATTACAGAAGGATTTCACTTGCCTTTAAACCCCTGCAGACACACTGAAGTCACCAGGGTCATGCAGCTGTACCTCTGCATACAGTGTTAAGCCCTCAGCATCTACAAAGACAGGTTAAGTATGTGCTTCTTTTGAGTTTTCCAGGAGAATCAACTGTTTTTTCCTACAAGACCATAACCAATACTTTGGAATTTATCTTTCACCTGTTTCTTCTCACTTTATGCCTATTAAAATAAATCAAAATTCCCTTATAAAGCTCCACTAAAATGGCTTCTGGGAACAATACTCTCCATTTCATATTTGGTATGAGAATAGCGTATTCTGTAGCATGTTGTTATTTCTGTGATGCGTGCCCTGAAATCTGAGTTTCAGGGCAACCAAACTTTTCATTGCTCTTTTATCTGGGGATGAGTGGTTGAAGTGTCAAGAATGCAGTCTCTTACCACAGAATCTGATCCCTCTTACCACCGAACATGATGTTGTTTTATAAGAACCTGTTTCTAGTTCTAAGTTTTACTGCCAATATATTCAAACCACCTCCCCCTCTTGAATCTTTGTTATATCAATTTAACTTTGATATGCCTCCCTCCCTGACCCTCACCACCAAGGTGATGATGCAGAGAGTTTAAGTTGTGCAACAGCAGAGCAGCTTAGATGTAATTTTTCACCAACTCTTCTATCTTAACTGGAGTATCCATTTGATAATATAGATAGAGGACAAGACAGGGTACTCGATGAAATCAAATTATTGCAAGATGTAATTGAAGGAAAAAGTCAGACATAATATAAAAGAAGTCACACTGCAAGTACCTAGCACCTTCTCTAGTAGGACTTAGCTTAGAAGTGACTCTTGTTCTGGTCCTGAACTTCGTCTCCTGAACAACCCAAACATCTCAGGCTGTCTCAGCCTCGTCATTTCATTTGCTGACCCAGTCATCAAGTAGAAATAATACTTATAACTGAATTGTGGGATATGTTTCATGAAAGGCTGAATTATTTATCAGGTTTTCCAAGCTTCCCAGTTTTCCCTAACATAGTATAGCTTATCCATATCTACACAGCTCATCCAGAGAGCAACTAATGTGGCTCAAAGTTGTGGAGTTCAAGATACATAATCTCAAGAGCTTTATTTGTAAAAAAACCCAAACAACCCCCTTTGAGCTGAACATCACCTTTTGCTTTATAGGGGTAATTCTCCTTATTCCCAATTTATGGAATGCAAAAAGGAAAGAAAGAAGAGAAAGCTAAAGTGATCTTGAAGCTCATCAGTACTAAGGCAGAACTATGAAATGAACTCCCATCTCTTGATACCCAGTTGAGAACCTGTATCACATCAGAGGAGAAGAAAAATCCTCACAGAAACCTGAAAAACCACCTGCATGCTCCTTTCTGTGAAGAAAATCCCTTCAATTGCTGAAGTCCAAATCAAACAGCAAACACCATTTACAAAGTCTCTTAGTGGTGAGACATAGTTTATGCTACTTATCAGCTTTCCTGCAAAGCTAAGTGTCCACTTCACAAAGACAAAACCAAAATCAAACAACCCCAAGAACTCATCCAAACTCAGTTTACACAGTTCACTGCATCCATTTGGTCCAGAAATGTAAACCCCTTTTTAAGGGTTGGATTTGAATATAACCATTATACCATTTTCCCAGCTATCTAAAAATGCAATAGCTTACCATGACCAAATAGAAGTTTATAGGTGCACCAGTTTAAGAAGCAGCACAATGAACTGGCTTTATAGTCTAAGAACATATTACTTCTCCAGAGGGGATCCTGTGACTGCAGCTATACTCCAGGTTAGTTTGGGAGATGTGTTGATGGGGGAAGAAGGACTCGGATCCAATGGATACTGTATAGCATGAGAGCAACGCTACCTTTATTTTGCAACCCATTATTTTCACATGAACATGAATCAGAGAGATAAACTATGCCAATTTTTCCTAGCTGACTTGTTACAGGATATTGTTTTAGTCTTCACTAATGACTCCTTGAAGTTGGATATTACTGTGATTAGGAGCTGGGAGGATAGAGGTCTGAGACTTTTCAAAGGAAACATTTTGTTCTGAACTGTTACAAGAAAACAAAGTCAGCATTACAGTAACTTTAACAACCCAACCAGGATAATGGTCTGTTCATGCAGACAGTGCTTTTGCTATTTTAAATGAGGGAGATAAAGTTCATATAAGATGGGAAGCTGAAATATACAGCTATTCAGTCTGGGGGATCAGAAATCTGTCAGCTTGAGAAACATAAGTATCTGTGGAAATGCCTGGACAAGGAAGGAAGGCAAAGTTACTAGCAGTTGAAAAAAAAAAAAAATCCTTTTTGTTTGTGGCATAGATAAATGAATTAATGGATTAATGAATCTGAGATGCTAAAGCAGGCTGTAGGCAATGCTATTCTGCACTAACAATTATCCCAGAAAGTCTGCTGGCTGTGCCCATCACCAAGGTTGGCATCAAATGTTCTACTGGCTTTACTGAGAGTGAAATAAAGAAGTAGCTCTACACCATGTTCATTTTTAGCAAAGGCAGATAAAAAGCATTCCTTGATGACAAACACAGGTTTTGTGGGATCTGATTCCCCTCCAGGCTCCTATCTGCTTTAGCCACAAAACCTTATGTTTCCTTATTGCCAAAAACTGATATTAAAATAACTCACTTAGAAAGTACTCTGAGAGAGAATGCACTTTGAAATAAAGAATATTTTTCTTTCATTAACAGCTCTATAATTTATCAGCTCCAGCTTTAATCACCAGTATCTAGCACTTGCTGGTATGGCAGGATCAGAACTATCATACCCCTTTAAAACCTCCAATAGTGCAAGGTATCAGGCAGAGGTAGTGGTCCACCAGACTGTGGTGAACCTTCACTGGAGGATTTTGAGTAAACCACATATTTAAAAAAGACTAGAGAGTTTTGTTATTCAAATCACTCAACTATTCAACTATTTCCATTTCAGTGCTAGTGGAATGGTACAAGGTACTGAGAAATGTCTTAGGTGTTCAGAGCTTTTTAATGCAAAGATACCAACCTACACACTTTAAAAGCTAAGACTATGTCTCTATCCTATAAGAGCCTTAAAGAAAAGTTAAGGACTACACCACAGAGAAGATTAATTTACTTAAGACAGCTACACAGAAAACTGTCTGTGTTCCCTCAAAATATGTTTTCCTGGGACAGGTTACTGATAAGACATAACATGCAACCTGAGAGATGATCACTGCTTCCTAGCTTCAAAGAAGGGAAAACCATGTGAGCGAACAACCTTCCCCATGTGTACCACACAAACGTGATCACTGGGAAGAGTTTAATGGAATCAGCTTGCCAAAATGATGAAGCTGAAAAAGCTTTTGCAGATTGTGTTCATGACAAAAACTTTAGCATAATGTATATAGTGCAGAGTGGTTTTTGTCATGGCAAAAAGGAAGGAATATCATTAATTTAGACACTAAGTGTAAGGTTCTGCTGAAAATCTCCATGGGATAAATTGTAGAAATACAGCCTTGACCAGACAAATGGAGCCAGGCAAGTCCCAGCTCTTGTTAGAAGTTATCGAAAGTGCCATTGAGTTTTTTAAGTCTGTTATCTCTGGTAGATGATAAGGAAAGGGTTGGGCTGTTTTCTTCAGATCTACAAGCATCTGGCTACAGTCTTGCTGGGGCATATACATGATTGGAATCGAAAATGAGCTCTTTTAAATTGCTTCTTAAAGGGACCCTATTCATACACAGTACTTTCTCCCCAAATCTTTTATGGGAAAAAAGCTCATTATGGTCACACAGACAAATGCTGTATAATCTTTCACCCTGTCCACTAGCAACGTGTTCAATCCAATTTACAGCACTTCCCGCTATTCTACTTCTGGACTCCCCACACAGCTCTCCTAAATGTATACCCATCCTGACCCACTGCTCCCCACCTGCTGCTCTTTCAATTTCAGGCTTCCCTGGAGCACTGACTGCCATTCATGCCTAATAGCAAGGTGGAGCAACTTGATTATACAACTCTGAAAAGTGAAATTTCTGAGCCTTTTTTAGACACAGAAGCACCATAACTAAGACACATACTACTGTATGTTGTAATGCTCTGGATAGGGATGAGAATGGCCTTCACTTCAGGAAATGTCATTTTGTACCCATGACAATATAGATTCATCTGAAAAACAAAACTTTCTCATTGAAGTTCCTTTAAAGTCTTTCTCAGCCTGCTGACAGATCTATCCTTTCTCTTTGCATCCCTGTCAGCACTAAGGGAAGTAAGGGCTGGCAATTAGTAGAGAAAAATTTTCAAGGATTCATTTACCTGGCAAATTTATACCCTTATCTGCCTTCAGAAGCTCCACCTGTACATTGCAATTTTTTTCCAATAAAACCTATTTTTTTATCTACCTTGGGCAATGCTGCTCACTAAGCACCCACAATCTACTTCAAGTACTTGACATATGGAGCAGGGATGCATAGCTGACATCAAGCAATGCAATGGATCATGTCACACAACTGATGTACAGCATTGTTTTGCATCCTGGCAACACTGATGTTAAACCTTGAGCCCTAAAACCATGTACTCAAGCTCATGCTTAAATTCAAATGTGTGAATGAAATGGGATTCAAGGATATAATTAAAATTCAAACTTTACTTCAAGATCCATTTAACAGAAAGGGACTTATGCATGCGTTTAAATGGTCTGCCTTGTAGACATCTATTGAACTGAAGTAAGAATTGGGAAGAAGAGATGAAGACATCATTGTGAGTTAGGTACACTCAGTATTCAAGAGGAAAAATTGATACTATGAAATTATAAAAGATGGTGACTTCTTTTAGAAGCCAAAAAGCATTTTTGATGCAATTCCAGATTTACTGATACTCTATAGTTTCCTGATTAGGGATGCAGCTTGATTTTCTCTCACTGTTTTTCCTTAAGAGAGTCCATCACCACTTGGAGAAGGCCAAGCCAACTCCTGGGCTGATTCCTGTACGTTCGCAAGGGAGGTGAGAGGCATATGCAAAAAGCCATCTCTCACAGCACTTAACACTTACAGGGTGAGTAGGAAAGTGAGCTGATAATTCCCTACCTGAAAGTGCATGAGCACCTGATTTTTCAAGCCTGCCTGCTTGAATGTTTGGGCAAAGCAAACACACAGAGGGCGTGACTGGAACAGGAGCAAACTCATTTGGAAAAGTAAGTGAATACTCCTGGACTTTTTGCCTGCACATGCATTAATGTCCACACAGTTGTTCTTTTATTAAGTATAAGTGGCCTTTCTGGTTGACACTGAGAACCAGAGCACCAGTCTCATCCCAAGGAAATATGCACATCTGCCAGCTTCCCTCACCTGTCAATATGCCTGTGCCTAGGGTAGGAGCAGGGGTGAATCAGGACTGAGTGGGAGTGACAATAGGACTTGCATCAAAGGTAGTATTTGCCTGTCTCTCTGAAATGCAGACATTTTACAAGCCTTTCTCCCTGAAGGAATTAGGATTAGACTTCAAAGCTGCAGAACAAAACAGAGCCATACAGGCACACAATTATTGGACTAAGTCCATGCACAATGATACCAAGGGGTTTAACGTTCATGAGATCTTTTCAAGCTATTGTAGTATCCTTTCTGCTCTGAGAGCTCTCCTGCCAGAGAAACCCTCCAAGCCCTCTGGTAGCCGTGGCATTGGCTGGCATGACAGCACCGTGTGTCCCCAGCCTCACTGGTGGTATCATATTCCCACTAGCAAGATTCAGTATGCTTCTTTCATGTTTCTTAATAAAGGAAAGGATTACAAGGTACTAAGAGTATCAGACTTAACCCCACCAGCTCCTCCTTCACCCCAATTCTCTCCTTCCAAGCTGCTTATTACATCAAGTCCAAATTAATTTATCTTAGGTAAACAGCACAGAAATATTATAAACAGAATCAACTACTCTTCAACTTGCAACACTTTTTTTTTTTTCTTTTACATTCTTTACAAACAGAAGTGGGAAGAAATAATATATGTATGTAACAGTAAATGTTCTCTCACTATTTTTCTTTTTTCTGTTTTTTAAACTGTTTTTATCTTATATAAACAGTGGTGATGGAACTATAAACACCATTATTCCACCTCCATGTTAATACTCTTATTATCTTGCATAAACAGAAGTGAACGAATATGTACATGACACCAATCAATCCTTAGGAAAAAAAAAAAAGGAGCAAGAAGTTTTTTATCTTTTATAAACAGCGGAGGAAGAACTTAATGAAATTCAAAATGTAGTTTTCCTGTTTATATTATTATGATCCGAAAGTAGAAACCAAATGATGTATATTCAACATTGTGCAAGCAGCCAGTTAAGAAATACTTTCTGCTGACTTCAAGAGTAAATGCAGCACCAGTGAAATCTGCAGGTCCGAGCGGTTTGAAAATTGGTGGTCTGACTTGAACCAAAGAGCAGAGATTGTGCTGGCTTCTCCTATATTACTTATCCAAAGTTCTTCAGCCCCTTCCTTGAAGGGCCACCCAAGATAAAATGGGACAGCTCAGTCTCTATGATGAACCCTTAGTACATGGTCTTTCGGGTGAGATTGCCAGATATAGGGAGGTAATTAATACAGATGGGTTTTGTGTAATGTGGACACCTGCCACTAGAAACTGGGCTCAAACCCCTAAGTCATTTCACAGAGGCCATCCAACAGCTGTTCAACAGTAATGACTTTGGGGCATGATTGACCTAGGTCAGATTTAAACATGTAACTTCAAGCTGATAGGCTCCATATGTCAGTACTAATCCCCACAACCACCCACGCCTTCTGCTTTCTTATTTTTGTGTGTGCTTTTTTCTGGCTACTCTTCTAAAGCCCATCTCCAAGCCTGAAAGATTCTTCCCTCTACCTCATACGTCAGCCTTAACCAGGATAAAGTGTAGTTGCAAATTTTTCCCCTTTACCACAGTTTTCTGCAGTGGATCCTCCCTTCCTTTATTTCAGTCATGCAGAGCCAACCTTTTTCTCATCCTAAATTGTCAGCAATGGCAGCTGAGTTTCCCACAAAGGATAAATAGAGAAGATTTTTTTTTTCTAGGGCCTGTCCCTTTTCAAAAAGGGGCCTGCTCTTTGGGCTGATGATGCTCTTGTCTGCTCTTGTCCTCTGCAAAAGCAGCATGTATTTTGTTTCAGCCAGTCTGGCCATAAACACAAACTGAAGTCTCCTACATAGCACACTCCTAGGTGCAACTAGCAGACCAGGCGGTCAGCCTTGCATTTCTTTCAAAAGCATTTGCTCAGAGGTTCCAAGACTGAACACAGCTTAAACTTGTATCCTGCTTTCCCATCCCTAGCTATGTTGGGATGTGCACACGAAGACAAGATCACTTGAAAAATTAGGACTCAATTCTATTGTACACATTTCAACAAGATATATGGTCTGAGCCACCTGCTAAAGGCAAAGATCTCTTCTATGGGTTACTGTATGTACTAAGAAGATCATGAAGAAAAATTTCTGTAAGAAAATACAGAAAACTTGGGATATTTGGGCCAAACAGAGGACGAAGATCCCCCCTATTCTAGGAACTAGAATAAAGTTTTGTTTTGTGGCAATCTGCTCTGCTGCACTTTAGACTATGAAAAAAAAAAATCCTTAAAATTATAACTGCTCAGATAATCATGATGCACTGACCATGAATATAGAAAGTGTTGTCCCACCTTGTTTCCCTCCTTTCTTTTCCTTATATTCCACTTACTTTCTATATTTGTACATACTCTGAGACCCACTTAGTGACCCTTCTATTTGCTATTAGAGAATATTCCTGAGATCCACCATTCCAGTCAGCAGGATCTGTGTCTGAATTTTCCCTCCTTACAGGCATGTTAAGTCTACATTTTGCACCCTCTGTCTAAAAAGCCTTTTTCAAGCACCAAATTAAACACACAGAGAGAAGTAAGGCCTTACAGAGAAGGGTAGCCAGAAATAGAAGAAAAAACCCCATATTTCACCATTTGTTTTGAAAACACCAAAAATGATTAAAACATATTATAAATGAAACCAAACTAAGAAAAAAACATATCTTACCATATGAACAAATTCCCTGCCAAGTTCCATTTTTAAATCAAAGCCATTTTAGGCTCATATGTCGAAGAAGAGAGTCTTAAACTAACAAACTTATGTAATGGATTTTAAAATCTGCACAGACGTGCTTAACTGAAATTGCCAAATCTGTTCGGACTACATGAGGAGAGAGGAGGAGGAAAGAAAGAGAAGGATGTAAAAAGGTTTGGGATTCATCTGTGCAATTGCCCCCAAGTTGAGACTCCCTTTGAAGTTGGTTCCAGCTTTCAAGGAGCCAAGAACGATGACTTACTCCAATTTAGTTTCTCCCCCTGCCCCCTTTCAGTAGATCTCATCATTTGGGACAAATACAAATGGGTTCCCTTACCCAAAATAAAAATTGTGAACTTACATGTAGATAGCAAAGTGAGACAAAAGGGAAAGAGGTGAGCAAGTGAGGAGTGAAACAGAAATCCACACAGATGCTCAAACAAGAAGTAACAAAGATTAGGGAGCTTTGGGGCTTGGCATAAAAATGTAGACTATAAACCGGACAGAGATGAATTGAGTGGTAAGCAAAACACTGTTAAGTAGCATGAACAGAAAAATGTGACTGACAATTAAATACATGTATATCTAATTCAACTTTTGGATAGTTCTTCTCACCTAAGAAATACCAGGTTTTGCTTTAATGAAGAGGCTATCATTGCATTCTTCTAGGCAAGTATAGGAAAATATAAATGGTAAGAGAAAGAATTACTCAGCCTCTTGTGTAGCAACTGAAAAGGCAAAACTGGAGTTCTCATCCTGTCAAGCAAGGACTCCTTGCTTCAAGCACTAAACTTCTTCTTTCCCCCTGAAAACTATCCTGATGCTCCAACCCCATGCAACAACAGTTACACAACCTCTGTGACCTTCCCTCTGTGAAGGACTGAGATGTGAGACCTGCCTTGTACCTGCTTTGAAATTCTGCAAAGGCCAAGGGGAACACCCTCTGATCTACTCAGAGGTGCACCTGCTTCTCTCTTCATGCCAAATTTTGGGTGGCCAGGAAGACCTGCTTACTCTCTCTGACTGCCCAAGTGACCTTGCAAGTCTTCCTAAGAGTCGTTTGCATTCCTTCATCTGACATCTGCCATGGTCAACTACTAGCAGACCTCTTTCTTTCCCCTTCAACAGATTCCCCAACTAAATTTTGTTCCTTTAGGATTTCAGTGTTAGAAATAACAACAAAACACATCTGCATCGATGACTGCACAGCCTTGCTTCCCTGGCACGTTCCTGTACTTGCTTTCCGGTGTTCAGACAAGATTGTGTCTGGATTCCAGGCTTAAAAAGCCCTTCAAAGCCCACAGCTTGTGAGGGGGTTCAGGGACAGTGTCCTGATTTAAGCCTTTCTCTGTACTAATCTGACAAGAATGCTGTGAAGACCAAAGGGTAAAGAGTTATAATTGCTTAGTATCATAATCATAGAGAGCAAAGGGAGTTCTGCTGCTTTTTAAAAATTAAAAATGTGTTCAAGAGTTCAAGAATGCTTCTCCGTTAAATTTACACAGAAAAATAATCTCAGCTCATAATGATGAACAATGACTTAACAGGAAAAATAAATCATAGCCAGAAGGCAAGTCCCAGGATTGTGCAGTCACTAGAAGATATAAAATATATGAATAGTTACAATAGGGCCACAATAAAATATCCACTTTTGGTGGCCTAAATCACTCTCTCTGTTAGCTCCTGTTCAACCCAGACATCTGCAGATGTTTCTTCTAGTCACATTTCTGCAATCACAAGGCCTAAGAAACACACTATCAGTGATGCATTCTCTATTCCACCCCTTCTGTGAAGACCATAGGTCTAACCTAGGGAAAATTCACCTGACTGGGGCAAAGGAGTTCAGAAATCAGCTCAGGAATGCCTCATTACAATGAGATTTGCAGACAGTTTATACAGGCACATGCAGCACCCTTCTTCAGATTCCTTGTTTGGATTAAGGTCCCTTCATGTGAGGCACTGAAGATGCAGGTTCCAGGGAGCCTGTCTCTCCCAACAGCACAGAACCACTGACACTTGCTGCCAAGTGCATGCAAAGGACATTTCCTTTCGGTCTCATTTCCCCAAAAGACAAGGCTGGATCAACAGTTTCTTGAAAGGTCCCAACAATAAGCAACCATCAGCTCAGACTGGAGAAGGTCTCATCTGAGTTTCAGTATTGCTTTGTGCCCATAGCTTTAACCTAGGAATTACCAAATGATATTAAGGTTGGACTTGATGATCTTGGAGGTCTTTTCCAACCTTAATGACCCTGTGATATGCCTTCCTCATCATCCCCAAAGAGAGGAGTTGTACCAGGTGAGTCTGGCCACTGATCCTGACCAAACCTTTAAAACAGACTGGGAATCCCTAGGGCAAGTGGCAGGGAAACAAAATACCCATGCTAAATCAACCCATTCTCATGGTCGTTCACAGCAGGAAATGCATGCTTTGCTAAGTCATTATTTACTTCCCTAACCTATAACACTGTGTTTCAGATTACGCACCCCTGGGATTTGTTCAGTACCAAAAGAAGACAGACATTTGAGCTATGCAACAAAATATCAGCAAGACAAGAGACTGAAATACACCTTCATTTAAACTTCCAGTTGTATAGTCGTATGAAATCTTCTATGTTGTGTAAGTAGAGGATGACTTTTGTTTAAAAGGTCTTGGATGACTGATTTTAGAAGGTCCTAATCCTCTTGGTTTTTACCAGCTTCCAAGAAAGTTGTGAGTGCTCAGCACCTTATCATAATGATATAGAAAGCATCATGCATATTTGGATCTTCATAATTTTAGTAAAAAAGAAAAAAATTGACACTTTTCTTTAATAAATGAAATAATAACAGTAAACAAAAAGTACAACTCCCTCACCTTCTCTGCATGTGTACAAGTGTCTTTCTGGGTAGAAGACCAAGGCTGTGTTAGGAAAATGAATAATTTCCAGCTTGGGCAATGTAAAAAAAATAATATATAATATATAATATATAATATATAATATATAATATATAATATATAATATATAATATATAATATATAATATATAATATATAATATATAATATATAATATATAATATATAATATATAATATATAATATATAATATATATATATATATAATTTGATCAAGGGAATGATCTCTTTTTCTTTCTCATATCGGTATTTGCTGCCAGATATGGGAAAGCTGTGACTCAAATCTGTAAATGCTTCTGAAAACATGATGGCTTGCAATAGAACGTGCAAACCCTTATTTGCAACCACCTCTTTAAAAAGAAGAGAAGAAGGAAGGACGGTCTAGGGGTTAGTGAGGCTCTGCAGAATTATCACAGAATTCCACCAGTCCTGTGGTACTCCAGGTAGCCTGCCATGGCTACTTGGCACCACTGGCCTGATGAGCAACAGTGGAAAGAGAAGATCTTTTAAGGTTTTCCATCCTGCCAACAACCTACTGACCCCCAAACTCCCCATATTCCTGCACCCTAGAGAAAACCAAGATTATGCAAAACCTATTTAGAATAAACTGCTAAGGAACAAGGGCACCTGGGCAGTATTGTCTGAAGTCAGGGTAACTCATAGTGAATTCCAGGGTAAGTAAGTTTGCGTGAACACTTCTGACCGGTTGGAGGAGAACTTGATTTTCCACAGGGCTGAAAAAGCATGAAAAAGTATAGCAGGAGACAATTAAAATGCACCACCACACTACAGCGACCCTGTGTTTTTTTAATGGGCCCATTTCTTCAACAGATGCTTGAGCATTGGGCTGCAGCCTGCTATAGCTGAACCCACAGAAAATGGACATGTGCATTGTTCAGTTTTTGGAAAGTACTCTGTGGCCTTTTAGAGCTGCAGTAGAAATGCAAGCCATACCTGATCCCAACCCCCAGGAATGATTAAGAGCCAGTGCCAATATCTATTCCAATTCTGATTTACAGTTCTTGTCAGTATAAATACAACTGTCCTTTTCTGTCATGGGGAAGGGTGAACTGCCTTACAAAAAAAATGCAAACCAGCCTGATCTTTTACCCAGAACACTGCTGAGTAACTAATCCTTTAACCATGCCAGTTTGGGAGGGAACGACAAAGGCAACAGGCATTTCTTCTGGGAAACGTTGCATATTTGGACTCTGAATGTTCTTCAAACTTTAAAAATGCTGATGGAATTTCTGAGCTCTTTCTTACTAAATATACATAATGAACTTTTGAAAAGACTTTGTTTAGACATACAATTTCTAGACCTATGCATTTTGCTAGACCTATGATGCTAAGGGACAAAAAAAATATCCTATTCAACATAGTTTTAAAATAACTTACAGTCCATTTTTGAAAACATAAATATTCAAATTCCTACCATTTTGGATACTTAGCTAAACTGATCTTCTTGAATTTAAGCCATAAATACTCAGACAAAGGTGAAATGGACAGAAAACAGATAAAGAGTCTGGAGCTATCTTCAGAAAAGCTGGTCCCATTAGTCAGCTTTGCCTTGGATTTCAGGAAGCCAGCCTTAAATGTGGGATTTCATTCTCAGCTTTGATACTCACTCCATTGTATGATTTAGTCATTTTCTGCCTCAGTTTTCCCTTGGCATTAAGGAAAAAATTAACAGTAAAATGAACTGTTGTTTTAAAATTACAATATGTGACTGTCACAAGAAAAAGACCTGGATCCTGCAATGCAGTTCAAAGAGGGTAGAAGACCCAAGTTCCTAAGACAGTCAGTATCTCAGATACTGAGAGCCTTAGCATAAAGGCTGTGCTTTGAGTGAGCTTTCTTGCTTCCGTTCATACTTCTGAGAACCAGGAATCCTTTGGAAAAGGAAAACCAGAGAAAATAAGAGCTCTAAAGGGAACTTAAAGGAATCTTGTTTGCTGCAGCTCTCCTGCTGGCCATTGAAGTTTATATGTTCTCAGCCAAACCTTTAAAAATAGACATTGTGGATGTCCTCAGAGCCTTTTGTCCTTTTTATATCTAATAACAAGACAAATATACTGCAATAGGTACAGAACACCAGATCAGCATTCTTGCTGAGCAGATGGAGCACAGATGGAGGATGCACCTGACCTCAATGCTAGAGCAAAAAGAATTGGTATCACTCAGAATCAGTACTAGGCATTGGGATGTCAAATGTTGCTGCCACCCAGGTCTCTATCCACCACTGCTACAATGCTGCCCGAGAAGTTCATGAAGTAGATTTTGAAGTGCTATGGCTCAAAATTCAAAGTAATAAAACAAATCATAAGTGGTTATGGTTTTCTTGAAAATTTTTGGTAATAAATTGTTCAGTTCAGGGGTTGATGCTTCAAAAGAATGTCTGATGTTAATAGAGTTGGGATAGAGCTTGGGCAGCTTGGGCAGGTAAGTTTGCTTACCACACCAGTGCAAGCTGTCTGCACTCATGAGTCAAAATATGCTTGGCTTTTCTGTCCATCTGAAGTGAATCTCTCCCTTTTAACCCTAATGCCCTAGCAGAAAATGTACAGCAAGAGAAATCTGGGCTTTCTTACCCCTCTCCCCTCCCTCCCCCCTACTGCAAATGGCCCCAAACTCTGGACTCATTCTCTTCACCTTTTTAGGAACTTGTATAGTCCACACTTCTCCATTTTGGCAACAACTATTTTTAAAGTACCTTTTATAATTTTGTGAGATGCATGTACAGGTGAGAAATGGTGCTTCAGAAAAACTAAGCCTGAGGCTTGCAATGGCATTTTGATTCCTATTTCCTAGGAATTCAAACCAACTTTATCATCCACCTCATCTGCTAAGAAGAGTGGAAGCTCAATTACTTGAGTATCATGCAAAAATACTAATAAGTACATGGCCAGTAAAATTCTCAGATTATGTAGGAGCTTTTCATTGGAATAAACAGGAAGGAAACAACGCAACTTGAGACAATTATTCTGTATCCTAAACTAAAACAAAAATTACTGAACTTGATGCTTTAAGCAGTGCTTGGACTCCAATCTGCTTATTCTGAAGTGTGAGCACAGGCCTCAGTGTCATTTCCACTATCACTTTCTTGTTTTCCTCTCTCTGCACCACATACCATACGATGGAACATATCATGAAACTGAGTATCATCTGGGTGCATACAACTAGGATGACTTGAGATTTTTCCAATAGAACATATGGCCATTGGAAGATGCCGATTTATCAAAAGCGAGGCACTGAAAATACAACAATTTCAATGAAATTTTGTTTAGGGGAAAAAAATGAATGATCTGCTGCAATCAAGTCAATATTGCATTTCAATATTGCACCTTCTAGAGGGTTTTTTATACAGATGGAATTGCACAATAGAAATTCAAAATAAAAGTAGAAGTCAGAACAAATGTAGGAAGTTTGTAATGGACTATCAATTAATTTTTTGGAGCAAAACCAGGGGCACTTATGCCAGAAAAGGAAGAAAACACACACCAACCCTCCCTCCCCCTGAACCAACCCACAGAATCCTACAGTGCTCTGAAAACCTGAAAATTAATTCTCTCTGTTCACCTCTTGTTCTGTGCACATGCTAAAAGAAATAAAACCTGTTCAGCTTTGTTATGCAAATGAGAGTGGGATTCTTGGAGACAGTCTGTATTTCCCAAATGCCATGGAGCTGCAATGTTTCAGACCATCTTGGGAGTGGCAAGTGGAGGAAGTAACAGGGAGGAAATACTGTGGCTTACAGATCTGCTGCTTAAATGCTACATATATAAACTTAAGAACTACTAGTGAAGTCTATTGAAGTCCAAGGGCTACAATGATTTCTGCAGAGCATCAGTGTGTCTGTGGGCCAGGACAAAAAGGTCCCTTGCAGGAGGTGATAAATGGGCAGAGGCTGCACAGTCCCTCTGACCTTTTGCCTGCTACTACAAGACCAGTTCTACAAAAATGTCTTGTCTGAAACACAGAATCAGAGGATGAGACTTTGCCTCCTGATGCAGATTTCAGCAAGGCCCAGGCTGTTTTGTGCTGCTGTGGGTCAGGGCCAGCACTACTGAGCCCACAGCTCTGTGCAGAGACGCCACAAGGATCAAGGTAAACATTTCCAAGCATGTAAGCACGGCAAATCCCCCACAGAAATATAACCTGAGGTTAAACTCCCCTAACTAACTCTGAAATCTCCATCCTGATAATATGCTAAGCCTCCAGCCCTGCATTTGTCTAAGCAGTATGGCTCTTGGAGAAGAAACACTGCGTTCTGCTCTGACTCCATGGGGGACAGAATCACCATTCCCACAGCAATCCGAAAATGAGAGACATATGAGGACATAGTTCAGGCCTGAGAAAACCTTACCCTAATTGCTGATTACTACAGTACCATAATGTGCTAGAAAAGAAAGGATTCCTGAGAACATCAGGATAGGACATTAGCAGATTAATATTAATCTCTAGAGTTCCAGATTCATTTCCTGTCCATGCTAATGTCCTTTTGATTACTGCAGAAAACAATCACACAAAAAAGTTCAATTATAAACATGAGAAGAGACTTAAAATATTAACATTTTTGAAGCTTTCAACCAAATATGTGTAATTAAATGAAAACCTAGACTAATGCAATGTTAAAGTTGCATTAAAGTTGAGATTTGAATTGTGCAAAGGTCATGGAGTTTAGCATCAAAGTTCATCAGTACATTTAATCATATTGGACCAAATTCTGCTCTCAGTTACACTGGCATAAACTTAAGATATCTTTACTTTATTAAGTAAAGGTTGCTATAGTTTCATGCTATATCAGTGTGCAGAAACATCAGAACTTCCTCACAATGTATGCAACACACAAAGCATTACCTGTGTACTAAAAGGCACATTGTAGACATGAGATAAAGCATAAATTTAATTACATTGTCTATGCAGAAGTTCAATTAAAAAAAGAAGAAAAAAAGCACTGCCTTTTCAATTGCACAAGACTTTATCACTTGTCAAATTATTGCACATTGTCCACGACAGCATGATGAAAAATTGTGTCCCATGCCTGCAAGATAGCAGAAGTATATTCAGTGTACTGTTGCACAAGCAATATCTGAATCTTAACACTGAGTTAGCATCATTGCACAACTAAAGACCTATATTCAAAAGACGACCTCATTTTGTCCATCTAGCCTTGCACTGTGCAGACTTGCATATGCAGTGCCAGCTATCCACCAGAATCACAAGGGACTGAGCTGTTGTTTTCCTGCAGAGAACAATGTGCTGAACTCCAAAAGCTTTTGCACCCATAAACAATCCTGTTTGTGAGCTCAGTGCAGCAAACGAGTGTGCTTGCCTGCACAAAACTGCAGGTGAACAAGCCTTGCTTGTAGCCTGTCTAAAAATCTGGCATAAAACGTCCTAATTCTCTTTTAAAAGGCAACATAATTTAAAACAGGAGAAAAGAGAATAATAATGTACTTTATTGGAATAAGTAGGTCATCAAAAAATAAATGCACCTATGTTTATTGGAACGTCTAGTCCTCATAAATGGCTAATGGATTTTTTTCAGCCTTACTGAAACATTATTCACCTCTGAGCTTAGAACAAGCTTGAGAAATTTCAGCCAAAAAGGTAATTGCCTCAGAAAGTTATAAACCACCAAAGATAGGGGGCTTGCAATAAAAGTGCCATCTCAACCATAACTACAATAAATACAGCTAATGAATAAATGTGGTCTGGCAAGAACAAATAAAACATGAAAAGTCTAATGTGGCTTGGACAAAATGAAGGAAGGTAATTGAGTAAGTAAATGTCAAATGAAGGATGATCCGGATTTCTGAAGAATTCATCATCTCAGTGCAAGACTGGGTGAAGGACCTTAGGACCCAAAAGCAAGATAGCCACCTTTTGAAGCGAAGGAAAACCTCTCCTCCTTTTTTAGCAGCAGTTGTCTCCAAAGCCCGCAAGCAATAATGATGCATCAAAGATCACATATTAGAACTCCCTGCACTGGTTATGTCTAGCTGAAACACTGACAAGACCCTACCTTCTTTCCTTTCCACAGCTTCCTGTGCTCAAACAGCACCAATCTGTAAAAATACCCAGATACTCTTTCTAGATGCAGCTCCTCCTGTGGCAACCCTCAAACCTAATTCCTACCTTAGTCATCCTGGGTATCTGCAGTATGATTATGTGTACACATCACATCCTTGTGCTCTAGAACTGTACAGACAGACAGACTCAGGCACTGCTTTCCAACAACTTTATCATCTTATGACACAGTCACAAGTGCCTGTTTATATACATGCATGTGCAGTCTCAAAAATCCCTAAAAAAGGGTATAGTTATTTTAAAATGTATTTCAGCTTCTACTGTAAACAACCAGAAGGTGCGCATTCCCTAGTGCCATCTAGAAATCAAAATTTTCCTCCACCAATACTTCTTGAAAAATACACTGTAGAAATCTTGGGAGAAAAGTTATTCTTACATCACTCGGATTAAAGATATGCAGACAGAAAAGTACAAGAAAAGCTTCAATATGACCATTGATTCTGCCTTGAAATCCAGCCACATCCATACTTCAGTGTGACCTTTTTTGGTTCAGCTGTGGAATGTGGTACTTCAATTAAAACGTCATTTTCCTCATCCTAAGGCGTCATTTGAGGAGGATTTGGCAACTGAGAGAGGTGTTATTTATTCCTCAGCTGCCTGGATGTTATAAACTTCTCCACCAAAATAAACTAACAAAATCAAACAAATTCCCAACTGTGATAAACTATAACAAGTTGCTCAACTTGTGAAATTGTGAGTGAAAAGGAATTAGAACTCCATTTCACACTGATATTTATACCTTCCAGGTAGGGAAGTCAAGGGAGAGTTTGAATGAGGAAAAGATGGTGGAGTACTTGTATTATCTCTACCTGCTGTTAAGGATGTTGGACCACCATTTCCTTAGACAGTTGTGCTGAACTTCCTATATTGCAGAAAAAGGAAAGTACCAACCCACAATTGCCTTAACGAGTGTTGCACTAGCAAACAATGCCACAGTTATTTAAGTATTAAAGCTTTAGTTCAGTCAAGGTCTTCCTAAAATGCTACATGTAAGCACCCTTTTGCAGGCGTTTTACCAGCTAAAACCCTAGAAATGCCTCATTCTGTAATTCACTCTGCCATACACTTTGCATAGAACACCACCTCCATTTCTGACTGCATTGGCAGTCATCAGAGAACTAAATTACTTCTGAAAAACAAAGTCTAGGAAGAAATGTAATTCAATGCTTGTGTTGCAAAAGTACTTTTTCAATTAAAAGGTTCCCAAAACCTATTTCTTACTATTTTTAGGAGTTCTGAATTGTCATTAATCTGATTTAAGGCACAGTGAACTTGGTGGGAATTTCTCTATTAACCCAATAATTTTTATGTGGTCCTTCTGGAAAATATCAGTAAAAAAAAAAAAAAAAAAATATATATATATATATGAAATCATGCTATGCTACTTCATCATTTTACTGTTTCTTATAGCATGCCATCTAAAGCACTTCCCAAGTTATGAAAACTCCCAAATTCTTGCAAAATGTCAAGTGTATTGAATTCCTCCTTGTGTAACTGCAAGTATCCTATTGCTATTCAACAGAGCTACTTTGCTGGAAAACCTCTATTTTTGCTTCAGTCACCAGAGTAAGGCTATCTATGGCTTTGCAGTTTTTAGATTCAGGTTTGTCTCTGGTTCTTTTTAGGTATTTTGCAATTCAAAAACCCCAAAGAATGAGACCTGTTACAAGGAGTGACATTTCCATTTGATTTGGTTTAAAAATGTATGTTTGAAACTTTAGAACATAAACACCCATACAGAAATAGTTAACCACACACAGGGATACAGCTCTTACTTTCATGAATTATCACAAACAAAGGGCTGGATATTTTGCAAGTATAACTTAGCATGTTTCAACAAAGATCTAAATAATCATACTGATTTTACAACATCTAAAAATGTGGCCAGACATTCTTTTGGCTAGTCGATATGCTATTTCAACAGCTTGGTGTTCTATCATTTCCTTCTTGCTCGATACTTAGAGACATCTTTTCTCTATCAGTGTCACTAAATGCACCATTTGGAAGCACGTAATAGTCAAAACACAGCATAAAGGAGAGCTTTTCTCTCTGCCTGGACTGGTGACGTAGGTATCTTCTTCTGAGATGCTGTTTATCAAGCCAAGCTCTGCTGACTGTTGAATAGCTCAAGTTGACATTGCAGCTGATTTGTCTGCTCAGTATTTCAGTGTGAGCGTGAAGCCCACAGCAAGCCTGCCATCTTTCAGATCCATCTCATTTCTGCTCAGCAAGCACAGCACAACCACAACACTGTGGCTTTCAGTGCAATACGCATTGTACAGGCTTTCTCTACCCTTTGCAAAGTTGGTCCAAATTTCATATTTTTCTAGTTCCCTGTCATTTATGCCCTCTTCTCAATACTTTTGTGCTTCTTAGTACTTTGAAAGAAGCAGGCCATATCACATCCTCACATGCTTCACACAGGAGAAGCCTAGAGGGCACTCACAACTTGGGTGGGCAAGCTGGCAAACCTTGGAGGTGGCAACAAAGATCTTCAGAGAAATTTTTATAATCCAATGTAACACCAGGCAGCGACCAGAATTTTAATAGACACCCAAAGGAACGACCCTAACCTGCTAATGTACTCTTGAAAGTACCTTCAGGCAATCAGTGACATCTTTAAACATCTAAATGCTTCTGATAATCTGGCATCCAACAATAAGGTCCCTTCATTGCAGAGTTCCTGGAGATGGGAAAAGTGACAACAGTATGAATGCGTTGCCAAACACAACACACAAAACCCTGCTGTAAGGGCTGACATTTATCTCTCATCCTGCAAATCAAGGTATGATCCAGAGAGGCTACACTGTCCATCATGCACAATCCACTGTCTGGTTCTAGGTACCAGATCACCCCTGCATGCTACAGAAATAACTGCAATCTATTTCTTTTCTGTATGAAATGAGGGTGTTTGTGAAGCACCAGACATTATTTGCCCAAGGCAAAAATTCCATTTACTTCATGGGTTCAGAAAGTACTGTTCGTTTACTTTAGTATTGTTCATTTGCTTTATTATAAGCATTTGTTCTGGTTTCAAAATATAGCAAATCTAAGAATTAAGAAATATGCCTCGTCAGTCAGATGTCTGGGTGTCACCAAAAATTGAGATGGCAGACCATTTTGAATCCCTGTTTTCCGGTCAATATGAGTGTTCAGAAAATTGTTCCTTTAGCAAATGATGTCTGCAACTCAAAGGATCAAGCAGAAAAACAAAAAAAACCCCAAGGAATAAAAAGAAATTATTCGTTCAGATAAGCAAATGGTTAAACACAGTCAGAAACTGGAATTGTTCTCCAGTTTAATTTGATTTTGTTCTCAAAAAAGGGTACCGGGATCTTCTCTTACAGAGAGCTAAATACCAGCTATTCCTAAAGCATCACGAAAGTGAAGAAAGGATTCAGGAGAGCTTCTTTCTCTGAACCTCTTTATTTATCTGACTGGGATCAGGTATAACACTATCATCAGCACTTGCTCAGCTCAAAAGTCCTGGGTGCCTCGTGCCCACTGGCATCTCCAGACTCCCAAGGGGGATGACTGTCTGTTGAAGAGCAGTGCCAGCCTCCTCCTATTCCCCTATTCCTGCTGGCACCCTGAGGCAAGCATCTGGGAGTGTATGCTGCCCCTCTCTGAAGCAGGTGCAAAGAATGGTAGTCAGCGTGTTTGCTCCCCATGAGCCTGCTGCAGGCAGACAGAAAAGCCTGGAAATCCCTCCAGTAACCCTCCCGGGGGAGAATGAGAATTTAGCCAAGTGCACTTAAGACCAAAATTGTTGCAGAAAGGAGACACATACACTTGTTAAAATCCGTCTGTAACATTCCCTCCCATCCTCCCCTTACTGTGGACTGATCTGGATTTCTAAAGAGTATAATTATGTCTTGCACAATGATTATGAGCTTTGGGAGCTCTCAGAGAAAATTTCCTCACTGCACATGTGGCCATTGGCTGACATACCAAACACATATCACTCTATTTTTTTTTAACTCTGCATTTTGCTGAGAGAAAGAGGCCAAAGAAAAAGACAGACAGACACCCAAGCCCAGGGCCAGGTTCTGCACTAATCTGATGTGTCCTGGAAGCCAAAAGGAAGAGCCAGTAGATTGGCTTTTGTTTCCAAACACTCCTGTTCCTCTGTCTGCCTTCCCACTACCAACAGCAGGACATCTAATCTATCTGTACATTACCAACAGACCCTACACCAAGGATTATTGACAGATTCTTGATCTACCCCACATACTTAATGTTTTCCTTTAACAGCTGTGTGAAATAGATTCTGTCTTCCCTAAGGCAGATGCTTGAAATTCGCTGTAAGCCCATGCAGTGACATCAAGGTTTACAATCATTGTCAAGCTACCTGGAAGCTTTGAAAAAACCCCACTGACTGACAAAATGCTAACAGCAGAAATTACTATAATATACTATCCTCCTCTCTGAATGCATCACTGATTGGCTGGACATGAACTTTGTCAATGGGAGATGTCTTTGTACTTAGCACAATTAATGTTTTTATTAAAAAAAATCTTTCCAGAATGAGAGAACACATTGTCCACTCATGTGAAAATGGCACCACTATTTATCACAAATGATACAGCCAGTCAAGAATAAAAGGAATTATTTCACCTGCAAGCTGTGAAAATTTCGAGGCATGTTAAGAATAGCATCAGTCAGCTTGCATGGCTGAGGATAATGGACATCATCTTTTTCCCATCCCAGTCACCATCTTTCCCATTTCCAAAGGGCTTCCAAAGATGAAAATGAACTTGACAATCATTCTGCAAGGCAAACTGATCCTGATTCTTCCAGTCACTTTGTAATTCACTGCAGATGGCAAGAGTGAGATGTTTACTGGCTGGCAGGTAATGAGCCTCGTTGCAGATAATAGTGATGGACGGGCAATCTCGCCTGCTGACAAGGAGGCAACTCAACATGGGCACATGGCATTCATCCATGACTTCATGGAAAAGGATAGCTGTGACAACGTACACAGGTTTTGAACTACCCTTCTCTGTTAATGTCAGCATGCAGCTGCACTTAAGCCTTTCCAGTTCACATTTAAGTAGCATAGAATTGATCCTGATTGTCCATGACAGTAGAACAGTCAGATTTGTGACCTAATGTTTATTCTTCTATAAGAAGAAACTTGATCTGTTTAAACATCTAGATGTTCTCTCTTCCCAGGTAATGCCATTCATCACAGCTGTCAGGGCTTCTTTAAAAGAGAAATGACCCTCAGGCTTGGTATAAAACTGTGGAAGAACTACACACACCTTTGCCAGAAGAACAAATGGCTCCTTTTTTTTTTTTTTTTTTTTTCCCACTGGGCTTCTACACAGTTTGAGAAAGGCCTACACACACTGAATTACAAATCGGTATTTCCATTTCCCCACCCCCCATATAAAGCAACTCATATTAAGACCTATACACTGCCCTGTTGTTTTTTTCTTAAATCCCAGACATAAGGGTAGTGGATTTGGACAAGCTCAGTCATTTGATGAGATGTACTTAAGCAGCTGGTTCCAACGCAAAATCAGAGCAATTCAGAAATGCAATAGAAGACAACAGAAAAGCTCTAACTCTGTTCCTCCTCTCCTTGTAGCTTTATGAAGTAAAAATAAAAAAAAATACACTCAACCAAATACCACTGATGTCTTTTGTTTCACCAGAATACATTCCCCCCGAAGAAAGCAAGTATGACAAATATTAAAAAAATATGTACATTTTAAAAATGCATCTGTTCACATACATATATGTAAATATACACACATTTAAACATGGATATTGTTATTCCACAGATAGAAACCTGGTCTGAGTTTTCCTTTTCTGAATTGCACATCCTTTCCCTCCTTCCCTGGTGAAATCTGATCATTCGTATTGTACCCAGGCTTCAAGACGTGATAAACGATCCCAGTGCTATGCAAGTTTCATCCAAAACCTGTCTCTTCATAGATTCACTCCACATATTCTTCCTACTTTAAAGACTCATGTGATCATCGCTTTGATCTGTTCTCCCTCAGCTCTATTAGGGGCACCATCTCTTCAGGGCTTGCAGCTTATAAAAAGACCACCATATTTTGATATGCCTTTGATGTTGTCTTCCAAAGTATCTTTGATTTTTAAGTTCTGTTCAACTCTTTCACCATTAACCTTGATTTCACATAGGAATTAATAGATCTATAGTTTTATTGGAGGGCTAATTTAGAAATTCTGTTTTCTCTGGCACTATTTCTCCCCTCTTAGCTGGGAAGGTAGGTGAAGCAGTACAAAGAAACTGACTAGTGCTTAAAAAAAAACCAGAAGAAACTATACATAAACTAATACCTTCCTTGAGTTTTGAGTTGTGCTTTTCGAGTAAGTCTCTTACTGAATCATTAAGCTGCCAGCAAATGAAGTGGTTCTGCAGGATGATAATGAGGCACACAGACCCTCCACACGGCCACTGGTGACTGAGAGCTGTTACTAATGGATGACTACTCATTAGGACTGTGGTCTCAACCCTGTGCTTGAAGACTGTCTCCTCCACACAGGACACTTGCATTTCTCCTTCTCTTGACACTCAGCAAAGATGCTGAAACTGTAGAGGCCAAAGGAACCATATAATTTGAAGTAAACTAAACAATAGAGCAGCAAAACACATTCTCAAGAGGAGAAACTGGCACTGTCTTTCAAGTCTCTTTAGGAGGTATTTTCAATTTTTAGCTTGTGATATTTGAGATTTACTCCCCCTCCTCAGGCACCACTAACTGTGACTGAAGATTCATTTTTGCTAGTATGAAGAGACAGATGAAGGGTAAAACCAGGTCAGCCATATACCTGTTCACATGCCCCCCACCCCTGGATTTATTTATACACCCTAACTATGTTCAGGTGACATTCAGATACATTTCAGGTTCTTGACAAAAAAAACAGTATCTGTAGATGGGGCTTCGTATCTCAGTGTGCCTTCCCTTCATTTAAAACTATCCTGCTTTTCCTTCACAACAATGTTTATTTTCTATTTTTCTGAGGAACAACTAAGTAGACTTTATACCCTCTCCTCAGTTAAACAGAATTGCTTCTGATGAAGACAAACCCATGAAGTCCTCGCAGCAGCTGGTTTGGGCAAACCCATCCTTTTCAGTAACTGCATAGGGCCATCACTGCAGCCTGCTGCCTTTACTAAAGCACCACCAGACAGTTGAAGGGTTCCTTCCCAAGAGCGCTTGTAGTGCTGCTACAATTATCATTCTGGGCTAGCACTCTAACACCTAACCCCTGGGACACGCGGAGTTCCGATAAGACACTGCGACGAGAGAATCCAAATGCAGCTCATCAGATCCGTGCCCTCTCCAATGATCCTTCCTATCACTCATCGCACTTGCAATCTCAAACATCTTTGGCGCAGAAGCACAGGCTGGGCGCTACATGACCTGCTCACAGCACTCCTCGCCCTCCACCGCCTAAGTGCACAGTCTCATGTTGTAGCAGGAGAGTCCCAGCCCGGGCTCTTCGCGCAGCCCCCTGGCCCAGCACGGTTCCGACTGCATCATGCCTTTCCTGGAATCTTAGCCCCGCTGGAAAGCATTCAGCATTGAGAGGACCCATCTTTATGCTGATAACACTAAAATATAAAATAATGCCAACAGCTGGTGTTACAAATGGCTTTTAAAAACGACGTTCATTCACTAAAATTCCTCTTGCTACTTTTGACATGAAACACGCAGTCTCTAATTATTCTGATCAAGACGGTGAAATACAAAAACAAACTTTAATTGTGTTTAACAGATATTTAATCAGGACTCACTGAACTACAGATTAAAGCTGAAATTCATAAACCATAATTACCCAATTGTCGCAAGCTTTTTGGTCCACATTCTGCTTCCGTCTGGGCGTCTGGCACTTTGCCCCGAATTTCTTTTAGTGTCTTCTCAGTTTCATTGCTGTTCATGTTTTCCAGCAGAGATTTAGCACAGATTATAAAATATCTGTTCTTGGCAACTTTATTAGTTGTTTTTTCTTAAAAAGATTATATCCCACCTATCCTCATTCTAGGGCTGAATGAACAGGCATACACCATGGGTTATTTTTTTTGTCATGAGCTGTCCTTCCCAACTGCCAGGGTAATCACCTGTCCTGCTCTGGTCCTGACTCCCTGACCACGATGATGCCATCAGAGCATCACCCGGATATTGCTTTGAGTGTGCAATGCAACATAACTATCATGAATTACTCCTTCCTTTCTCCAGAGACAGAACTGGGTGCAATATGGTTTCCTGTTTCGGTAGAGGCTTTTTTTAATGTACTTGATGCTCTTTATTTATAGTTAAGAAGACATGATAAAAGAAACGCACTGATGGGAAGTAGGGGGTGGTATACATTAACCACCAGTTCCCCAGGGATGTAACTGCACGGGTTCAGACTGCCTCCCAAGCAAGTGACAAATTGTCCTTTAGCACAGAGAGAATGATTGTGCCAGAGATGCCTGGCTGTTGACTGCAGTTTTCTGGGGACCTCCACACACTGTGTGCAGGTTATGTTGGCACCCCAAAGACAAGGATTCCCTCCCCAGAATGCATTCTCAGGACCTTGCAAGGGAAGGTTATGTGGCCTTTCAGACACAGGAAAAACAGCTGAACAAACTCTGGGTCAAGGTGGTGAAAACAAAGACACTTCACCTTATCAGAACGGGGAAGGGGGTTCCACACACCCAGCCCACCCTGTTGTGAGGAAACATAGAACTCCTGTCAGCCTTAATGCCTCAGAAACTTGTGCCATGAGACAGGATGGAGGGAGACAAGAAAAAGATGACAGTATGGAAGACAGGATCTCAGCTCTCTTTTAAGATTCAAAAAGGAGTGAGCTTGATTAAAAACAAGGATGGCCTTCTATGTGTACTCGCTATTGCTTTTTCTTGTAATAGGTGGAGAGCTCTTGAAGAATTCCTAGTCTTGGTGAAGATATATGGAACCACTGAACACTGAAGTTCTAGCAGAGGTGTTAGGCCCTCCTGGCCATTCATAAAATTTAAACAATTTCCTGACAATACATATGAGAATACAGGCTAAACCTTTACCTATTTCTGTTCTTAGCTAGTGTGCAAAACATACATGTATTTTTTTTTTTTTTTTTTTTTGCATCTTCCAGAAATGTTTCATCATAAAAACGGTGCCATTATGCCTATCTCCACTTTCACTTCTTTTGAAGGGCCAGGTAGTGAACCAGTGAAACAAGGAGCAGCATACCACCTTAGTAGTCACTGCTGCTTGTATAACAAACTTGTTTTCTGTTTGTTTGCTTCTGAAAGCTCCTCTAAGCTTTAATGACTTGACAGTCTCTGCAAGAACCCGTATCTCACATTTCACAGCAGTCAGATACCAGCATGTGAACACAGAGAGACAGGGAGGAGTATGCTATTTCTTTTGTTTCTTGTCCTACAGAAGAGAGATTTGATAGTTTCTGTCAGCCACACAGTCTGAAGCCCAGTCACAGTTCAGTCTTTCCAGCCTATGCAGAAGTCTGACAAGAACACAGGATGGCTGATGACTGGCCATACATTGCAAGCCTGATTTTTCACTGGCAAATTGTTTTCCAGTTTGGCACAGTTGTTTGTCCGAGGGTTTCAAGCTCAGTATTTACACAGTGATAAAGAAATTGCTATCCAGTGTTAGTGCCATTCTTCATTCAGACTGTTCCTCTGAAAACAGCCTACAGCTTTTGAGATGTAAAATGTATCATTTTAATGTAGCCAAGGTCCCTGCCCGCAACATTGCTAAATCTATTTAGCAGATTCTTCCTGCCATAATCTGTCCCCAGACCTGAAGAAGCTCAGTGATTTTAAGTGTTTTAAGCTAATGATAATGGTTAGTGCTGAGAACAGATGTACCTGGCTGTGGTGTGATCTATTCTATTAGACTGTTAGAAGCTCTGTATTCATATTGACTTAACATTTTATATCTGTTTCCAACGTGTGATGGCTGCATGGGGTGCTGTCTGGTTTTTTTGCCTTCACATATGATGTATTGTCTTTCTGTGCTTTTGATACATGGTGACTGCATGGAGAGATGAAGAACATGTGCCTGTTTGTTCTGACGCCATCCCTAGATTTTGTATGTCTATTCTTGCTGTCCGCTGGCACAATTATGGGAAGCAATAATGCATACCTGTATTCACACTAGACCTGAGCCCAGGAAACAGTTGCACAAATTAGATGTGCATGCGGAGAGTTTGATGACTATGCTATGTATTATGGAAGTTTACTTTCCCCAGTGTGCAGGCATTCTGCATGACTGAATTCCCTATAACTGGTGGTTGCACTGATAACATGCCAAGTAGAAGCTGTTTTACTATTCTTCTCTATCCGTAACACAACTTAGTGTAAAACTCCTCAGTTGTGTCAATAAATGGTGCTTCACTTCCCTTCAGCACCATGAAGTAAAATTTCCACTGAGAATTATTTTACTGATCATATCAGAGGCTTGGTCACGCCATTCACAAACATCTGCTATTGCCACCCTCTGGGGACAATGCACTATTTTGGGCTGTGATGTAGAGGAGGTTCTGTATCTTAAGACCCCACCACAGTCTTCCAACAAATAAGGAAACCCATCCTACTTACATGGACTCTGATCTTCTGCTAGTGGGGGTTACAGTTCAGCTCTTGCAGAATAAATGCAACCTTAACTGTTCCACATTATCACTGTGCAACAGGAGATATGTCTACTGAAAATGAATGCAGCCTCCTTGAACAAATCTCATTCCACTTCTTCCCCGTGAGAATCCAGAAAGCAGACACAAATGGAAACCCCTGTGGGGCTCTGGCAGAGGCATCATCTCCACACTGACTAAATGAATCTTTTAAAGGAAGATCCAAGAAGTTTAAAATCCAAAACCACTTAAACAACCATAATCATGGACAGGTTGAGAGATATGCAAACACATGACAAGACACAAGATCTCAAGAGACATTTAAATTATTATCCTGATCTGGAAACTGGAGGTGCCAAAGTGCAGCTCTGGACCAGCACACTACAAGTTCAAGTTCTGAACCATACTTTGAGCAGTTCTTGTGCTACAGGGCAGTGCAGTGATGTGCTGCAGTGCTAGAAACAAGAGATTAAAAGTTTAAATTCAGAAGCCTAATTTCCTCTGATAGTTTGGCCAACTTGACTAAAGCAGAACCCAACTAAATGACAGGCACTAACAAGCTTAATTCTATAGCCTCATGTCTCTCAATCAAAGAATGATAGCAGTATCGAAAATTTAATTTTCATTTCACTACAAGGGACAGTTACTCATATGCAACTGATGTACATTCTTTCCAAACCCTAAACCATGTTCTGGGCTCTTTGTGTCTTTTAAAATAGGAAGGCATTCTTAAGAAAATATTACAGGCTAAATGCCTAGCACATTGCTTCATAAAGCAGGTAACTTTATTATGAAAAGAAAGAGTATGATCTAATTCTGGCCTTTAAGGTTTTGCCTGTACATTAATTTCTCATTTCTTCTCTCTTGTTACCCCATTTCCCTCCTAAGTCCATGTACCACAGAAGTTAATTTGCCCTGCATAGCCCCTCAGAACATGTTCTATACACACCTTCCCTTTTCCCAAACCTCTCCTCTGACAGGACTTTATACAGATGTATAGGGAAAAAAGGGCTAGCAACTGACGTTTAATAAAAATCTCAAAGAGAATACACACAAAGTGCATTAAGATTTTTCTCTCTGGTACTCAAAAGGAGGTGGATGCTGTTAGCCCACCGCTAGGGGATTGGTCCATATCTGAAACTGGAATCTCTGTTTCTGCAGCCAGTACAGCAACTTCTCTATTACATTTTACAATCCAGCTAATAAGGTTCATATTTTTGGTCTGGGAATAAAACATCTTTACTGGAAGTAATGATTATGGAATTGGGTATCCCTCAATTAAAAACAAAACAAAACAAAACAAAAAACAACAGCTTAAGTGGCAGTAATCTGGGATCCTAGACACTGGGACATGACATTGTACCAGGTATGCTTGGCTTACATTTTTCAGGCATGTTTCTCAGCTAGGATGAGAAATTTCTATGTCTTTAGGTCTTGATACCAAACTGCTGTAGATAGCATTTAAACTGAAGTTCATGATGCCAAATACCATATGAGTGGCTCTAAAAATGCTACCTTACCTTACATCACCCTAGTGATCCTGCTCATCTCCCATTTGTTTCTGATATGCACATTACACCTGGGTGTATTAGACAGTGTCTTTGCAAGAGGCAGCCTGGATTCAGACAGTAGCACCTTTTAAACTTCAAGCAATAATAGCAACTAGAAGCATAACCTGGAGACTGCAAAAATTCATGACTGTAACATCTCAGGCAAAGAGAGAATAGCCCTGCAGGACCACTCCGGGCAAGGGGTGGCATGGGGGCATTTTGGATAGACCAGCAGCTAAAGGGACATGTGGGGACAGTGGGAGAGGAGCAAGGAGTTGGGGTTTGCTGCTGAATGACAAGAGGCCTCAAGGACAAAATCAAAAGACACACAGAGACATGCTGCTATGCCTCCCAGCACAGAGCCCCTGCAAGGCAGTGATTTCACCAGCACACACAGGCACAGGACTGAATTTCTTCTCCTCACAAGATCCACAGCCCACAGAGGAGGAGTGAGGTGCAGAGGTGAGTTGCATGAGGTGCAACAAGGACAACAGAAGAGACATGAGTTAGACACTGTTTTCTACCCCAAAGCCTAACATAAGAGGGAAAATATTCAGCTTCTTGAAACATCATTAGACATGAGTTGTCTCCAGCAGGCAGTGAGGCCAGAGCTCCTTGCACACTGATGGGGCAAGTGGCAAAGCTGGCACTGCAGCCAGCTGAGCCAGGACCTGGTATGTGCTGTATGGTAGGGAAGGTGTGCCATGGCTTGCAAGATACTTGAACATCTGCCTTTTCCCACTTCGGGAAGCAGTTGTTCCAGTTACCACTGGTGGCAACTCGTGGCCCAGAACTAAACCAAAGCTGACTGACTCCATGACAGGGAAGGGACCAGGGGCCTGGGGAAGATGGTGCCACACCCACAGCACAGGACAGGGAGGATGATGCTATTCTGTTAAGCAAACAGGAACTGTTTATGTAACCAAAAAGGAAAAATGTGAAAATGTCAAAAGCCTATTTTGACATGAGGGAGAAAGGAAAGCATTCATTAATTTCTAATAACAGTTTATTCTTCTAACAAACTTTATAAACTGACCAGAGTTCACTTTTAATATGTTTGTCAATCCAACACTCTGAAAAAACTTTCTTATAAGGGAGGAGAAAATCTCAAATTATTAAAAATAACCCTAGGCTGTTCTTTCAGGTTTTGGTTTCAATCCAGTACCCACAAGAGAAACCTTTCAACAGAAGGCACCAAGAAATTCTCATGGAATAGCTACAGGATCAGGACACACATTTCCAGTAAAACCCGGTCTTTCTTTCCCCTACTCCCAATCTTCTTATTCCCAAAAGATACCAAGATTGTTGGGATTTCTATAAGAAGATTTGGAAGGTTTTTTCATATCTGTTTAGACTGTAGGATATAATTTGAATTTACATCTTGCCTCTCTCTCTCTCTGTGAGAAGAAGAATGAGTTATTTGTTCTCTGAATAAGCATTTGTTATTAGTGGATCAGACATGGATAAGGTATATTATTACAACCACGTTTGTTAGGTATGATTTACATTGTTTGCTGCATATCAACTTAGGCTGTCTTTAATTTTGTTAAACTTTAGGGGTTTTTTGTTTGGGTTTATGCATTTAGTCACAGTTGGTTGTGTTTTGAACTTTGAAAAAAAATTAATACAAAGGAAATTAAAAAAAGAAAAAGAAAATATTTTCAAAATGATGTGGAAATCAAATCTATCCCTGAGTAATTTGATTTGTAGGAAATGGAGAGCAAAGCATTACAAAGCATTACAAACAGAATGCCTTGAAGTGCATCATAATTACTTACATGTGCAAATACATTGTCTAGGTTTAGGAATTCAGCTAATAATAGTCATAATAATTCTACGCCCTTACACCAGATCTTTCATCCAAGCTTCTTCAGGTTTGTGTAAGAAATCATTAACTAATGCCTGGGCACTTGTGAGTACTCTGCTACCCTTATGGATGGAGAAATAGGGGCAAAAGCTCTCCAGGGTCAAGGAAAAACTATGAGTTGCTCTACAGGTGGGGAACAAATGCAGATGATCACCTTCCTAACTACAGGTGGATCAGAGGTGCAGGAGTTTGTAGCTGATCCAACATTATTACAACTTTGTGGTTCTCTAAGAATGAAGGAGTGTAACAAACGTACATCTTATACCTTGTGTTCCACAAAGTTTAAAGGTTGAAAATTGACATAAATCAGTTCCATGTTCTATCCTTGGTGGAATACTGGTATACACAAAAACATACTGATGTTTTGTATCAAAGCAAAAAGATTAACAAATTTGCCTTGTTTGGAACTGTTTACCAGTGCAAATAGTTTTCATCTCAGGCTCCACAAATGGTTTTCAGACGAGGCATACTTTGTAGAAATCTGGGTTGAATGTGGAAAGAAATCTGGAAAAGGGTAGCCTATAAAGTTCAGTTGTTATACGAAGTCCCAAACACCAATTTTATGCTTATTGACTATTCTCACATTGATCTCTCAAGTTTTAAGAGATCTGAAACTCTTAACAAAATTCTGAGCATCCCATATTACCCAAAAGCTTTTCCACAATTCCAGGCTCTAAAGAAAGGCTGGATTTTACACTCTTCTGCTGTTTAATTCCATGCCACTTCCTTTGTGCACACCTGCATTGCTCTCTCTCACAACTCATGAGAGGAACTCATGGTTTCTGCATCCCACGCCCTCAGCACTCCATCCTTATTTTACAGGAATATATATTTTCATGCTTCTCTAGATGATCAAAATCCAAGACTGCCAAATATTTCTGCTGTTTCATTTAGTCATGCAATAACTCTAATGCTTTGAACTAGTACCTGCTGAAATAGCAGTAAGTCACTGACCCACACAGGCACTCAACTGCCTATTTGAGGGGTTTGGCATTCACACATCCCATTTTCTCTTAGCCTACACTTCTGTGCTCCCTGTAGCTGCAACAAGAAAGTGTGTCTCCATACATTTTTATTACCTGTTATGCTGTACACTAATAAAAACACTGGATATTATTTATTTGTCTGGCTGACTGACAAAGCCAGGCATCAAAGTGTCATTCCAGTGTCACATACTTCAACGCTCTAATCTTTCAGAACTTGTAAAGCAATCTCTTACAGCGCTTTGTGGGCTGTGAGATCACCCTGACAAACTGTGATAATGTTGGCAATCTCCAAATGGGTGTTCATTTGCAATTACTACAGAGGAATTGCTATGTTTCCAAATTTGAGGGCTTGACATAATCTGTCTTCACGAAGCTATCAGGGTCTGTCATAAGGCTGTCTGTGACCCAGGGATTTTATGGGGTCAATATCTATCACCAGTGAAACTTCATTGCAAGCAGTGGAATTACCTAGAGTATGACTTTATCTATTTGCTTTCTTTCTTTTTATTTAAAATACCTCTTCTTTGTATTTAATTTTTTGAAGTGCAAACAGCACCTACTAATAACATCTGAGTCAGGTAGGGGAGACTGCTTCTGCAAATCATGGCCAGTTTTTTACAGTTCACACCAAACCCTCTGCTGCCCTCATCACACTCAGTGACTAAGAAACAATGCAAATGTCAGGTCAAGCTACAGAGCCATTGCCATCATCTCTTCCCTTCTGTATGCTCCCAGAACTGGCAGTCTCTGGGCTGCAGTCCACAGGATATCCACAATTATGGCCCAGATTGAGGGAGGGGTAGAAAAACGATGGTACTCTGCCAATTATGTCAGAACCTAAACTTGATCCATTTTAAAACTGAAGCTGGGGACTGTGGGATAGCACTGTGCTTGCTATAATTTGTGTACAGAAAAGAAAATAATTTAGCATCTCAAAAAAAAGAAAAAAGGCAGAGTTAGTGAACACCTATAATAAATATTTACATTACATTGCATTATATTACATTACATTATCTTTAAGTAAAGACTATGCTATCTGGACACAGAAAGAAGATTTTTAAAATGCCTTAAGACAGTTAAGCACCTCGAGAAAAAGCGAGACAGGGAGTGTCAGGCTTTGCTATATTCATGAGGGCCACACAACTGCTAGTGAAGTAATTCTGTTTTGAAACTACTTAGGATTCCTTTAGAAAAGCCGGGAACACAGGATGGAAATAGAAACCTAAAAAAAGTGCATCCAGTGTTTCAAAATACACTCCATGCACAACACCCTTTCCCTGCTATCATCTCCCGAGGCAAATTTCCCAGGCAGTTCCTCACACTCACTGAAAGACGCTCCCCAAATCCTGCTCAGGGTGGGGGTGAGCAGCTGGAACCTGGCCATGGCGGGGTCAGAAAGCCCATGCCAGGCAGAGGCACTGGAGCACAAGCTGAGATTTACACACTGGCTTGGATACTCTGCCGAATTTATGTTGGGATGTTTGCTATGTTTACTACAAGTTTACAAAAAAAGTTCTCTGCCTTGGATTATTCCATCTAATCAAAACAAAAGTTGGTAAAGATGCACCATACCTTGTGTTATCCCCATTTAAGCTATTTTCTGCATTTCATTCTCTGTGAAAAGGAAAGTCAGTGTCACTATCCAGCCTCACGAATAAGGACCTAGCTGCAATGCTACTGGAAAATTTTGGAATCCAAATAAATTCCAAACTTGTATTCTGGCCTGAATTTACAGCAAACTCGCTCCTGCTCTCAAAACGCCTACTGCTTTCACCAGGGGTGGCAATTATCCCCCGTGTCTCCTTAATCTTTCAGAAAAGAATTCGCAGCCCTGGAAGCCCAAGGTAAATGTTTTAATGTGTGTACTATCTTGCTGAAGTCAGTACGTTGCATGGATATTAAAAAAGAGGCTGCATGAAAGGATAGTACAAGAATCCAGGGGCTTCAAAAGGTTAAGCAGCTTCACGAATACAAGTACTGCAGTTGGGACAGTCTGAACAGAGCAATGCAACTGGTATGTGCTCTTCCTTCCTAAAAATTCTTTCTCAAGGGTGAATGTTTTTATTTTACAGTAAGCAGTAAACTGTCGACCTATATACTGGTTATTATTTGACTCTTTTCTACAAGAAACTACTTTTAAAGACAAAAAAGTCAAAGCAAAGAGCCCTGTCTCTGCTAGTGCCACTTCAGAAGGTTTTTGCTAGCCACAGCTGAATTACAACAATGTTTCTCCTTTTAAATTTCCATGTTTTTACTATTTTCAACACTGACAACAAAATTTTCTGAAAAATAAAGAAAACAGATTGCCACTGATAGATCAGTATTTATAGATGGAAAGAACATAGAAACATTAAATTTACACTAAACAAGGGGGCTTATACCATGACAGCAACATCTAATGTAATTCATTTGTCTTATAAATTACATCCCTGGGGATATCCCTGAAAATTAATTAGGTTAGAAAGAGAAGAAAAACAAATTGAAAACTTCTCAAAACTCCATGAAACACTAAGTTTTAAAGACAGCAGTGTCAAAAATCTCACTATAAAGTTCTTCCCTCCTCTTCCCCTATTCTTCTTCCCAGGAGACCAAGATCCTCAGATTGAGAATCATTTTGGAACACCAAGGTCAAGAAAACCATATACATTCAAATACAGAACATTTCTGAAATTGAAGATTTTGCAAGTAGCTCTGCCTTTCCAAACTGCATAAGCCCTGGAAGAATTCTGAAATATAATTTAGTAAAGACATTCATTGTGCTAATGTGGCTTTAAACACAAAGCTACAGTCACAAGATGTGGACACGATACATTCATCACACAAGAGAGAAAAGCAAAGTGGAGGAAGGCAGAAGAAAACAATAAGAATTTTAGACAAATTTTAATACTGGCCAAAGTCATCCTCAAATCAAAACTCTGAAGGTTTGCCTGTTCATTAGTTTCTCTGGAGTTTAGGCAAAAAGGGAATTTGGCCATATACTTTTCCTGTAGTGTCCTGTCTTCATTTTGTGCAAGAAACAACACTTAGGTTTTCTCACTCTTCTCAACACAGTTCACCAGATTGGAAGTGTTGGTACACGTGCATAAAATCCAAGACATTTTCTGATCACATTTGTAACATAGATCAAATTTTGTGCCTCCTGATACCTGTGCCAACTTCCAGGACTATGGGAAGAATAGAAAGACAACAGAATGCAGGAAGTAACTGAATTGATGGTGCTTTATCATTGAAACTTTGTAACAGACTGCACTAATGGGTAACTCCACAGTACAGACTCCACCTGGATCATGTGAGGGCACGAGATGCCATTTCTGCCACCTCTCATATGTGTTAACGCTAGCAGCAAGGAACAAAAGGTATCAGATAAGGCACAGAGCTTGCTAGTAGAAGTCAACACATCACAATATATTTTTAAAACTGCATCAGAGAATTTATAATGGATCTGTGCTTTGCATTTTGAGGTGACAGAGATCTCGAACTGGTAGAAAGTTCCCAAAGCTCAATTTACTACATTGTCAAAATATAGCCTGAGGGGACAATCTGACTTGCAGCATCTTTATGACTGGTGATGAAAGAACCTCACTTGGCTTTTAGATCCCAAGCTTGGCTCAAGATAGTGCAGTAGAGAACAGAACATCTTCTATTTTATGCTGGGTGTTCACAGTGTTCCTCTTCAGCACAGAATTAGGTTTTACTCTATGGAATTCTCACACTGCTCGTTGATGGGTTTGAATTCACACCTTCAGATTTTGGGGATATACTTCACACCCTGCATTGTTACTGCTACTAAAGATACAGATTACACTGTCCTCATGTCATTGTAGCATCTGTAATGGAAATCTTTAGAAAATTCAGGGAAAAACAGAATCTTTTACAAGGCCACAGCATGTCTTATTCAGCTTGGAGAGACTTCAGAGCACAGTAACCGCATTAATTGGACATTATATGGACAGCCAAATAAAGCTCAGTTACTGTGCAGATTTTACTGCTCTTTGTCATGTTGCTTCAAAACACATTTCATGTTTAACCAGTCATATATACATATGAAAGCATTTTGCAACACTGGACAATGCTACAGATCCACAGGAAATAATTGTTTCACAAACATGAAGCAATCGGCACAAATATAAATAGTGTGGTCCAAATCTGTTCTAAATTATGCTTGTGCAAACCCATGGAAGTAAACTAGTACCACTAACAAGAACAGAACACATAAAAGCATGTAAAAGTATAAAATATGAGTCTACTGCTCAGCTATTCATGGTCCAAACCCTGCCAGCCTGCCATCACTTACATTTTGCTACTTTACCAGCATGGCTTTACAGGAAATAAGAAAAAAAATCAGTGATTTCTAGTTCTCTCATGCACTGGAGGATACAAGCCCAAGAATATATGGGCTTAAATGTGTAAGCATCCTACATCACTCTTATTTGAAGAATGCTTTTAATTTCTGTGGGTGGAGTCCAAAATTGTAATGTCATATTAACACACAGAGGCTGTTTCTGTAATGTGTGTGTCACAGGGAGCATATGTGTAGCAGTCCAAGGATAGCATTTTAACTTGATTTCAAGTGATTTTCTGAATTGTAATACCCTCAAAAGATGAAGTACTGATGCTGCCAGCAGGGTATTTCACAACTTTTGTCTTCACAGTTTCATCCAGTCACCTCAATTCTGACCTCTTGAATATCATGCTATTGCAGATCTGGACTCCACACAAAGCTGTTTCAACAAATCTCATTTTTCTCTCTAACACACAGCATGTGACTTCAGGATTGGTATTTTCAATGCTGAACTGAGTTATATGAGTGATGTATGCTACTCCAGGCAAAAAGCAAGACTAATAGCAGAAGATTCTTTGCCATGCTAGCTCTAACTGAATTTCAATCCCAACCTTTTGCAATGAATTAGCCTCTTTACCAAACTCACAGGTACAGACAGATACTGCGGGAATCAGCCACGTAACCGTGCCAACTGGATACGGTGAGGAAAGTACTGCCAAAGACTTTTCGGCTGTAGCTCAACAGGTGGTTTGGCATCGAGATTTCTACCTGTTTGTGGTTTTCATCTCTGGTTTCAAGACAGAAAATGAGATTATACCTTTCAGTGCTGCATCTCAAGCAGGCTGTACGCAGAGCAAGGTTTCATTCCAACAAAATCTCTCTCTCTCTCGCAAAGTTGAGGAAAACTGCCAACCACTGCTGCTCTTGACATCAACATGCAATGCAGATGTCAGGAAAGGGAAAAGAAAAGGGAGAGAAGAAAATAAAACCGTAAGTTTTACATAAACAAGAAACTGTACTTAATGACTACATCTGAGGAAAACAAAATAAGAAGTACTGGCTTAGCATAAGGAAAGGAATAAACCAAACCTTGGAACAGCTTAATCTAAGAGGTTGTAGGGTTTTTTTGTTTTGTTGTTTGTTTGTTTGGTTTTTTTGCATTTAGTTCCATAAGACAAAATACCTTCGCATGATAAAGGGACAACATAAAGGAAACAAATCTATCATAGCATCAAAATTAGCTACTCCATTACTCAGAGAAGAGTCTAAGCACCTTTAACAAACACTGTGAAAAGCAGCTGAAGCACTCATAACGTATGTTCTTGCCTGCAAATAGCCCAGGGTGCAAGAGGTGGGTTTCATTTTTCTGTTTTTAAAGCCTTCTGCATAGGCCTAACTCTGCCTTTGTTGAAGGTAGTGTTAACACACATTGAATGCAGAAGGAACCGAATGTGGATAACTGCATACTTCGAAAAATCACACCCAATATGTTCAACTGATGCCATCGTTTCCCGAGGACAAGATTAGGCTATGGAATACTACAAATAATAGAGAGGAGTAGTCTAAAGCAAGCTTCCCAGAACCAAGAAAGCATATTTCAATACTTTTTTACAGATAATTGGGAATGTGCATCTCTAAAATAGTAGTCCAGAATAGGTAATGACTGTCAGGGGATGCTTACTGTGACAAAAGTCTCAGTGCCTTTTCATAAAATAGAAGCTCTTCAAGGCAACTCTCAACAACCATTAAGAGAACTGTAAGAATCAATGCTTTTTGGATTAAAGCAAGAAAATTAAAGTCAGTGCTTCTCCACAGACAAAAATGTAATGAGAATTACATCAATACATCAGCATTTGAGTCATCAAAATGTGCCCCCATTCACCAATGCACAGAAAAGTAAAATGACCAGCAAGAACTTTGCTTTGCCCCAACAAAATAATTTCAGGAAGCTGTACATACTAACATGCCTATGGAAGATGAGAACTTCACAATTAAACATACTGAATCATCTATACAAAGAAATACTGAGAAAGACTGAGCTGAAGAGAAAATGATGATACAATCACTTGAGGGAAAGGGACCCCAAAATCTTCTATTCTTGAGTTGAAAGAATCAGCAAAGTGGGTCTTTTTTCCTCATGAGAAGGTCTTTCCACAAAAACATACCCCCTCAGACAACCAAAACAGAATTTTTTCTTCAACTACCTAGAAAAAGGAGGGGGAAAAATAAGAGTAATGGGTCTCTCAGAACCCAGCAGTTGGCAAATATTTATTTGACTTTTCTTGGGCAAAACAGTTATTCCCCAAGAAAATTTTCATTTCAAGAAAAAGAACTTCCACTGAAAAATCATTCTGATGGAAAAGCGCCTGGCCACAGCTACAAAGGGTAAGACCACTGGCCTGAGCCAGGGGGAGGTGAATGCCAAGGCCAGCGGACTGGGTCTGCCACAGTCCTCTGGCAGAATGACAGGCACAACACCTCCATTTGCTGGGATGTTTGTTATGCTCCAGTTTTTTGCCTAATTAGACTATCCCCACCTCTTCAGGGCAGGAACTGTCTCTCACTGTATGTTGTGCACAGTCTACTGCAACACGTGTGTTTGATGACTTTTAGCACTACAGTAGCAGCATTGCCTTTTCCTCCTACAGCAGCTACTCTCCAATATCAAGATGAGAAGAAAAATGTAATCTATGGCTGCAATACACTGCTAATCAAACACTGTTGTATAGCATGGGAATGTGGGGGGATGCCTTTTTACCACAGAACTAATCAGGGTTTATACACACAAAATCAGTAAACTATATAGTTCAGTCCTGTGATCTGTGCTCCTTGCTGCCAGAAAGAAGGCAGGAAAGAGAGGTGGGGAAGGGGGGTAGGGGGGAAGCATCTCTTGTGTTCATAATGAAAGAAGAGAGATGACTGGACTAAGAGCTGATGAGGTTACAAGGCAACAGCAGTGCCATGAGTTGTTTGGGCATAAAGCCAGATGTCTTGTATTCCTTTGATTGTTTCTAAATAATTAATGGTATTAATTTCATCATGTGACCCACCCACCCCCTTTTTAGTATTTGGCTCTGTGTACTAACACAAATATAAAGAAGGAAAATGGTACTGTCTATAGCATACTGAATATTGATGCTGTGTGTTTGGACTGCAGCAATAGCTGATACTCACATCCCTAAGATTCTATATTCCACAGCACTCACACAGTGTTTGCACAAAGGAGATGGAATAGTATCCTTCATACTCCATCCATAAACCAACACAACTATGGCATATGGACACTGCATGTTTGAAGTAGTAAAAGAGAGGGTACATCGCTCCCTCTCCGCCCACACTAAGATGAACCTGCCACTACTGTTTCACGTAACGTTTTCTGGCAAGCTCCCAGTTTTCAGTCATGCTGGTTTGCTTGAAAGAAACACTCAGAGGAGACTCTGCTTGTCTTGCTGTTCGAACAAACAAAATAATCACGCATCTTGAGTTAATGGCCCAAAGCTTAATGAAGATCATAGAAAAGAGTCTGCCTGTGATGGGAGCATTCCCTTCTGACTTAGCCACATAAGCCGCTGCTGTTGGCAAAAGGAAATGGATTATGAGGACAATAAGTAACCCTGAGCTCTGGTCTAGACAAACTTTGCTTGGTACTGTAGCGGTAAGTGCACAAAGAGAACAGCAACAACCAGAAATAAAAATTTCACTTCTCCAAATTTTCTACCCCAGGGCACTGGCAGCAGCAGCAGGAGGACTCGTGTTTCTTTCTCATGAGAATGTTTGGGTTGAGTGCTAGGACCACTGGAATCTAACAGCATAATTCCTGATCAAAGAAAGATAGTGGATGGAGATCCCTATTTGCATGATTCTATGACATGTCCTCAGGAAAAATGTCTGCCTACCCTCCTGTATGTTGCAGCCTACTTCCAGCTTCTCATATCAAGTCTCCAGTCACCATCTTATCCACCTTTTTTCCCTACCACATTCTCACTTATCTTGAATCCCATGGTACCTACCATAGAATCAGAATCATAGAATCGTCTGAGTTGGAAGGGACCTTTAATGGTCATCTAGTCAACCCTCCTGCAATGAGCAGGGACCTCTCTCTTCAGATAGAGATCAGCTTGCTCAGAGCTCTGTCCAACATGACCTTGAATACTTCCAGGGATGGGGCACCCATCACCTCTCTTGACAACCTGTTTCAGTGCTTTATTCACCATCAGATAGTATTAAATGGGCCAGCTGGAATGTAATGGAGAAAGAAATCTGACAGCTTGGAGCACATCCTTGTTTTGTCCAGTAATGCCTCAGACTTCTGAAGGTAAGGACAAAGTAATATGAGGCCCTCACAGATGTCAAAAGAAGTTTCCAAAAGTCTGCATAAAGCTAACCTCATCAAAGCATACCTGTGGGGAGTCAGAGAGAGCTTGGTCAAGCCTCATTTCTTAGATTTTATCCATGCTCCCTAGTTTGGGGGCATTCTGCAGCTAAGCAATCAGATCAAGACTGGTGCATTGTATAGTGACAATTCTTCAGTCAAGGGAAGTGAAACCCGAAGAACTCTCCACTAGAAAGCCTAATCCTAATCTTCAAGGACTTGACCCTGAGATTAGCTCAGCTGGCTAGAGCACAGTGCTAGTAATACCTAGATTGTGGGCTTAATCCCTGTGTGGGCCATTCACTTAAGAGTTGGACTCAGTGATCTCTGTGGGCCCCTCCCAACTCAGAAAATCCTGTAATTTCTGTAAACTTTGACTTGGCAGTCAAGGCCTAGCAATCCAAAGGCATATTCCTTCCCCACACACCCATTACAGGTTCATAGCAAGAAGTCTGCCTCACTACATGAAGATCATATGAGAAATACACCTGAGCCCTCCAGCTGGGACTGGAGCAGCACCAAAACCAGCACTGGCCCTGCACACAGCAGAGAAATCACCTGGAGGGAGCATCCCCACTGCCAAGTCACAGCAGCAGGCACTGCAGACAGGATGGCAGAGTGCCCTGGGTGCCAGAGCTCAGGCTGTGGGGCTCTACTGCAAGAAAGAAGCAGGATGAATACCACACTGTGCTGGGAAGAAAACACCTTGCCCTCTCCTATTAGAGCTTCTCTACCATGATTATAAGGGTAACCATGAATAAAGTTATGGGTTTATTGCTCATGGACACATGCAAATGGGGAAAACATTAAACCAGATCAGTTAAAACAAGATGAGGAAGAATAATAGCCAAACTTCAAGTGACTCCTTCAGTTCCTACCAGCTACCCACAGTAGAGTGGCAGCACATAGACAAGCAAGAAAGCACATCAGGAATTCCTGATGCCAGAGTCCTCTTCCTTGGGAGTCATTCACAGAAAATGGGCTCTGCAGCTTTGAACTGGAACAGAGGAAACTGCTTCTACACAGGAATGATCACAGAAATAACTACACTGTTTGCAAGGTAGAAACATTGCAAATAGAAAAAAAAATCAGCTGCACAGTCACAGTACTTTATGAGCAGCCCTCATTCCTAACTTGGAACAAGTTTTGGTTTTCAAGATTTTGGGAGGTCATGGTAGAGTGAGAAGACAGCATTTTTCCTATGGTGTCAAGGATCTCTGAAAGTGTCTACATGTCAGCCTTGGCTGAGAACATATCCTTCGTTCCTTCTGCATTATTTCCCTTTAATGACAGCTTTGCAGTGAATTCCATTTGTGAGTTGCTCAAATAAATGCAAATTTTATCTTGTAAGCAATACACTCCAATATATAACTACCACTGAAAGTAAAAATTTGAAGACCTAAAAGGCACTGGGTCTTCCCTAGTGCCCCCATCTCCACAGTGCACTTGACTGCTTGCTATTATTATATATGGAGTACCAGGCAGGGTACTTATTATTATAAATATTTACTGTATTGAAATATATAGCCCAAGTCCCCAGGGCCCAACATTCTAATTAGAACCACAGTTGTGCAGATAACTGATTTATTTGGCTGGCTGACCAAACTGAGAACATGGAAAGGAAAAAAATATTACCAAACAAAAATCACCTATGTGTTTAATGAAATGGGTTAGTTTCTTGTGTTCAATATATTTCAATTAAAATTGACTAAGTCTCAAAACAAAACCAGAAACCTTGTTTAGAAATATCAAAACAAAATCTTCTGGCTTTGCAAAACTTTAAATTTTCTTCTTAGTTTATTTTTTTTTTTTTTTTTTTTTTTCTGCATAACTTTGGCTAGAACATATCTAAGGTGAACAGCTTTCAGCAAACAGAAAAAATTAAGTCAACAATTTTACCCAGATTTAAATCTAAGGGCTGAATTGTGAGTGAACCAGCTCTTGACTTAATGAAAGAGCAGGTAAGCAGGGGATCTGCATTCCCTTCTTGAATCAGCCCCTTTGGACCCAAGGTGAGCTATTATTTAATTTCTTTATGGTTGTCTCTCTGTCCACACTTTGTCTCTGCAGTCTCTGAGCTTGTGGGGGTTACATGCACCTCCTACAGCAAGTTTGTACAGCGCCTGAAACAACAGACTGCTCATCTCAACTGGGGCCTATATGATTTACTAAAATATAAATAACTCCTCAACTGCAGTCAAATCTCTTTTTAATGCCAATAGTTTCACTCGCATATATTTAGCAGCCCATCATGGGAACATCAGCTTCTTTTTAAATTAATTACTTATTAATAGATGTAAAATATGAATGGACAGCAAGCCTGGATTTTTTCTGCTTCATCAATTTCAGCACTCAAAGAAAACATCTTGTTTACAGCTACCAGGAACCAATGGGGACATGTAATGAATGAAACCTAAAACCCAAGATCCCCTCAGCACCTTTGTATCCCCATTATTTGGGGCAAATCCTCTCCTCTCCCCAGGGAAGGAAGACTAGCTGGAGTTTAAAGAGCTGGAAAAAGTGGAAAGCCTCACAGGCAACCTTCAAATTCCCTGTGAAGGTCTTTAGGCACACAGTTGTCACCAGCAGGAATGGGAAATGCAAGTTCAGTATCTGCAGAGAGGTGGAAACAGCCTGTGGGACTGCAGGGGTGAGGTGTGCCTGCCTCTCTTTTGAGGACCTCATGCATCTCACAAGGCCAGTTTGCCTAGTTGAAAGACAATTGGAGCTCACTGGAAAATAACCACCACAGAAACAGAAAGGACTGCAACACTATGAACTCCTCAATTTTCACGTACAGCACTCAGGACTGGGGGTGGGGAGGTTTCTCAGAGCATACATGGCTGTCACTGACAATAAAGTCAGTCACGTTTTTAAAGCACTGGGGATGGAATTCAAATGTGCCCATTATGCCTTGAGATGCATTCCCTGGGTAAAAAGGTGCGTGGGTTACGCTCAGCTCGCATGCTCCTTCGCTGAGACTGTGAAAGGCAGCGCCAAGCGCAGACAGAGAAGGAAGGAACTGTGCAGCACATGGGGCCATAATTCCTCCTGGAGGGCCTGATCATGGGCTCCCCCAGCACCCTGGAGTGCCATGGCAGCTCCAACCTCATGCTAGTTTTCTCCACCCTGGGGCTGCTGCTCAGCTCTAGGAGACCCCAGTGGCATTTCCCGGTGCCCGGGCTGCACCTCAGGCATAGCTCCTGCGAGGGGCTGTGAGAGAGAATAGGCAGTCCTGCTCTGTCCAAGCACAACGCTTGCAGGCAGCCATTCCCCCCAGCACACACGTGCCCCCCCCCACTATGCTCAAGGAGCAATTATTATCATTAAGAATAAATCATCCTTCCTGACGATTGACTGTACTTATTGGCCATTGCTGCCATCTAGCCAGATCCATCTCCAGCATTCACAGAAGCTTTGAGCGTGTTTATTTTCTCACTGCTGCTCAGCGTGGAGCAGGGATAAATGCATCCCTTGTTACTCACTGCCTCTGTAAAGACATTTGTAAACTTTCACAGGGTTTTCCTTTTTTTTCCAACAGGTGACAAAATACTGTATAACTACAGGTGCTCTAGAACACAAACAGGAAAATGGAGATCAGATGCAGCTGCAGTTAGAGTAAGGGAAAAATCAAGATAAAGGCAGCAGATGAGAGTGCTAAAACAAGCGAAGAAATGATTGAGAAATGGTAGTTAGCTATTTTTGTTGCCGACTTACTCTTGCAAGGTAGCTCTAACACAATAATTTTGTCTATTTCGTTATTGTGCCAAGTTTTTGCAGGTGCTACCAGGGGAAGTTTGTTGAAAAAAGGTTTTTTGAACATTATTGGAAAAGGATGGAGAAGTTGTCAACTCAAGCTAGCACTGAAGGATGTGCTGGAGGTCACAGTTAAGGAGCACTAGCTGGTGTTACTGGACTTGCAAAGAAGGAATGTTAAGGAAGTAGTTTCAGAGAGCTTCTGATTCAGATATATTTGTCTAAGAATTTGGCCACAAATTTCAGTCAAGAAAATGTTCATATGGGGGATTACTTTGCCTTCATCCCTTCATCACCTTTTGGTATATATGGCATAAAATAGGCTGAAAAAAATAGTGTTATAAGGAGACTAACTGAAAGATTCATACAGAGTTTCATGGCCTGATTTCTGTCCACAATTCGGCTCTAAAAAGCCAATGCAAACTTTCAGACACTGTGGCCTTTCACTTCTCTAGATAGCCTGGCTTCAGAGCCATATCCAGCAACATAATAAGCAAGAGGTGAAGCACAATTGGTAAAGAAAAACATGGCTCTACCATAAAATACAGTGGTTGCTCTCTAGCCATAATGTTCCAACCAAACAAAAGCGGGAAGGAGGATATCAGTAAACACCTGAAAATTCAAATTTATTTTACTGTACTTCCCATTCCACCAGAAAAACAAATAAAATGTTGCATTTTGCTTCCCTGGTTTTCTTAACTCTGAAAAGGAAGGTTTCATGGATAATCCAGAGTAATATCCAACTGTGAATCCGATTTATGCAGTGGGATAGGATTAAAAAAGGAACAGAAGGTCTGGATTCCGAACCTGCTGTAACAGTTTTCATTTGAATAGAACCCAAGTCTTGAAATGGCTTGTTTTCCACTTCTGGTTTGGAGCTGGTTGAAATACTGCCACAGTAGCACTTCCTGTAATATTTTAGTCCAAGATCCTCATTATTTGGAACTGAACTCTAAAGATTTTGGCACCATGAAATCCAAACAAAACTCTGTTCCTGACTCAACTGGCCCAGAAGTCAACCCAAGCTTAATCTGGTTCTGGGTCCAAATCCAGCTTCAGCCCATTTCCATTGGTATATAGATAATGCCATAATACCACCTCTAGCCTCAGGATTTATGATGCCTCCTCACAGGATGCATATTTGTGTGTAAATACATAAATCACATCAGATAAACAAAGCAAACATGCCAGAAAACAGGAGGGGAGGGAAGAGGAGAGGTACCTACCAAGCAGTTTGTCTCTAAAGTGTTGCCAGTTGTGAAGGGACTCGTCGTGCTAATATCCCCTCATTCAGACTCTTACAGACATGCTAAGAGCGTGACGGCTGGCAGGCAGTGCATTTAAGTGCTGCTACTTAGGCCCCCAAATATTGACAGAGTGCCAGACTCTGAGAAACTATTGATGTATGCAGCCGGCCGCTGCTCCAGACACCTCTCAGACAGAGTCTTTAAATGTCACAGATTAATGAATTTTCATGAAACTGAGAATGAGAGAAAGAATTAAAAAAAAAAAAAAAATATATATATCCCATAGCACCGACATGAAAGCATCTTTTATCCCTACACAAAATTCTGCCCTCAAGCCTCAAGATTCCTAATAGATTATAACAGATTGTAAGTCAGCATGAGATATGGGGTAGAGGAGGTTAGACCCTCTGGATCATGCAGAGCATCCTCAAACAAAGCCAATATGTGAGATGTTCATTTACAAAAAAAAAAAACGGAGAGTCAAGGACCACTCAGATCTCTGTTTCATTTTAATCTAAACCACAAGTTACAAAGCTTAAGGGGGAGAGTTGGTTAAATATTTTTTATCTGAGGTAAACATGGTGCCAAACTGCAAAATTTAGCTGTTGACTCTGAACAACCCTAACTTCAGAGACATTGAGATAGACAGATATACTTGGATCCTCTCTTAGTATTTGATCTTGTGCTTGATCTTGCTCAAGAAATTGCCAAAGTTATGATAGAACATTTTTATGCCACCAGATAAACCAAGTATGCTGATTATTTCTATTTTTTTCATTTATATCAAGAACTCAAATATGTATGCAAGAACTTCAAATATCATTAAAATGTAATAATGCAAAATGCAGTTGGAGTGTAAATGACAAATCTATGCATAACACATCACTTAAAGAGGAAGGAAGTGAAGGGATGATGCAGATGATGTATGCAGAGGTAAAAATGGGTCATTTATACACAATCATGTTAAAAATACAGTTTCAGTGAGTCCTTCTGCACAGAGCCAGTTGTAGGTGGGGCTGCATGAGCCATTTTCTCTCTCTTTCCCACAGTTAAGGATTCCTGCAAGGCTCTACTGCCTGCCCCCACTGCCCCAGCTGTCCCCTAGCATTTGTCTTCAATATAGTGACAGCAAGTGGGGTGAGCACCAACGCCCCCAGCTCCTCGCTGGCTGCCTCCTTCTCCCTCAGAAGCACAGCTGTCTGACACCAGTGACAGGGAAAGGGAAGCTGGTGCCACCACAACAGCCAGGCCTGCTGCAGGAAAATCTGGGGAAGCTGACAGCACCCTGACAAGCAAAGGGAGTGTTCTAAGAAAATCCAAGCAGCAAGACTCTGTGGTTTCCCACGCGGTTGGAACAAGTCAAGTGGAGGGCCATGGAGATTATCAGAGGGCTGGAGCACCTCTGTGATGGCAGACTGAGAGAGCTGTGGTTGTTCAGCCCAGAGAAGAGGAAGCTCTGTGGAGACCTCAAAGCAGCCTTCTGGTACCTAAATGGGGCTGACAAAAAAGATGATGAGGGACTTTTTACAAGGGCATAAAGTAATAGGGTAAAGGGTAATGGCCTTTAACTGAGAGAGCGTAGATTTAAATTGGATATGAAGAAGAATTCTCTATTATGAGGCTGGTAAGGCAGTGGCACAGGTTGCCCAGAGATGTTGTGGATAGTCCATCCCTGAAAGTGTTCAAAACCAGGTTGGATGGGGCTTTGAGCAGCTTAGTCCAGTAGAAGGTGGTGTTGGCAGAAGTGTTGGAATTAGATGATCTAAACATCCCTTCAAACCCAAACCATTCTATGATTATTGCTGCAGAAAAGTCAATATTCTTCACTGAAAACTGTTCTCCTAAGTTCCCTCTCTCTCTGGCCACATGAGGCTTTGCTTACCACAGCGCCTTTACAATCTTACCATAAGAACAGGGACTAACATGCTTTCACAGAAACTCACCAGTCAAAACAACTGCAAGGGCCCTGATGGCAACCTCCAACTCCTCATGACAGAGGAGTCTTTAGTGTTCCAATACACTTCTGTAGGTTGGCACATCTGGCAATTAACTGTATCAGGGACTACAACAGCCATTTGTGTCACCACCCAAAGCACATTCTTCCTCCAACCACAGATCCCATGACCACCAGAGCTGCAGCAGGGTCTCCAATACCATTACCCATTACCTGCAGCTCTACAAATGATCTGAATGAAGCAGCAAGTAGCCATCCTTCGACAACAGCCAGGGAGGGAGAAGACAGAGCACATGTGTGTGTAGGAGGGGATGACAAAAATGACTTATTAAGCACAGGAAAAGGCAAAATGTCAAAGTCTTTCTATTCTGAGAACAATTTCTATACAAACAAAGCAAAATAAAATCAATACAGATTTTCACACAGAGAACTATTTTACACATCATTGCAAACTTACTTTAAAACAGTCCTTACTTTTTCTTCAGGACTTTTAAAGGGCCTAACACTACTGCCTATTCTGGCCAGTTACTTCTCCTCATATAACTCTTTTCCTTTCTCCTTTCTTTCCCTCTTTTTTAAAAATAATAATTGAGGACCTATCATGAAACACTAACCCAGCATTTCACTCAGTCCAGTATCACATCTTCAGCAAAGGCCAGCACTGATTAAACTGAAAGATGTAAAAAAGCATTTCCCTTTTGCAAAAGCCTTCATGTACCTCAGCAGAGACCAGCCTCAATCTGAAGACTAGAGCTGAGTGTTGGTCGGGATGATGCCTGAAGCACACAGAGAGGCTCAAGTGCCCGAGCTATGAAGTTGCTATGAACTTATGCAAAGCCCTGCCTTCTTTTGCAAACATTAGAATACTTAATAAGGCTTGTCCCTGTGTCCCTTTGCATGTCAACATACGAGTGGCTGTTCCAGTTCCATAAACTCTGCACCATCTCAAAAACTGGGATAGCAGAGGTGGGCAAAAATTTAGAAGAACTGGAAGTATTAATGATTGTACAAAATTTATCATAGAACAGAAAAAAACAGAATACAATATGCACAGAAAAAAGCAGCTGCAAAGTATTGAATAGAAACAAATGTGTTACAAAATTAAAATTATCAGGTCTTAAGGGGCCCTTGGAAGTTCCTAAGCTGAACAACCCTCACCAGGTTTAGGATAGTACCAAAAGCCATCTTCGTTTGTTTCATCTCTCCTCTTTGATTGTCACCATAAACTTTCCAACAATTATTTAATTTCTGGCAGTAATTTCTGCTTGTCTGTCTTCCGTCTTTTTCTTTCCTTTCCTCTGTGTGCATGCCTGTGCATACATCACAGATCACAACCAGCTTACACCCCCCCCGCCCTTGTTAAAAGTCCCACCTCTTCTGCTGACTTACTGCACTCTTAATGAAAAGGGCAGGAGGAAGCCGCCAGGATTCATTCCTCCCCCTCTCTCCTCCTCTCTCCCTCCCTTTTTTCAAATGGCACAAATGTCAAACTTTCTAAAAGGATGTTTGGCATAGCTGAGTTCAGTCATGTAATGTACAAAGTCGGTATGATCAAAAGGTTGCAGGGCTGCCCACTGCTAAAGAAGACAGGGAAAAAAGGAAACGGGGATCTTTTCTAAAGTGTGAAAGAATGCATGAGACAACTGTTGCCACTGGAAACACCATGTCTATTAGCAGCAGCGGTGGGTCTGAAACAACATAACCTAGGTCCAGAGACCAGATTCCCTGAAAAACAGGGCTGTTCTGATACAATTTTCTGCCCATGAAGAAACAGGGATAGACACAACTATGGAACTGAAGACATTTTTCTTTCTTCATGCTTTGCATCATTCTATGGAAAATAACTGAATCTATGTGGAAATAACAGCAGTTAGTTTTGTAGTCAAAGTTGCTTAAACTAATCAGATGGAACACAGATTCACCTACCAAAAATACATTGTCTCTCTAGTATTTTTGTACTGCTACCTTTCACCACAGTATTTTCATTCTTATTCTCTCCACTGCTGAAAAGGAGAGCAAATTATTCCTCCCTTCTACATACCTAAGATTGTTATGATTTCAAAAGGCAACTGGCTTGCAATTGTAGAGCACTTCACAATTGCACACTTGCATCTTCCTCTGTCTTTCTGACGCAACTCTTCTGGTTTTATTCATCTGTTTATTTGCTCCACTTTGCTGAGCCCTTGTGAAAATGTTTGCATCTCCTTACCCAACATCAACATTAGAGAACAGTCGTGTCACTGGCTCCTGCAAAACAACTGCATCCCAGTGGAATGAAAATTGGTGGTCAGAATACTCAGCACGAAGAATCTCTCCATGAGCTCAGACGGAGTTTCCTTGCCAGAAGATAACCCCAAAAATGTAGACGAAAAAGCTCATTGTCAATATCCATTTAATAGAAAAATCTTAATTATAGATAGCTTTCAGTCCCAGAACAGTAGACGGGAACTTGAGATTAATTCCCCCTATGACAAAGTATGTGAACAATAACCAGAATTTGTAATCAATACCCAGAGGAGAGAGCATCCAAATTGTAATGGGGATTTGGGATTCATTCCCAGAGGATGAAATATATGATTTAGAACAGGTAGACTGGGATTAATTTTTGATTATGAAATATTTGAACAGCAATTTTCAACTTTTAATGAAGAGAGGATGTGGACACCACAATTAATATAATTTCTAAGTCTCTCCATCATATTTCAGGAGACAGATGATAGATCACAAACAGCTGTTCAGGTCATACACAAGTTAATGTGGGAGTGCCACCTAAAGGAAAGTGCACTAGGATGAGACCCTGGAGAAAAACAGGCAAAGACTAGAATTGCACTTTCCCCATTTCTAATAAAATTTGCTTATTGCAAAGTCTGCTTTAGAAGTAATTATTCCATGTTTGCTGACTTCTTTGGATAATTGTAAGTCAGAAAACATCAGTATGGCTTTTCTCTTACATGGGGAAAAAATATAAAGGTATTCACAGGAGAAATAATTCTCACTCTGAAGGAAAATTTCTAAACAGGAGTGTACAAGGTAAAATATATAGAACCTCACCATGTCCTGGGGGTAGAATACAACCCAAATTTCTAATGTCCCTTAGAATATAATAAACAGCTAATTATTTGCCTAGGATGAAGATAATGAGTGAGCTGTGAATCTTACCTTCTTCTGTTAGTTTCCACAAAATAATTTTCTTTATGTTTTCATCACAGGCCAATGAGTAATTTTAATGATTATGAGCTGCATCTGTAGCCATGTAAGACAAGACAAATTTCGTCTATCTGCATATCTTGCCATTTATGAATGATTGTAACAAAGTGATTTTTCAGGACACAGGTTTATTGTCACAGAGGTAAGAAAACATAGCCTCTATGTCCAGCATTCAGTACTACTCAGCTGGAAGGAAAGTATCCAGAAGGAAAACTGCCCTGAAACAAGTGATGGCAGTTGCTTCAGAAGCAGGAATAAAGATGAGATGAACCAAAATCCTGTTTCAGCTTGACACATACTTCATTCCTAATTTATCTTTCAACCTTGTAAAGTATTTTAAAAGAGGTTTTGAATTTCTGAAATGGAAGGTTTACCTCTTCCATTTTATGCCTGCTATGGTAAACTTTTGGGTCTTTCACTAAAAATAGATGAAACAACTCTGGGTTTCTGTGGGCCCACTCCTTCCCTTTCCTCTTAAGCCCTCAGACCCACATCTACCCAAGGATCATTTCCTAAGTCTCCAAAATTATATATAAGTATGCTGTCTCTGCCAGACCCTATTAATCATAAACTTCTTCTCATTTCATTTCAGTATTAAACTCATCTTGTTCAAATCCCTAATTTTCCACACTGACAGAGAAGTTCTCTATACATCATTCAGTTCTATTTCCTAGATATGTTCAGAATTACAAAATTCATTCAAGCCCATCTGATCTCTTCTCACTAAACCTTCTGCCTTGCACTGACTGACAGAGAAGAATTAGCCTTCCTCCTGTCAGGTATACATCTTTTCCCCACAAAAGTATGTGAAAACATCCAAATACAATGACTCAGCTTGCCCTTGTACTTGTGTCTTTGCTCTACAGAGCAGCAAGTCCCACTGACATAATATCAGACAGACTACTAATATTTTTAAAGTAAAAGCAGCTGTAGCTGCATGGCAGGGTACCACACACTAAAAGAAGCAATAGGGATGAAGTGGTACCATCAGCATCCCCCATTCTAGTGGAAGCAGGAAATCTCACAATGAAGTCATGCTACAGAGTGACACTGCTGAACCTAATACATCACAGGTCATTTTAAGTCATTAAAAAGTAAAATTTGCCAACCAGAATTTGCCTCAGTGATCCTATCTAATATTAAACTCAGGTGCAGATCTTAGGGTTGGGATGAAAAAGCATGTCAGATACCTTCTTCTCTTTCCCTGCTGCAGCAATGTCATCTATCTAATTTCTAACCCAGTGCCACAGCTTCTCTCCAGCTTTACAAAGACACTGCAGCAGTATGCCAGCAAAACAAATGATGGTCTTGCTCTACAGCAAACAGGAGATAGGACTAGAAGAATACTCAAGGATCTCTGTGTTTTTTTTTGTTTTGTTTGTTTGGGCTTTTTTTGGGTTTTTTTTCAGTTGAGCGAGACATTCAGCAGAAACAATTATGCCTTCCCCAGAAGATACGTGCAAACAGTAAGTTTGGTGCTCCAGAGCTGAGACCAGCCCCTGCTCTGCCCTAGGGCCAGGTATCATTGCCCTGTGAGGCTCTGGGTCCCAACAGCGAGTTGCAACCCACACCATTACTGGGGACCTGCAGAGCCCTCCACTCACACGTCACACACAGGCTACAGCAGCCCTTCTGGAGAGTTAATCAAAGCAGCTATGGCAGGCAACTCAGAGCCAGATGGGCTACACGAGGACACAGTGTTAGATTAGCCACCTCACCAATTTCTGCCTCAGTATCCCCAAGTGTGAATTAGTTTTTGGCACCTACAAGTTAAGAGGGCGGCAGCTTTAGAAGAACTGTATGTTAGACAGACAGATCGATATTTCATTTTAAAGAACAGTTTCTATTCTACTACACTTTTGCTGATTTGAAAGAAAACAGACTGTTGCAGTATTTTTTGACTAAAAACCTGTAGAAGAAATTGTTACAGTCTTTTACAACCAGAATCTGGAAGGGTGTCCCATTGTAATATTTTCAAAGAGAAGTTGTGCATGCAGTATGTATGTGCATATGGTGTTTATGAATTGTTTTTTAACTTTAGATATTTTATTCATTTTTCCACATGGTACAAGTAGAACACACATCTTTGTTGGACAGACACCAACACAGTAACATAACTTTAGATTTCAAGCACTCAAGACTCAGTGGGACAATCTTCATGCCAGGACATCATGTCCTGAAATTAGGATGCATGCCATCAGGCAGTTCATATCTCACTGAAGATACTCAGCCCTCAATACATCCAGTTATACTAACTGAAGGAAACTGTAACCACTTCCAGTTATTTCATACAGAGATAAGGACCATGAGAACTTTGTGTCTTGGCATACAAAATCCTATTTTGATTTCGCTGTACTGCGGGATCTGCTGTTATACACAGTTTGTGGACTTCTTTTTTTTTCTTACTTGGACCATGCACACAGCCAGCATAGTAACTTCAGTCATAACAAGTTTCAGAATCCCTAAAGCAAAGGGAAGCGGGTAAGGAATGGCACAAAAAGACTTGGCTAGAGCTTCTCAGGACAGCAGCAGAAAGAGCACAGATGCTACTGATACCTGTAAACCCTACCCTTAGAGCCAGCAACGTGGAGTACAAAATTCACTTTTGTTTGCAATGTGTGCATATGTGAAAGCTGCTCTTGCAGACTTATGGAGAACACTGAAAGCATATTCTCCAGGATAACTACCTATCCAGACTCACTAGTGCTCAAAGTCAGACGAAATGCAAGTGTGAACAGCTTACCTCCAGAGCAGAAAGTTTGCCCTGCTACTGCAGACTGCCATGTCTGATAACGATATAAACCTTGTTTGTTTAATTTCAAAGCTCTTGTTTCCCTTAAGCTGTACCATGGTCTCAGGAATCACAAGATGGTGACATTTAAGAAGTAGAGGCAATGATTTAATTGCTTTTCCAAGGAAAAAGCTAGGTTTCAAAAGCAAAATAAAGTTTCCTTTATGAAGAATAGAAATACTAATATTATAACTGGAAACTTTTTATAATTTAACATTGTAAACCATCAATCTGGTAAATGAAATGTAAGAAGGGGTAAACCAGCTTAGAGAAAATACATAAATAATAATCCTGATCCCACTGGTAATTCAACACCTATCTGGTACCCCAAGGTCTTGAAAACACCCACTACAAAAATAGTTCTTTCCTACTATCTGGAAAAAAGATGAAGATAAGGGAAATGAAACATTTACAAATGAACTTGAGATGCATTGGTTTTCAGACAGATAAACTAAAATGCCTGCACTGGGTATCTATGGCACACAAAACTTATCCGTAGTCCTACAGAAAGCTTTTTTCTAGTGCCTGGCTTAAATTTGAGGTAGACAAGCTGTAATGAATGGTTAACCTTACTTTCCTGATAAAAAGCAAATGCTCTCTGACTTCACTCTTTTCTTGAAACAAGTCCATATGGATGAAATATACGAACTTCTGTCAACGCGACTGCTGCCTGTGGATTATTTAAATGCTAAAATAAAAAAGGGGGATTTATTTTTTTTTATTTCCCCACTCGGGTGCAGCAGGTCCCATGAGGGAGAAGGGGAGCCCTGCTCTCCCTGGCACAGACCCGGGGCACTGCCAAGCCCCCTCAGCTCACCCCCGGCCTCTCCCGCTCCCCCAGCAGCGGCGCAATTCCAGCGAGGCGGGGAATACAGGGAGGTGTGCTGTAGCCTTGTGGATCGCAGTGGCACAGAGCATTTACCTCGGGCGATGGCTGCAGCTGAGGAGTGGGGAAGGCCAGCAGTGCCCGCTCTGGGGCAGCACACAGCCTCACCGGCGGGCTCGGTGCTCCCCTCCCGCCCCGCTGCCGCGGCCGCCGCGCAGCCCCGGCTGTCCCGGGCATCGCCCGCCTCGGCCAGGGCTCCCCGTCCTTCCCCTGCCGGCCCAGAAACCGCCCCGACACACAGCGGGCAGGTAACGCCACTATTTCGAAATGCTCCCTTCCGAAGCCACTGGAGAGATTCATTATTTATAGGCAGAGGGATGAAAACATCAAGTGCGTACATAGGGGCCCGTGTGGGGAGGGCCAGTTGCTGCCAGGCAGTAATTTCACTCTGAAGTTCCTATGACTTAAATAGCCACTTGAGCTCTGCTCTTGCAGTTTATGATGTCAATAGAACCCCTAAATGAAATTACAGCCTTCTGATACGCAGCGGGGTAGCTTTTCTTCACTGTGTAATGTACACGGCCAGAAGAAATTGTGCTATACACAGAGTTTCACTAAAGCAGAGTTTATCATAAGAATGTTCCCACTAAAATATGATTAGGCTTCTTGTTTGCTGGATAACACTTCTAATGAATCAGGGTATGCGTGATAGTCATGTTTTGTGAACGCAGACACATACCCTGAGGTGAACTGGGCACTCCACTGCCGCAAAGCACCAGCTATTTCATTTCCACCATAATTTGCACCTGCTTTGTTTTGCCAGCAGCACAGACCCATGCTAGCTCTGGAACTTGCCTCGGTTCCAGGAACCTGAAGCTTGCAAAGATGAAAAAACAAGCAAGGCAGAAATGGGGGGGAGTGGGGGTGTGATATCTACATGCTATATTTACAGGCACTTTTATTTTTCAACTATGCCTGAGCCTGGCTAAATCTGATCAGTAGTCCTGTGAGGGCAGGGGGAAAATGCCACTTTTCAGATGGCTAAGTAAGAAATAGAGGTAAAGATCGTAATGATGCATCTGGGATAGAGATTCAGGTTTCCTAAAGCCTTTTCCATTTCTCTTCATTCTCATTATGTTCCCCTTCTCAGCCCAGGACAGGATGAAAACCCCTTCATCTTACCATTAATAAACCTTGCTATTTCTTTATCCTTCAGGGGAGGACTGACCGCAGCTAATAATTAGATATCTGTGGTTAGTGGCTGCTTTACCTCAGTAACTTGCTTAACTTTCACCGTCATATGACCTAATTCAAAATCAGGTTTCACTTTCTTTTCTGAATTACAGGAAGGCAAATTAGTGCTGTTATAATGTTGTTACTCAGGAAAACAAGCCGTTGTTCAACTTTTGGAAAAGAGAGGCTTACAATATAAAATATGAAAACAAATTGAGAATACCTTAAAAAGGGAAATGTACTCAAAACAAGGCAGTTGCTTTTATGTACTTTTATTGCAAAAATTGTCTCTGGATACTGCTTAAATTCTTGTACTTCTGAAGCATCCCAGTACCTACGAATCTGCCTACCTTTATCATTACATCTTTTTTCTGTGCTTTGTTCTTGTCTGATGCAGTTAACACTCACAGAACAGCAAGCATATCACGTCAAACAATTGTTGTGCAGAAAACAGTAGTTCTCATTCTACTACATAAATATATTTTCTCTTCTCCAAAAGCATAAACTGGTGGGTTGAACACGAGGGAAAGAATACCATTTTCTCCTTCATTGCATCAGGTAAAGAAAGATAACTTTCCTACTTTATCTACAGGTAAAAGAGAGAGGTTTAACTTGGCAGTGTATGCAGAGATGCAGAGCATTTTGAGATTACTAATTGGAAGGGATGCTGTAACTAAAATGGCTACTGCTAGAAGCAGTGAATGTATAAAAGAATGACCATAAGTATTAATTTTCTTTTTTTTTTTTAAGCAACTATGATAAACTATTACGCAGTAGATAAAGGAGCTACTACTAATGAGACAATTTATCATCTTGCCATCCTAAAGTGTTTAAACAGACGGTTAGAGTATGATTTGAAATTTCAGATTTTCACCCTAATGATTTTAGACCATAGACAAACCATTATAAGCTTGGCCTACCGTCAATAAGCAGCTTATACCATAATAAGAAAGACTGATGAATTTTTCCACATTGCTATAAATAAATACCAACAAAGACAAGTCCCTTTGCTACCAGAGAGACTTGGAGAATAAATAAATTAATGAAATAATTTAAACATGGAGACGTTTGGAGCAACACAGAGAGTCTTAAAAAAGAGATTAAACATTGTTTTTTCTTCTTGGTGAAAGATGCCAGAGTGACAGCCCTTGACTTCAGTATATCCAGAGAACAAGTGTTACACAGGCAGAAGTTTGAAGTTTTAGACATTTAGCACTGTGCTTTGAGAACTTTCCATTTCAGAAGTACTTATGTCTTTCAGACTTACACTGCCTGGAGGGAGAAAGTAAATCAGAGATAAGCTTCAAAGATCAGACCCAAAAGTGTGTGTGGGCGTTCAGCATAGCCCATTCAGAGAAGAGAAAAAAAAAATCCATTATGTTTCTGTCTGTGATGTGAACTGCCTGAAAGTTTGGGATGTTCTGATCTGTCAGCTGCTTTGAGTACACTGCAGAAAGGTGATGCAACAGCCAAGTTGGGATCTTGATATCAATTTAGTCAAAAGCTGGTACCATTTGGATTGAGGCTTTGATGTATGTAAAGGTTATTTCTATGTGTATGTAATACTCTTTACTGAAGGGATCAGCCAACTTAATTGCGGGTTTTGTTGAGAGCTGGTGATTTAGTTTAAGTTCAGAGAGAGGTCTGCAGCACAAGAGAATGAAGAGAAACAGCTAACCCTTGCTGCACAGGGCTGGAAAACGTCTGCGGTCAGCCTGGGGGTTTGTACATGAAAAAAAAGGAGTTCACAGTTCTTTATGGTTCTAACGCAAAACCAGGTGGAACTCCGAGGTTCTGTCAGTCTTCCACTTGAAGTTTTCAGGATTAGTAAAACTTCAGGCTGAAACTGAAGCATGGGGAGGGACTGACAACCCCACATGGATTGAAACCAACAAAAATATTTGCAAAAATTGCCAGGGAGTAAAGCCACCAAATCATACATGACTTTACTTACTGGTTGTAAGAAATAGCGAGTACCTTAATACAGGTTGCACAAGACTTGACACTGAGCTCAGTTCTGAAGTCAGTGTCAAAGCCTCTGACAACTTCAGCTGGGGACTGCTCACCACCAGCCTGTAAATACAGTTCTCAGAACTTAGAGTGGGCATGAAACCAGGGAAGAGATGACTGGAGTTCTGTGTGTGTCACAGGTGACCAGCAGTAGTCAAAGAGGGGCTGCATCCCTGGGTGTCACAGAGACAAGCTTGTTGAAACACCTGATGAATAAATGCTACTCAAAAGCAAGGCAAGGGTGAGAAGAATGTTGCCTAGTTAATACCCTGTGTGAGATATGTTGGTTCCATTAAGGATCTTGGTCTTTTGCCAGGGACATGTTTCAAAGAACAGGATAATAACTCAAAATACAAATATTTTGACTGCTACCCTCTGTTTCTTATATGCCTACTTTGATAGAAGTAGAAAATGTTAGTCAAGAAATGATTCATTCTTCAGATAATATGGAAGATTATGAAGAATGAATGGAACAGCCCACGCATTGCCCTGGCCTTCTTAAGCATTACAGTAGAAAAATATTAACAGAAGTGATATGTTCAGTGGGGCAGGAGAGGACAAAAGGAGACAATCTGGGCCTGGAGCTAGAGGTACTCATCCTTTTTTTTTTTTTTTTTTTTTTTCCCCTGCCTTTCCCATGCAGCCATGAGCAAATCACTGCAGCTTTATAAGCCTTGTCTTCCCTATCCAACAGCTGAAAATAATTCTAAGTACCTTGATGTTGGCTGAGACACCCAGTTCTTTGGCATCCAAGATTTTGTATATGAAGTTTGACAAAGTACATTTTTTTCCTGATTCCCAGTTCCCCATACAGACACAAAGAGAACAGAAAGGAAGCGAGAGAGTTTAAAAAAGAGAGAGAAAAAAATAAAATCCAGCCTTTCCCGCTCTCTCAAATGGACCAGCAGCCTATAAACCAACTAGTTCTTCCTATTCCCAGAGGTGGCTTCCACAGAAGCATTTTCTTTTACTATGCATCCACTGTAGAGTTTCTTTTCTGCTTGGCTGGGCAATCAGGTATTCAGAGCATAATGTAAATGCTCAGAACACAGAGGCATGAAAACTTGCCAGACAGAAACTCCAAGGGAAGGATTAACATTCCCCCCCCCCCAGTCCCCCGCCCCGTGCCCCCCCGCCCAGCCCGGCCGCGCTGCCCGCCCTGGCCCCCGCTGGTGGCCGAGGGGACACCGAGGGGACACCGGGGCAGCGCGGCCCCCGCGCCGGGAGCGCCCCGCGCTCGGCTCGGCAGCGGCTGCGCTCCCGGCTCCCCACTCCTCCTGCGCTCGTCGCCGATCCTGTTCTCACAAAAAAAAAAAAAAAAAAAAAGGAAAACACAACAAAAAAAACCCTTTATTTCCTGCTTCACCGCGGCGGCCCCGAGAATAGAAGCCTTGACACATCAAATTCTGGGAGCTCACCACTCACCAGGGCTGTGGTTCCTGGTCCAAGCAGTGACGAAGGAGAATCACCTCACAGTCTCTGGAGAGTGGCAGGGCTTGGCTGCGAAGCGCGCCCAGCGCCGATGGGCTTTTTGAGTTCGCTCTGTTCCAGAGCGAGTGCCGAGGCAGAGAAATTAGGGAGGGGAGAGGTGGGAAGGAAAATCACTGGAGCCTCTTACGATCAAACTTCCACTAAGCAAGAGGAAATGTCTTATAAATAAACAACAGCAAGAGAAACAAAAAAATCCATCCCGTCCTGCCAGAGGAATGTACATTATTGTCTCTCGACGGAAAACTTTACACCACACCAGAAAGCAAGAAAGCAGCCATTTCTCCTGAAGCTACTCTTGCCTTGGGTGGGGAGGAGGAGGGCAATGCAAACTTGGAAAAAAAAAAAAATTGGGAAGTTCATGCAATTTCCCAGTAGACAAACAAAACTGTCCAAATGCAACAGGCGTCACTATTCCAAGGTTTCACGAAGCACTAAATTTCCTTAGATCTGATGACTGTCACTCCACCATTAGAGCACATTCACGGAGGAAGTTCAAGGCAAGGGGGAGGAGGAGGTCACAACATATGTATGTGTGAATGTAGCTCTGTATGCATACATTTCTATATTTATTTATGCATAATACTGACATTTTATGCATTTTATGATTCATATTTATAAGAATAATTTTATATACATATTAAAAAACTTGAGGTACATGAAATTGTTTTCTCTCATACCTCCCCATAATTTTTGAGACTTACAGGTCAGAGTTCCAAGGTATTCATTCTCATCTCACAAGACTGCAACCGTAACCTATTTAAAGCTAACATGTTATTGTACTGCAGCTCACAAGTGACACGAGTTTGGTGATTTCAGTACAGTCCCTGGCTTTGCAAAAAACTATTGCGTGATTTGGCACAACGCACGGCAAATAGCAGTCTCTTTATGAGGAACTACAGATGGCAATTGAAAGAGTAATTCAAATAATTTATCAAGCACATTTGGAGACCTAGAATGGGGGATGGCCTGAGTCTACGAGAAACCAGTATGCTACAAGTCATTATTAGCAAGCTTATTAAACCTGCCTCACATGCACAGCAGTAGAAGATCCGAGACTGCTGATGGGAGCTGAGATGCTTGGCTGGGTTTTGGGTCATGACTAGGAAAGAAGAGTACAGCAGGTGAGGACCTACTCGAGAGGACAAATGGGACAAAAGACTGAAATACCATGAGGTAACTGAAAACGGCTTGGCAATCTCAACCCGCACTTCTGTTCTAGGGTCCTTCATCACTGGAGACAGAGATGCAGCGCTGAAAGAACATAGTGCCCACCCCAAAATTCAGCTTATCAGGTCCCAAAAAAATTCCTAATCTGTTGAATTCTTGAGGCACAAATGAAAACATGTTTTTAAAACTAATTAGTTTTACATCTGTGCATTCTTGCTGGAGAAGTAATGTTGTCATAGATTTTGCTAGCAACAGTCAATCTACAATGCAGGTGCATGAGGCAGAGACAAGCTTAAGATTGAAGTATGGCTGAAAATAAAAGCCAAGAGATTTTAATGTAAAATTTATAGTAAATCACAGCTTCTTTGGGCTCAGATCTTTAGTAGAAGAGACTGTTAAAACATTTGTAGCTCTACAATACCAAGGTGATCTTAGTAAAATAAAAGAAGGAGGCATAGCCAAGAGATTTCTTAAGACAGAGCCGTAGAAGTGACACAGCTCTGGGAGAGTGGTGGGAAGGATGGGAGTCTCATTGATCTCACCAGATTTATTGGCAAATTGTAAATCTGACCATCCAGCTCATATGAGCTGATACCAAAGAGGTCCTTACCCTGGAAGGGTGCTGGGTGACAGAAAGAAGCTGTCAGCTGATCTGACCTCACTAAGAAATGCTTTGCTCATTTACAAATCAGCTCAGCATTTGCTTCTCTCACCACCTTTATGTTTACCAGAATTGCCATAAATACTGAAGAAAACTGAGACAAATGTGAGTTCTTGCAAGTGAAACCTTATTAGTGAGAGGTGTCCAGAGAGCTGAGTGCTCAGAGAGCAGAGGCACACAAAGAATAATGAAACAGAATTTGAAATAATAATTCTTGTCTGTGATGAGGAAAACCTTTAACATTTCTAAGCAGGAAACACAATTAGGAGGCTGATCAACTGACCTTAGGTTCCCAATACCTTAGCTGCCTTTAGGAGATTTACATAGAGGGAGGCAGGGGCAGTATATGGCCCTCTGTGTTTAGTAAGGCATTTGCTAAACAGTCCAGAGATCAATAGCAGACATTAAATTAAGCACTCTGGCATTCTTATTATTTAGTATCATTAAGCATTAAGGATGGCTGTACTGTAAACACAGGGAACAGAGAACCAAATGAAATCTTCTATTAAAAAAAAGCCTATGAAGTTTCTGAAAATTAGACTAAACAAAAAAACACACACAGTGAACAGATCATGCCATTGTGATCAAAATCTCAGCAAATTCCAGCTGTCTGCCTGTCAGTGCAGACTATTTCCATTACAGACTTCAGGAGACTAAATTGTGCCATTCTTGGTTCACTAGCATTAACAGTGGCCACAGCCTCAGAACTGAAAAATAATAAGAGCTAGGAGGACAATAATTTTCCTCAGATTTTTTATTTTGACATTTCCCATTTGTGCCCTTTTTCAAAGTTTTAATTTGGTAAAGACACTTTTCAGCCTGTCTTTTAACAGGTCACTAATAACTTGGGATGCAAGATCTCATATTTCATTTTTTTTTGCTGCTGCCATCACTAAATATTTCATTTACCTTGAGTACAGTAGACCACTCTGGAAGGGGAATTTTTCTTTTCTTTCTTTTCACTATACTGTTTACCGACTAGTTTTGTGACTCAGTATTTGCATTAGGCTAGTTTTATTCTACCTGTTAGAGTAAATTAATAGACTGCCTATCAAAACACTTTAATTCTGTAAGTAGCTCAGTGAGGCAACTATACTGACTTTCATTTTCCTTGGGAATTTCTGTATTTCCTATATGGAAATAACTGTGAGTCTTGGAGGCGGTACCTAGTTACAACACTAGCTTCTTCTAGATAGTATTTTTTAATATTCACAACCATGTTACACACGCAAATATAAATGTATATATTTGTGGATGTACATCTGTAAACACACACACATATAAATAAAATCATCAGAGTTTTATTTCTTCCCTGTGTCTTGGCTGTTAGTCCTTGAACTAGAAGACCAAATGTGTTTTGCAGCAATTGTACATATGCACATACAGAGAATACAGGGCTAAACAAAATAACCCCTAAGGGTTTCTCTGCCTGCCTTGTATCAGTATAGAGAGGACAAGCCTCAAAAAGGGTGACACTTTTCCCATCTCAGCAAAGAAAGAGAGAAGTACCCCAGCAGAAGAAGGAGAGTGCTTGGAGACTCTGACTTTTCTTTCCTTCTCTCCATGCATTCCTCCACGAGCTAAAGCTCTATGCTTAGAGAAAGGCCATGCTACAACCAGACTTTGGGAGTAGCTGCAGATAAGCACATGGAGATTAATTCTGCTTTTTGCTCCATTAAACTCTGCTCCACCTTTGTGACACCCTCAAGGAAAGGACAGGAAGACAGCGCAGCCAGGAGAGCCAGGCATGTGCCAGTGGCCAGGCAGGGGGATCGTACCAGGGCAGGGCTGCCTCTGGATCCTGGGCTTCATGGGCTTGCTTTGCTCCTGACACTTCTGCCTCGGCACTGAACATTTGCAGGATGCAAGTATTCCCCTTCTCTGCAAGGCAAGCTTAATGGAAGTGTCCTGCAGCTTTTCTCTCTGCTCTAAGTTTCTCTGTGTAGCAGGAGACACACAGCCTTTGGCAGTGGGTACAAACAGATGAGATAAACAGGGATGAAATAAACCTCGTGGAAAAGTCTTCTCCAGCTGTAGTGTCTCCGCCTATAAATAGATACTCTCCTGCTGTCCTCCACATGCAAACACAGAATTGAGAATTTTTTGTTGTTGTTTTCTTGTTTAGTACAAAGCAATTAAAACATAACAACCTCTCAAAATCTTCCTTTATTTAAAAAAAATAGGTCACGGACACAGAAGCAGTCAGTCATGGTTTGGAGTGGGCAAGCAAACAATTTTCATTTGATTGTGCCCTTGTTTTTGTAACTAGCTTTTCTGCTGTGACCTGCTATACTTACCCTGTCTGCTGTGCTAACCAGCAACATGCCTTTTTAATCTGCCTTCCTGGGGTCTGCATTTGATTACAGCATTCATGTTCTATTTAGATTCTTTTGAATCATGCCCTGTGGTGCTAGCACGTAAGGTGTTATTTATAAAATGAAATTCTGTTGTATTGCAACTTGGATTCAAAGAGGACAAGCAATATTAAATACTTACTTTATTTAATAATATCTTGGATTTATTAACTCAATTTCATTACAAGATTAGAGACGGTAACCTGGAGGGGGTTATTAACTAATAAACAGGCTTCAGGCAACTTTGCTTTATATAATATAAAATAAAAATACATATATATGCATTTGAATTACTTCTGAGGGCTCAGATACACACCTCTAGCTCAAAAGTACGGCTTTCTTGATAAATAGTATTGCAGAGAGCTCTTGGCTGGAATTTACTAAGCTCATGGTTACTTTAGGACAGTGGGCATCCATACTCAACAGCTAGCCCAAGTGCCCAGCCCTATTTAGTTGGTTGCATCCCATGTGGGATGAAGTCTAGCACTCAGCTGTGACAGAACTGATGCAGGCTACAGTTACTTCAAACCACTGTGGGCAGCACACCAGAAACCATGAAACTGTGCCAACCCATCTTCCCCTCCTTGACTTCTCCAGCACCTCAAGGCTCACATTTGTGAGCTGTGGCACGGCTCTTTCTCTCCCAGCATCAGTCCTGCAAATTGCAGGACATACCAAAGGAGACGCTTCCCCAAAGCATCTGGGGAGACTTGCAGGCAGCACGCTGTATCTCCCAAAAAAAGCTCCTGAGCTTCTCTTTCCAGAAGACGAGGTGACGGAAAATTCCTGACTGTGCACATATGAATCTATATACTGATACTCAGCTTTTTTATAGTAACCTTAACAACATTTCAAACCATATTCTCTTCAGCCAGATATGGCACAACTGGCAGCTGAACTGAACTGCAATCTCTTCACCTGGTAAGCTGCAGCACGTTTGTCAGCACCCCAGCCTAGGGATGAGGGCCAGGTTAGGAAATTCACTGAAGGTTGAAAGTTCCCCAGGAGTACAAGAATACTGAGATGCAATTTTTTCTCAATTTCCTAAATAAAACTAACAAATGCTAATACACTATTAAATGCCTCCTCTATGAAACACTCTATGACAAAAAGTAGCTTCTGTGACTTTGAACCTGTCAGGTCCACAATAAAGCCTGAGCCTGACATGGGAAAATAGCACAGTATCAATGTCACAGATACTACAGGCAGGGAATTCCCACTTGGAAGTGCATGGCTGCTAAAAGCTTTCACCCCACATCTGTTGCACAGTTAGCTGTGAGTCACCTGCAGTCAGCTTCATTAGACCTGAAGTGTCACTCAAATAAGACAAGCTTATTGCTATAACAAGAGAATTCAGATTTTTAAGCATTTGATAGATTAAAAGGAAAGTGTCACGATATGTTAAATGGATATTCAAATACTTTAGGTCTCAGTTTTCATCTGCTTACAGATCATATGCCTTTGCTTAAAGTTGCATGGTAGGCAGAGACCAAAAATAAAGGGCAATTTTTTTTTCACTCATGTGGTGTTGTTCATTGCAATGACTCAGTGAAAGATAAAATCCAGCGCATGAAGATCATGAAAAGACAGAAAGACTAATTAATTAAATCTGACCAGAAACAGATTTGAATTCAGAGTGTTCCCTAAAATTCAGGGGAGAATACCTAGAGCATGGTGGTGCATGGATATTCCCAAGCAAAACTGTGGTTAAGTAATAGAACTGTATAGAGAAGAGGTTAATTTGGGTCAAAAATGAAGAGAGATTGAGAAACAGATTTATGGTAAAACTTTCAAAGGCAAAAGCAATAATTGCACCCGCAAAAGGCATGTGCATCATTGCTACAAACAAAAACACATGCTTGGACTCTCTACAGGCAATCTGGCATCTGTCTCTCATTCCCTCCCTCCTCCTGACCCGGAGACCTCTCTCTCTGGAATTTTGTTCCATGAATATTCCATAACGCTACACTCAGCTCCTATTTTCAAGAAAAGTCAGCATTAGCTAATAAGTGGAAGTTCACAGCATTACTGTCAATCAGTGGTTGGTTTCCATGAGAATGGAGACAGAGCTCAACAGAAAAATAGTGAGGTTCAGCCACAAGTGATATCCTGTCTACATATGTTATGTATGTACCACTTTGAAACTACAGAACTAACTTGTTTGGCACTTCATTTATTAGCAGACTCTCAAGGGTATCTACAAAATAAGCCAAGTTTAAACAACATTCTTTTGGGTCATTTTGAAGTGAGGCAGAAACACAATGTATTATTTGGTAGGTTAGGAATACTGCAATTTATTCTTGATCTCAATCTCCTCACTTCTTTCTATATGCTTAAAACCACCATAAATAAATGGTGGTTTATTTATGGTGGTTTTAGGCATAAAATAATTAGTGAGAGAATTTTCTAACTGATTCTGTGCATTACAAAGGAAAACGATCTCTTTTTTATTAACAAAAGCATGCTACTATTCCTGAATTGATACAGTCTGTTTACAATAAACAGACTAGGCAATATGATGCAAGGGCACAGGGTATGCATGGGGTAGAGTTTGACAAAGGCACATTTATCTTCTACTATTTTTACCTCATCAAAGTTTCTGGCATATTCTCCACTAGAACTAAACAAAGTAAACAATTAAAAAAATAAGGAAGTCAGTTATTTCCATTTTTAGGGAATCAAAACCTAGAAATCCTATAAAATGTAGATACATTTCTAAATTTCAAATGTCATTAAAATTTCATACAATTGGCTCAATAGCTTTATAAGGAAGTGCTATGAAAAGAAGGTAGTTTCGTAACTGTAATGTAAAGAATGATTCAGTTTTAAAATACACACCAAATTTAAGACTACTTAGATAAAAGCCCTTGGTCTTACTTCTGATTAAATTAATGGAAAATGAGTGCATGGGTGATGGGAGAGAAGCATCAGCAAACCCAAACTGGTTGACAGACACAGATAAAAACTAATTCTATTCAATCATTTCAGTGTGACCGATCTCAAGAAGAATGAAGCAGTTCTGAGCAGCGGATGGAAAAAACAGGAAGAGACTCTGGGGAGAAAACATTGCTCGGGTGAAGCCCATACAAGCTAGAAATCACTTGGCCTCTCCAAGACCCACCAAGGCAACAGAAGGATAAATGAAATGCCATTTGCATACATTCTTCCAAGTCCCCACTCTCTCCATTCTCCTCAGCTGAGAATCTCTGCATGTATCTACCTAATGAAAAATTTACCTTCTTTTCCTCAATGAAAATCTAAGAAATTAATGGGACAGACCAGTTTCAAAGGCAAACAAGAATCACATGATGGCCACAGTGGTGGAATTTTCTCCCTCTTGGGATGCTCTCCTTTTGGCCATGTGAGGTCAGCCTTTGAAGCCCACTCACATAGCTCTACATATAATATAAGAATTTTTAATCAACCAGACACTAATATAAAACTGGTACTTGATTTCTATACTGGGATTCAAGTGTGCACTATAGGAAGCTGAAGGACCTGGGTCCAGCACAGTTGTAATCCTGTCCTGCAGTATCCAGTGAAACCACAATTTCAAATTTTTATTCGAGCGTGTTTTCAATCAGCATTCTGTGGAAGGACTGAGGCCCATTACGGCCCTATTACATGGTAGAACAAACCAGGCTGACCACAGGCAAAGGCTTTATCATCCCTGTATCTAAGTTTCCCTGCATGTCAGGCTGGAAGAGTAATTCTTTTTCACTTAATAGGGATGTCTTGGGAATTACCTCCTTAACACTCAGATAAAAAAAGGCTCTGAAAGGCAAAGTACTGTGGGGCTGAGTGAGTAGGTTTGCTGCAGTAACATGGCTGTTGCCAGCAGGCAGCAGGTACCACAGATCTCATGAAAGATCACTCGTTGATTTTAAGTTACGTTCATTTTTGTGCCTGTTCCAGAGGACCCCAGAGATTAAATACAGCTGAGTGCTATTATCCAGTAGCTCCAGCAAATGAAAAATATACTCTTTTAGCAGTTTTATTCCTTTATCAATTACTACTTTAAGAGACTTGTACTGTATTATTTTATATTGGCCAGTTGTAAAAATAATTTATTCCCTGAAGAGTTTTATGCCTTTAACATTTCAAATTTTTTTGTTCAATGTTTAGCATGTGACCATTTTTGACAGAGAATTAAAAGAATACTTTATTAAAGAAGCTAATATAGCTCCTTTTCTTACGTACATTTTGACCGTTTTTTAAAATAAAAGATCTGAATAGGATTTCCAGTAATGCAGAAAATCTAGTAAGATTTTCTGTTTTCAGGTTTCTTTGCATTACTGCATTATCACCCTGGGGGTGAAAAAGATGGAAATCCTGTCCAGATTTCTGGTAAAGTACTGGATCTGTTGAGGACCAAGCCCTCTTTCCTCCTTTCTTCTAGGTACATCTTTTTTAAGCTTGCTCCTACCAACATGTGTACAGAATCGAGATGAGTTCCTTACCAGACTTGAAACCCTGTAGAAGAGTCACTGGGATGAAAACCTGTCAAGTGAGCATGGAGAGCCGCTACAGAACTAACAGGAAAGCATGCTTGAACATTATTCAATGACTCACACTGCCAGGTAGCTCTGTGACTTAGTTTACCCTCTAAGTGGCTCAGACCACAATGAAAAGAGCTGTCATGATGAGGAAGATGCCCAGTTGGGCTGAAAGCGAAAATCTCTGTTTCATTTGAGAACATGGTATCATGGAGGCAGGAAGCCAGACCAGCCTCCAGCCCAGCAGAGGTGTGTGATATCAGAGAACACAGTGACATCAGTACACATGCCTCAGTTGTGGTCATACACAGTACAGAGTCAATCAAGGATGAAGCCATCTGGGATGAAGTTCATCTAAGGATGAAGAGCAGAATGCACAGGGTGTGCAACAGAGCAGAGCTGGTGTTTGAGCACTGCTGAAACAGGACTAAGCTTTTGTGGAGACAGTGTTGCACAGCCTCATAAAACCTCTGCTGCTCAGCAGAAGATGTTGACTTTCTTGCCAATTCATAATTCAGATCAGACGATGAAGGATTTCCTGAGGTTCACAAGCCCTGTTAATGATGGGGAGTCCAGCTTGGAGTAACCCTGGAGCTGTTAAAGTGAAAACATGCTGTATACAAGGTTTTGTAAGTCTTCAGTGAAAACCCTGGAGGCCCTGAAGACTCACCTGACTTTCACTTTAGGCTACTAAACTCAAACAAACTGTGGGAGAAAATACTGTCAAAGCTCATAGCCAGCATCTTTCAGCAGCAGTTCTCAAAGTCGTTTACAAAGGGGTTTCCTATTTTATGAGGGCAAAACCACTACAATGTGGAGGAACCTTGTTCTAGTTCATGGAGCATAGCAGCAGAAGAGCAGGGACAGAACTTGTGTTACTTGTGGTCTAGGCCACCATATTTCCCACAAGACACAACACCTGAAACAAATGAATACTACAAGTTAGCAGCAAAGTTTTGTACAACTCTAATAAGCAGCCACAGAAAACCAGTCGTCCACAAACATCTGTTTATTCACTGGATGTGGATGAAAAGAAGTCCTTCACTAACTGGAATGACTTGTGTCAATCTTTAGCCCTTTAAAACATTAACTAATTTTAGACTTTCTGTGGCTAAATACATTTGTAAACTATTAAAACAGTCTTCTGGTACACAGAAAACATATGGTTCCAATATTGTTAGTCCTTTATGAAGGCCTGTTTCTTCAAAGCTTCCTTTAGTTGTTCACTAAGCTTGTTTGTTGTTCAGAATGCTTGTTTTTATAACTATTTTCCCTCCTTTCCACAGCTATTTACTGGAATGATATAGATGTGCATGTATATATATATTAGACACATACTTTTATTGACTGAAGATGTGATGATACAGTGCTAGTCAGAAAAGACTATAAAAGATGCGTATCCCAAGGAACACATTTCCTCTCATAGCTGGTGCATTGCAAGTTTGCAGGGAGGAAATGCTGCTCATTGTGAAGTTTTAATTTCTCATACATTTGGTGAATACATTAAAAAACAGGGAAGAAGACAGCCTGCCAAGGCCAAGACCTACACATCAATTCAGAAAGAGTCCCTACATTTTACTGAGGCTACAGTCTACTAATGAAGAATATTCATTGTTTCCCCCACCACTCCCAAAATATTAAGCTGTAGTTGCTCCCTGTACTTTTAACTGTTTTTCCTGGGAAACTTTTCCATGTCAGACTGTAATCACCATGTTTGGCTCGCTTTACAGACACCTTGCACTCTGGACTGACCCCAGCAAACCTTCCTTGCTCCGATCACCACTCAGTTTGGGAGCCCGAAGGAAGCCAGGCTTGTCTTGAGTATCTGGCCTGGCACTGCAGACTGCCCTTGGGTAAGCTGATAATCTTAACCTTACTTTGCACTTCATGGTTGGAAGGGAGAAGTATAGCAAACAAGACCAGGCTACTGTGAAGTGGGAAACAATCATCCTTAACCAATGCTCGGAGCAGGGTGCAAATCCAGGAACTCCATGAATTCCATCACCCTTTGGTGGAGAAAAATTAAGTAGGAGGCCATTTCTCAGCAGCCAAGCTGCAGTGAGCACCACTCATGCAGTTCTGAATAGTCTGGCCTAACACCAGGCCTGAATACACGAGAAGTGGAAAAGAACAATATAACTTACATAGAGCAAAAAGCCCGCTTTAAAAAAATTGAGAACTGTGTCTCTTGGAAATACACTAGACCTATAGTGACAAATTAGGGAATATATATAGGGAATATTATATTCCCTATATAAATACAGGGAATTAGAGAAGTGAGTAAGCAGGATGGAGCAGAAACAGAATTGGAAAAGGCGTGGTGATGGAACTGCAATATAAATTTGGTACTAGATTCTATTGCTGGATGAGGAAAAACAAAGGCCAAACAAGTCCATAAATTAATTTCAGATATTAGCTGCATTGCTTAATGAACTTCTGCAACATGCTCATATTATGAGTGCAGAATCTATAAAATAGATTTAAAAACTTTTTCAAAGGTGTTTTTTTTTTTTCCCTTGCATTTTACCACTCTTAAGATCAAATTTCTTTTTTCTGAAATTTATGCTGCCAAGGTTGGGACTGAGTGATGTGCATGCATCTTGTTTGTACAAAGAAATCAAGAATATTACTCATGAAAAAGTGTGGATGCAACTCCAGAATTCAGAAGGAAACACATGTCTATGGAATCAGAATTAATAAATTAATAGATTCATGGCTCAAACAGTTTGCCCAAGTAGCACTGTTTTACCTCCCAGCCACAGACTTCCACTTGGTCCGCATTCAATCCATAAGCCAAGAAGTGTCTTTGAATTGTGAAAACAGATGGGAAAAAATTGGTAAGAGAGAGACCAGGGCAATGAGAACTAGACCTGGCATAGGAGAATAATTGTCAGTTAAGAAGACGTAACGGAGGGAGAGAAACAGTTGAAGGAATAGGTGTCTGTACACTGACTGGAGATATTTTCAAAAGATCTAATAAATCTGTAATGCAAATATAGAGAAGACAGCACTAGGACAGCAAAGGAGTAAAGAAATATAGATTCTCTTTATGCCTAAAAATGACCAAGGACATAGTAACTATTATACATACTTTTAAAGTGAGCACATCTGAACTATCGTGCTTAAATTCTGACCTCTAGCTTGATGTAAAATTAAGTTTCAAAAATGGAAAGAGAAAAAAACTAACTTGGCCTCCCAGTGGGATGGTGAAAAAAGTGCTGCTTGCTTTATTTGTCTATACAGTTTTTTTGCCACTCCTGCTAGAACAGTGTGAAGGACAATTACTTCAAATGTAATGAAATGAGTGCCCTAATGTGAACACTTCCCAACAGGAGATCCATGACGCCTTGACAAACTGAAATGCCAGAACCCTCTGCCATCACTGCTCTGTCCGGAAACTGCCCTCAAATATTTGAGACATTCCTGGAATTAATAAATAAGTGCTGATTTGGCCTGGCTGGTTGCTGCCTGGTATCCCTGGCTGGCACTGCCTTACAATGGATGGCATTGTTTTGTTGCAGCAATTCTTTTGCTTTTCTTCTTAAATTTCCCAGTGCCAGCAACAGGAAGACTGATTAATTTCAACTGATGTGACTATTGAATCAAAGATATGACTCATTTTAAGGAAGCTTTTGTTGGATGCTTAGTCTATCAAGTCCTGCATACTTTAGATTATTTGGCTCTGCAGACAGTATCATCAGACAGACACAACCATTTTGGTTGAACTCAGGTACACATTATTTTTGTACTGAAAAGCTGGACATGAACAAAAGTTATGGTGCAGCCTCATGTAAAGTCTATAACCAGTCCTTTCTGTGCTGTTTGGAAAGACATGCACAGTATACAGTGTGTTGAACTTATGAGAAAACGACAAAAAAGCAAGTAAAAAGAAAAAAAATATTTGTCAGCCTCAAGTCAGTGAAGCTGTAGTACTCAGAATTTGCTTTATGCAATATGCATAAATGTCAGGTCACAATGCAAAAACTGGGAAAGGAAAAGAGTATTTTCTCTTGTTATGCTTTCGTGCCATGGAGCAGCCCATCACACATCAGTTAACTTGGGGTTCCTTGCTGGACTAAACAGAATAATGAATTTCAAACATTTCTTTAATGAATAAAATTAAATGTAATAGTACAGATATCGTCTCTACTTTTTGAAGCTCATATATACAGAGCTAAGTTTCAGGGGAAGTTCATCGGAACGCCTTTGGAAAACACTCGTCTAGGATCATAATGTTTGCTTTTCTATCTTTGCATTTTCATAACCAGAATTTATTTGTAAAAATGCTTCCAAATGTTTGTTATTCAAGACTCACAATGGCTGAAATGGAAAAACAGTGGTAAAGGGCCATTGTGATCTACTCAAGGCCACAAAAAAACCTCAGAAAATTTTCTTGTATCTGAAACATGCTTTCATTATTATAGAAAGAACTGCTCGGATCACCCACACTTCTGTAAGAAAAATAATCTTGATCCTATTATTCAAAAGTGTTCAGAAAGAACTAAATTACAAGATGGATATATGTAACATGCATGGTCCTCTTGGTACATATAACATGCATGGTTCTTTTACAGAGAAGAAAGGATGACTGCTCTGGGTATTCAAATTGCCTTCAAGCCCTCACTACCAGGCCATTTGACTTGAAGCTGCTAAATACAAAGCTTTCCTTGGATGCATGTAGCTACACTAAATACTTTCAAATATTTATACATAAACTATGAATGTAACACATCTCCATGCGTTTGAGCATGTACACACAATATAAGGTGACTAAGAACAATTCACTGGCATGGTAGCAGAGCTGCATTCTTGGACTTGCTGCATGAGCAGGTTCTTGCAAACTGGAAAGCACGAAAGTAGCACTCCTGCTCCTATGCAGGAAGACTGGCAATTACATGTCCTCCTGTCACATCAGAGGCCTAACAGTCCTGTACAGCAGTCTAGTCCCACAGAGTGGTCAAAGAAACCCATACAGAGTTTCTGTGGGAGAACTATCCTTTGCCACCTCCGGGTAGGACAGTTGAAGGTGTATATCACAGTGTTCCAGGCAGGAAGGGTGTGTGTGTGTGAAGGTAAGAGAAACTGAACTGTGACCTGAACATGAACAAAGAGGCTTTGGGTTCTTGATTCATATGTTTCTGCCACCAATATCATAGTAAAAGTTTCTGTTTCCACTTACCTATTTATTAGAAAAGGAATGGAAATAATTATCCACAGCACTTAGGAGACTGAAAGGCTTGACATGTGTATGTGTTTATATTTGTGTACATGCATAAAGTCTCCTGAATAACATGGGAACATGGGAATATGGGGGCAGATGCTCCATTTAGCCCAATCCTCCCTCTCCAATGGAGGTTAAGAGTAATCATCTATAAGAAAATGTATAAAACAAGAGCAAGCCTCTTATCATATCTCCCCGGAATATTTTCCTTCCCTGCAGTGATTTAGTTGAGATAACAGGACATTTGAAAATAGAGAGAAACAATAAAAAAAACCAAAACAGTCCAGAAATATGGAAGATTACCCTACATTAAAACCTGTGTCCATGACAAGCAATGTCAGCTCAGGGGAAGCCCAAGAAGAAAGCTCAAATTAGAAATAAAGAAGACTTGTTCTTTTTCTGACCATAGCCAATTGTGGTGATATTGGGTAGTGTTTTTTTAGAGAAAAATCTAGAATTATGACTTTCAGATTTTCAAAATTAAGCAGGAAGAATTTTTTACCCTTAGCTGCAACTTTGACCCTGTCAGCTAAGAAAACTGCTAGGGTTTAGATCCAAAGGCTGAATTCCTGAACTTCAGAGCTTGGAGGAAGTTTAAATCCCAACTCACACCAAACTTGTCAGACTTTTCCTGTACACACATGCTCCTGTTTTCCTGCAGGGGAGGTGGGTGTTAGGGGAATTCCTCTAATACTTTTCTGCTGTAAACTGGTACACTTTTTTTCCTTCTCATCTGATGGCATTCTCAGTATACAGATGAGAAGACTAAAACATTTGGAATCCCTTCCTCTGTTGCTGCAGAAAGGATTTATGTATTAATCCTATTAATATTAGCAGAAGTATTATGAAGAAATCTGCACTAAGAAGAGAAAATGACCCTAAGTTTAAACAAAAACATTCAAAGCTCTGACATCTAGGAACCCCTGTCACAAAGACAAACGAAGTAAGGAATGCAGGACAACTTATTTGCCCAACTACAGGACATCTAGTCTAATAAACTCAAGTTGCCTTGATTCACAAGCAGAAATCATAAGAAGTTAAACATTTTCAAGGTAGTTTCACTTTTGTTTATTATTGGTTTAAATATTAAAAAAAAATCAAAACTGGAATAACTGACACATATTCACACAGGAGGGAAAGCAACCCAATTCCATTCATTGTTTTAAATACAACAGAAAGTAATGTTATTCCCACTAGCAGAAATAGATCATGAAACTACTCTTCAGTTTGTTAAATCTCTGCTGAACTCACAAGAGAGATACAGAGAGGATCCCTAAGCATACTTCCCTGTTTTTCTCATTCCACCTGGAAAAGAAGGATAAGCCTGTGCATGAGTTACTCCCAGTACATCCAAAGGCACTGCCTATGGGGTTCTGCAGTGAATTGTCTGCCTACAGGGAAACCTTATGAAAAGCTTTTAACAGATCCATGCAAGAAGAATTAAGCAGTTCTTCAGAGAACAGATGGAAGGAGAAAAAAAAACATTTTTCCATCCCCAGCACCTGCTCTACCCTCATATAACTAGATGATTATAGCATTCCTGTCTTAAATCATTCTCAAAAGGGGACCAAGTTTAAACTTTACAAACCTCAAACCCTAATTTAACCAAATAAAATACTACTCAACCTCGTCGGATGCTTTATACAAATTCTTAAATAAAGGAGGTAGAGTTCTTCTTGAGTGAGACATCATATTTATTTTTACTTTAGACCTAACTCAAATCCTGCAACTCTGTGAATAAGAAAGAAAGAAAAATAAAAATATTTCAAGTGCACTTGCCGGATTCCAAACTGGGTAAATACAATTTCCTCATTTCAGCCCGTTTTGCAGTTTCAACAGTCTGAGTTTTCTCCCTCTATACTTTAGGTTAGTAATGCTCTTGTTTCTAATTCCAAAATGGTTCCTGTTTTTTTGAAGCAGATGATAAAATTCCTGTGCGATTTCTTTAAAAATTTAAACCTCTGATTGTGAGAACATGCAGTCATGTATTTAGCTTACAGCTGGTTACCTATTCCCCTGAATTTTTAGTCCTACAGGACTAGTCACACACAAATAACAAGCAGTTAGAAGTATTCACAAGAGTTTATTAGTTCCATTAGAATTTTTTCAGGTAGGCAAACTGACCCAAATTCAAAATACTAATGCTTCGATTTATATTTATGTCACTGCTCTGCAAATGTAACAAATATATATAGCATAAAATGCTTATGCAAGGTAAATATTTCAATATGCAGCTCCTAATTTTCCAACGCAGCTCCCAATAGAACTGAGACCTCTCAAAATCAGTGACAGTCTCAGATTCCAGAAAAAAAACAATCTTCCTGAGCCATTACATATTGTAAATTGCAGTGCTCATCACAGAATAAAATAAATAAATAAATAAATAAATAAATAAATAAATAAATAAATAAAAGTACTATAGATCAGAACATCTCTTTTGTTTTACATCCTTTTAAAACACGAACATACACTATTTTCCATAGTACTCAGCCTAGAGGTACCTCCATGTACAGCCCAGCCCAGGGCATACAGGTGCCACTGGAAGTATTCTCACTTAGATAAATGGTTTTTGATGTAGACTTCTTGGGAAGGTTCCTGGAGCTGTAACAATAATTGCACTGAAGCCAGTGAAAGTTTTGGGTGTGCCATTAAATGAGAAAGAAATAGGTCCACACAGGCTTGTGCAAATTAGAAATACTCTAAACAGACTGCAAATCTCCTGCTGATACTATAATTTGGATTTTTAAATCAGAAATTCCTTCATCTGCTTTTCACTTAGCAATATCTTCATTTATCCTGCCTTTCACTCAGAAATCTGGTCATATACATGGACAAGACCAGGAACATAAAAATCTAGCATTAAATTCTGAAGCACTATTTGCTTGTTTCTTGGTCAAAATCCACGCTGAGATCTATAAAAGAGTATGGGCTAAAAAAGCTGCTGAGAATTTTTCTAACTCAAAAAACAGATGACATTAAACATGGTCCTGTGGCAGTCCACCCAAAATGAGAAATGACACACAAAAGGATTTCTTCCATGACCTGCCAAATGCACTTTGACCTCTTTTTAGCAAGTTCCTTAGGAATTTTGCTGGAATTCAAATGAGTTGTAAAGTCAATTATCAAAAATGCAGACACCTTACAGTGCTCCAGTTTTAAATCTCAGGAAGACCCGTGCACCTAAACCACTCTTCTCACTCGGCCAAATGCTTCGTCCAGTAAAATTATATAAAAGGACTGATTTGACAGGATAGGCACTGCATTCTACTGCTAAAATTATGTATTGCTAAACATCCATAAGTAACATTAAGACTAACCTAAAAGCAGTGCTCATTACTTATTTCATTTTCTTTAAGAATAATTCACAGAAATTACTTTATGTCCCAATAAGTTCCTAAAGTAGGCATCCTCTCCAAAGCTGCACAGTAAGAACATGACAACATTGTGTTGATTTGTACACTGCACTTCACATTAGATGCCACAGAAACAGGCCAGGCTGAAAAACACTTGTGTGGACAGCAGATTCCAAAAAAAATTTACAGAAACAAGAGAAAATCATATTTTAAAGAAATAATTTGTCTGCTACTGGATGAATATATAACATATATACACTGAATAAATATATAGATGATATACACTGATTTATATAGATACACTGAAAAGTTAGATGGCATGGTCTCCAGTCTGTTATGGACTATGCATGAAGGGATTCTAGTGTTTACACACAGGAAGTAAAAAAAAGCACATTTTGCTCTGTATAGTCTTACATAAGCTTTACAATGTCAAAGATAATACATCCTCCTGGCTAAGGGACAAGAAGAGCTGCTATCAAGGAAAGTTTGTTGAATGACACTCATCTCCTGTTACACGAAGTGCAGGTCTGGAGATGAGAATGATGTCTAATCTGCAAAGGGAAAAGACCTGAAGTAAACAGAAAAATTCTATGTACTTCTCTAGGTATTTCTCTGTAGCAGAATGATCTATTAGGCTATGGAAAAGAGTTTCTGGGAACAGAATGTCTCTAAACTATGAAGCAAATTCTCTAGAATAAGATAATAAGGTTTCCACTATTTGTCTCCTTGGAACTTTCCTGTACACAGTTAAAAACAAGTCTACCAGGACCTGGAAGCTATGCCACCTGTAGAAAAATTCCATACAGCAAAAATATCAGAGAATCATTTAGGGTGGAAAAGACTCTTGGGATCATTGAGCCCAACTGTTAACTGAGGACAGCCAAGCCCACCACTTAACCATGTCCCCCAGCGTCAGTTCAACATGTCTCTTAAATACATCCAGGGATGGTGACTCCACCACTTCCCTGGGCATCCCATTACAATGCTAAACCATTCTCAGACAGGACTGCTGCCCCTGGATGGAAAATGGCTTGGTGAGCACTTCAGCCAGTACCTCCACTCAGTAGGCTGGGGTGGATTTCATCTGGCCCCAGAGACTTGGGTGTGTCTGAGTGGTGCAGTAGGTTATTAACTACATTTCTCCTTGGATTATGGGGCTTCATTCTTCCCGCCATCCCCGTATTCTGGCTCAGGGGCCTGGATATCCAGAACAACTGGTCTTACCATTGAAGACAAACCTCTCAAACTGCATGCATTCAACCAAACAAGGATCCTCTGCTTCCATGGGAATCAGCACCTTTTTTGACACAATCTAGAACCCTGAATCACTGTTTGCTGTCTCCTTACCCGTTTAAATGTGCAGCTGTTATCTGTTTGCTCAGCAGACAGGGCAATGAGAAGAAACCCAAAAAAATCAATATATGTAACATAAATCTCTTAACTCTAAACTCAAATCAGTGCCAGGCCCTTGAATCAGGGTATCTCCTTCTGAAAACACCAGCATTCTGGGCAGAAATACCGCTTTTCTTTGGACATCCTAATGCTATAAATATAACTTTACAAGAAAAAGCTCACAGCCCATCTCAGGTCAGTACTGTTCTGACTTTCTCCTTTACATAAGCAGCAATAGTCCTGGGGGCGCTGTCACAAGTACTATGTTACATCAGACTCTATCAAGTGACACAAAATATAATAAGGATCTTGTGAATGTTCCCCAGAAAATAGAAATAAGACATTGCAAATGAACCCTCGCTCTCCTCAACTGCAGGTTTCATGCCTCACCTGAAAATGCCATTATAAATCCAGCTAAATAAAGGATCTGGATGATGATGGTGAATGTTGATCTTGTGGAAGTAAGTAACACTGACTTTGAAGATCCTTAACACCATATTTGGAACAAAACAATCGGGAGTTTCTTCTACATGGTGCCCCTTTAGTGGGCAATGCTGGGAGTCCTCATGGTGTGTCTCAGCTGTACTCCTGAGCCATAGCAGGAAAAAACGTCCAGCAACAGTCAGAAACCCATGGAGCCCAAGAAAAAGCTGTCTTTTGGAAAAACAGGCCTCACTGAACCTAGAAAGTATTACCATATCTTGCTTTCCTGTGCAGGAAGCTGTTCACCTCCATTTTAAGCAAGACAGAGCAAACAAAAGTCTATTCTGTCTCCTCTAACATGGCAGCATGTGACGGTCCAAGTGTTTACTTGTGTCTCCTTGGAGTGGGTGATGCAGATTAGACATGTAAGGGAAAAGAGTGGCTCAGAGCTCAGGCTTCCTTTCAGGGGTGACCAACACAAGATGTGAATTTGCTTATGCACCACGTCACCCCTTGGTCTGATGAAAGCCTCCACACCTCCCCTCCCTCCCCTCTCCTTTAATCTCTGCATGCTGCTATGCGGAAGGTGCCAACTTGAGAACAGACAGTTCTGAAAAGAAGGCAATTAAAAAAAAAAAAAGCCCAGTACTTTAGAAATTTAAACAACAAGCCCTGTGATCAAAATAATTCATAAAGGGAAGGATTTTATGAAGTCATTTCACGAGCACACAATGCCTTTTTTTTGCTTTGTTTTTTAAATAAATCCGTCAGTACACATGCCAAGGCAACATCTGAATACAATATCAGTAGACACACCCTGAATCTCTGCGCCTGTGCTCTCCCAAGTTACAGCAAAGGCTAAAAGTTGGGCTTTTTGCCCAAGTTTTAACAATTATCAATTTATTTCTTTTCATTCGGGTTGTGTTAGTTAAAGCCTTTCTCTTCCCCTTGCTTCCCCCTTCTCCTCCTTTATGAGAGTTTCTTTTTCTCCTCCCTTCACAGAAAAAAAAAAAAAATCTGAAAAATTGATTTTTCTCTCACTGACGGTATGTCTGCTTTAAAAAAAAAAACAACAACAAAACACCTAAAGAGATCTAACTTATAATGAATCCCTCTGGCATAAGGAAGCCTGTTCTAATCTCTCTTTATAGGGCTTGAGTGATAGTTTTGCTCAACGAGTATTGACAGGGCCGCCCTGTTTCTCAGGCTTTCATTTTCCCTGAGTTGGAAAAAGGATACAGTGCATTTTCACATTCTCCAAGTCTGCAGTTGTTTTTATATAAGAAGCAATTTGCTTGGGTCACATCAGGTCAAATGGGAAGCCTGCCCAGCTCTTGGTTTTAAAGGAAAAACATACAGAAAGACACAAAAACACAGCAGTTTCCTTCATTAAATTCCACTCTACCTGCCATGGGCTTGCAGCCACAATGGAATTTCCCACCCTGGCTGACCATAGCTAAACTTTTTTTTTTTTTTCTTCTCTCAATAAAAAGTCTTACTAGTTTTCTTTCAAGTGAACTTTGAGGTAAGGGTTATTAAAGTCGATGCAATTGCCTATTTTAATAAATTAATTAATTAATTAATAAAGACCTTCATGGGACTGTGGCCAAATGTTGAAGTCCTTATCGAAGCCCAGATTCTGATCTTGGTTACAATGCTGTAAGTCAAAAGGAACTCTTCTAAAGTTTTTGGAATTGTGCCTGGGTAAAAGATCAGGATCTTGCCTCAGTTTTTAACTCATTTCTCACTCAGGGAAAACCTCACCTGACTTTGGTATGAGTTTGCCTGAGTTAAGACTGCCTGTGAAGCACAGCATGAAGCCTGTCTCTGCAATGCGTTAGGTGCTCTGCTGAGCTCTGCCAAACTCGCACTACCTTCAACACTTGAAAGGAATGGCACTCAAACAACTGCCTTTCTTATTACTTAGGAATTGCAAAAGTTATCTGAACTAGGAAAACTCACTCCCCAGGAAAAGGAAAGTACCCATAGCCTCCCAAACGATCACTGAAACCTGAGGTGAAATTCTACCCTGAGCTACAAGAAGAAGATGCTGAGGAAGTGACTCAGTGTGAACACTTTTAAGAACAATAGTTCACCAAGATGCTTCACTGATTTCAGCGCAGCCCTTAGGAGAACCAGAGCTGCTTGCTTTGCTTTAACTATGATGCTATTGTAACACAGGAAAGGGGGGGAAAAAAGAGAGAGAAATAAAGGATATATCCTGAACCAGAGGTGAGACTGTTTCTTTTAAGACGTTAAAAAGGCGTCTAATTCAAATTCCATCTAACTATCAAAGCATTTATACCTGGCCTCTGTCTGCTGAACGCCTAGTTGTTCCCACTGCTTTGCTACTAGTTTGCATTTAACTTCAAATGCAATAATTATGTTTGCAGAGCAGTTTCCATTCAGAGTGTTTGCCCATAACTTTCTGCAAAGTTCTCCTTTTGGTCTGAAAGGAGACCAGTTCTTGCAAATGAATGATGCAAAGCATAAAGCAGATTGGGGGCAGGTGGAAAGAAAGTAGTGGAGGATCTGCTCAGCCTTGACAGGGCACAAGTGGGTGGCCCCTGCCCTCTCTCACAGTTTTCTCCACACTGAAAAGCCATTCAGCAGGGTTTTTTTGTGTGTTTTTTTTTTTTTTTTCCTTACAATAAAAAAAAAAAAAAAAAAAAAAAGATTAAAAAAGAGAAAAAAAACCAAAACAAAACCAAAAACCAAAAAACAGTTGGCTTAGTGCCCCTGTACCCTCTGTTTTCCGGACACTCATGTGTCAAACAATGGCAGTTTTTCTTGAATTAGGGCTGAGAATTGCTTGGCCTCTTAAGGATTTTTTTGACTTACTATTGTGATTTTCATCCAGAGATCACAAAAGGGTTTGCTCTGTTTATCACACTGGGCAGACCTTTGAATCAGTCTGAGCTGAATGAGGGCAGAGTCCCTTCTTACCTTGCAGTGTCCTTTTCCTGGCTAAGAAACAAATTAGTTTTTAAAAATTTAATATACTCTCTTTGGTTTCACAGGAGTAAGATACTGCAAAGTTCTCTATTTTGTTTTCCTATGGTCAGATGGTTCTTTTTCTTTTCTCCCTGCTCTCTCTGGTGTCTGTTTTTCTAGTTGATTCATCTATTATCCCTCTTTATGCAATTAAATTTCTCTACTCAGTGTGTCATTGTGCTCAGGCTGTATTGTGTTCTGTCACCTCCAATTCCTTTCCGTCAGAAACTCCACATCCCAATACCTCTTTAAAGTTGCTTGCTGAAGCATTTGTTCTTTCAGCATCTCCATACATTTATAAACTGGAGATTAGTTCACTTTGTCTGACTTCCAAAGCCATTTGCTGCTTGAGACCATTTCATGAGCTTGTCTATTCATGTGGATAAACAACAACAAAAATCATCTATGCTGTGAATTAGGAAGAACAAACAGGAATTACATGGAACAAATACCAGTGAGAGTGAAATTAGTAACAGTCACAGATTTTGCTGATGTTGCCCCTGCCTGAACTATTTTACTTTGACGTACCTTCAGACAGTAGGATTTCACAAGTTAAAAGGATGATATCCCTTCTCAGTAGAACCAAATGATGTGCTGTAACATTTAGCTCATGATTCCACCATTTCTATACTGAAGAGTCCCTAAACTCACAAACTTCTGTCTAGATGATTAATCTGAATACTCTGCAGTTCCCCAAAGCAGTCCTTTATTTCCCACAATGCTTTTAAAACTTTCTACTAAATTCAGGATCTTGAAGTGATGTCTGGCTAACAGATGTGCTTGTTCCGACACTTTTAGATATCTTCCCTCAAACAAGAGTGCCTTCAACAATTCAAATTCAGGCCAATGGCAAAATTCCTACTGATTTAAAAAGATATGCTCAACTCTTGAAATAAGGAACTGATCCTGTCAGTCACTTTGTACGTAACATCAGAATAAATACAGGAAATTTCAGTCTCCACCATGTATGCATCAAATTGCTTTCATTATCTGCAGTTTTAAAATATGGCGGGGGGGAGGGAGGAGTTTTGAAATGGTTTACAGGAGAAATGAAGGGTGAAGTTAGATGTAGCCCAAGAAGCCATCATGAAAAGCAGAAGGTCTCCTTTCCCTTGAGAATGGGGCTTTGAGCACTGATCTAGTGGAAGGCGTCCTTGTCCATGGCAGGTGGTCTGGATCTATACAATCTTAATTTAAGGACCCTTTCAACACAAACAATTCTATGCTTCTGTGAGCAGATGTGACATTTATGGCAGCCTCCTCAGCAGATTTCCACTCCTCTGAAATGGTCTCACTCTATCTGCAAGACATCACATACCTCATTTCTCTGCTTGAAACCCCTTGGATCTGCATTTCCGCTCACACTAATGTACAGTGCTGAAACTTTCCAGGCTTTAGGGTCTATATCCACAGTCTACAAGACTCAGGAAATCTGGATCTTCTCTATGCAACCACAAATGGTATAAAAGCAGGTAAGAGGAGAGAACCAGAACTTTTTGTGTCTCTGGTACAAATCTCCATGTGGTAAATGCCTCATTATGGACTAATGATCTGTTGGAGAGAGAACCAGGAGACCAGGTGTACTACTGAAGTCTTGGAGAAACATTTGCCAGCAGAGCTTCAATTCTGGTCAGGGAAACTTAACAGCCTTAAACACCACAACTGACTAAATAAATGTCTTCTAATTTTATAAATGACAGCAGGAATGACTGCAATTATGCTTATTAGCAGATAAAAATGTCTCTAAAGGATTGGATTGGGGGGGCTTATATAGCAAAACAGGAAACAGGCTCACTGAATACATCTGTGGTGCATGGTTAATCTAAGCCTTGCATACGTTCATTTTCCATGCCAAGCATGATCAGTATAAGACATGATTATAGTCTATCAGTTCGAGGGGTTAGAGCTTGAACTACTATAGAAAACTAGCTTAAAATTATAATCGTGTTAAGATATTATACGTATTTCCTTAAAGATCTGCTTAGCAATTTCGTATTTTGACTGCTTCAACACCATTCCTAGAATCAAGCCTTTAAAATTAACGATTTCATTATTTGCTAAGGATTTTTCTGAAGTCAGACTGGGAAAAAAAGTTGCAAGTATGTTACAAGTTCTTCTCTACAAACTGCTCGTGCTGCATTCAGTTTGATTGAAATTCCACATAATTTATGATTTCTACAGGTTTCAAGAGTGGTAGGAACAGCAAAGAGAAAGTAAGAGATATTAATCAATCATACTTCAACTATTTTGATATTTAGAATAAAATCAGGGACCCAGAAAGAAAATATTTATGATTTATTTCAATATCTCTGGGATTTCATATTTCTTCTTATTATTTATTTGCTTAAATTTTAGATAATTTATTTACTAAGGTACCTAATTTATGAAATAACTGGGCAGAGGTAAATGATAAGTTAGCCACCAAGAAAACCAATATTTAGCCTTTTAAAAACGCTTACATCAAGAGCAACTAGCCTTCCTGCCTTCAGAGCCAGGCACCATTCCTAATTTCTATACAGTGAAAACCATAAAACACATTCCACAGACAAAGACAGATACGAGGTACAGGACCTCCATAAGCAAGTACGGGACCTCCATAAGCAATTGGCAAGTTGGAGATCACAAACTCTCAAGGACCCTGCTGTTTTACAGCTCAGCTGGGCTGGGCCTGCAGCTGGGACTGGGTGAGCTGCTAATCTTGGCCTGGCTGGTCCTCGCAGCGAGAGGGACGGAAATGATTCAGCGCTGGCCGTGCCACCAGAGCCCCGCTGTGCATCCCTCGCCGTCCTCCCTGCTCCGCCGGGGCCGCCTGCAGCTCGGAGCGAAACCCTCGCTGCACTGCTAGGGCTGGCTGGGTAAGGCAGGGCAGGATATCCAGATTCTCACTCAAATTTCATCCATCACCACAACTAAAATACTTGGGGTTTTTTTGTTTTGGTTTGGGTTTTTTTGTGGTTTTGGTTTTTTTGGGGTTTTTTGGGGGGTTTTTTTTGGTTTTTTTTTTTCATTTTAAAACCTGCCAAGATCTTGCTTTTTATTAATTTAATATTATTATCATTATTTTCCCCTAATGTGCAATTCCTCCATCAGAAAGATCTAGCTGGGTACTGTGTTTGAGATACTAAAGCTGCATGAATTCTCTAGAAAGATTCAGCGTTCACTTGCTCAGAATGGCAAGTTTCAATGAGATTTTCCTTGCTTTAATTGGTTTGAGCTAGCTCTTTGGCATTGTCTTATAAATAATAGAAGCTACACACTGCACTGTTATAACATCATTCATCTAAAGATCTCATAACTTAATTAAGAAGGACACTGTCAGGTTAAAAATCATATATTTTTCATTAAGTAATTTCCTTATCTATGTTACTAATAACATTTTAGGCTATTAAGCTGGAACAAATTCTTAAAATCTAATTTAACATCTTCTACTAGCATGTATATATTATATATACACACATCTGGTTTACTCTCTGAGATATTAAAACAGATGTGCTAGCTTTACTTTTGTTTTAAGTTGGTTTCATTTACTTATTTTCATGTGTGAACAATGTTCTTCCTTCAGAGTGGTATAAACACTCCACGAGAACATTTATATGCAAACAAAAAACTGTATTAACATCCAAGAAAATAAAACATATGTTTTTGTTAATATAAGACTTTCAAGGACTCAACAATAAAACTTTATTTTTGGAGAAAACTGCCTAACATTGTATGGTGGTTATTTTCATTTTCTCTAAAGGGAAGGTGTCAAGTACTATTTCTGTAGTGCTTAATTATGGGAGAGCACAAATCTGTTTGCTGTGAGGGAATACATCATTAATAAATTCATTCCGCTATATTTGAGCCTCTTCAGATAACCAGAAATGTGCTGTTACTTCACTGACGCTTAAAGCAAGGCTTGTTTTTTGATGGGAGAAGCTAGCTGTGGGGAAAGTTAGCATAATGAAGTTTCTACCTGTCAGAGTTTAGCTCAACTCTACGTTGTTGAAGTCTACGTGACACTGCTGTAATAGGGGGACAGTCACTAAAGCACTGCGGGGTCTCTGGGAATCTATACAAATAAAATGTAACATCAAAAACCACACTGCGTATTTTTCCAGGTTTCACTTAATACAGGGTAAAACTAAGACACATGATCAAAGTCACACAGTGAGTTGATGATAAAACCAAAACAGAAATCCATAGCCTGCACCATTCATTCCTCACTGCACTACTTCGTTTCTTCCTGATGTTTCAATGTATTTCATATGAAGAACAACAAGAAGAAAGCTATTTTTCACTTTTGTTAGCTAATACAGCAAGAAAGATGGGAGTTTTACTTCCACTAGGCCATTTTGCTCCTCAAGAGATTCCTCCCCTTTCTTCCCTTCCCTAGGTTCAGTGATCAGCAGAGGTGATGTTCACTTGCAGATCCAGAGCTCCTGACACAAAAGGAGTTTTATATTTCATTTTTATTTTCAATGGTCCATTGCTCAGACATCAGTCCAAGAAGACATTCTGCCACTACTAAACTTTTTGAGCAGGTGGGGGTTGAAATGAGAAGCAGGTCATGGAGTCAACAGCACAAGTCAGCTCTGCCTACTGTTTAAAAAGAAAACTGCAATAATACTGGAAAAACAGAAATAATAAAAACGTACAGCCAAAAGGCCTCTCAAAAGCCAGTGAGGAGCCATGGAAGTGTGCTAAAGCCAGCCCTGAAGAATGGTGGTACAATCTGACAGTCATAACTAAGCCCAGTGCTGTTGTGCACAAGACTCCCTGAAATGAGAAATCCCTGGGTTCTTGTGCTGAAACGAGACTGCCTTCAGACTCAGCTGCAAATGCTACATGCTGAAGGCTAACACATTTCACATTGCAGAGACAATATGAAACTAGGCCAAGGACCACCTTCTATGACAGGAATAATGAAAGAAACATTACTCTGCCTGAAATGTGTTTTATGCAGTAAATGTGTGAGCTTTCAGAGGTACCCTTTTGCTGGCTGGTTGCAGTAGTGGGACTCCAGTGTATGTTTGGTTGCTCATAGCCAAACCTCTGATAACCTCGGCTAAAACTTCTGTTATTTCACACTAACAGCATTTTATATTGGGGTCAGATACAACTGTATGAGAGTCATAGTTTTCAAAAAGGGTAGGAGAGTGTATCCAGGCTGCTACAAAATATGAATCCCAAAGACTGACTTTTCACATTGCACCTATTCAGGATCCAGGACATAACAGCTTAGAACCCCTGGTGCAGGTCTGAATGGTGGCATTCCTGTATCATCTGCCAACCAGAAAGTTGCTTCATGGACTTTGTTAAGTCTTTCAGATTATTGTTGTTTTATTTTCGCAATTAGTAATGTGTGGGACTTGTTTTGAGTGACAGTGCTCTAGCACTGAGATGTCCAACCATCCTTATGTACATCTCAGCCAAGCTAGCCAGGGACAACAGATAGGATAATGCTTTTCAAAACTGTGTTTGTGTCTTTATGTTGTTGTCTTAAAAGTATGAGGTCTGATTAATCTGTTATTAATGTGTATAATTGTCTCATTAATCAGCACAGACCTTTTTCAGCTCTATGTATGCTTCAGCAGTGAATAAATTGTACCATGATGATATTTTTTCAAGTAAGACAATTTTTAAATGTCACACACACACATATATATGTCTGAAGATATCTGCCTTCCTCCCTGGCTATTTGTAAGACCAGAATATTGAATTTAAAAGGGAGCTTGTCTAATACACCAAAATCAATCATAAGAGTCAAGCACAGCTATCACCCTTCATGCCCACTTTCCTTGCTTTAAGGCTATGGTAATGCCCAGAAAGCAAATTTAGTCCTGTATTTCTGTGCTTAGGGAAGTTTCTCTTAAAATTTAGAAAGAAATCCTTAGTTCACATATTTAAAAATACTGCTGAAGCCAAAGTAAAAAGAAAAATCCAACACATTAAGACTTCATACAACTTAAAGTTCATATTTACAGTAATTACTGAGGAAAAATGTCACAGCAAACCAGCTGTAGCTATTTATGAAGGAATTTAAGACTGACTCTGGGGTCTGATATCCTTTTCTCATGGACAGGCTGAGCAGACAGAGATAATGTTCACAGTATGGCACACTTAAACTGCTAAAACCATTAAGCAGAGCAACCACGAGCCAATGGTCTCAACCCAGTCCACATAAAGGCTAACAAATTCAAGTTGACCATTACCCTGAAATAATCCTGGTAGGCCACAACATGGTGATATTCATTACGTGTCCAGTTCAAAGGTGTTGCAAAACACAGGTGGAAAACTTGGTTTTTCAGAGCTGAGAACTAGCAACAAAAAAAGAACTAGCAACACTAAAAAAATGCTGATTACATGGGAAACCAAATGAGTTTTTGTGTTCGAGTAGCTGAAAGCAAACATGCTTGTATTCCCCACCTCTCTCTCCTTTGCCCATTCTTGGGCTCACACATGCACTAATTCTCTCCCTCAGATACACACTGGCTCATGTACTTTCTTCTTTCCTCTTGCTTTCCTCCAACCTCTGCATCCATAACCAGCTATCCACTCATGGTTTTACAAAGTGTTTATATTCTCCCTTTCCTCTTTAGCCATGGCATGAACCTGCAGAAGGGCTTTTTCTCCCCAGCCTCCATTCTGTCAGGTTGTGTCAAGCCCAGTAAGGCAGTAGCTGCCGTGGAAATGCCCTGCTGGGAATGGGTCCCTCCAGGGCTCATGCAAAGGACTAAAATGGAGTCTTTGGGTGTATGCTTGACTATCTTGACCGTACAACCACTAATTGTAACTTTGCCTTGTCCCTCACCTCTCCCTGAACCAGTTTCCTCTCTTCCCTGAGAGTAGAGTTAGAGAGAGTGGAGTACATCCTTTGGGTATGTAAGCAAGGCCTCCTTCATTAAATGCTATGAAGAGCTTTGCTATCCTCAGAAGCATGGTGTTATTTAAGTGCTAATCACTCTAGTCTTCAGTATGTTCAAAATTATTTCACTTGTTACCAAAAAACTCCATTGTCACACATTACATTGCTGTTGCAGTGAAAAATAATTAACAGCTTACATTTTGGGGTCCATTATTTCAGATGTCTGCCTGATTAGGGAATTATCCAGTATTTCCAAGTTTTCAACAGAGAAGTTAAAGAACATTAAAAACATAGGCCAGGGAACAGCTCTATGAAACAACTCAAAGAATGAGAAAAGAGACTATTCCTTCTAAACACTAAGACAAAGCAGTAGCTAAAAGTCAAGGCAATCTAACATAGCAAGCAATCTATATGATAATTTAAGAAGGTAATCTTTTAATAGAGTCCCAAAGATTATCAAACTCAAGTGTTCAGTAAACCATTCTTAACCAGGAATCCTAAAAGTTATGAAGAACAGCACGTAATGCTCAAAACAGAAAGTATAACATATGGTGATCCAATTTTCAGTTTCAAGCAACATATAAAATGGGATGTATACCAGAGAAACAATCCCTTGGAGCACTTGGAGCACTAGAAAATTAGGAATTTGCTGTCTCCTCTCTTGCTTGTTCAGAATCTCTTCAACTCGTTGCCTCTCCAGATGCAACCAACTCCGTCATCTTGAAGTCTGGTATAAGTCACAGAAACAATATCCTTGACTGACCCAAACAAAACCAGGTGTGGCTGAAACTGCATGCAAACAGACCTCAGACTTCAGTGCCCAGCAGGCTAAGACCTGCATCACTTCTTTATCCTTCAGAGCTTCCACATTCAGTTACCTAATATTAGGCAAATACTTGCATTACCAAAAAAACAACATCAAACCACCCTTCCCCATAAAGAAACCCCAAACACCACAACAACAACCCCAAACCCCAAAAACCCTAGGTGAAGTACCAGTGATACAGAACATTCAATAAATAAATAAACCAACCTCCAAAGCTTTCCACAGATATATAAGCAAGCTGCAAATTTGCACAAGAACAAATCTTTAGTTGGAGGCAGAGGGGCAAATGTCTTAGAAGACAGTACAGGTATTTTAAGAACCTGAATCTCCAGGTCAAACTCAGCCTCTGAGACACAGAAGTCTAGAAAGGGGCATCTTTCAAAGACTCTCTCCTTACATTCCAAACTGGTGGTTTGGGGCTTCTTTTCCTCTTGCTGTCTCAAAGCTGGAGAAAGTCATCTTTATTTTCTTTCCAGCTCCAACTCTTGATTTCCAACACTGCCAGCCAGGCCAGCACCCAATGCAGTCTGCCTCCAGCCACTGTGGAATTTCTCACCCTGGCACCACATGCCCAGCTGTGCTCACGGAAGTGGAAAATCTGACAGCATTGTCAAAGACACAGCTTGGGATAATTGTTCCTCATAGCTCCTCTGTCAGTGAATATTCTCATATTCCTCTCACAGGAAAGCCACTATACCTTCCATATTCCTCTGCTTGCAGCCACAGAATTCCTCTTTGCCATTAAAGCAGAAGTTAAATATGTTATAATGTGAGAAACTATTTTAAAATCTTGTGCAGATTAAAGCCAACAACATCATTACTCTATCTGGTTTAATAAGTTCTTTGTGCAGCATAAACATGGTAAGGAAAGGAAAAAGAAACGAAAATGTATCTATGTTTATGTAACACAGATGGATTTGGTTCATGCCTGTAAAATCCTTATTTTATAAATCAAATACATAGTTTACACTTGTGTAAATGCAAGAAAGAAAAATCACTATTACACTACAAACACTTTGGGGTAAATTTTAAGCAAAACACAGAAAGAAAAGCTGTGCAATAACTCACAGCCAGGCAGAGATCTGGCGCTCACACAACAGATCCCGGTATGAGAACCATTTTTACTTTAAATTCACAACTTCCACCTTCAGATCAGTCCAACCCCGGTACCCATCTAACCTCATTGGAAGGCCATTGTTACCATCGTGCCTGAGCTGCCACTGATGTCCAGGGCCTCCATCCCCCTGTCCCTGGAGGCAGAACCTGCTGCTGCCCCAGGTCCTCTGGGAGAGCCGTGCCAAAGTATGGGACAGCCCAGGGCTGAGCTGCTCCAGGCTGGTACACTGTTCAGTTTTCCTCTTAAGTACACGTTACATGGTTTTGGGATTTTTTAGGGAAAACAGAACTGAAAAAAGGATGCCAAAAAAAGTCCTGCTCACTCCAGCAGGACAAGTGTTGCACTTTCTAATGTTTTCCACTGATTTTCCTCTTTTTTCCCTGTCCCCTGCCACAACTAGTGATGTTGTACCTGATTACTTGCAAATAATCTTTCTTTAATTTTTTTTAAATGCTATCCAATGCTTAAACTGTCAAAACCAAAGTCATGACTGGAGGGACATTCTTTCTGCTGCTTCCTTCCGTTCCTTTTGCTACAAAGTAAAGTGCCATTGCTATTGGAAGTGGAATAAACAACATTCCTACTCTACCCATAGAATCTGAATGACAGTTTCTCTGAGAAATTTTCCACCCTCATATCTGTGCATGCTCCTGTAAAGACAAGTCTTGTGCTGATCTCAACACTTTTAGGTGAAAGCTTATGTTAATAGAGCAAATTAAGCTACCACCTCTAGCTGGTTCCAGACCAGGCTTGATCTCTCATCAGAAACAGAGATGACTCAAAACCAAAATAATTTAACCAAAGCCACTCACGTGTTACACTGGTATCTCAAAGTAGCTTTAGTAATCCAGAGAACATAAATAAATAGCTGATGGTCAGTGCAGGAAGCAATGTGGTTGGCAATACATTAAGTGATATTCTTTCTTTTGATTACAGAGAGCAATGTTCATAGTCTCTACCTCTCCTAGTAACCTCGACAAAGGTCCCCTCCATTTGTTTCTACACAGAAGCAGGTGTATCCTATTCACAAATCATTGTATCTCTTCCAAACATTAGTCATGATGTGAGGCAATTAAGGAATATCTTAATGACTAAATGGAGGTCCACAAAATCCTTAGGCACTCAACAAAATTTAGGAAAAATAGGAACCATGCATAAATAATAAATGCATTTAGTGCAATGAATGCCTTTTCCTATACATTTTGTATGTTATGAATTGAAAGAAATGAAAAAACATGAAGTAGATACAAATACGTACACACACAGAGAGAAATTATGTGGCCCTTTCTAGCATGAAAAGGAAATTATTAAAAGTTGGATAAACAACAACAGAGGATATGACAGGGGCAGCTGGAGAACCACACTGGGGGACAGAACTTCTAAGTGAATCCACACAAAAAAATGTCTCCCCTGACAATCCGTTGTTCTTCAAAGAGAATAATGATTCTAGAGATGAGTTTGCATTTGTCTTTGGATGTCACAATAAATGCTAAGAAAGCATCTGAATGAGAGTTATTATTTCCTCTGAGCAACGAAGGATTTGGGTAGACTGTCAGAACAACAGCACCCGCAGTCTGAGGGCAGATACAAAGCAATAGCAAGCTAGCAGGGAGCTCAGAATCTGTCCAGGGGCCTGGGAAAGGAAGATGAAAGAGGCCATGGGGCAAACTGGAGATCTAAGAAAGGTAGATCTAAGGACCACAACTGCAAGGCAGCTGTTAAACCATGAGGGAAATAGGAACACTGTTTGAGAACAGGAGGCATAATGTTTTCCAAGACCAACAGAACACAAATGCATGCAAATTGGCAGAGTGTGTGCTCCACAGAGGTCTATGCTACTTTGTTGGAATAACTCAGACAGTTTGGGGGTGCTGGGGCTGCATCCAAGTCCTTGCCCTATTCACACACGTGCTACTCTGAGCACAGCAGAAGGACTTGTAACCCATCGGTGCTCAAGAGTATCACAGCCATGTTATCTAATCCTCCCTCTCTAACTGAGTGGGCTGGGCACAACATAAATCCAGCTCTACCTCTCAGTAACAAGACACTTTTCCAACTGGCCTGATGGAGTACTTGGCCCGATGATGACTCTCACAGTCTGATGTGCAATCTACCCTCTGGCTCCCTATTGGTTTGGACTCATTGCCTATATACTCTAATATTCAAAACTGCCAGAGATAAGAGAGAGATTCCCATTTGACTGTATAAGACAGTATGTTACTGAAAATAGATAAGCCATGTCCTTGGCACATGCTGTTGGCAGAACTGGCCCTTTCCACTGCACTCTTTGCTGTGGTGCTCCTGTATGGAAGAAGACAACTGTAAATGACACTAAATTATCTTTCAAGACACTTTAGGGCAGCTGGAAAACTATAACAAACTGACCTAACAAAGTAGGGTGTAACCTCCCACTTGGTCAGGCTGCTTTGGAGTGTTGGTGTCACAATACTGAGGAACTTGTTTAAATGTTTGCTAACTTCCATGGCACATCTGAGTATCTTTGTTTAATCAGAACTAAGTCTAAAATGGACTATGGATTGTGTTACAAAAGTATAAAAATATTTTTTAAATCCACAGCCCTGCCCTACGCCCCCATACCATTCTATCAAAACATACACGGGAAAATGTTTACAAGTTGCACTCTTCCAGCTAAGCTTAGCTTCCTGTGTAAATTTCAAATGCAATGTCTCAAGAACACACACATACAAAAATCTAAAAATGCAGGTGGGGGCTGCCCAGTACTGAGCTTCAAATTTTAGATTTGAAGCATATTATCTTCTTATCCGTTGGCTTCAGTCTTTCAGTTTTTCCCACCACAGCTGGGTTACAGGATGAAGTTCAGACTATAAGTGAACAAAGGGAAATACTGCCTTTTCTGTATGTCAAGGTGCCCACAATTAAGGAAAACTCAGAATCACAGTTTAATTTGGCAAGCTGAGATTTCTTAATTTCAAAGACTGAGGTAAGTCTGTACATTTCAAAATATCTAGCACACCATCAAAAACAAGAGAACAGAGCAATCACCAGAAGAGAATCAAGTGCTTAAACTAGGACAAAGAACTAACTGTTATGGATATTGGATTTGCATGGCAAGGCTTTGGTAGCAAGGGGGCTATGGGGATGGCTTCTCTGAGAATCTGCCAGAAGCTTTCCCTACATCCAAGAGATCCAGATGGCACAGGATGAACTCACCAATGGCCAAGGCTGAGCCCATCAGTGACCTGACAGCTGATCTGGGACAATGTCCTTGAAAAAGGGGATAAAAGACTGCAGAAGAGCAGCAGTAGAAAGGAGTTAAAATATGTAAGAGAAACAACTTTTCAGGCATCAAGGTCAGTGGAGAAGGAGGGGCAGGAGGTGCTCCAGGCACTGGAGCAGTGATTCCCCTGCAGCCCCTAGTGCAGACCACAGGGAAGCAGAATGTGCCCCCACAGCCAATGGAGGCCCACGGGGGAGCAAAGATCCACCTGCAGCCCATGGAAGACAGCACAGCAGTGCAAGTGGCTTCCTGAAGAAGACTACATCCTCTTGGGAAGCCCACAATGGAGCAGACTCCTGGCGTGACCTGTGACCCCAGGGACAGAGAAGCCCACTCTAAAGCAGGTTTGCTGGCAGGACTCATGACCCTGTGGGAGATTCATACTGGAGCAGACAGTTCCTGAAGGGACTGCACCTGTGGAAGGGACCCATGGTGAAGCAGCTTGTAAAGAACTGAAGCTTGTGGGAAGGACTCATGCTGGAGAAGTTCATGGAGGGCAGTCTCCCATGGGGAGGACCCCATGCTGGAGGAGGGAAAGAGTGTGAGGAGTCCTCCCCCTAAGGAGGAAGGATTGGCAGAGACACCTTTGCTGATCTGACCTCAGCCTGCATTCCCCATCCGCCTGTGTCACTGCAGGGAGGGGTTAGAGAAAATGAATCAAGACTGAAGAGAAATTCAAGAAGAAAGGAGGGGTGGGGAGAAGGTGTTTATAAGATTGGGTTTTATCTCTCATTATTCTACTTTGATTTGACTTGTAATAAATTATTTTCCCCAAGCTGAGTTACTTTTGCCCATGATGGTAATTTTTGAGTGATTTCTCCCTGTCCTTATTGTGACCCAAGAGTAATACTTTCTCTCTCCTGTCTAAGTGAGGAGGGGAGTGGCAGAGTAGCTTTGGTGGGACTCTACAGATCAGCCAGGGTCAGCACATCACACATGGAACTGGGCTTTTCCTCATTTCACTCTCACAATCCTGTGGTAAACCATTTGACTTCATCTTTGGTTTAATTAAGGAAAAAATTATTGAAAACTGTCATGCTCAGAATGAGAACATATTCATCTTTTGTTCTGAGTAATAAGGTGCAAAGAAATGTAGTCCTGGCAGGATACTAATTTTTGATGTTGTCAATTAAAAAACTTCTCCTGGTGTTTTGAATGGAAAAATCTCTCAGAAAGTGTTTTTATCGAAGCATCCAGTTCCAAGTCCTGGATTATTAGGTTAAGCTCTGTCAGCAGAGAGACCAATATAAATGCTTTTCATACCATCTGCCTTGATGCCTTGATAAAAAAATAAAGAAGAGAAAATACATAAGTCCAAAATTCTTTGATTTTAACCTGTTTCCCTTTAATACAAAGCTGGGAAATTTAGGTCCTAAAATATAGAATGAAAAACATGTGATTACTTTCTTCTTTTTATCTTTCCTCAAAACCTTACAGAACATCCCAAATCAAATCAAATCCTGCTTTTCCAGGACCTCATTTCTTTTCATATTTTGAAATCAGAAAAGCAGCTTCAAGTAAGCATAGGTGCTAGTAAATCATTTGCTCTACTCCCTTTTGCTGTTCTGAAGAAAGCTTGTTACAGTGCATGCATTTTGCCTAGTGTTTATTGGGAGGCTCTATACAATTACCAGGCTTTTGATTTTCCTGTTTAAAAACAAATTCGGTGGTATGCAGGGCCTTGCAATAGTAGGCAGCAACTGCAACAGCTAATGAAGGAGGACAGCACCTCAGTGAAGGTGTTAGAGATCCATCTTGCCAATTAGAAGAGTAACGTAGGCAGAGTCCGATACTATTTCTCAATTATGGTGGCTGTGACATCAAGACTTGAGAAGCAGTGAGATTTGGTGTGAAACAATCAAGTGAATCCACACAGAGAAAAATCCCGAAGAGCTGCTGGAATCTCACAGCAGAAAGGAAAGGAAAATGCTATCTGCCAGAGATGTACCTTGACTTAGCAACATGAAAAAGAGCTGGACTTCAGAAAAACCAAACCAGCTCAGATATGAAACAGATGCTGATAAAGTCTGTCTCCCTATAGGTTTGCAATCAGAACCTGTGAGCAGCAGACAAGAGGAGGACAATTATCTTTGGACTTCTTTCCCAGAACAAAGATAATGTTCTCAGTGAGCAGAAGACAGCCTGTGCTGTGGCTCTTCTGCTCTGTCCAGCCAACTCTCCTCTGCCAAACATGCTTAGCTGGTAAGTTCTGCTTGCTTTTCCGTCAGCAGGGGCACTACTCTGAGCTTTTTTCCTCTCCTTAGATACTCATTCTGTAAAAAACAAATCATCTTTTCAGTTCTTTCCGATTCAGCTGAATGGTATCAGCACGCTCAACAGCTACAGATGGGTGTGACAGACAGGCACAGGGACAGGCAGTCCCACAATCTCATATGTAGTAACTTGGTAACCTGTATCCAGAAATCCGAGGTGTTTAAAATCTGAAAGTGGATCCAAAGTTTATCTTAAGCTATGCACAAGGTAAAGAGAGACCAAGGCCTTGTTCTGTTTCTGCCTTCCTATTTGGACCTCCGTGAGGCCTGAACATGCACTCCTTTCTCTCGTGGGTTATTTCTCACGATTGCAGAAGCAAGCCAGCAGGATTGCCCACTGCTTAATTTGGAGATGGATACTGCACAGGACTACACATATTTCATATCATAGAGTGGTTTTGCTTGTCTTTTTTCTAATTTTTTTCTAGTCTTGCAGCTTCAAAAGCATCTCACTTGAACTCAGAAGCAAACAAAAACATTTCTTCCTGTCCTTTCCCACCTGAGAGATGACTGCTGCCCTTACTTTGAGGAGTTTAGCACAACCCTTCGTTCTCATACCAGTCTCCCATGTCAGCTTTTATTCATCTTTCAGCTGTGACAGGAGAAGGAGTTAAAAATCTCGTGCTGTTTTCTGGCTAGTACCTTCTTAAATATGTCACCCCTCCCCACGTACACAGGAGTTGCACTGCCCTCTCCCTGGATGGTTCCACATATCTGTTCTCTGAAGTTACAGAGATGGGAATTATTTTCCTCAACATGAAATACTGTATAAAGAGTGTGGGTGGGAAATATGCAGTGTAATGGAACTGAAACCCCATAAGGGAAATCAACGCAGGCAGCTGCTGATACACTATTTACTTGGATAAATCATCCATTTTTCTCCCGGGCCAGATGACTTGAGGTATCACCTACCCAGGATGGCAAGTGCAAATATAAATAATAAATAAAACTAACTGAGGAAGAATTCTCACTGTAATGGGGTTTTGTAGAGAACTAAGTTTCAGTTAAACTTAATCCTTGCTGTCTTCTGTGTCTCCAGCAGCAGAAACATCTGGTCGGTTTTAGATTCCCCTTGGATTCCCAACTTCAAAGGGAGTTATAAAGAATAACAAATACATGTACTGGCACTGAAAAAAAAAAATTAGAGCAGCAGGAGAGAATGGTAAAATTGTCCTTATTTGACTGCTAGTGACAGGCGCCACAGGCAGAACTGTGAGAAAAAATCTTAACGGCTCAGGCAAATAAGCTTTTTTTTTTTAATGACTGGCTCTCTGTACTAATGACGCAGAAAATCTATGGGATCTGCCCCATAATGGCAAGAAGCACATGTGCCAACGAATATGCACGCAAGGGTACGCAGAAAATAGATTTCAAATCAGATATGCGCTGAATAATAGGCAGGAAACTAGGAATTAAATTTTGTTCCCAGACTTTTCACTGACAGTGCCCTGTGTATACCGTCGGCTAAATAATGCGGGTCCAAATTTTGGCTCTTTAAAGTCAGTAGGTCGTTGTAAAGTAGGGCCAGAAACAATGACTGTCACATGCACTTTTCAAATCCTACTTCAAAACCTCCAGGAGCAGGGGTAGGTAAGCAAACACAGTAACAGATGTCTGCAGCTCCCTGTCTTTCCTTTACTCTCTGGTGGCTGGAAAGTGAATGCTACGCTTCTTTCATGAATGCAGCACACCAGCAACTACTTATGACATGTTTCTGCCCTTACATGCAGTGAAAAGAAGCATCTAGCTTCACCCTGAGATGCTGAATCAGTGCACTCATGAAATAATAACACTTTATTTCTCACACCATCCATGCAACATCATGACCTCCTTTTTCCATTTATTGTTTACCACTTCAGTCATAAGGTTAATAAAAGAAATGTAATATGAAGGATGTGTGAGGATTCAGAAACCTGTGTGAAGCCTCCTATCTGCTAAACATTAACTCATGCTGTATGAACATTAACTCTATTATGAAAGCTGAACTTGTTACCTCCTTTCATCAAAACTATAGACTCCTAAATGCCTGGCATCATGTAATGCAAATTTATAAGATGGATGCCAGAGAGGAAAACTACAGAATAGGCTTTTGCAAATAGTATTAAAACCACAGCCATCCTTCTTTCACCTCCCTTTACAGAGAGTCCATAGAACATAAGTTTTGAAAGCAGTCGTCGAATAAATTCCAGCGATTCCTGAACCAAAGAGACTGATCAACTTGTGTATATTTGATGGGACAAGAAAAGCTGTATTTGGCAAATAAATTATTTCTTACAAATAACTCATTCAGTTCTGTTGCTGGAGCTGCAACCACGACTTTTTACATGACCTTATTTTGCCTTATTGTGTCATGAAGTAAGCAGCTTCCCATTGTTTCATCTTTAAAGATATTTCAGGATTTCTTAAATGCCTCACATAAGAGCACAATAATATCAAGATTTTCCCATAAATACAGCAATCTCATATTTATATGAGCCTTTCAGAAGCTTCAGTTGCAAAAATCTGAAGTTCTTGTACAATGCAATGACCAAAGGACTTACACACTTCTGCAACAGGCCCCTTACCTGAAAGACCCTATTTCCAAATTTATTTCTCACTGAATATTAAAAACCTGCAAGTGAAGACGCTTTACCAACTGCTATAGAAATAGGAATTAAAGAATATACTGTGAAATTTGTCATGCCTGAGACAGGACCCAGCAGTTGAGTCTGAAAAGGGAATCCAGAACTAACTTTAATGCACACAGTCAGAAAGACAATTCTATGGATGTGTACTGTGAATAGCTTTTTTGGAGCCAGTGGGATAAATTAATTTCTTCTGCCCAAGTTAACTTTTGCGAAAATCTCTGACTTCTTGATCTGAGGACTGTTGATTCTTGAAAGGGAGCCTGCCCTCCTAGTGGAGCTTCATCACCTGTGTTGCTAAAATCCTGCTATTAGGAACTGTTTTGGAATTATGCTAACAGCTGCCATTTGCCAGCAAAATGGCCCATTTACCTCTATAAGGAAAGACTGAACAAAAAGATCAGGAGATCTCAGGGTTCCCCAAACTCATACTACTCAAGTAACACTTAAAACCAAGTTAACATCAGACATTTTCTAACTTCTGTATTTGCAGCCAGAAGACCTGTACTGCCAGTGCTGATTTAAGGCTGAAGGCAGCACAGGCTGCACAGCTTGAATGAGAGTCGTGGGTTCTGACTGCATCCAGCAGAGTGAATTGAGAATTTCCAGCATGAACTTGATCCCCAGCCTACTAAAGCCAAGGAGTGAGATTAGATGAGGCTCAACACACTTTCCAAGGGAACTTCATCTGTTTCCTACAAGAAATGCAGGGACATCAGCTAACAAACACTCCATGAGTTACCAGGACTTCTCCAAACATCTTTCCAAATGTTTCTTTACATCCTGTTTGTGGCCCATTACATTCTCCTATGACTAGGGCTGGTAGACCAGCTCCTACATGGTCCAATAGCTTCTTGAGTACCTTTCCTGTGCTCTTACATATCTGCAGGCATCCAGGCACAATGCAGCAATTGAACAGAATGATTATAAACACAGTTCAGTTCCTGACCAATCCTCAGCATGCACATATATGTTTGCAAAGCATTAATGGCATGGTAAGCTAAAAACAATCATCCCAATGATATCAGCCAGCTAGGCAAGACCTACAGATGCTTTCTATTTGCTTGGGGTATTTTACTGCTTATATTATTGTCTTTGTGATGTGCTCTGCTCCATCAGCATGCAGGAAATATTGTGAGCGTGTCCACAACATAAACTGATCCATTTATTTATTTACTGAGCTCCAACGTGGGAGGAGATTTTATTTTTGTACTTTTTAAGGCCTAAATACATTAATATCCCAACCCTTCATGTCCAAGACTGGTGCAAAATATATTTTTCAGATTAAATCAGTCTTCTTAAGACTAAATTTAATTTATACTGATATAGTAGGTTACATGATTAATCATGTAAAAAAATGCTAGTGAATACAGGAGACAGCTGTTGGACAAAGAATACCTTTCTGTCTGTCTTGTCACAGAACTGTTTATAGAGAAATACTAAACCAACAACACTATTGCACTATTGCCCCAACATATACTTACTTAAAGCAGCTTTTCTGTATCACAAAGTACCACTTTTCTGGTTTGAAAAACAGAAACAATAGGTTAAGTGGTCAAATGAATGGGAAAAAAAAAATCAATTGGTATTTGTCACCTGTTTACCTCCAATCAGAGTGAGAACTCCAAAGTCTGCAGAACCACAAGTTCCACTGAACAGATGACCAGACATTCACTGATCTATCCCAAACTTATAGAAGCTGCAGTGCTGATATTCTCAAGGAACATGAGATCATTATATCTATCCAAGCTCAAGGCAGACAGACCTGAATAACCAAGGTATCATGAGGGAGTTAAGTAGCTCAGTCCTTCAAAAAATTAGGATCATCATAATGTTCAGACAAGGTCAGATGCTTTACATTTTCCAGCAAGAGAACAATTTTTAACTATGTGCTTTTAATCTTCACCCTTGCTGTATTTGTCCAACATACAGACAAATATATTAATGTTTTTCTTTTGTAGAGTGCTCTCACTGAAACAGATTTAGGCCAATTCTGAAGAATTTAAACTTAGACAAAACAGTAATCTATAAAGTAAAATGTCCCCAAGGCATCTACCACATTGTAGTCCTGGACAAGACTGCTGCCAGAAGAATTTCACTATTTAAGTATACAGACTCTACGTGAGGAAGAAAAAGAGATAATGTGTTATCGGTGTTATAAAGAACAAGTAAAGATGCAAAGCAATAACCAGAACGTGTTCTTCTAAGGGAAGGTCCCTTTTAAATCAAATCTAGGAAGTAACAAATAAAGTGAATACACTACTATTAACTGTATACGCTTTAACTCACACTATCATTACCTTCAACAGTTTGCTCCCTTTGCAAGCAGCTGGACTCAGATGAGCACCCAGAATTTGATTCATAACCAGCCCACAGAGATGGAAGTCAGGAGAGCTGAAATGGTATCAAAAGATTCCTAATTTGCTAAGCAGAAACACAGAATACATTTCCGGGGAGATCTACATACAATTAGAGAGATGGATTCTGATCAAATGTTACAGAGACAGAAAGTCCCTTACTAACATCTACACAAGAGGATTTTGGTAGTCTAAGGGTCATAGAATTACTTAGGTGGGAAAAGACCTCCAAGATCATTGAGTCCAACCTTTGACTGAACACCACCACGTCAACTAAACACAGCATTATGTGCCACATCCAGTTGTTTCTTGAGTGCTTCCAGGGTGGCTCCACCACTTCCCTGGGCAGCCCACTGCAATGCTTTACAACCTTTCCAGAAAAAAAAAATAGTCCTGAGGTCCAGCTTGAACCTCCCCTGGCACAGCTTGAGGTCTCCTTCCTCTTGTCCTATCAGGTCCTCACACTTCTTTTCTTTTTATTTTTTATTTTTTTAATTAAAAACATTCAGTAGAATTCTGATGAAGCACTCCTTTAAAAACCACATAGAAGAGCCCAAACACAACCCAATATTTTTGCTTCACAGGATAGCTAGACTTTGAAATTTGCTTTTGTTTCACAGTTGAATAACTGTGCACAGTTGAATAAAACACTGCATTGCAAAGTTACCCATGAAACAAAAATAAAAAATCATTTCAATCAATTGAATGTTGTTTTGACAAAATAATTTTGTTTTGATTGCTACTCTCAGTTTTGATTTTAATTTTGTATTAGAACATAAAATACATTTTTGAAATAAAAGTTTGAAACAAATGCATTTTTGTTCCACAAATGCCAAAAAGCTTTATCTGGAAATATGAATAGAAAAACCAAATAAGAATCCTGGAAGCATTTTTTTCTCTTTTTTTAATGAACCAGTATTTCCACACAAAGAGAATACTACCACTATGTATTTTTTAGTGCTTCAAGTCCCAACCTTCAGCACACTTTAGTGAGCCTCAGAAGCTTGTGATACCTCTGCAATACTACCAATATATCAGTGACAATTTAATTATTAAGAACCCAACTGATACGCTATTCTTGTCCAAGAACTGGTGGAGCTTACCGATGTATGAAAGTCAAGAGGCTTTTTCAGACAGCCAGTTATGTAACAAGTAATACACATCTCGTTGGGTCAAGTACCATTCATTACTGCTGTCATTTGGGCAAGTATCAGAACCAATTCTGAGCAGGATAAAGCAGCACACTGAGAGTCACAGACAGTCCTACTCCTACAGAAGAATCTGAGGTGAGGAGAAATGAGGGGAATATCAGTTGTTTCTGCTCTGCCCTTTAAACTTAAACTTAACTGGTAGAAAAATATAAGAGTAGTTGTGATTAATGAGATATTTAACATCTAAAAATCCTTCAATTGTTTCCTTCACCTGCTAAGAAAGCTCTTCATCACTGCTCATACATCTGCAAATTACTAAAATGCAAAATACCATGAAGTCATATGAAGCTTGACTGAAACTGTAAGACAAATCTTGGCCTAAACAGGGAAGAACTGAGGGCTTCCAACCAGATCAGGTAGCAGCAGGAGTGCCAACGCATGAAACTGTTCATTTAGGAAGACAAGAAGGAGAGCTAAAGCACAGCTAGGTCTTTAACCACAGCAGCACATCATTCCAGTCATCCCTGGCTGTTTTGGCACTGGGATGCTTATAAGAAGTTGTCTCCTGTGCCATTTAGTGAGGGGTTTTTTGTAACATGGTCAGAATCTCAGTAAGAATCAAAAAATACTTGTTTCTTACAAAATGAATTTCTGAATGCTTGGAGAAGTATTCAAACAGCTGTACTGCTTAGTCCCCCATGAAAGCATTTTTAACCAGAACTTGAATCTGCCTACTACAACATCAGATGCCCAACTTGCCAAGGTTGAGATGGGCAAAATCTTGGGGAAAATTATTGGGACTACCTTGCTGTGGAGTTTTTTAGGTATTAGATTTGGGAAGAGGTATTTAGGAGGAGATAAGAGTGGCTAAAATAAAAGGAGTTTGGCTTGCATATCCTCACCAATAGGTTATCAGTACAGGAGACAAATATAAAGGCTTGTTCAAAAGCCTGAACTACAATTACCTCTAACAGAGCTTTTCCTGTCGCACATCAAGCAGACTGTTGAATTTGTGTTCTGCTACTGGACCCATGTGCTGACACTTTCCACAATCTGAAAAGAGTTGAAAACCCCACCCTTCACCTCATGTGTGCCTGCAGCAAAGGCTTCCTGTAACCCCTTCCTAACAGTAAGATTTCAGAGGAACTGCCTGAGGAAGATGACTGAATCCTCACTTTGCACAAAATAAAAATACAGATTTAGAGATCAGAGAAATGAAGAAACACCCAAATGCATGTCCATGCCTCAGCATCCTCATCACTAGCAGTCAATGGTCCTTGGACTTAGATGCACATCAAGTGAAAAAGGTTCCCTTTACAAAACAGTGCCTCTTCTGAAGGAAAGACTTCCAATCCTTTTACCAGCAGCTTGCCTGTCCCTTAGCTGGTCTTAGTTATTAAAACAAAAAACAAACAAACAAACAAACAAGAAAACCCCTCCCTCTGCTAAGCATCCCTCCACTCTTCTAAGTTTCCTTGTGTCTTCCTTCACGCCTCCCTGGGTTTGTTGTTTTAAGCCCATGCACTAACCTGCTGTCTTTGTTTTGTTTTGTTTTTTTTGTTGGTTTTTTTTTTTTTTTCTTTTCCTGTTTGCTTAAAACTCCCAGCCCCAAAAGCAAATTTGGAGAAAACTGGCTTACTCTAGTTATCCCATTGTTCTTCTCAGGCAAGATCTATTTCAGATGTTTCTATTTCAAATATTTAATGACAGACCTATTCATACAAAGACATGCCAACACCACTCCCCTGTCTCTCTGGCATGATGCAAAGCACAGAAAAAGATTGTCACAAGATACAAGGACTCTGTTAGTCAATAAAATCAAGTTCTAACTCATAAACAGTATGTAGCAGATTCCATACATTGCCACACTTCCCAGAAGCACAAGCCTGACAAAAAGAAGTTTCAAGGGGGATGTCATGGCCAGGCTTATCCTTTAAGCACTACCATAGTGGACCTTGGCTGGCTTCTCTTCCACAGGACCTGAAGAGAAGCCAAAGATGGTATTGAGCCTTGGAGAGTTAATTTATTTTTGAGGTCTTGTCTTCACTGCAATGTAGTTTGTGAGTACAATGCTAATGTTGCCCCCAGCACGACTCCCACCCACAACAGAAGCCTCTTGCTCAAACTAAGTGCTATTTTAACTTGACTCTTTGGCCTAAAAGCAGATTACAAGTTGCAGCCCATGTGTTGTAGTTACCAGTGTCGGTAACAAAGTGGGAACTCATCGGTTCTCTAGTTATGGATTTAAAGAGCTGATCTAAGATCCTGCCTTGTAACTGGGGTCTAGACTAAAAGCACAGAATCCTTATTCCCAGTTATCTGCATTAAGCTCAAGCAGGTAGAGGTGATGGTCTGATGTTAGTAATCTGCTTCTCCTCTCCTCAGTCTTGCAGTACATTCTGACAAAAAAATTCTCCAAATTCACAGAAGAAACCCCATGCTCACAAATCAGTGTCAGATAGAGAATCCTTACAAACACCAGTCTGCAATGCTTCTGTAAAAACTGAGCCAATACAGCTAAAACAGTATTGGTGATAATCACTTTTACCCACTACCTCTGCCTGCCTAGGCTATTGTTTGGAGTGAGGACAGCTTTTTCCAAGTCCCTTAGAGTCACCATCTGTGAAACACAGCACAGCTGCACTAACAGGCGACATGAGCACAGATTTTAGCTTTGTGTGAATTGCAGGTCTTATGCATACAGTCAAGCTTTTTAAGGCACAAGTGGCATGTGAGAGCAAGCCAAGGTGTCCATGTAGTCAATTGCTGTGTAGCAACTCCAACTCTTGCATATCGACTGTTAGGTACATGATCCTCCTCTTCACTCTTAACAAATTGGCATGAGATGAGCAAATCTAAGTACTGGCAACTAATACAAACCATGACAAAAGTGGCCATATTATCATCTGAACATCTCATGCTCTACTTTATTTACAGTCTCCAGGGCTGTAATCCCAGCTGGTAGTTTTAATTAGTAGTGAATGTACTTTCACAACAAATTGGACCTTCTCCTTCTTGGGCATTAGAGACCCCTTCCACAGATGACTGTGGACTATGAAGAGACAAATTTTGGGGATGTTGGGCAGACAGTTTTCTCATATCACATATCTGAACAACTAGCATCACTCTCTGGCTCACAAGAGGACTTGGCAGCAAGTCAGACTTTGACTATCCAGAAGACTCTTCCCTCAGTGTTGGAGTAGTAAGACACATGATGGAAACTTGCAACAAAGCATAAATAATTCTATTTAGAAGTCAATACAAAATTGTGGACTACAAGGCCAGCTGCAGGAGCTGTGTTTTTCTTGTGAGTTTTGAGCCAAAACATGGGATAACATGGCAAGCACCATCAGACAGTATGTAAATATCTAGTTTTGCTTTTCCCAGTCTGTAGCCATTAGCAAACGCCTTACTATGAAACTGCAAGTGCAGTTGGGTTTTAACAGCCTTTTCCCCTCTTTGCTCTGGCATTTTTCTTCTCTTGGCTGTAACCAGTTGCAACCAGTTGTGAATAAGTCGTTATCCCTCTGTGCAACTCACAGCAACTAAAAGAAACCAGTGTCATTATGCAATTTAAAAAAAAAAAAAAAAAAAAAAAAAAAAAAAAAAAAGAAAAGTTTTGTTTTATGGTTAATTATCCATGGTCTATTTACAAAATAAATCAACCCATTGTGCACCACCAGGATTTGTGGCCTCATTTGAACTTTGCTTTTCATTAATCACTTTAAAAATAAAAGCTAACTAGTTTTTTTTCTTCCTTTTGGTTTAGTACTTGCATCTGGGTATAAATTGTAAAAATGGTGAAAGAACAAAGTATGGATTATTCATCCGCAGTTTCATGACTTACATGATCTCAGTCTTATCTTTCTCCACGTGCCTAAACAGATGCACAGTACAAAAATTCCAACATTCTGTGAGAAATGTAATCACAAGAAGATTGAAATATTTTTTCTACTCAAACTTTAAGTTTAAAAAAAAAAATTGCAAAAAGCTTGCCTTAAGTAAGGAAATGGTGGGCAAGCATCTACAAACATATTTAAGGTACTGAAGGAGGCAAATGAAATTACTCATGTAGACATCTAAGTAATACACAAATGTTTGTGACAGCTGACTACAAGGCTATTCTGTTTAGACAAAATCTACTTGCAGGCAGGCTGAAGAAGGCAGAAAATGGATATCTGATTTCTTTATGGTGCTTACAGTTTATACAAGAAACCAGAAATATTTTTTTCTGAAAATGGTTTAATTATAGAAAAAGTTTAGCTCTTGTCCCTGTGAGATGACAGAGGACTACATTTCTGAAAACTAGCCAATGGAGAAGCAGGCAAAGGACATTTTTACCTGCTCTGTTAATAAAACCCAACTAACTGTATTACACTTATTTCATTCTGACAGGAAATAAAATACATATTAGCATAAAACTGAAATTCTTAACGAAGAAAGACTGAGCAATTTATTTGTCTCCACTATGAAATGCTCAAGTAAAACTGAAAAATAAGAAAGGGTGATAAACAAACATGATAAAAGTATATACAATGACAGATACGAAAATGCCACTCCTTTTTTTTTTTTTTATTTACCAGTCACCCTTAAGTGTCCTTGCCTTTACTATGACAAATAGAAAGTCACAGTGCTCCACTTAATTCCTAATGAAATTCTACAGAGAAAGTTGTGCTGTCTGGAGGTCAAAAAAATGTGATTTAGTTGCACTCAAGTCTACAACTTTTTATTTCTAAACTTCTGAGCTGGATGGAAGTATAAAGGCAACTTAATTTCCCCAACAGGTATATCTTAGAAACTAAAGATAAAGAATTGAGGCTAAGAAATTAGATCATTAATACTACATATTATTACCAATAGGAGCTCTGAAAGATAATTTTTGCTTGCCTGTTGGTGTGAAAAAGGATCGTAGAGATTTGAAAAGTTAAAGAAACCCACTGCCTCCTCCTCCACTTTGCAGATGGCTGAGATGCTTTAACTTTCATTTCCAAACGTAAATTAGCTCCTACTTAAATGAAAGTAAAAATTTAAAGCTGCCTCCACCTGATTGCAAAGCACAGCGGCCGGGCTGGGAGAATGGACAGGCCTTCAAAGGAAATAAAAGCCTTTTTAAGCAACTCCTCACATGAACGCCTGCCCTTGCAGCAGCAAGCTGTGGCCCTACAGCCGCTTTCCATTATCAACGCTAAATTGGGAAATGTTTAACATTCTTTGTTTAATCTTTGCAGTATAAAGAAAAAACAGCTGATTCTCAGAAACATGACAGCCTGAGCAACCATTAGTGATCTGCCTCCCCCTTCCTCAAAGCAGAACAGGCCATTTCCAGCCTCAGCAGCGACTGACACTTTTTAATCAGGCATGTATATTTAGATGGAACTTAGACGGTGGGACTGAAACTTCGTCATTTTTTCTTGTTCCAGTGGTGTAAGGGGCCAAGAGCAACCAGGATATTTAATAAAAAATGTGAATTAAAAAACAGTTTAAGAAATACATGCAGTGAAATCTATGGACAAAGGTGGTTTCAGACACTTTCTGCACTGTTTTCTGTTAATATCTTTTCACAGTCCTTCTATGAAGAAGAACGCCATTATTTATTTTGATTTAAAACATTATCAACTGAGTGTATTTTTCTCTTGTTCACAGTACAGTCAAAGCAGCGACTCCATCTATTCTGCTGCAACCAGTCACACATAAATCAGCACAAACTCGGGAACGAGCAATCCTCTCAGCTGCTTACACAGACAAACTCTCTTTGTATCTTGTCTCTGCAAGAACTTCCCTAAAGGGGTGAGTTTCATCACGCATCCAAAAAGTCACCCAAGTCAGAGGTTTCTTCAGTTGAAATTATGAAGTAATACCTCAAATTGAGTCCCCACAAACTGAACTAACTGAAATAGTTAGGTTTTTTACAAGATTTTACCCTGGAGCACATTTTTTCCGGCTCATCAAGTCCAGCTCCCTGCTCTCTTCTACTACAGATATTAAAGGTCTCTTCTTAAAGAGTTGTTCTTAAGCCTCTGCATCAACAAGGTGAAGAGAGCTTAAACGTCCTTCCCACCCCAGCCATGAGCATTCAGTAGCTGGCAGTGACAAGACCAGACATCCAGGGAACAAATCCATGAGCAAAGGAGGATGCTCTCCTTCCCCACAGGGGTTCTGACAGACAGTACAGAACATCCTCTCGTGGGGCTCCCTGATGGAGGCACTCAGTCCAAACAGAGCCCGTGCTTCGTTTGGTGACAACACAAAAACATTAACCAGGGGAAAAATACAGAGGAAAAAGTAAGGAGCATCCAGGTGCCAACCCTGCTCGAAGCACTGCACACATGTCCCCAACTCCTCCACACTGCTGGACTGCAGTGACCCTTCCCTGCAGGTGTCACAGCCCCCCTGCACACACGACTTAAACAGCAAGGACCAGAACACACAGGCGGCCTCTGGGAGAACTGAACCAGCTGTGTTGTTTGCTGTGAGTGAGGAAGATCACAGCTTTGAAGAGGGTTGCAGGAACATTCTGTGCAGCTAGGCCTGATACTTCTGTACAATTACTCCAGAAACATTGCTTCTTGCAGCATTTCCTAGGGACTTCTGCAAGGCAAAAAGACCAGTGAAACTACTGAAGCTGCTAGCAATGAATTACTGATAGTGAAGGACACAAAATTGTCATAAACTTCAACCAAAGTGTGAGAGTTGCAAAAAATGACTGAAGGGAGGGAGGGAGAGAGGAAACCTTGCAGAATAATTGCTAGATAAAAAGCCTACCATAGCTAATTCAGCACATTGCTGGATACAGCAAAATAATTTAGGTAGCTATTTTTCAAATATACCCAACTCCAAGTGTGTGTCAAGAATACAAATAATGAAATTTTAAAATAAAAATTAATGTAGAGCTCTTTTAATTTTTGTTGCTGTTTTTAAATCTTTGGGGTTCATATTTAACCTTTTCTCTAAAATAACAAACTTGAATTTAAGAAAACTAAGGCACAGATCTTCACAGAGACCGGACTCAAACAGCTTATGTTTAAAAATAAAATAGCAGAGTCTTTTTAAGTTGTGAAGACTTATTCATTAAAACTGAATATTAACATCTCATTTCAGACACTGTTCAAACCATCCCTTTTGCCTATTTTGCCTATGAATTTAGGCAGACAGAAGTTTCACAGGTTGCATGTCTAGCATCTGGTCAAGTCAAATCACCCTCTCCTCCATAAATTAAAATTAGATTTCCATTCTGCAGAACACACAAAATTCCCTCGTTCTGGTTGCTGTTCAACCGTGCATATATAACCAGAGTTTTAGCAGCAAGCATTTACAAGGGCTGTTCCCTTTCTAAATTAGAAAATACTCAGGAAATAATTAAATGTTTGTTTGACCATTAAGGAAGGTTAGTGTCTTGCTAGTAATCCACCCAAGCATATAAAGCAAAGCTGGGGACTGAAGACCTGGGAAGTTGGGGGTAACCTAGTGACACACAGAGAAATGTCTCAGTAACCGAAAAGCAGGTGATGCCTTTAAGAGGGGAAATTGCTTGTCTGCCATTAAAAGTTATCAGGTTTTGTACACCTATTCCAAATAAGGCTCCAATTGCAATCAGTGCTGACAAAAAACTTACAGACTGAGACTCTGAAAAGACAAGCAGAAAGTAATTTTCACTCAAAGACAAATGATCACTCTTTTGATTAAGTCAAACACTGGACTCATTACTGAGCATGTTCTCTGTAAAGTTACACCATTTACATCTTCCAAGCATTTTATAAAGGGCTGGCAGCTATAAGGGACACCAGGATAAGAGGTTTTAAGGAGGTTACTCTCCTCCACCGCATGCAACTATGTTATAAACTGCTATTGATATCCTGATTCAGCCACACCTTACAATTACATAGGTTTTCAGGATAGTCTTATAGAATTTAATCACCTGACAACTGAGGCTATTTTTATTTATATATTATCATTACATTATAGAGGGTTATTAAATTTTACATATAGTTGGTGTCCACAGTTTGGTCTGTGTGGCAACACTGGCCTGAAATTTAAATAATTTTTTAACCTCTGTAAATTATTTTAATGCCTTCTCCTTATGTATCTGAATTGATTTTATAAACATTAATAAAATAGGTTTAGAATATTTCTGAAGGGCACAAAAACAGTATCTGCCAGTATAATCCCTAAGTGATTCTTTACTGAGACACAAATGGAGGTGGAAATAGTTTTCATTGCCCAGAGCCAAAGCAAGGGCTGGTTTCAGAATCCAGGTGTCCCAATGCATTTCTGAATATATGCATACTTCCCAGCAGTTTGGTGAAATATACTTACCCAGCTTAAAGCATACTCAGAGAGCTTAAAATAGGCCACTTCCTGTTTTCACAAAACTCTGTTTCATTTAAAGTTTGTCTCAGGGATCACTGTTGAAAGATGTCAGCTTCAAATTTTTCTTCTATTATGCTTGAAGTGGGCATAATTCACACACAGACGCGTTTTATGGTTCTTTTCTAATGCCAGAAAAACATTTTAGAATAACTGAGGATTGAGCCCTATGACTTTATAATTTACCTAATAGACTCCTGACATCATATCATCAGAATTAGTAGCATTACACTGGGGAAGATTCTGTCCAAGAATGTGCAGGCAGAAAAGAACGATTCATGAAGGGACAAAGAAAACAAACCCTGACACAATGCTCACAACCACAAACACGTGAGATCCTCAAAGGATACAACTAGGAATAAATTGGTTGCAGTACCTACAGGAATAATTTTCTCCTGTATTATGAACAGAAAAAAACCCTATGATCTTTCCTTTATTACTGACCTATTTCTTCCCTTTCTTGAAGTCAAGAAAGCCTCTTTTTTCTTTTTCTTTAAATTATCATTTTAGCAGGGCTGTGTGTATTTTTTCTTGCATTTGACAGAAGTAAATTAAAATATCCCAACCAATTCTAATTAGAAGAATCTCTGGATCTTTATGGACATCAATCACTTAAAACAGACATGAATAAATTTAAGCACAACCTAAAATATCACTGTTCTTCTGCACTTGCTGCTGTTACACAGAGACTGACCTGACACTTGCATTAAGGTCAGGAGAGGAAAAGGAAAAAGCTTTCATTGTATACATCCAAAAGTTGGAGGGAGGGGTAGAAGAGAGAGGAGGAGAGAAGCAGAAACACTGTGCAGAAGCTAGGGATGTTCCAGAGCACTGTGACAAGAAAATACTCAATAAGAATTCCTCCAGCCAAAACCAGATCTTAAATAGATCCATTGTCTTCCAGCCTGAAGCCCTTAAAAAGGCTCAAAATTAAAGTCTGTGCTGTGGGCACCCAGTCGTTCTTTCCTTTCATCAGGATTTGCAGGTTTTAATACAATCTGTCGTCAGGAAAAACAGTAGAGCTGTACAGTCCAGAGAGGTAACAAAAGAGAAAGGCAGGCGAGAGTTACATAACTGGCTTTTTACATAAATATTACATTGAGAGATATTTTCAGAAAGGAAAAAGGATTTGAAAAAAAAAAATGCTAGAACGAACGTCAGACAATACAATCCAACTTCACTTAACTCCTCGTCCCTCTTTCACTTTGCAACATGTATCGAATAGTTGAAGTGAGGTGTTTCTTTTTCTTTTTTCATTATGACTAAACAAATAACCAATTCAGCCTTAAACACTTCATAACAGATTGGCTTGTATTACCTGAGAATTGCACCACATCATGGAAGCTGGAAAAAAGTCTTATTTTCAAGCATAAGCAAGCCTGCCTTGCTTATCTGCAGCATGGGGCAATTAGAAATGACCATGGCTGTTAAACAAGCTTGCCTCTGTACAGTCTGAGAAAAGGGAAAAAAACCCTGCAAGTCTCCCCATCTGTTATTTCCCTTTTTACTCTTTTTTTTTTTTTTTTTTTTTTTTTTTTTTTTTTTTTGGCTGTAGAAAAGCAAAATTATGCAAGAGCTTTTGAATGTAAAGCCTGTGTGTGCTTTTCCCCTTTTTGTCTCTGTGTACATGGTATGTGCTATTGCATAACCAAGCACGGAGTGGGCAGTGAGAAGTTACTATTGATTTACACTACTCCTCACACCGAGCAGGGAGACACGCACAGCAGTGCACAGAGGTGACACGGACGTGCATTTAAGGCATGTGCCATGGAGAGAGGGAAGCAAAGCATGTAAAAACAGAACTGTGCCTTTCTCAACCGAATGTAATTTTCCCAACCTTTTTGTTTTCATGCCCTTTTGTAGAAGAGTGTATGCTTAACAAAACCCACAAACCTCTCTGTCTAAAAGTAAGGTTTCCCTCCCACATGTCCATGCCCAAATCCTATTAGAAACTACAAAAACCTACCAATTAATGCCATTGTGACACTTCTTGTGCCAGGTATAAAGATTCCCAGCAAGGTCTTACTGACCATGAAAGTCCATCAAAGTTACAAAGAGAATTATTTTTTTTTAGTAATACCATATACGAATCTTTTACTAACTTCTTTAGGCTCTTCTTTAGGCTTGCAGGAGCACAGAAATCATAGACACTATGCAACACAAAGCCTTGGATTTTTTGAGATGATTGGGTGATGTGGAAATATGAGAATTAGAGACCGGAAACAAGGGAAGTTCTACCTATTTTGTTCACTTATTAAGCCAGCCAAAATATTCATGTTGTTCTCTCTTTTCCACACACCTGGAGTCATTAGTTTAGACAGACAGGCCTCTAGCTCATTAATGAGAATAATTTTGAGTCAGTAGGGTGAATTGTGTCATTCACACAGGTGAGTGCCCATCACATTGCTGAATCCTTTGCCTCCAAGGTGAGACATGGCTGTGCAAATTCTGCCTGCTCCAACTTGGCACTAGGTCCTACCAAGAAAGGGAACACCACCCAAGGGCTGGCACAACACTGGACTCCTGGGTATCCATTTATTTATTAGGTGGGGGATTTCTCTAATGAAGTCAGTGGGATTCCAAAGCTTTAACCTTTGACTTTAGACTTCAAAGGATGCTAAAAGACTGAAGACTAAAGGGAAGTTTATTGCAAGCCACAGCAGATACTGAGCTTTGTACTGGAAATGAAATTGAGTGTGCTGATTAAGAAAACACATAGAATAATAAAAAAATCAAGTATCAGTGCTCTTAGAACTTCTTCTGCATTGTCTTTACTGGAAGATACACACTCTCCATATTACTTTCTTCAATTTGTGTTTAATGGACAATATGCTTTTTCTTCACAGATCTGACATCAGACATTTCTGCAGGTCCTAAAATAGCACAGTGAGCAAAGAAAAAACTCCATGTTATAAGAAAGGCAAACCCTATTTTAAGAAAATTACACAGATATGCAATGTTTCTGACTATTCTGTTTATTTTTTTCTTTTACCCAGGTCCACATCTACTAACATTAACTATAGTACTATCAGCCAGCATGCAGTCAGGATCTCTGTCAGGCTATTAGGAAAAGAAAACATTTATTCACTGTCCTGCACATGCTTATTCATTTTGTTTTCACATAACTGGAATTGCATTGAAATTACCCAGAAAAGTTTTACACAAAAAGTCACGTGCAGCCTAACTAGTCTGATTTGCCTTAAAATGAAACTGACTCTTAAAGGAAAAGAATAAAGTTTTCATTAAATGGGACCTACTCATGCAACCTGAATTAGGCACTTACTAATACAGATGGGGCCAACTCAAAACATGCTCAGGCATATTTCCTTTACTCACCAGAGGAATGCTGGGGGAAAAAAATGAGATCCAGAAGGCAAATACTTCCCTGCCATGCAGCTACTAGAAATGATGCTCCATGAGCAAACTTTAAGTGATGCTATGCAAGATGAGTGTTTCATGAAGGCTGCACCAGAGGACCATCACAACAAACAATGAAAACCTGCGCTCTTCTGACAAGACTGCATGTGAAAAAGAACACATTTTTCAGCACCATTTATACACTTAGTCTAGAGGTTTAGTATATCCTCATCTTATGGGATGTAGCTTACAAGCATAAAATGCTTTACAGGATGTTATATAAAATAGATACAGTAAGAGACTAAAGAAATAACAGCTAAGGGAAGTCAAGCTCAGATCCTGCTAAGCGCAGCTCCAATGCTGCTGTGCTTTTTTCATCATTGGCCAGAGTACACCTATTTTTAAGCCCTTGTTAGCATGTCAGATTCTAAGCAACTAGCTGTGGACTCTACATATCAGGTTGAAACAGATTCACCTTAAAATATGAGGATACAAATAAGGGAGTTCAGATCTGGTACATTCTGTCCTTGAGGGCTATCAAGCGAAGCTGAATGAAGTTTCCATTATAACCCACTTGCCTTCAATCACTCAAAGATGTTGGAAACTTCACTACATAAATTTTCTTTCCTAATGTTTACCTAATGTTAAATTTCATGAAAACTTGAATAAACAAAAGTTCATCTATTTTGCACATACAGAATGAGAAAAAAACATCCAGAGATTTGAGAGAAATGGAAAAAAGAGTGCTTAAACTATCTACAGAAAAAGCACAGAAAACAACAGAAAATACATATGGACTCATAAAGTCAGTATTAGCTAGATTTGTTTCAAGAAAAAGCTTTCTACTCTGATGAAAACACTTCAGTTTTTAAAATTCCACACACCTACAAAATCCTACCAGACCTTTTATGAATACTACCGTGGATACGCATTTAGGTCAGAAAATCCTTAAAGAACCCCTTTGTGTGTACTAAAAAACCTTGCATTTTTATCTAATTGTATATTATATTCTTTAATGTCCTTGATAGATGCTCTCCTTACAAGAGGACATAACTACAAAGTAACATTACGTTTCACTATGTTAGACAGCTGCTTTGGATAGATTTTTAGGATTTTGATTAGTGAAACGAATTAATAGCAGATGCCTTTTACATGTATCAAAGATACTATAGCACTGTATTTGCAGAAAAACAATGTGACTTCTTATTAAAGACTATCTTAAGGGAGAAACTAAGGTTATAAACAAGTTATTACTCTAGGATTTCACGATTTTGCATGTAAGCTTAATGTTTCTCAAAACAGATTCTGTCTTTTTAATGACTGTAGGAGGACATAAGCACAGTGCTAGGTTGCCATGGGCTTTTAATGGCAAATTGAATAATAAAAAAAATTTAAAATGATAGAGACAAAACCTAAATATACTAAGGATGCTTGCCAACTCTTCCTGCTAGTTAAAGAATCAATAAACCTTTGCAGACCTTGACTTTAAACATGACTTGACTTGCAACAAAAGTAATTCACAAGTATGCTTTTCTTGGCAATTCACCTTTACTTTTCTCCTACTGACTTCTCTTTCACATGAACCTTTTGGACTCCACTGTTTTGGAATGACCATGACACAGCAGAAGTTGCTAAACTTTCCCCACCCCTCAGCTAACTTATTAAACATGTGTAATGCTGTTATTTCCTAATAGTTCCTACAGACTGATGTATTTCCAAGACAGTTTTAGTCAAAATGAATGGCAGTAAAATTGGCAAAGACTCAGAAAGCAAAAGTCCAAGGAGACTAGCAAAGAACTCAGTCAGAAAAAACGGTTCTCTGGAAATTTTTGCCATGTCTGCCAGAACCAAAAGAATAGAGGATATGTCAGTGTTTCCATAATAAACACCAGTTTTCAACATTATAACTCAGCTGCAAAGATCAGATCCAGACTGAAATCAACACGTGGGGTTTTAGATCAAGAGTAATTTTTTCTTTAAACTTATATTTCCCCTGCTGCAAAAGCAATCTAATGTTATAATTTAATCTGGTGAGTAATTACTAATTTATCAGAATTAGGGAGAGGAAGCAGAAAACAAAATTCAGAATTCATAGTAAATGCTTTTTGGGATTGCATAACTTTCTTTCCAGATATTCCTTATGAGATTTTGAAAATACTGAATTTCTAAAGTAATTGTTAGATCAGTATAACCCTTGTCCAACAAGCCTTAACATCTGTTTTGCTCCCTAAGAGAAACATCTTGTTTTGAAGCAAGTGTGACTTTCATACTGTGCAACAGAAACAGGAAAAGACTAGGAGGGATTCAGAAGAATTTACAGGATAGGCCAGTTAATTTTTCAAGTACTGTAATTTATCACATTAATTAACCTTATTCCTCTCAAACACCACTCCTAAGTTACAGAGGTTTCATCCTCAGGGAGCCTGAATAACTCAAGGATATTCAGACAAGGGGTAGATCACACACCTGAGGCATCCCTGAAGTGCAGAGGGCATGGTGAGGTGTGAGAGCTGTGAGAGCCCAGAGCATCCTCCAGCCCAGAGGCTGGAGCTGCTCCTGCCAAAGCCACCACAAGCTGCAGCACCTGAACCAAGTCTGCAGCTCCTTGTTTCATAAAGCTTTATCACTAGCTCAGGGACAAGAGCAAGACACCTCCTGTATCAGTCTGGCATTTCCCACAGCTTCTCACTGTTCAAAACCACATCACTTCAAACTCCTCTTTGAGTTTAATTCAAGTATCTCAATAGATACAGTAAAAACAGGCACCTTCACAGGACACTTCATGTGGCTTGAAAATCAAATTTTCAGGAAGCACCTAGGTGATAGGAAACTGTTGTGTAAACTGAGTATGTTAAAATATACCTGTTTATTTTCAGGTGTATATATATATATATATATATATACCTAGTTTATTTTCAGGTATCAAAATAAGAAAGCTGAGTAAAAAATGGCTTGCACCAAACCAAGTAATTAATTCAGGAGCAAAACCCAGATATTCTGAGCTGCCTTTTCTCTTTTTATCTGCAGAGAAAAATTATTTTAGACTACATACTTTATGAAACCCTGCATTACATGAGCTAAATACCACAGTAAGCTTTTTACCACTTGACATTTTAATTTTCTGTCTTTGGTTCTGTTTTGTCATACTAAGTATGGCTGGTCCGAACATGAGTAGATACATGCTGGCATTTGCTTTTCTTCTGCTTTGCTGCAAGTTCTTCAGAATACTGAAACTAGACAATACTCATCAGCTAATGGCATATTTTGAACACAAATAAATTTAAAATAAGTGCATTTTTTGCAACACAACACAAAATATCATCAGCAGTATTTCCAACTGTAATCCCTTCATTTTTACTCCAGACTATCAGAGCACTTTGTACTAAAAGACAGGCTCTTACAAACATCCTGCCCTGTGAGAAGCTCCAGTGGAATCATTATGCCAATTAACCAAAAAAGGTATTATTCAATTACCCAACTCTGGGACATATTTTCTACTAATTCTACTAAAAAACAGGAAAATAAGTTCACAGATTCCAAATAATTTGTGCGAGATCTCACTCTAAGCAAGTGGTCAAGCTGAAAATAGAATGCTAAACTCTCAGCTGCCGGCCTCTTGCTGTAAACTCCTCAATACTACCTGCATAATACAAAGAAAAATAAAACACAGCATTGACTAGTTACAGGCATTTTCCAGCAACCTTGATTTATCTGAACAACCTCATGAAAGAGATATAGAATAAGAAAAAATTGAGTTTTCATCCTCCTCTGAATAGCTGTAAAGTTTTCTTTATCTCTAGTAAGGTTAAGCCTTCTGATTTTTAACTACCTATATTACAGCTTTGGATTAGTCAAAGGTATATTGTTACAACAGAGAGAAAGATGAGTGTTAAAACAGGCAATCAGATTTAAAAAGAGAAGGCTAAGACACACATTTATGTGTACACACTCAACATTATTTCAGAAAGTTAATTTTGCATTTAAATGCTTTCCTCAGTACTCTACCACTCAAGTTCATCTGGAGGGACTGTAGGACCTGAAGCAAAGAAAATTTTTTGTATAGCAGAAACAGAAAGTTGACAAGCACAGTGTGTGCAGCTTATTGCAAAAGAGAAACTAGAGGTAGCACTTTTTCAGACTGTGGGTCAATATTTGTATTTTATATACTTATTTTAAGGTAAAATTACAAATGCTATGCTTTGACTTCAGAAGAAACCACACAATGACTTGTATTACTCAAATTATTAGATAATCTTCTGTCACAATTGCTGCTCATATTGGAAGGAAGTTTTCTTACCTTTTTACTTTGTTTGCTGAGAGCCAACAGTGTCATCCCCTTAGTCAGTGTCAGCTACTCTTTTACTACACAGAAGGCAAGTAATAGCGAAACTGTGCTGATCTGCCTGCTTTCACTCTATATAGTGTCTATATTTATAGGCTTTTGCTTCTATCTGAATCTATATTTATCTGCTTTATCTGCCTACAGTGCATCTGCTTCTCGTACACACAGACATATATCCATACACGTGTGCACGCACACAGATATTCAGGCACATATAAACACACATACGGGCATACCCAGAATATGGGTGCTTACAGCAGCTTCTGTTCCACAGCAACATTTGTATAAATACAAACATATGCAGTGTACACAATATAAACCAAGGCATGCACGAAGAAAATCATCAGCTATTGCATGAATATGCCTTGCTGGCTTTGGGAAGGTTTATTATTCAGCAGGCTGCCTAGTCAAGAGGACTGTATACAATTAGTTTCCTTTACATTACTCTGCTGTTGTAGCTTTGCAAGCAGTAGCAATTTATGTTGTTATTTTTTTGGGAGTAATTTTTCCATGTAAGCATAGTTGGCACTGTTGTGAAATCACTGCCATCCTGTCAGGAGATGGATTCCCCTGTTGGTACCACTAACAGTTTCCCTCAGGCTAGTCATTAAAAGGCAAGAGTTAGGCCACCCTATGCCAGTTCAGGAGAGCATTCCCTAGAGGGAAGAAAGAAGGTACAACCTCAGATCCAGGTCGATTTGGCAATTTTAAGACCAAACATTCCTTAGGCTTTAAAAATAAACATAATTTTCCCTAATTAAGAGAGAATAAATGGAGGTATTCACCTTCACATGAGGAGAAACCATCATGCTCCACTTCCCTGTATCACCAGACAGAATTGCAGGTATTCTGTCCTATTACTTAGACTGGAGCTATATATCATCTCTACCTTTTTGGTTGCTGAGGAGGCTTCTGTTAATACAATGAGAGCTGCTAGGAGAGATGATGGAAGTGGAGTATGTGACAGTAAAGATCTCTGTGTTATCATAATGTGATAAAGCTTCCATCAGGCCAGTTATCTAACTAGATCATGGCATGTTTCTGCTTTACAACCTTAAATCATTACTTGATTAATTCACATCCTAGCATGTCCAAGGAGGAGGAGGAGTTTCCCCACTGCAAGAGCAAAGCCAGGCAATAAGTCATTGGGATTTATTTCTGTCCCCCTCATTGTAGGAGCTGCATTTTAGCTTCCCAGTTGCTCATAAGGCAATGAAAACAAACAGCTGATTTAATACATTACTTCTAGACTCTTCTGAAAGGGGCAGGAATCCTTAAGCCAAAAACTACTGGGTATAAAGGCTAAAGAAGTAAGATACAAAGAACCCTCTGGGTATCAAGGGCAGCTGAAGAAGACAGTCTTACCCATAATCCTTTCTAAATCCTGCAAAATTTAAAATAGGGTCAAACAACACATCCTGGCATTTTGCAGAAGTGAAAAACAATACTCAATTCTAAAAACCTAGTCTCCTCTGAAAACCAGGTAATAAGTACATTAGCTTAACAAATAAACAAATTATCATTAGGATGTGTTTTAAAACCCCAAACAAGTTATGTAACTCAAAATCAGAAAAAAAAAACTTCAACCCCTTAAGACTTTTTACATCAAGATCATGTTTGATAACTGAACCAGAAATACTATTACAAAATCAAAGACTTTTGGATAATGCTTTCATTCACTTGATCACACTGAAGAACAGCTACTCTAGTAATTTTATGCTTATCCAGTATTAAATGGTCCATTTGAAAGGGTTTTTATAAAATATACAGACAAGGTGTATTTAAATAGAATATATATACTTTTCCCACAGATCTTCTATGTATCTTCATTTAATTTCTTTTAGTCCTAAAATTCTCATTTCTCAGTTATTACACTGAACTGCAGCTACTGAACAAAACTGTTCATGCTTCCCTCACTGTTAAAGTTATTCTCACCCCAACTGCTGACACAGCCATCTCAAAATTTAAAAAAAAATATAATTCCATCATCTTAACTTACTGGTTTTTTAACTGCCCAGCTCAACTTAATCAGTAACAGGGGATCCACTCTATTTGAAAAATTTTGCTGTTTTGGTATCTACAAATAAAATACAAATTTTAAGAGAAACGATTTTTGGTTAGTTCCTACATTATCTAAGCACCATCAGTCTGGTGGGATCTGTTATGAAGCAGTTTAACATACTGCTAAAAAATACAGTTTGTGATTACTGTAATTACTCTACATTTATGATATCTTTAGCAGTGACCATTTAGCAACTAGTCCATTAATTTTTTTTCTCAGCAGGATATTTTATAGTTTCAGTGTGTTTAAGGCATTTCTAAATTGGAAAACATTATTTAATTATTCACATAGTGGCAGATTGATTAGAGAATATAGTTTTTCTTTGAGGGTGCCCTACAATGTGCCTTTATATATTTAAGAAAATATGCTAGCACTTCTTTGATGCACAAATGTACAAACTCCTACCTCATTTGTTCAGCATTCTTTGAAATGTTGTAGGTAGAACATAAAAGGAACCTGTTTAATGCAAACTCTCTCCTTTCTTATGACAAAGAGCGTGAATATTGCTGGAGTTTGAGAAATGTACCCTTCTCTGTGTATATATACATTGCACTGAAAAATATAGGCTGGGACAAATGTCTAATACATCTCACATTGCATAAATGAACTCAAAATCTGACATACATCTATCCCTCCTTAGGAATCGTCATTTCCCTCAAAAAAGGACTTATGTAATTTAATACTGATGCGACTCTACGGGTTTATAATCCAATATTACATTAGTATAACCATATATATGCATGAAGTTGATCTGGTTTAATTACTTTAGCAAAAATATCCATCCTTTCAAATACAGCAATTATATTAGCTAAAATCTATGCACATATTGGGCCTTAGTAGATGTCTGAGCCCTTCTAAGACAAAATGGCAAAGACCAGCTGTCCATTCCAATGTTTGCATTCCTCAACAATCTTAAAGAAGCTGAAACTGCCCAAAATATGTCAGTTTAAAAGTAAATAAATTACATGGGCCATGCACAAATGTGTTGAATCAGAATTTCAAGGACCAACAATAAGCATGTATATATTAGAAGAAAATATTTGGCCAATTTATCAACAGACAAACAGTAATGAGAAATTACAAAAGAGAATTCTTTCAATGAGTTCAGTGAGACAGATTCAACTGTAAGCCAACCAAGTTCATTTAACAGCTCTGCACAGAAGGGGCTGAAACCTCAACAGGAAGGACTGATCAATGTTGCCTTCTAACAAAAAAAGTCTTAAGCCTCAGATACACAGCTGCAACTTGGCACCCTCATAATCTCTTTATGCAGTAGAAGCTTTCATGTGGCCAGCAACACCTAAAGATGGAAACAGGGTAGGAGCTTCTGGTCCTTAATAACTCTTAAATACTCAGTGGTTCTATGAACACAGAAAACAGCCTTATTTTTCCTTAGAAGGCAGCAGGAAAAAGTTCTTGAGAAACAGAGGAAAACACAAAGAAAACTAAAAAGTGTTTAACTCTGTAGATAATTTTGACTAAAATAATGAATTACTTCAACAAATGCTGACAAAACCTTAAGCAACTGACTATCTTAATCCTACCACTGCTACTTAAATTGGTCATTTCAACTTTCCTGCAGAACTGTTGCAAATTATTTGTGTACTTACAAAAGGGAAGAAAAATATCCTACTCCCTGCTGCGAGCACTAAAAGCTATTGAGTAAGATTTTTGTAGATAATTATCTCAGAAAGTTTTCTTGGAGGCTCAGGATGGACCGAAGCAAATACCTGATGTGGGGTAGTAAAGAAGAAGATGTTTTCCCATGGAAGGATGAGAGGATGGGCACAAGTGGAAATATATGAAATTCTATTTAAACATGAAAGAAAAAAAAGGTGTTGGGGGTACTCAAACACTGGAATTGCTACTCAGAGAGGCTGTGGAAATCTCCAAAAACTAACTCGACATGGCACTCAGCAATGTGCTCCAGGTGAAGGTCCTTTGAGCTGAAGGATTAGGCTAGACTTTAGTGGTTCTGTGAAATCTTTGAGATGGGAATTTAGAACTTGGCTTTGCTGAGAAATATGAAGCTTGACTCCAGGCTGTACAGGTCAACAGAGCAGATGGCAGAAGTATAAGCATGCTTTTATAATACCTTCAGTAGCAGCAAAGGCACATCCTTCACCATGTATTTTGTTTGTGATAGCTGCTGGAGACTGATAGAGACTCAGGTCACCATCATCTATACACCTATCAGATCTCCCTATCTCTGAATGACATCTTGCTTTAGAGATCAGATCTTCATTCTGTGTTTCCACAGAGCCTAAAGACTCTTTGATGCATCTGATGTAAATATGTCCAAGAAGAAAGTAACAATTCTCCATACACATTCAAGCAGATACATTTTTCTAGGGTAATAGATACTTCTGCAAATTCAACCTGTGCATGAACAGACCTGAATCAACTGACTTACACCATAAAAACTAATATGCAAATTCTCAGCTACCCTAAATTCAGTTTCCAAAAAGTATAATGATACTATAAATACTATATAGTATATAAAAATATACATATAATGATATATTTATATATACCTATATATATGTATTATATAAATAATGATTTACAAGCCAAGATGAAACAGTGATACAATTCCTAAAAGTCTTAGAAGTATGTTTATTATTTTTTTATTTGTACGCCTAAGAACTAGACACAAGCAATTGCAGCACAAAAAGAGATCGAGCAGCAATCATTCAACTTAAGTGTCAAAGCCAGAAAGGCTGGCAAATACCAAACACCATGACCAGAAAACCTGAATCTGGAAAGCCATGACTGGATGTATATAGAGCTACCCACATTCTTAAGAATAAAAACCAGTCAAAAATGCCAAACCAATGAAAAGAAATTTAGCAAAGGCCAGTTTCCTCTCTCACTCTTGACATCCAGCGCTCTCATCTCCTCAGAAATACAGGGAAAAGTAATAAATGGTAAATATAATAACACAGTCAGCATCCTTTGGCCATTCTACCAGTCTAAAAGATTTAATTACAAAAGACAGTGTTCTGAGGCATATCAATCTTTAAAAGCTTTTACTAGAGCTCAACACTACTGAATTTTCAGCTGCTCGGGATTAAAACTAATTTACCTTCTTATGATTTCTGTAAGTATCTACAAGTGAGAATTTTCTCAGATGTGATTGCTAAAAGATGTGATAACGCTTTACAACAGCCAATTAGAAGAGATGCTTGGACAGCCAGTGTAACTTAAAAAGAGTTTTTATCATTATTATCCAATTCTATTTAAGGAAGAATTTGCATTTGGACTGTCCATCTTTTTCTTTCCACTCAGAACATACAGATTCCTTACACAGCCAGTAGGCCATACTTTTAAGAATGCTACTTCTGAAGGTTTAGAAAATGATTAATAAAGGTTTCAATAAATGCTTATTAGTTGTTATAAATGAGTGGAAGAAACCAATTGATGTTTATAATAACCTACAGATAGATCTGTGATGTGCTTACAAAACATGTAATACTTACCATCCATCTCAAAAATATTCTTAGAATGCTGATAAATCAACTATAAACTTCTATGAATTATTTAAAAAGTGTGTTATCAATATAAGTGTAGCTGGATAAACAATGCAAGGAAAAAGCTTGCATGGGGGCTATTTACTGTAGCTGTAAACACATGGAATACTTCATTGTGCAAAGACTTGAGTAACAGGCTTCTCCTTTCACAAGAATTAATCCTTCTCATCCCTCAGCTGGTGATTCAAATCTTATCTCCCCGTCTTGTACCTGCAGATACCTCAAACATGCAGGAAAACTGAGCAAATTATACGCACAGAGACATATGGGCCAGAAACCGCCAGAGCATCAGTAGGAAGTATAGCTTCAGATTTTCAAAACCTTGGAGAAAATTCCACCCTAAGGAATACCAGGGAGTATATATGTAAGGGAAATATGTGCATCTCCTTAAGGAACTTAACCAGTGAATGGATAAATATTATGAACACATGCAGGTGTTATCTAGATAACAATTTTTTTCCCCTTACCCCTGTGTAACCATAAATTATGAATTCTGCTGTTAAATCAGTAAGAATCCTTTCATATCAGTCAAATGACCTCACATTTAATTGAAAACAGAACCTGTCCTGAATGTCACATCAGTGAGAACACAACAAAATGGAATTCTCTTTTGAGGAGCCAGTGCAGAATTTCATGGCATATTAAGGAATCTTTTCTGACTGTGCTGACACTTTCACTAATTGATACATGCTAAATAGCACAGACAACTATTAGTCCTTGCTGTCCTTTATTTAAAAGAAATTTCCTGGTGACAAAAAAGGCCCATCCTGGAAGTTACACACTGTCAGGAAGTTTGCAGGAGGGAAATAAACATACTGAGTATTAATTCTTGAAAAAATATAAAAAATTAGTGTAGAATTGCTAAAAATGGGATTTCACCAACATTGGCACTAGAGCTTAATCTTCAGCAATGCAGTTCCTCATTCATATTTCTACAGAAATCATAGCTGTGCTTTAACAGGAATATCATATAATGACTGTTTTTAGTAGAAAGTATCAAGAGTATAATGCTCCAAGTATTCTATGTTTGCAGTTCTACAAAGAGAACAAGATTATCCATTTTTCATTGCTTATCCCCTAATTCTATTATTTTAGGGAGCCACGTGAACTATAATGTCTGAAATTCAAGCCAAACTTCCTATCTACCACCACTGAACTCAACTAGTGTGCTTCCACAGGTTTTCCCAGAAGCACAATTACAAAAGAGTGGCATGGTTACGCTCTAAGAAAATAGTGATAACATATTGGTTTGGAAAACATTGGCAGGAGAACACATCACTCCATGTCAGCTCTGGTCGTATCAGAGTAGCACATCACAAACACATTATAGTTCTGATGGGACGGCAATGAATACAGGAATGTATCACATTGAGTACAGGAAAAATCTAAAGGCATCATAGAAAACTGGAGAGAGTGATTATATAGGCTTGGGGGATACCACTAATTATGAAAAGGACGTTGCCAGCCAAAACTGAAATGGAAAGAACAAAGCCAACAATATGGTATTAATCACATGCTCTGTCTGTGTGTGATGCCAAATTATTCAAAGCACAGAATGTTCTTTAGTGACCTCACTTTAAATTACTTGAATGAACCTAGAATTTATGAAAATGAGAGATTAAAAACATTGATATCAACCAACCTTTGGGCCAAATCTTACTTATCTTATTGATGCAAGTAGGTCCACTGATTTTAATGGATGTAATTACTATTGACTCCAACAGAGCTACTTACAGAATCAGGAGAGCAGGATGTGACTCGTTGCATAACCAAGCTTCCCTGACCCCCATGAATGGTGCCAACTCATCATTTCTGATGCAATGTCCCCACTTTTCTGGTAATGGATCCCCATGAGCAGAAACAACTGTACACACCAAATTCCGTGACATTTTTCATGTGAGCACAGCACCAACTTGATTGAAATGAACCATTTTACTTTCTTCTTCAGAAGCAACAGATAGAACTCCCTGACACCTACAACTTCAAAGCATGGTTTTATTGTTAATTTCTCCAATTTCTTATGAATGAAACATCTGTGTGGGGCTGAAATTACACTTCTGCAAGGATCGCCTATTCTCTGATGTTTATTGTGTATTTGAAAAGGATAGTACAAACCAAACTGATTTACAGTCAGCCTCCTGGGCACAGGAATAGATTGCATCCAGTAGCAGGTTTCTAGCACTGGATGGTCCTTCTGAAGGAGATCAGACTTTTCCCATTCTCCCTGCATTCAGATTTAAATGCAGAGTCTCGTTTATGACCACACCAATTTTCTTCTGCAGTATCCCTTAGAACCATGGCAGAATGGAGGAGATTTGGGGGACAAAAAGACAGAATGCAAAAACCAGCATGACTGAGAGAAATAGAAGAGAGCTGCAGTTTTTGACATCTTAGGAGTGATGCTAAGGATGCCATCTTTCAGAGGCTTAGTCCTCTTTCTTCAGTCATATTGCTTCCATGCCAGAGGTGGGAACTATTAAATGTGTGAGATGGCACGACAGACATGAAAAACTCAAAAAAGCACTCTGGAACTCTTTTTTCAAGGACTTGAAGAGGCAGCAAACCAGTGTTTTACGGCAGTTAAATCCACTGGAATATACTATAAGCCAAGAATGTCTGCCTTCAACCCCAGTTTTCCACAATCCACTTTCTACAGCATATTCTGAATGGTTATTTATGGTAGGCACAAATTCCAGTGTCTTTCTTATTTCATTATAAAATTTAAGTTATCTCCATCATTCTCAAATTCCTTTGTGGTCAGCTGAGACAAGAACCACTCTGAAGATGTTCTGCTGCACTAGTTCTTACTCATCGTGGTGAGGAGTTATTCATTGCTCTCTGAAATTCCTCACTGGCTCCTGAACATAGTTACAGATTCAAAGATGACACAGATCTATATATTTAAGGACACAGAGTCCAGATACTTTAATTAAAAAAAAATGTGATCTTTCCTTGCAGAGCAAAACTCTGCATGTTGGACATTATGAAATTCTTCCTTTATAGAAATAATAGAACCAGTCTTAGGTCCTGTTATGTGCACACTTCTTAAACGATTATTATCTCAAGCACAGAGAATAATGGTTAATATTTCAGATTTTAAAATACAGTGCAGCCTCAATTATCCAAATTCAGTGAACCCAGACAAGGTTTTGCCCCTTGTCGTTTATTAATTAAATGGTAAATTGCTTCTATTACTAATTATTTCCACAGATCCATGGGCTTGCAGGGCATTCTGGTTACTGGTAAATGTGATTATCAAGCCCTATTCAGTGTTCTTCCTATGTTCTTTAGATAATTGAGATTCTGATGTACTCTAAAACCCATTTAAAATATTTTTTACAGTTTATTACTGGGAGGGCTTCCAGGTCTTGTAGGTCCTCCAGGGTAGAAGCATCCCCAAGATTGTGGGAGGTAGGAATTTTGACAAGCCAAAAGACTGGGAAATGTGTCAGCCAATATGTAACATAAAAGCAAAACTACTTTGTGAGCTCAATCTGACAAATTTCTCATCCCAGGAGTGTATTAGTTTGAATGAGTGACTTGCTAATAGGATGCTAGCAACTCAGATATTACACCAAACTTGCTCTTTTTGGAGACTGGTCTTTATTTAAGAGAAGTTTAAGCCTAAGAATCCTTTAGATGTCAGGAATCCTACAAAGGAGAAATGCTAACTAGAGAAGGTGGAGCAGATTAAAAAATGCTGTCTGAGAGATACTAAGGGTAGAGGTACAGAGCTGTACAGAGACCAGAAAAATGCAACAACTATGGATGAAACCATGAGAACTCTGTATCAAAAGAATATAAGCTGATAAAAATCAGATACCAAATATAGCAAAGAACTGCCTCAACAGTCAAAACAAGTCTGCTTGTCCCTCTGAATGGAGTATCTTAAACAGCCAAGACAAATGCATAAGGACCTCAATACAAAAACTAAGAGGAGAGCAAAATTTATTCAAAACAAACAAACAAACAAACAAACAAACAAACACCCCATATAAGACAAGTTCTGCAGCTGGAGAAGATGTTGTGCACTGCAATACTAGGGTCACTTCATAATAATCAGAGCAGAATGCACAGATGAGGGATTGTTGCTGTAAATTAAAATATATGTAAATAAAAGGAATAAGTAAAGATTAAAAGGTATCAAAAACCTCCATGGGTTTCAATTGTATGCCTAAAAAGAAAGAGAATGATATTAGAATAACACCATGGACCATACTACTAAAATGCTTATAGTGACTATGAAAAGCAAAACGGAATACTTCAGAGGCAGCAAAACTAAAGAAGAAGGAGCAACTTTGTTTTAGTGCTAAGATAAATAAACCTACTTTAATATGTGCATATTAAAGAACTACTTTGTAATAATGAACATAATGCAAGTAAATTCAGTTCTCTATAGGACTGAAAAAATAACAACAACATCCACTACAGCAATATACAATTTCAGGAACAAAATACCATTTAAAATAAGGAACAGAGAAAAAAGGAAATCAAAAACAAGCAGCTAAAGGTAAAATGTTTTAAGATGCTACTGTTAGAAGATATATTATCAGAGATTCACGTCTCTTACAAGTAACAGGAAAGCCTTTCCTTCAAGCAGCTATAACAATCCTGACCCCCAGTCGTCAGCCTCAATTATTTTGAGGAACATCTCAGCAGTTTGTCTGGCAGACACAGCAAATTACAGCCTGAGGTACTAAAGAGATCCCTAAACAGTTCAGATTTACCCGAATATGCTGGGTTGTAAACTGTCATAATTCGGTCGCCACTTCAGATGGAAAATCCTTTGCAAGAGGGCAAAAATCTCCAGGAGAAATGCATAATATGGTTCCTTTAAATGCAAGAACCTTGAAAGTTGTCCTGGAGTAAATAATTTCTACTTAGAACTCACAAAACAAATGTATAGCCATATGTGAAAACAAGAAAATAACAGCATTTTAAAAGCAAGCCAAGTGAAGGGATTTACTAGAAGCAAAAAGACACCATTAAAAATGGGAAGTTGGTTTCAAACACAGAAAGCAGAAAAAAAAATGTCTATTTTGTAGATTTTTTTTTTTAAAGAAAATGTTGAATAAGGCAGGCCTATGAAAATCTTGAGGAACAACTGTTTAAAGCCATAAATAACCTTTCTGGACACCTTACATAAAATCTGTTTCTGCCAACAGATGAGGTGGAAAAGGGTTGTTCAAAGCACAAAAATCCCAAATAAATTCCTTGCAGTTATGTTCACTGCAGAGTAGTTTTAAAAGGTTTACAAGTTAAATCCCTTCTCTGGAAGGGTAAATCTGAGAAAATGTGCAATGGAAAGAATAAATGGTTCCCATCTAACAGTTATAAAAGAAACTGTTATAAAGAAACTCAGTCATGAAAGCACTTAACTAATAACTCTTGCACAACAAAAGAACAGAAAGTGATTTAATGGCAATAGTAAAAAAGGGCTTTAGGAAGATCCACATAGATCACTTGGTCTATAGTCTATGCCATGGAAACTGGTAGGAATTATAATAAATAGTAACAGATACTTGAGCAGATAAAACAGGGAAGATACAACATGCATTTTTGCAGACTGAAATTTTGATTCACAAATCAATAGAGCTCTTAGAAGGAGGCAATGGGCTAAATGGTGCTAAAGTTTAAAAAATATGAAAACCCTCACCAAAGTAATTTTCTAAAAGAAAGTTATCATGACATAGGAGAAAAAAATACTAAATATTCATACAACAAAATAGGATTTAATTTAGCTATTGCTACACTGGAAAGACAGCATGGAATCCTTATGGATATACCTATGAAAGAACCAGCTCAATATTCAGAATTGATGACAAAATAGGAGAAAAACCCCTCGGGAATTATTAAGAAAGAACTAAAAAATAAAACTAAAATCATAATGACATCCTTCTAATAAAATCCATTGTAGACTCACATACTGAACACTCTATGTGGGTTTCAACTGTCAAGACAAAAGAGGAAATAAGCAGCCAGAAAGATGAAGAAAAGGGCACAAAAATGTTCAAAGCACAAAGCAACTTCTGTGCAAGGACAGATTAAAAAGAGTTGGGTTCTTTGCCCTGGAAAATAAATGACTGAGAGAAATATGAAGGAGCTTGATGAAATCATAACAAACAAGGACAAGGTGAACTGTTAATAATTGCTCCCTATTTCTCATCACATATTTCTAGAAAGCATCCAAAGAAGTTATCAAGCACCAGGTTTAAAGCAAACAAAAGGAAGTATGTTTTCACACAGTCTGTAATTAAATTGTGGAATTCATTGGCACAGGATGTTTTCGATGCCAAAAGGAAAAATGGTTTCAAAAAGCAACGAGACAAAATCAGAAAATACAGCTTAAGCTTTAACAGCCCTTTCCATCAGGGCTATTACACACAATGATGCAAAAGCAGGAAACACTACTCCACACTAAGAAACTCACATTTCTGAAGAGCAGAATAAACCAATCAGACGTGTATCAGACAGCAGCTAAGCTTCAACATGGCTAACACATAGATCACAGAGATTCTGGCTTCAAAATGAATTTATGGAGCACATGGATTATGGCTGCAAGTGATGATTTACTATTGCACTGACAACATACTAGACATTGATTAATATCCTTCCCCAGGTACAACCATAGTTAAATTGTATGTTAAAGCCAAAATGTTAAAAGTGAAACAGATAAATGTTTGGGAGAACAAGATATTCTTTCAGGAGACTTGTGATAGAGAGATACAATATATTTTCCTAACTGGATGAGATTCCAATAGGTGATATTAATTTCTAAGATGAAAACCATCAAACTTATGAAATTACCAGTGATGATACCCCCTTTGGTTCTAATGGCTGTTCAGCATTCACACTATGGAGTGATTTCTGTGGGAGCTGCACTTAGTCTATTGTGCCTCTTATGTTCAAAAATGCCTTTTAAAACCAAGCAAAAACATTCAGGTCACAGAGCAAAGCACGCAAAAGTATGAAAATATCAAAATGAAGTCTGTCACAACAGCTGTAGTGTTACAATACAATCTTCCATGTTATGATTGTATATTTTGTGCTCTGTATAATGGATAGCATCCAGGGAATGAGACTAATTCAAACACTCTTTTTTTTAATCCTCTCTGTTCAGTGTGTGGCCCCAAGCCTTGTTTACTGAGTGGCATCCAAGTCTTGCATGAAATAAGATGGGGTTTTGTTTCTGGATTTTCTGTGGTACTCATCAATATAGCATCTGAATATGTCAACAGTATTGCTGAATTAATCCTCACAATGTACCCTCAGATGTCTGGAATTATTTTAATTCCTCATTGATTAAAATTATTAGAGAAATTATGTGAATTTTTTGTGACCACACAGGAAGCCTGTATCAAAGACAGGAAGGAAATTTATATCTCTTCATTCTTAGGGGTGCTGAGCATCTCCTGAACTCATCTTACAGAAGGAGAAGTCCAAGAATTCTTGCTCTTCCATCAGACCTGCAGCTCATCTGTAGCATAAACCCCTCCAGTGGGGGTGGAATACCATGGACAGGGACCTCTTTCCTACCACACCATCTCTCTAATCCTGTGAATTAGGAGAAATGTCTCAAAGAATACATTGTAGCAAGATTTGCAGAGCCCTTGGAGGCATTCAGATCATTGGCACAATGAAGAGCAAAGTCATGACATTCTGTTGTTACAATCTTATGTAGAAATTTCTCCTCCTGATTTGCACTCTCTAGGATTCTTGCCCGCATGAGTTATTTAAAATTATATTTTTTTCTAAAAAGAATCAAGCAGGGGCAGTGGTATGGATGTAAGAAATCAACCATTGACACACAAACTGTTTCTGTAATGTTAAAGATTGCAATTTATAGTTGTGGTGTAGTTTGTGACTAGGAATGACAACTTTATGAAACACTCTTTATATACTGAACTTGTGTTCTAAGTACATGAAAACACATTAAAAAATAGCCTTATGTTCTGCTACCTTAAGGGTCTGTCTCACACCTACCACATCCAAGAAACTGAGAATAAAGCTCAGTGTCTGTTCCTCTATTGTGTTTCCTATTGTGCCTACATATTGCAGCATTTGTGGTCTGTAAGATCACACACTGTAGGAACAACTTTCAGTTCTCTGTGACAATAGGGTGAGCTGAGGACAGCCTGGCAATGTTTGGAGATGAATTTCCTGCCCTTTGTGGGTTTCAGTTAGACTCTTAGCATTATTTGAACTTTTGTGGTTTAATTTTCTTTGTCGTTGCTTTAATTCTAATGGCAGAAAACAGGAGACAAAACAACACCCCTCTGGAGGCAGCGAATCTCAGGATCTGAGGAGTAAATGGCCATGTTTTCTCCTTCTGGCATTTTAAGATAGATCAGCAAACAGGGAAAGGACACAGTAGGTCTGTAGAATCGCAAAGGGACATAGAGCTTCTTATTTTCTAGTAAAAGATACCAAAAGCCCTAGGATCTGTTGATGTTTAAGGGTCTTCTGAAGTAATTTCTTCCCACTAGCATATAATCACAACCACAGGCTCAGACACTGCCCACTACCATGGGGCAGAAGGTTGCTGCATGAAAGCTGCCCTTTTCTCTTCATGTTTGAAAAAGAATCATAAAATAACTCAATTCTAAAAATAAATAAGCCACTAATACAAATAACAAATTACTTTCCTGAGAGGAAGAACTGCCAGTTATGGGATAACAGTCACTAACTACTGCCAGGAGTTTTCTCAAATTCCAGGGAACATCAGCATGAGAGTTTTATTTAGGTCCACCTTGACTAACATATGTAGAAAGGAACATTTCTAATTCTTAATTTCCTCATTCTCTTGGGTGTCACAGCTTCCTAGCTTTTGCTTCTGTTTACAGTCATCTCTCAACATGTATTTCAGGAAAAGAAAAATCTAAATAAAGATCATAGCCTGTTCCATTATGTGCCCTTCCTCTTCTTCTTCTCCTCCTATCTTGCATTTGTGCAGTGTTGTGGCACCTATTAACTACCCATGTTTTCAGCATGACATTATACAAGGTGCAGGATGTACCACTGTGCCCTAAAAATATCAACAACTGCATTAGTCTCACAATAATTAATGGCAGGCATTATGCAAATGACAACTTTTTCACTGCAAAATAATGACATTTCTTCATTTTGAGCAGAGTTATGCAAAACACTGAATTGGGGATGATAAATCACACAGGAGAATTAAGAAAGCCATAACGTTCCTGCCCAGGCAGGCAGAAAGACAGACAGACCAACAATTTAGAACACATTGTTTGTTCTCAAACCGCTATTAAGAAATAAATAAAAGCATAGCCAGTCGGTCATTAGAACATATGTATAATTTAGTTTCCCCCTTTAGGCAACTGTGCATAAGGGAATGTTAAATTCTAGCAATCGAATTATTACAAGTCACAAGCAAATTTTTTTTATTAACCTTAATAAGTCATTCACTCAGAGACTACAGTCATCAGGCAAAAAAAATATATCACATGTCATTCTTTTACACATTAATGAATTTCTTATGCAAACATCACAATGTATAGCAATTACCACTGCTCAAAAAAGCCCCAAAGTCAGTTTCAATTTATTTTATTGCTTTTGTGCGTGGCCATTTCCTGTAGAGCTGTGCTCTCTACACCCATGTTTTAGGTACAAAATGAATGCAAGTAAGAAGAAGCTACTTCTCTGAAACGTTGCTGCACTTTTTCCTCTTTATTGTGAATACTGTTGGAAAAAGATATCGGTAAGACCTTCTTGTGAGCTTTACAAATCTTCTCAAAGGTAAAAAGCCAACAGTGACCAGAGCACCCTTCTTTCCCAATCCCTTTCTCCACTGCATGCTTCCCACCTCCTGGAAGAGCAACCCCACCCATCGTCCCAGTGCCTGCTGCAGGGAGCCTGTGCAGGTCAGTCTGTGAGCTCCCTGGAGCCACCATTCATTCCCACACTGAGGCTTCCCAGAGAGAGTGGGACTGGAGGGGAGCTCTGAACTCCCTCTACATACAGCACTCCTCCACTGCTCCTTACAGTGTCTCCTGATGAAGCGGAAGGAGCTCTAAGCTTTTAATAGTCAGCACTCCTGGATCTTTCTTTTTAGTGATTCCTGCTGGGAGAGTCTGATGTATCAAAGAGTTACAGTGATTAAAGCTGGAGAGACCTGCGGTATTTAATCATTTAGTCCATCCTCCCACCTGAGCTAGGGTATTCCTTATGCTATTTTTCCTGATGCTCTATGTAGTCTAACTTTAGGAGAGTGCCAAATAACTGGGCTCCCACCTCTTCCCTGAGGAGGTTATTCCACAGTGGCACACCATGAGATGGGAAATTTCCCAAGGTATTTGCTGTAATTTTACTTCTTTATGATTAGTTTTATTAAAAAGGCTTTAATTTTCAGACTTCCAATACTGCCATAAGATTTCATTTCTGTGTTAGTGTAGAGACTGAAACTGCACCAGATTTCCTCACATCCATAGCTCAGCATGACACTTAACAACACTGTCCACTGCAAAATAAAGCTGGATTTGGAGCACCTAAATCTTATCCAAAACCTCTTTTTATTCTTCATTGTGACTGCTGGCAAAAACTGATATGAAAAGGAATCCAGGACAGGACCTTTACAGCCAATGCAGTATTACCTCCCTTCTAGCCACATCAGCTGCTCTCCACAGGAAGCATTGGTGGCCATTCCAAACACACATAAAGCAGAGCATCAGCATGGATTACATATTCCCCACAATGAGGTTAAACTGCAGAGCTCTCGTGAATTCTAGTGAGGGGCATGGAGAGCCCACAATTCATGTGTCACAGTGAAGAGTAAATTCCAGCTTTAGCCGAACCAAAAGGAAGGACATCCATCCCTTTTTCTTCTCCCCAAATGTTAGGACCCTTGCCTCCAACAAAGACAACTACATCATTGCCACAGACATACAGAGAGCCCAAGAAAGAAAGGAAATAACTAGTGTCTTTGAAAGCAAAGTGGTAGCAGTTGACCACCCCCCTCCTACTATCTATTTCAGGACTTTTAGGATTCAGTGTAATTCACCCTGCCTTGGAACACTGCAAAAAACCCTCTACCTCCAGCCTCCCATCCGGAAGTTAATAACATTTTGCAGCTCTCCTTAAATAAAATCCAGCCCATCCTGGATCAATAAGACTGATGCCTATTTCCCTAATGGCAGCCGATTGCCATTTGCTATTCAAATCAGACTAGATAAATTACAGTACATGCCAAGGAACAGGCCAGTGAATTAAGACAGGCCTCCTGAGGACCAGTGATATTATTAATCTTTTAAGACACTATCATATTTCTTCTTGACAGTGTGCGTAGACTCTCAGACATGCTGCACTCAGATTGAAATATCAGCTGCTGCAAAAAATCAATAGCGTTAGAAACACAATAATTTTCTGTCTGCAGGGCCCCCAATAAGCAACACTTGTGCTTCTCCTGCTTTCCACATCTATGCTCCAAATGCATTTGTTTTAAAATCCAGGCCTCAATTCTGAATAGTCATTGTGGTGGACAAAGTTGCTTTTGTTGTTATCCTTTGCCACAGAAGCCACAAGTGTGCTTCTCGATAAGGTTGCGGTTCTCGGAGACAGCAGAAGGTTCTCCAAGGTCAGATACTCACCCAGTATATTTTACCCTTCTCCCCACACCTCCTGCCCAATCTCTTGCTCTCTCATTGAAGGCTTTATAAAGATAGATATTGCTAGAACTCCTGCTATCCCTAAGAAAAATGAAATGGGGACCTTGGACGTAAACTGAAAAAGGGAGACTGTACATGACAAGAAAGGAGAAAGCTTAAGGGATTTCTCTTCAGACTGGCAACCGATAGGGTTAATTCAAGCTATTTTGATCTCTTTAGACCTGTGAATGCATCCAACAGAGGCTCTGATAGTCAAGTAAGCTGTCCCTGGTTTCTCAACTACTCTTTATGCTGAAGGGGAGAAAGAGTCTACAACTGATAACTATTCCAAAAAGGGTATTTTATGATTTACGAGACAAGTAGGCTTAGGGAAAGATGTGCAGTTTGGGGGATTGGCAACAAGATGTTAAAATGAGGTTTCTCCTCACCCTTGACATGATATAGTTTAACTGTGGGGAAAATGAACAATTCTAAAACAGAACAAAATCCGAAGTCTCCACACAATTCTAAGCATGAGATTATTCTGCATATAGTTGTGTAAAAAAACCACAAAATGTACAGAAATGAACCAGAGCAGATAAATCAACTCCAGGCTGGCTAAGATGTAATTTGAGATTGCCAGATTTCTGGCATCCCAGGTCAACAGTGACCAGGAAAAGCTGATGAATGTCCCAGTAGGGTGAGAGGAGTGAAGCGATGAAATCATTCAAGTTACATCACAATTAGCAGTTGCCTTCTGCCCTTAAAACATTGTTAACAACACTGGCAGGACTGGACACCAAAAATATTAACTCTCCTCTGACTCTTGCAGAATTGTGAGGGCTTCAATTCAACTTCCATTTAAAAGCGGGGTAAGCATGACCCACGTGCAATATAAACATAGCCCCGCCTTCTGATGAATGCCAGAGTGACCTGGCTGATGGACACACAAGGCTGGCTGATATCAGCAAGGTGCTCATAGTAAATGGATGAGGAGCCACTCTGTGCATTTCTGGGGTATGCTTTACCTTCTCTACACTGAGCAGAAGACCTGGCTCCCCTCCTTCCTTGGGATTCTCAGCACCTCTCTCTCTGGTGCACGTAGTGACATGCTTATACAAATAGTGATCTGCCATCAGGCTTGCCGCTAAGGACAGGGTAAGGTTAATTAAGGCAGCCAGTGGATAAGCATTTTCTTCACTGGGACAGAAATACCAGGTCTTAAACTCTCAAACATTATTAAAAAAAAAAAAAAAAAAAAACAAAACAAAAAACCCTGGCAAAGTACCTTCAGATCTAGCCTCTGAAGTTTTCAATCTCTATGTCACCAGAAGTGACCAGAAAGCTCTCTTAATCAGCCTTTGTGCTGAAGAGAAAAGAGGGTGATATGATGAAATGAAGATATGCTGAAGTATTCCATCAGCACCACAGTGCAATTTTCCTGGAGCAAAGGAGGCTCAGGAAACACCTTAATGCTTTCTATAACTACCTGGAAGGAGGTTGTAGCAAGGTGGGGGCAGCCTCTCCTCCCATGCAAGTAGTGACACAAGAGGAAATGGCCTCAAGCTTGCACCACAGGAGGTTCAGATTGGACATCAGGAAGAATTACTTCACTTAAAGAGTGGCAAATCATTGGAACAGGCTTCCCAAGTAAGTGGTGGAGCTACCATCCATGGAAATGCTCAAGAAATGACTGAACGTGGTACTTAGTGCTATGGTCTAGTTGACATGGTGGTGTTTGGTCAAAGGTTGAACTTGGAGGTGTCTTCCAACTTAGCGATTCTATAATTTTTAATTAGAAAATTAGTTACTTCCCAGTATTTTGCACACATCTGAGGAACAGACTTGAGATTCACTCTTGCTCCTGATTCTCCATGAGTTGGACGTGATTCATGCACCTGAATGGAACTGCTCCCAGTATATACGAGTCTCAATCTACTTCCAACAGGTTTTGGTTGTGCCATGTGGGATCTAGAAATGTGCTGATAACACTTCAAAGTACTTGTGAAAATGTCATTGTGAGCCATGTGCATGTGGAGCTCAGCCTAAACTGAGGGGCTAATATGAGCACTGGCACAAAACTATGCGTGAGCAAGCGGTATGAGGGCTAAGGAGTAAATATGAACAGACAGCATCATGGGTGATGAAGGATGGGATTTGAGTCTTCTGCTTTTCCTCTCCAATTGCCAGATCACTCTTCTGCCTGCTGCTCCTCTTTCTCCTCCGGTCTCCTCCTATCTGTGCTACGTCCTCTAACTATAGATCATTGCTGCTTTGATTTTACACAGCAAAAATCATTAATTCACACAGTACTGTGGCTAACAGCAGCATAGTTTTGAAGAAGATGCCATGGTATCTAAGACAATGAACATACAACAATCACTGAATGATAAAGAGAAGAGAAATTCACTTTTTCAGAGCAGGTAAGGGACTATAATAATCTATACAGCCATGAACATTTTGAGTTGGGTCTTCTGACAAATTTCTATGTCAGTCCAAAGAATGTGGTGGTAGTGTAAAGCTACCCCAGAACCTGTGCCACAGCTATGCAGAAAGCCCCAAAGGTGTAGCTGGGCTGCAGTACAGCATCATGCAAAACTCCCCACATCAAAGCTTGTGAGAGCCATTATATTAAGGTTGCCCCATCTTTTTGTCTGTAAGCACACCAAACACCTGAGTATGAATTGAGGTCTTTGGAAAGATGGGAATTTCACATCACTGTATACTGTAACAAGGTGTTTCTACACTAAATTTGTACTCCACCTGCATGTATCTTCTTCCTCTTAGAAACTAACAGAATTTATTCTGATCAAGACAGACTAATTTCTTCTTTTCTTCTTAGGTACTGTCATAAGGTACCATATGCCTTCTTTTATCCTCACATTTTGAGAAGAAATAATTCCTGCAGCAACTGGCCATACAACTATTATTCAGGTTTCCCTGATACTTTTCCCCTGGGAAGCAAGACACCATTGGCTGTAGCAAGACCATGTAACTAGATGGACTTCTTCATGCTGAAAAATACACTTGGGATTTAAAAGAAGCTGTGCACATCTTCCTTCTGACATTTCTGTTTCAAAAGGAAAGGATTAGACGGAGGGTGAAAGCACACAAATAAAGTGTTAGGGCCATTGCTGCTGGTCAGAGCTGCTTCAGAGGAGATTCTCTAGACAGCCTCCTCCGGATAAATCCTGCTGGAACGGAATCTGCAGACTGTAATGTTTAAATACCATTCAGAAGTTAAAACAGTAGTGACAAACCCAGTTAGGTTTAAAGCCAGATTTCCATTGCAAAACACCCTGCATGCCATCCCTGCTGACAGGCAATGCCAGGCATTGCTGTCAGCCACAGGCTACAAAAGGAAGAGGAAGAAAGTAAATGTACCGCAAGTTTAAGGCACAGACACATACTGCTAACAACTGCTGTCTGATATCCTTCCTCACCCCCAGTCTCGGCCCCAAGACATTGCTCTGATCTTGCAGTACAGAGAGCTGGTCTGTGCACAGAAATCTGCCTACAGGCTACAGCTCCAGGACACCTAGAGAGCATTCACCTGCCCCCTGCTTGGCCCCTTCAGTTAGAGGTGTTCAACGAGCCCATTCTGTGAGGAGGTGGCAGCACTGGGATTATTGTCAAACTCCAGCTGTGATTTACAATAATCTACCAGCTCATTCTATAAAAACAAATGGAAACTGGGATTGCTTTTAGGGCAGAAGAGCTGGGAGAAAGTGGCAGTGTAAGAACTTCATTCCAGATGGGTGGAATAGAGAGTCTAAAGTGCAACTGAGATAGTAAGGAGTTGAGTGACTATATCACAAAAGAAGAAAAAGACAAAGATCTGTGTGGAAATGGTCAAAAGACAAAGAAGATGTAAAGGAAAAAGCAAAGAAAACTAAACGATAAGAAAATAATGTGAGATAAATAAGGATTTTGAGGTGGTTGGGGGAAGAAAACCTAATCAATGAAAAGATGTCAGGAAATCTAACCACACTGAATCCAACCACAGGTTAGGTGTGCCCTCTCTAAAAGATGGAGCTAGACAAAAGGCATGTTTCCTATTCTGGCCATTAGCATCTATATCTAGCAATAACCTGAGAACAAACAATTTTTGAGAGCTTTGTCAGCTATTCTTTCCACACTACAACAACAACCTCCCTGGCAAGGCCAAAAAAATAACTATTTCAAAACTTTGGATCTCTTCACCTCTTGGTAACAATCCAGCTCTGCTAAGGTCAGAGGTGAGAGGAAGTCACCGCTGTTCAGTCAGCTCTGTGAAATGAGCCTGGAAAAGGTAATGAACTTTTTCAGAACAATAGTCTCCACGGTACATTAAAAAGAAATTCTACCAACGCTCCCTGGCTGCACCCTTAATAACGGAGGTGGAGGGGAAGAAGGCTGGACATCAAAAGGTCAGGAGCATCTGAAATTCTCCCACTGATTTCAATGTGAGTTGGTGCAATGAGCTGCCACATGGCTGTGGGGGGTGAGCCATGCACCTGTGCAAGGCATGCTAAGCAGTGTGTTACAGGAAGCCATGGCCTCTTTCTTTGTCAAAAGAAACACTCCCTTCAAATCATGGCTGAATTTGCTAAGAGAGGTAGGAGGAAACATCTCCCACTGTGGCAGACCTGCTGCCTCTCTCACATGAGTAGCAATACGGTTTCTCACACTCACACAACTCCATCCTTGTGCTGGAACCTCCAGTGGAGGCACTCCCAGCTCAATTACAGGTTTGAATTATGAAATGACAGTAGCAATGGCTGGCTTTCCTTGAACCAGCATGTGTCACCAAAGCTGATGAGAAATATGTAAGAAAGAGACCCAGTTTAATTAGCCTGAATATTTTACAATGATTATACTCTATGAGAAAACCATCCCACATCTTGATTTGTCACCTGTCAGGCTGTTGTTCTTATCCACCACGATCCCTCCTTGCTTCTTCGTGTCATAAAAAACCAATGGTGAAAATGACAGACAGATGCAAACAAGATTTTGGTAATTACAACCCTGTGGCTGGTGGTTGTTTGAACATTGTTTTATTTCTTCCGATCAAACAAGTCCTTGGACTTCACAGCCCTAGAGCTTCAGACAGGGGTGAAGCTGATTATATTATGACATTACACTGCAGACTGGCAGATCAGACAAAGTGGATTTCACTCAGTAATTAAACTGCAGTATCTTTCGTCTAAAGTCCAGGACAGGATTAATCGAAAGGTAGCTCTTTATCATTGCGATTAGTGCTGGGATTTGAAGAGTGACTCCACAGATTTCTGATTTGATAGCTCGTCCTGGGTACCAGCTTATCGGGGACTGCACATCTGTCTGACTTGTAAAAATAGCATGAGGTCAAGATCTATTTGCCATTTCCTTTATTTTATTTTATTTGGAGGAAACTCAGATTGATTTAAATATTACAGTGTCCTTTGGCCTTCTGTGGGATTACAAAGATTTCCATTTATGACCTGCTAACATATAACCCTACCCTAAACTCCATTGTATCCAGAGAACAGACTCAACAATTTTCTTGGTACCTTTACATTTATTCTTCAAGGTCCAGGAAAATCCACCTGATTGTCAGAAACTAAACAGTACAGATTTTACATACAATAGCTTTCTAGCTGCTCTAAAGTGGTCTAGCAAAATAAGTTTCAAGCTTTCAAGGCACTCTGAAGATTTACTGGATGAAAACACAGTCTTAAGAATTTGGTTTTTTGTCAGCATTGTATAAAATCCTTATCATAAAATGTCAGCTAATGCTTTTTTTTTTTTTTCTCTTAAGTTTCCAATAAGCTTTCAATGCTTCTGCTTCTCCCCACAAGTCTCCTCACAATAAACACAGAGCTGGGAAAACTTTCTCAGTACAGCCAGACAGTTTCCTTATGCTGCTGGCTGGGAAAGCAGCACTCCTGGCACCTGCCCTGATTTACTCACTAGAGAAAAGAGAATTTCTACAAGTGAAAGCAAGGCAGGGAAAAGCAAGGGATATCTCTTTTTATTTTCTTCTGCAAGTAGTCATTCTGTTTAAGAAACAGAAAAATCAAGGTAAGACAAAGAAAAACACTACTTTTCTCCCTCCCATCAACAAAACACAGTTAGGAACTGACTAAAAATTCTGGAGATACTCTCTACTTAAAATCGCTTGCAGGCAGTGCTGTTTTGAATTACACTCTATGGAGAATACCCTGGTAAGAATCCCAACAGATTCCAAAAGTGTATGGGAGTGGTTTGGCATTTACCTTCAGGAACTCATATACATTTTTAGGTGCCTTTCAACAAGTTTTCACACCGTGGCAGTCACAAAAACTGATGTCCCACACGCCACTATTACCAGGTTCCAACTTTTCCCCAAAAAAGGCTGATAAAAAAAGAAATGTATTTGTGAAAACATCAATAAAAATTTCATTTGCAGCTTGAGATTTTTGAAAGACAAATACTTCTACTGAAAAATGAAATAATTTTTTTTTTGTGGAAAGAAGCTTAAAATCAAAAGTATTCTATCTGGAAGTCAATTCTCAGCATAGTTTCTTTAAAATTTTTAGCCTTCAAAAAAAAAGTCACAATTTACACTGCTTTGTTTCATCTACAGAATAGTCCTGTACCATATTCTGTACAATTCAGAATTGCTTGGGCCATCTGTACAAAAGGATAATTGCCACAATGTCCTTTGATATTTTGCCTATAGCAATGTTTCCTCTCATTTGTATGGATCTCTGATAATTATGAAGATCTAAAACAGGAGCAATCTCTTAATTTCTACCCATACATTTATTAGAGACAGACCCTAATTCTGTTGGAGGATTAGGTAATACTACAATCCAAATAAAAAACTGAACAATTCCCTAGGCAAACAAAGTATTTTATTTGCAGTTTTATTGTTATTGTTATTTTTGTAATGGAATTTACAGAGAAAAAAGCCAAATTATTCATAACCATTCATTTTAAGTCTTTAAAGCTATTTCACAGTTCTTGGAGTAATAGAAGACCCTCAGTATCATGCAGCCTTATTTCCACACAAGAAAGAACTTAGAATTCCACCCAACATTCCCATAGCAATTCTAATGACTGGTGTGTATGGGCCCATAACATTTACTAACAGTGATGATCCTAATTTAAGGAACTAAATTAAGCTTGCCAGCAGAATATCAAAAAATACACTGGAAATTTGTTTTAGTATGTACTTTCTCTGACCAAACACAAGCGGGGAGAAAAGAGAAAATCTAGCCAAGCAAGCAGGCAGAGGCACAGAAACATCACACAGATGAATGACAAACAGTGCATTTCTTGGTCAGCTAATAAAGACACAGATAAGTAATACCATTCCGAACAGTCTCAGGAATCTTTGTTTAAATGGCTAGATAAATATGTAATAAATTCTCACTGCTATACTTGTTCTTTGTAGAGGTGTGAAGGTGTGAATTTTATTCCTAGTCCTGCTGCTGATACTGCAGATACAGATTCAAATCGCATAAGGATTTCAAAGCTAGTATTCAGACCACTAAACTATTCCTCAGACCAAGCTGAAAACAAAATGCAAATGAACTACTGTGGATCCTGAGCTCATGCTGTTTCCCTCCTGCCTTTCAGAATTTTCCCCATTTTTCCTCTGAAAATTCCAAAGTTTTAAAAATATTATTAAACAATCAAAAAAGCACCAGCCTTTATATTTATATTTTTCATTTCTGAGTCTTTGCATTATGCTTTGATCATAAATTCAGTATCTTTTCTCCAATCACAAGGACTAGAAACTTATTTTCTAAACAAAAAACAAAGAACTTGACATTATCTGTTTACTTCAAGAGTAGAATCTTTAAGAAAAACATCAGCTATTATGACACTTTCAGTAAAACTGCAACCACTGCCAGTAAAGTGAAACATTAATCTAGGTGTGCACATCCTTCTGGTTTTCACATCATGCGTAAACACTGAAATTCCACAAAAAGAACCTTATAGTTGTGCATTGCTTTGGAGAAAAGCTGGATAGCATAACCCATCCATGACTTCACAAAGTGGTCAATCAGCAAGTGCTTCCCACTAGAAAGGAAAGGACACTTATATGCCAAATCCTGGCTTTGGTAACAGAGTGGTAAATTTCATATTAAAATAAACCAGGGTAAGATTTGTCCCAGTAAATACAACCAGAATTAATGTTATGTTTTACAGAGTTCCTAAACAACTACAAATTTATTCCACCTGGAAAATGGAGTAATACTTGTCTTGCAGCACGATGTTTTTTGAAATGAAATCACAGCTGAAAGCTTGGATAAGACTAGTTAGGAGAGGAAGAGAAATTCCCAGCCGTCAACATAAAAAGTGACTGCAATTGTTCCCCAAACTCTAAAGATGCTGCCAGCATCCAGTTCCTGGGCCATATGTTAGTAAGATCAAATCGACCCATAATCCTAACCAGGAGGTTCTGAGGGCTGAAACTGTGACTCACTCAGTCAGGATCTGTTTTTCTCAATTAAAGAAATAAGCATAACTACTTTCAGTCAAGTCACTCACACTCATGATGCATCTAGCCTCAAAAGATATTTAACATCATATATTAAGTATGTCAAGCATCATTCCATTAATAACACTTTGCACTTCTGTTCTGCTTTTTATGCCAGTAGACCAAAGCACTTTGTGATCATGAATTAATCAATGCTACCACCACCTGTGCACTGGAAGTAGTTGGCTGGCATCCACTTAATGACCCTAGATGATGGCTGGAGATGTGATCCTCATTTTCCTATCTTCTAAACCAAGCTTTAACCAGAAGACAAATCACCAAGTAATAACACAGGAATGATGGCTTCCCCAAATTCACCAAGTACTTAGCACAATTGAAATAAATCTGTCAGAGTAAACAGAGATCAGAAACTTTGCCTTTACCAAGGTAGAGCATATGAAAACCAGAACTATCAAAAATTAAAGAAAGAAAATGCACAGCTTGCAGCTTCCTAAATTAACATCAAGTTTGCCAGGATAACAGTTTCTTATTCCGCTCATGATCATTAGGCAGGTTTACATTGCCGCTCTCCTCTGCTGTGCTTAGAGCAAAAATGAGACTACCCATTGTGGAAGACTAAAAAAAATTGCAGTGTAAAATAAATAAAATTACCTTGCTATTTTCTAAGTTTGGTTCTAGGGTGGAGTTTCATGAAACTAAACCTGTCAGTGATGATTGTCAACAAAATATAGGTTTCTGCAAAAGGTTTAAATAGGACTGGCCATATTTAAAAGTTCCTCAGATTTCACCATCAAATAAATTTATTACTTCAAGTCCCTCTAAATAGAGCTCGTAGTCCTGAGCTCTAACTTTTGATTTGGTTTCTACTTAGTCAAAGAAACTGAAGTCAATGGAAGGTTTGCTAGAATAAGGACTGAGAAGAGAGTTTGCAAAATATATTACTCTTATTTTTACAGTAAAAAAATAGCTGCAGAAAAGTATCTGTGCCTGCAGTGGAAGAAAAAGGTTAAAACTTCACAGTGTTGCTTTTAATAAGGATTATGCCTTCAAAAAAGAAGACCCAGCAGATCAGACTGATCATATCTGCTTACTTGATATATAACCTTATGTTCCCAGCTTAGAAAATATAATGCCCATGGACTAGGACAAGATCAACTCACGCTATACACTATCTCAAATTTTAATCCAACTGTTTAAAACATATGCTATCCACCCTGAGTAAATTCAGATGATACACATTTTTCCTTTGTACTTCAGATTTTACCAAACTGCAGATGTTTAATACTTCCCTCTCATATCCTGCACAGATTTCAGTAATATGGACGTAAATTGTTTTTTACTTTCGTTTGATATGCCTTGCAATTAATACAGAGATTAAACAAAACGGTTCCATTTCCAAGAAACTTCTCTACGATCAGTAGGCATGAACTCATGCCAATCTGGGAACTCAAGTAATATTCATAACACTCCACAAATGTGCTGAGGGAGCTTTTAGACTGTCAGGTATAAACTATATGTTAATTATTCTTAAGCGCCCATCACACCCCCAGTACATGGTACAAGTAGAAAGAGCATTTAAAGGTAAAAATTTTGGCCTATGGGTTCACCTAAATTGCCAGAGGGTAACCAATGTTATCAAATTAGCATTAATGAAATCAAGTCCAACATTTCATCTAATAACTGCTTTAAAAGGATTTGTCCTAAAACACTCTATGGTAAGATTATCATCAATAAACCATACCCACAGATGTGGTTTCAAGTATATAAAGTTTGGGCTTAGAGCTCAAAGCACTTGCTTAAATGTAGCTTTCAAGTGCCATCCGAAAAGCACTTTGGCGCAATCACATCTGGACGTGGCTAGCAGATAGGACTCAGCACTTCTGAGATAAATGTCTTTTGGGAAAAGCAGCTGAAGGCCAGGAGATGTATCCTACAACATCTCACGTGGTCACAAACACCACACTTGAGCCTTTACTGTACACACAGTGCATGGCTACCTTTGCATCTACTCATTGCTTTCAGAACTTCTTATCCTCAACAAAATTTAAAAAAAGTCAGATTGCTTGTCTCTGGCTAAACATAAAAAAACCCACATTAATGAAAAACTCTGCTCACAAAGCTTCATTTTATGCCCTCCATGTCATAGTTAGAAAATTCATATTCTGTCTCTACAAATTAAACTGGCTGTAACGTATGCAAAATTTCCTCTGAACAAGGGAAAATTTGGAATTGTAAAAAGAACATCCCTTTTCAAGTTTTATAAATACACTGAGGTCAATCCTGACAGGAATTCACAAACAAAGTCCTGACTGAACAAATTGTGTTGGACTGCATTTCCCCTGACTCTTGAATTTTCCTTTCAAGATTATGTGATTGAATTTTTCAGACTAGATCCAGAGTCTACACTAGTCTCTTTCACGAGACAACAGATTTAACCCACTGATTTCAAATGTTTGCCCAAATGCTGCAGGAAGAAGGTATTATTTGCCCTAGTTCTTACCTTCTTTTTCACACACTGTGAAAGCTACCAAGAAGACATGCTGACATGAAGAGGCTTCTCTGAAAACCAGAAATACCTCCCTGTAAAACTCACACAATGCATTGTCAAATTTCAAAATATGAATTTAAAAACACGGAGACTTATCCATATTTATTCAAGATCTCACAGAGATGGTAAATATGATTAGACAGGGATTTGAAGATAAATTATATCATCTGCTTTCTCATCTTCACTACTCTAGAAGAAGAAGCCTAACACTGGTAGAAGCATTCAAACTGCAGCCAATATTCTTGTGACTCTACAGCTTCTCTTTATTTCGCCCCTACTTGCTTTTTTTTTGCTGGCAGTGTTGGCACTTTTCGATGACTGTATTTTCCCCAATATGGCCATTAAGAACAAGACTTTTGGTTTAGAGCACTGAAACACTCGGTAGGGCAATGGGCACCCACAGAGGAGACATGGGTTTGGATTGAAAGCAGCCTTGGGGACCTCGGTCAGTGGAGCACAGATATGCTATAAGCACAGGTTTATTGAAATGGGAGACTCCTCAAGCAGAGTGCTCCTGTTGAATTCTTGAGTGTTTTTCTTTCAGGGGCATTATATTGTCTCTGAATTCAACAAGAAATCAAATTAGGACTCCTGGGTTTCATTTCTGGCCTGCCACTTACCCATGATAAGATATGGGGCAAATCATTTAGCATAAATAAGCTTCAGTTTACAGAGCTGAAATACGGCACATGGGTACAGTAAGGCTGATGAAAAGTACCATAATGGTATTATGAAAGTGCCTTCTCCCAGATTTTTAAAATCCCTTATCAAAGGTTGTCTTAACCTGCCTTGCTCAATTTTAAAGCCTACTCACTTTCTTAAGAATATCTCTTTCAAAGGAAAAAAATTTCAACCATCTAAAGATTTCCTTGCAGACATTAGTACAAAACTTTAGAATAAGGCTACATATGGTGCAAGTCGACAAAAACAATTTAAGAAATTATTGCCTTTAAGTTCCAACATAGAATAGCATAATATGCTAGCATCTCTTTATATGTTTTTTCTGACTTTAGCTTATAGTTCTGTGTATGTGACAAAGAGCAGCCGCCTCCCTCTCCATCATCTCAGTCCCGTCCCAGGAGCTGTTCCCTTCCACATGGTTTGGTCTGTACTTGAACTCTGTCAAGCAAGTATTGGTACATGTGACTTTTTAAAAACAATGAAATTAACTTAAATTCAGTCTCTTAATGCCCGAATTAATGTTCACCAATACCTTGGGGATCAGATACAGCAGATTAGAAGTACTAAGGGGAGTCAGGCTACATCAATTAATACTTAAGACCAATAATTGCATATACAGCTAAATCCAGGAATAGTGTAAGGTACCCATGCTGAGACATACCCACTCACTGCTAATCTTTACACATTATGTATGTGGGAACCGAAAAGAGCTCATAAAATGTAAATGCAGACCATTTAGGGCCTAATACATAGTTGCATCCTAACAATTATGTGCCCAGAGAAGTCCATCCTCTCATAACCTGCAAACCATTGTGCTCCAGTACTCCCATTGCACACACAGAAACAAAAAAGACTAACATCTTTAGGGCAATGCCCTCTTTTTGATTACTAAGCTTGTGACAACATGCATAGAAGAATTTCAGATAACTTTTGAACCACTTAGTCTTCATCCAGACTTTATAATCTACGAACAGAAGTGATCCCTTATATAAGGAAGTATTTCAGATGCCTTTCTTTGTGACAAGCCAAATGACACTCTAAGTGCCTAATATTCTTCAGCTGACTGCCAAAGAAGTCCAAATGAGCATGGAGGTACCTGCACCACAAGAAACCAAATGCCAGCAACAAGATCCTTTGAGCCTGGCTTTCAGAAACTCTGAACATCTCCAGAAATTAATGAAATCCATATAACGTACAAGTGCTTAGCTCTTATGTGAACCAAAGATGCATAAAAAGCAGATTTCCAGAATTAACACACAATAATTGGGAGATCATGTTGTGAATTCATTAACAGTTTGTTAATTCAAACATTAACATCATAAGAATAGGGTAGGAGCCTTACTGCTCCTGAAGGTTTGGGCTTGGTTTTTTTTTAGGATGATGTCATCTCCCCAGCTAGAAATAATACAATGCTCAGACTGGCCATGAGGAAGTCTAATATAAAATACCCCTCTAGAGACAGCATGACTGCAGTCACAATTGGACTTCTGGTGCTACCAGGAAAACTTTCTGATTAGCTATTCTGCTGTGATAGCACACTCTGTACCTGCTTTAAGGCAAGAGAATTCTTCAGCAAACAGGACTGTCACTGATGGGTTTCTTTCAGCTTTTGTGAAAATTTTGCAATTGTTTCCTTTTCTCTTCACCAGTGTGCTTCCTCTCCTCTTCAGTGAAAAAAAGAAATCTGATTTTCACAGATGGAAAATTAAGTACTGCCAGGATGGTCAATATACCCAACAGCCATTCAAACTGGTCTGATAAACGAAAGCATTTAAATTGTTGCAACCAAAATAAGCGACAGAAGGTGGGAAAAGAAATGCATAATGATGCCAGCTACTAGGGTACTGTTTATGTTTTATCCTTTGGAGCATTACAAAGGACAGAACACAAACTATCACTAGCATTTTTGTATACCTTATTATCTGCACATTAAATCACAAGTGTGATATGCAAAATTTAGAAAGAGTAAAAATTACCTTAGCTTCTCCAAATGAAAATGCCAGGGCTGTCAACTGGTCATTCAAACCCACTGCCAGGAAAATTGCTCAGTAATATAAGATGGCCAAACCAAATCATGACACAATACAGTCACTTTACGTTAACTCCATTCTTTATGTGATATTTCCATGTTTGCAGGCCCCCCATGTTGGAAATACCAGACGTGAGATATACAAGATTACACAAATTAACAGAATCATCCTTCTCTTCTACATGTCACCCCAACCTCCAAGGGTCCAAATAGCAAAGACAAGACAAAGTAGCAGTAGAGGGAAGGTCTTCACAGCTGTCCTTTCTTTCCCCTTCACTAAGTGACTTTTCAGGGACTTTCCTGCATGTTAAGCATCTTTTTTGCATTGCTTAATATTGTTATTAATAATTCATATTTTTGTCTTTCTCCTCTCACTCTGACAACTTTTATTTTTAATCAATGGGCATGTGTCAAATTGCTTTGTTATTTATTTATAATGTAAGCTGACAAAAGAATGGGATATGTGGTATAAAGATGAGACAGTATTTCTTTCCTACAGCTGATATCCTCAGTAATGACTATGTGTCTTGTTCTAATCAGTAGGGTCCAAAAAACTAATTTTGCCACAAGTAATGGAGGATGCATTTAGTATATTTGTACAGCTGGATGTCTCTCCTCTGGCCCCACAGTCATGCATGGACATAAAAGTTGAAAATGTAGGTTTATTTGTATGCAGGCACATTGTCTTTGAGGAAGAAAAGGAGTGCACAAAGGTGTTAATAACAATGTGCCAAGTACTGATGTGCTTATTCAGACAACTGTATTACTAAGATCGGTGTTCTTTGTCCCCTGATGTATCAACAATTCTCACAAGTTGTTTATGGCAGAAACCTTCCGACTCTTTTCAGCTCACAAAGCCCAAACAGAATCACTAACTCACCCAAGACAGAATGGAATTCAGTGGCACAACGCCTGCTTCAGCCTCCCTTGCCAAATAACACATGGGAAACCCCTTGTGGCAGAATGCATGGGGAAAATGCATCACGAGGTACCTTCCCTCATAAAGCTGGGAGAACAATTAAATGTTTCCTCACAGAACATGTGAGAAGTAAGCTGTTGATTACAATTGGCTTCTATGTTACACACTTAGAATTTGACTCCTACACCCCTTTCATGCACACATATTTTACCTTGACTTCTACTTGAGAACTCAGTTTCCCTCTGGATTTATTATTGTTGAATGGTAAAAACATCTCTTAGCTCCAGCTGAATGGAATTCACTGTTGTGACTGCCTTGGTGTGTCCCAAGGCAGGAGGCAGCCCTGTCTGGACTGTGGAAATAGTTTGATGGAATTTGGGATTTTATTCTGCAGCAATGTTTGCCTGCTAGAAGCATATTGCCATACAGGGTGTGATTACTGTAAAATAAAATAAATCACAAAGCCGTGGCAGGGGGCTGGGGGAAGAATTAGACACTTTTAAATTTTTTTTGTTGTCTTTTTTTATATAAAAAGGCTACTGTGCCATGTGACTTTTAATTCACAGGAGGGTGTAGACTGAGGTTGTCTACTTAAAACTCTTCTTCCTGAAAAGCTCCTACTTCCCATTTTTCTATAGTCACCCCCACGTGTTGTGAGTAGGGGTGTGTTTGAACTTTTTATTTGCCTGCTGAGACTGTTGGTGCAATAAAGTGACATCCCTTTACATCCTGTTCCAAGCACAGTGTAATATCAGCAGAGATACCTGATGTAGCTCTGAAAGCCAAGCAAGCAAGGACATCAGAAATCTCAAAGCTACCAAATAGGCTAAACAGTGAATTTGAGGAGGCACACCAAATAAAGCAAGTTAGAGGATAAGGCTGTTAGAGAATTACGTCATTAGAACAATGGCTTGGAAGGGGGAAGGATTTACTTTGATTTTCAGAATAAACTGTCATAGTCCACACATACACATTTGCTTTTATTTTCAAGTTTGTTGGTGTTTCATTCTGTTCTAATTTATCCACTGTGGAAGGCAGAATAAAAACGGAAGTATTTTCTTTGATGTTATCGTAGCCTTAATACTTTCTTTCAATGCCTCCTTCACCATACACATCATGCTGAGAATAAGCATGGCATTCAAAGTGAGGATTGTCCCTCCTGATTTACAGCTCAGGGACAAAAGAAAGCAAATGTCTATTTCTTATGCTTAAAGACCAGTTGGTAACCAGATCTCCTCATCTTATGCCTTTTTTTTTTATACAGTTATTAGAGAATCCAGACTCCAGTGTGGACATAATGGAAGTGGTAAGTTCACCTATTTATCATGAACTCCATCAGTGAATTTTCCCTCTCTATCACTTAAGGGACCATTCAGATTTTGAGTGCCAGAGAAAAATATGTCCATTAAACACACTTTGAACAACAGAAATACAGTAAAATCAGGATAAATTTCAGTTATCATAACTAACTCCACTGTATAATCAGGGCTCAGGCCCACATGACATCTAGACAACTAAAGGAGAATGCTGTCCTGCATAGTATTGCCCTTATTCAGGGAGAGCTACTGAGCAGCCCAAAACTTCTGACACTGTTAGACAATTACTCTGTGATTTCTGACCTCAGAAGTCAAGTGCTCCCCTCATCAACCTTCCTCTCCCAGAAGAACCTCACAGAATTAGCTTTTATTTCCTTTTGTGTTACCAGTTAGGAATTGCATAAGCAAATAGAAAGAGAGGAGTGGTCTTGTCTAGTAGTCTCCACTTTGTGGATTTTAAAAGGCCAGAGGAAAATCCTCTGGGTGCACAGATGAGATGGGCTGTGAGACAATTGAAAACCAAGCAATTTTTAAATAAGGCTAGTGTGCTGGAAAGCACCAACTTTTCCTGGATATGAAATAATGCCCATTTTGTTCATTGTCTTTTTGTATCCTATTTCAGAACACAAAAGCAAAGATGTATATAATTTATTCTGTTGTTGTCGGGTTTTGTTTGTTTTTTTCCTTTGCTAGTTCAGGTTTTGTTTTTTTTTTTTCATATGAACCTGGCTTTATTTAGGGGTGAGATTTTTACAATGTGGAATACTGGTCTGTTTATCTAAAATGCATGGTAAACCACTCATTGACTTCCATGAATATAAAGTAATTGCTGACTCTTGAGAAGCTTACTCTAAAAAAAAAAAAAAAAAAGGCAAAACAAAATATAAATTTAAAATAATCATTGTCAGTCTGTGTTCAATGTTTATGGGTGGTTCTCTTTTCTCACCATAAATTTTTCATTTCCTACCAGTTGAATCTTTTACTTTTTTCCTTGATTTATATTATGCTTGACTAACAGATGTAGTTACAAACTGAACTGATACAAAAGTCTAAATGTCTAAAAGGGGAAAGGGATTGCCACAGATATTATTGTTACCTATTCAATACATACTGGTACACATATATCCATATGTTTACAATCTGCCAGTAACATGTAGTGAATGGAGTTCAAACCGTTGCTTCATGTGTATTCAGTCTAAAACCTACTAGAGATTAAGAAAGTAAAGGGAGGTTTGTCATGGTAAAGAAGGGAGAGACTACCTAAGATTACTCATTTAATGACTTGGATCTTGGGGTGACAAAGTTGAAACAATTGGATCATCTGAGGTTACACAGAGGCTGAAAGCAAAAAAATCAGCTTGAAGTCTATGGATATGCACGTGCTTCCAAGGACTATGGATCTTCTGATTCAAACTGAGAGGAAAAGGTTAGGGCATCTGATTTTTTTTTCCTCCTCAACTGCCACTTTATATGCTGTGTGGCCTGCTACATTTCTGTATCTCAATCTCCAAATCTTTAAATAGAAACTGTTAATTTGTACACAAACACCAACGCCTTGAGATGGTGTGATGAATTTTGCTGAAGTTCTTTTGCCATTGACTGAAGAGACTGGTGGTTTTCATGTAAAAAGTAATGGCACTACTTGCTGTCATGAAACCAAAGGAACTCTTATCTTTTCCTGTAGTCACTTTTCAAAGTATTTACTTTTGCTCTACAAGCCCGCCTCACAGCATGCACATTTTGAAATTAAGTATACTAAGAGGTAAGTCTCCTGATTATATTTATACCATGAGCCAAATTTAATCATGCCTTATACAGTGAGTAGACACTTTGACCTTCAAGAGATGCCAATCAAGAAAGAATTTGTCTCAGAACCTTCCTCTGCCAAAGTTTTCCACAATCTTGCTCATGTGTTCTACAGTAATACTTTCTTTTTCCCCTGTTCATTAACTATTAAAATAAAATATTCACATGACAGATTTTTGCCTCAGTTTTCCCACAGCAATCATATTTCCTCACCCAAGAGGATGTCAGGAAGCTTCATTAATTGTTTCTGAAACATTTACAACTTTTCATGGAAAAGGTAAAGCATCTGTCTCCTAAAGGAGAAAAATAATTTCCAAGTGGATGAAGTATCGTAGCTCTCCTAAAAGCACATGTACTTTAATTCTTCACTCCGAGATAAAGAATTCAAGACACAGACATTACAGTCAGTTTGTCAAGTTCATGTACATAATCTGAAGACCAGAGCTTGTGTCTTTTTCCCTCCAACTCCTCTTTAATCTCAAAACAGAGTTTCTTTGATGAAGTAGCTCTGTGGATGGTGACAGGCAAGACATTATATGAATTAAGCAAGTCACCCCACAAGTAACAGCATCAGTGAGGCTTGATTTCCTTTAGTTTGGGTTCTCTTCCTCTGTGACATTCTGGCCATGATTTACGTAGTCTTCCCAGATATGAGAGCCCTCTCCCACTTCTCCCTCCCACGCCGTTTTGCTCTCCACCCTGGCCAACACTCCCAGCTCCTCCAGCTCCCCCTTCCACAATGAAGGGCTGGCACCCGGCAAGCGCTCGGGAGGAGGAAGCACCAGACCCATGAAAGGTGACTGGCCCAGCTGGAAGGACAGCCCTGACACTGGGCTCAGGAGTTCACACTGCAGCCTCTCTTGCAGGCAGGAGTAATTTCTGCCTCTACCTCATTTCTGGTTTAAAAAAAAAAAACCTGTAGGAATTAGGCAGCTTCTCAATTTGTGCCAAGTTTCTTAAAACTAGATGGTTTTATGCTGACAAAGAAGGTCTCCTAGAAATGAGGCATCTTCTCATATCAGTAACTTAGGAGTGCAATCACCCCTTTACTTGTATTTTTCTGGATTCATGGATTGGTATAACAAGTTTTTTCAGGCCACAAAGGCTAGCCCATGAGAAATACAAAGCCCACTTAAAGTACAAAGAAATTACCAGCTGGCAGCAGCTCGCTTGAGCTCATCTTACACAAGAGTTTTTTTAAAATTTATTTTAAAGGCTGAATTAGAAGAATAGAAACTAAAAATGAAAACTTTGTAAGATTTCTAAACAAAAAATCTAATGTAAAAGCACCAGCAGTTGATGCAAACACAGAAACATACTAAAGAAACAAAAACAAAACCCTTGAGCTTTTATCACCAGGGATACACCATCACAGATGCCTTCCACAAATTTAAAGGCTGTATTGTCCCTTTCAGAGGGTAAATTTACTTTCTTTCTTTCTACACATTAGAACTGCAGCAGTATTTTAACACTAGGTGAACCTAATAATATAAAAATGATAAGTTGGGAATGAGGTCCACAGATATGCACTGAAATAGTTCTCTGCTGCCAACTGGAAAAATGGAGACTGAAGATGGTAGAGATTAGGGATATCTCAGGATTAGGGAAAGAAAAAAAACATGTCAGAAAGCTATACCTTCAGAATAGGAAGCCACTGGGAGTTTGGGGAAGATATGGAGCCACTGTTTGCTGAGAACCTGAATTAATGTACTAAGCCTCTGTAATGATCAACTCCAGTGAACATACCCAGTCTGAGATCCACTGCAGGAATGACTAGCATTGAGTTACACATCTGAAAGCAAGATGGCATCATACAAATATTACTTCGCCTTCATGGGTAACACAGGTCCTAAAGTCCTGTCTTCTAAACACAAACCAGATGAGCCCCATGGAAAATAAGGATCTATTTGGTTTCACTCGGTCACACTGAGATCCCCCCATCCTACTGCAGCTCTGTAGACCGCCAGTGCAGCACAGCACCACCTGTGCAGGATCCCTGCTGCCCCTGGGCTGGGGAGGAGTCATGGCCCTACACTGCAGGACAGCTGTGCTGCCCAAATGTCCCCACATTCCAAGTCCTTGCAGTCCTCTGCTGCCATGGGGCTGGGCCCATGCAGACTCCTTGGCTAACCTGGCTCGCAACCCAAAGAATGAAAATTCTTCTGACCACTCTGCAATGTGACCCTCATGCACAGCTCTTGTGTGCTGGGCCTGAAAGCAAACAGTACATTTGGGGATCCTTGGATTTATTTCAAAACAGATGAAGTCCTTTTCCAAAAGAAATAGGAACATTAAAGTCTTTGTAATGGAAACAGTGAGACATGGGTTTCAGACTGATCAAGCTGAAGCAGTCTTCAAGGCAATCCCTTGTCACAAACAAGCAATATTTTTGCAATCGCCCTGCAGCAGACCCCTGTGATATATTTTATTTCCTTTGCAAGTGGCATCAAATCATTTTCCAAAGTCAAATACATCTACCTTCCTTGCTTCTCTCTCTTGGGATTCTTTGAAGGAGAAGGAAAACATCAAGACTAGACTGTGTTGTGGGATTAAACATGTCAGGAGAGAAACAACAACAGAAAAAATTACAGGCATGATACATAATACAAAATAAATTGGGAAAAGTGTGAGAAAAAGAAAGAGCATAGCCAAATCATCTTAGCCATAGCTCCATAGAGCATAAATCCCCCCTATGATTTGCCCACTCACCACCCCTTGGCTTAGGATTCTGCTGTACTCTGTTTCACTACTGTCTATCATTCACAAACATAAAACCAGTGCTGCTTTGAGCTACTCTGCCTGATGATAAAAAGCCTTCCTACCCCCAACACCTGTCCTACTGCAGCACATAAATCCCAGGTAGATCTGCCATGCAGTATCACCTCTCCACAATACTTGAGCTTCTGTACCCCTGCATCTTTTATACATCTCATTTCAAACATCATTTTCTGAGGACTGACTCACACCACAACTTCCTTTATCTCTAAAAAGACAGGATAATCTGCCCTTTGTAGAAGCATCCATTTTGTCTGATTTCTATTCTTGGAATTTCATGATGTTACATCAATTCAGCATCACAGAAGAGTAGGTGAACTGGTGTGAGGGGGAAGATCCTAATGGAAAGAACAAATGCCTGCACAAAAGGACACCATCAACTGCCTCACATTTATTTATATTTCAGATGTCATTAGAACTTCTGAATGGCAGCTGCCATTCTATCTCTGACACTTCCCTATGTAGAGATATATGTGGTATTTCTCAGCATTTACTGCATCATTTATGCAACATGCTGAGTACAATCCTAAATGCATCCATTCTTTTGCTCTCCTTCAAAACTCCTGCCCCAATAATCTGAAACCTCCATCCCTGACCACCTTTCACATCCAAGGTTAAAGAAGCCCTCTGGAGCTTCTGTTTGTTTGCATTTTCCACATCTGCAGAGGGAAGGGATTGTATCACCTGAGTGAGACACGCAGAAAAGCAGCAGCACCTTTGTAATGAAAAGGTGAGCCTTCTGGGGAGAGAGGTCACATCCTTGTAGTGATGTGCAAAGAAATGCTAAAGCCTCATTACTACTCACAGCTGTAGGGAGATCTCCTTCAACTCAGCTGATAATTATGTGGAACAGAAGACCAGGACAACTAAGGCAATTTGCCTGAAAACAGGAGCAGGAAAGCAATCTTTCCTCTAAAAGTATCACAGATATTCACAGCTGGCTACAGTATTCTTCCAACTTAGTTCTCCAGCAAAACCCCATCTTTTAAACAAAAACAGAAAAAAATCTCCCTATTGCCTTCTTTTCTCCCAACTCCTCAAAAAGTTTTCCATCCTATTCAATCTTTTCATTTTAACTTTTCAAAATGTGTTTTAGCTGTTATGACTTGTTTTTCCAATTTTTATAAACTTTGCTCCAACCTGATGACTAATGGAAAAATGTTTTTACGGAAAAATTGAGAGCATGATGAACCAGATTCCATAACTCCTAGAAAAAAAACTTTTACATAAGATTATTGATCTATATTACTTTCTTATTCTTGTATTCATTAATTTAAAAATATGATTATGGTTATGAATCTGTTTTCTAATTGGACTAAATGCACTGAAATACTTTCATTGCAATCTAGATTTTAAAGACATTAATATTTAATGCTTGGGCAAAAAGAGCCATGCTCATTATATGCCCTTTTCTTGTTTCTTGCTACTAGCTAAAATTCTGATTAGTTATCCTCCTGATTTCCTTTTCCTTTATCTTGCCCTGAAGACCAGTACTCCAGTACTCAAATTAGAAGCCAAGAAGTTAGTGTCCCTGGTTTTTCCACTCTGGCAATACAAAAAGTCTTATTTTGTTAACTGATATAAGTTACTTGCCCCTGCAAGGATAACTCTTCAGACCTCTAGACACCATTTTATAGTCCTCTGTTATACCAAGACCAAATGTACTTAAGAGCACCCACAATAACGAAGTGCTCCCAGGACAAATTCAGTAAGTGCACCCCAGGGATTTTCAGCTGGATGGCTCAAGCTTAAGATCACAAAATTAGGGCCTAATGACGTTATTAATAATGAAGCATTGATATCCTCATCCTCATTCTCATTCTGAATTAGGATTTATGGCAGTGTGAGCAAAACCCAGTATAAATTACATCTGAAGTTATCAATACCTGCAGAAGAAATGAAAAAGTGCAGACATAGCTCCTTCACCACTGGAAGGCTGACTAGATTTCTTGGTCTACTCCACATTAAATGTGTGGCATAGCACAGACGTGACTAGAAACAGGTAATGGTGATGATATGATTTTCTTTCTTTGTTAATGACCTATGCATTGTTTTGCTTGAGGTATTCAACAATTTACTCCCTGTATTTCAGAAACATGCACTGAGTTGATTCAGTGTCTAGTGTTTCAACACTAGGATGCACTTCTCCTTCCTCTGTCTTTCCCATACAGGGTTCAGAAGGATCTGTAGAAGGATACATTAGTTATTCCTCTGTGTGGGAAACAGATGTGAAAAGAGTTTTGCAAATCTCTCAGCTCATCAATGGCCATGATGGAATTCAGCACAGGTCTCTACCTCCCAGCACTCTGCTTTAGCTGTGAAGCTTGCCTTGTTCTTCGTGAGGGATGGCTACTCTCAGCATACTAGCACTGTCCCTGCTCAACCTGCCATAAACATGATTAAAAATATATTTGTATTTGGACTCCAAAGTCCATTTTTTTTGCTGTTTTTCTGGTTTGTCTGGGAAACAGGATTTTTTTGCTTTGCAGAGTCTGAATAGGGAGCTGCACCTGTTAGCTCTGTGATACCTTAGGGCTCTTTAGTCAACCATCTGCTTTTCAAAATCTATTTGTTCTCTCTTGGGCAACCAAGAAGGCATAAAGTATGTTTTATCACCTCAATGCTGAAAGTGATCATTTACACTAGAAGAATATACCATGCCGGGTAGAATTTTGACTAAGGAAAAAAGAAGAAAATTTCTGGTGGAAGGCAGGGAGAGGCAAGAAGAGGAGGTAAAAGAGGAGTGAAGGGGGCTGAACAGAGAGGAGAGGAACAGGAATAAAACTTGCTTACAGGAAAAGTCAACTTGATATGCTCTACTGTGACCCAGGGACTTCCTATTATGTATTTCCATAGCATGCTTCTATATATCTGCAGAAATAAAAAGAATAAGATTTGACAATCTAAACTGAAAAAAGCTTTTTTTTCTCAGACACTTTTAAGTGACTGCTGGTCTGGAATTAGGGCTTGAAACACATGTTTTAAAGGAATGAAGTATCCTAGTACCACCCGAGGAACAGTTCCGGGCTTTGCATGCTTTTTCCACTAAGAGTAGACCAATGACTGATTCATACCTCCATTATATCACAATTGTGCTTTTATTTGGCACCCTCTCATCTCTTGCAAGTCACTTGCAGATGGTCTAGAAGCCACAGAACAAGCTGTGCTTCCTTTCCATGTCAGCCAACCCTATCTTATGGAATCCTTCCAGTTTGCTGCACACAAGGTACAAGGATACTTCTCCACAGATACCTCTCTTGACTCCAAAAACCCCCACTTTCTACAAGATTCTGTAGCTAGCCTTTCCATTAGCAAAAATAAAGAAATAATTTGTACTGCTTTCATCTCCCTTAGCTAGATAAGTTCACACAAGCCAACACAGGAAAGGAAATAAAGGGATTTAGTGGGGTTGTCCAGGGTCTCACACTGAACAACAGGGGGTCCAAAGGAAATACCTCTAAGACTTCCATAATGCTGTCGTGCCATTGCTTCGGGTTTTGCAGTCAGTGCTGATCACCCCGTCTCAAATAGGACAGAGGACAAACAAAAAGGTTTCTGAGAGTAAAAGACTCATTAAAACCCTCAAGAGCTTTTCATATGAGAAAAGTTTAGAAAGCATCAAAATGACAAACAAAGAAAATTGAATGTAGTGGAAGTGATATAAATACAACTGCACAGAGAAAATAAATCTGACTTCCCAAGAAAAGAGGGGATAGTCATTAAAAGGCAGAACACTAAAACCAATAAAAGAATTTTACTTTTTATTCACATGCCATAGTTTAAATTTGCAGTACTCGGAACCCAAAACCCCAGATGGGCCAAGATTTTATCAGTTCAATAAGGACTAATTATTGCAATAATAATAAGAAAGGCCTTTATAATAATAAATGTAATATAACTACAGAAATAGTTAGCATAATACTGAATAAACAGAATATCCACAATTATGGTACAATAAACTATGAGGACTGAAAACTGCCCATGTTTAAAGATATAAGTCAATTTTAATTTGATATCTATTAATGAGAAGTTACCCCTCTGTTAAAAGTTAAACCTTTATGGGGAACATGGCAATTTTTTTCTGCAGGATCTGATACTGGGTTCTGTGATGCTTTCTGTACGGCTTTCCAGAGCTGTGTCTCCAACACACATATGCCCCCATCAATCGAGTGTTCAGTTTGTTCACCACTCCTGAACACGGTCAGTACAATCAAAATAAAGCCCCTGTAAAATCAATGGAATATGTCTGCTCTTCAGGAATATATGCTGTTTACATTAACTTGGGAGAAATGAGATTGTTTTAGCCCTTACTTTCAATGCACATGATGAAGCGGAGAGAAGAAATGAGGAGCATTCTGTAGGTTTGATAAAAAATAGCAGTGTTACAGTTTGATTTGATAATTAAAGATGTGAGTAAGAGTCATATTTTAAGACAAAGCATTCTTAACCATCTATACATCTCCATCCCCTTTTTTAATATTAGAAAATGAAGTTTGCATGTGGAATAAAGAAAAATAAAATCCTCCATAAATTTGAGCCAGCTCCTGAAGAGTTAAATGAGCCTCCTGTGTTACAGATTTCTGTCAAGGGTTTTGTATCCGATATATAATTTTGGGTTTAATTATGAGGCCGCCTGTCTCACAGAGAAGCTGTTAAAAGAACTTTCCCCCTTTAAACAGCTGTCTACTTAAAGAAAAAGTAGAAGCTCAGATATATTGGAAACTTTCACCCATCAAACTTAACTAAAAGTGGTGAAATTTGGGAGGGAAAGGAGTAGGAAACAGGCAGGCAAACTGTAGACAGGAGGAAACAGAGTGGGTTCCCAAACATCTAATTTCCCTGGGGAGCTACACCTAGGGAAGCCATGGGGATGCAGACAGTCCCTAGGAGTCCCTTGCAAAAACTTCCTTCCCTGCAGCATCTCATAAGTCTTCCTCCAGTGAAATCAGCGTGGCAACACAAGCACATACAGGCAGTAAGTTCCTGCCCCACATTAAGCTGGTGTGTAGTCTCTTAGTTAGAGGCACTTCCATAAAAGCCAAGTAAACAAAGTAAAACTGGACCATATACTTTTTCCCCAACTTGTTTTGTTTCCTTGTCATACTATACCTCTGTGCTAACAGAAAAGCACACACTGCAGCCTGCCTAAAAGACTATCCTCACTTCCTCAACTTTCAGACAAAATATAGCTGTGAAACCAAAACACCAGTTTTACCGGAGACAGAGAAAAGTAGCAGTCCTGTAAACGACGGCAATCTAAAGCTTTAGAAGAAATATAGGCAGTAATGCACACATTCTTACCTGTACAAGTCTGCACCATCAGCCTTTGAGAGGTTTTTTTACATCTACTCTGTAACGATGCATTTTTTGAAAATGGTTCTAGTGCTCAGGAATGCCAAGAATTTAGGAAGAGAGCCACAGCTTAAGAGAGCAATTATTTGCCAGTAAATACTCAATTTGCTTGTCCTGTGATTTTTCTTCTCCTAACTCGCCCTCTCCATAATCCGTCTCTTGCTGCGTCATGAGCACAAGAAGTCTTTTCTTCATAGCAAAACACTTCAGTTTGCTATTTTGTTAGCATTAATTAAGAATTCCCTCTACTGGTCATTTTCTATACTCTTACAAATAGCACCTTGAGCCCCGGACATTAGAAGGCAATGAGTCAGTGTGTGGGATTCAGCCACCATTTATAAACACCTTCAACCACATTCACCCAGTTTACAATATTCAGGACATCTCAGCTGAATTACTGCTTTGTGTCCAGTTTGTATTCAGATGGGGGCCATATGTTCCTTCATGTATTAGAGCAGAGCTCATTAGCACTGCTCCAGTCACGCCACAGCAAACATTTTTTTTTCTATCTTGCCTACATTTTAACCTGATTAAAAACATTTTCTCCAGGGCAGGTTTCTGGAAAGGAACTGCTCAAATCCAAAGTACTGTTAAAAAGGATATGTGTCATTTTAAAATTAGTTTTAAATTAAAATTTGCTGCAAAACACCCAGTTGTTACTTAGGATTAAACTGCTTACTAAAAGCACCTTCTAAAAATACGGAAAAGTCTTCACAAAAACTCTGTTGCAGTAACCACAAGGGCTAAATATTCAGTGAGCATACAGACCTAGCTCTCCCATAAGGATTTAGGCACACAGCCTATTTTTAAAGAGGGTATGTATGTATGCATCTGTGCAAGCACCATCATACAAGTAGATTAACACCTTGCAATAATGGGGAGAGTGGGTGTAGTCAGAAATCTGGATGTGCAAATTGTATTTCCTAAGAAATTTTGTGTAGGCAAATCCCATTCTGCTCAATCAACAGTAGGCAGAGAAATACTATATTTGGAAAAAATTCATAAAATACAGAAGGAATGACTTGAATCACACACATTAATTGCTAAATGAAAATCTAGGTTTTGAAATACAAAACAGGAACACCCATATTGAGAGCAGAAGAAAAAAAAAGACACACCTGGGATTTAAGAGTATGATAAAGAATCCCTTTAAATCCATTTTAGGACAGAAATGAATCATCTATTAAAATCACCTTGGATCTGGCTACTTCTTACATAAGTGAAAACAACCTTTGGGCCCCAAATGGAAGATTAACATCACATCATACATGCTTCACTGTGTTTAGAAAGACTGTGTGCATTTCTTATGATGCAGTGATATTGCAGAAAACCAAGGAATTCCCAAAAATCCACACCATAGTATGATAAAATGCATTAACAATTCCTCATATATGAATAAGCATTTCAAAACAACATGTTCAGAGCACAAATTACATCAGAGGCATCAAAAAACCCCTAATAAAATGCATTTATGCTATGTATATCCTATGTATCTACTGCTAAGAAGCAGGCAAGTTAGAAACATACCAAAACTACTCAATCATCTTTAGGAACATTGTACACACACACATTGTACACATTTTCCTACAGAGCCACATGCCCAAACTGATTTTGAGTTCATGCTAAAAATTATTTAACTTTTCTCCCCATACACCTCAAACAGCAACAGAACAGCAGGACCCACAGGGTCCATTTTTCTGGGGCACTGAGCATCTTCTTCACAAAAGACATCACTCCCAAAATCCAAAATAGGATGGGGAAACAAACAGCGTGTGAAAGGTGAAAACCCCACTTCAAGAGCACTTCTCCCTTCTTTCCTAAAACTGATTTTCCTCTGACAGCTGTAAAACCATTCATAAATAATATATCCCATGGCTAACATACCTACCTACACAAGTGCCTTGGAAACAGGAGAACTTCCAAGAGCCTGGGTAGGGCCCATACTGGATGCTTTGAAGCAGGCAAGAGTTCACACAGGTTTCAAGAAGGCAGCAGTGGACGTGTTTCCCAATGCTCATTTGGGAGGGAAATACACTGAACTTCAGCTAAACAGAGCTACATGCTAATTGTACATAAGATTAACTATTTTCCCTTAGGCTTTGAATTACACTGACATAAATAAAGAGTTTCAGAATTAAACCTGACTATTGTCAAGTTTATGTTATGCATAATTTAAGAAGAGGGCAAAGAAGAGCAGATCAGTCTTTGGAGGTACTTTCAGGTTAGATTTTCAATATTTAGATGAGAATCTGAAAATGAAACTTTAAATCAACTGTAAACAAAATTAAAGTACATTAAAGAAAACGAAAGTGGCAAGTATAATTCTGCTGTTAAGGTAGAAAAGTGAAAAATAATTATGAACAAAAAGAAATTTAATTTTTATAAATAACTGAAAGCAAGCAGAGTTAGTCGTAATATTTTGTAATAAATAACTCTTTCTGAAAAAATGGATAAGGGCTTCCCAATTTTTTGTTGTCTGAAAATTACGTGCTTCCACATTAATATACTAATTTGCCTTTCCAGTGCAGAGCTTTTGAAAGAAGAGCTGACACACTTAATAGGGACAATTGGGTTAAAAGGGAATTTCCTGGATAAAGTCAGAACATAACAAATTCTTACTTATCCAGTGTAGTTAATGTAAAATTATACTCTTCTCAACAGGGACTGCATGGTGTAAGGCATATCTGGTTTGTTTAGGAGGTGCCCCCATTAATTGGAATTTTTTTTTTTTTTTTAATGCTCTAAGCAATCAGCCAGTAGAGCCAGACATTGTCCTCAGGTAACCTCACACAGCTGCCTCCAGTGCAAAACGCTGTCACTTCTCAGACTTCATACGCTGTGATCCGCTTCCTTCCTTCCTTCCTTGACTCTGCTCCCGGGGGGCTGCGAGCCCAGCCCAGCCCAGCCCAGCCCGCTCGCCCGGGGTCCCGGAGCCCCGGCTCGGCTGAGAGCGGCCCCGTCCCTTTAGGGCAGGAATCGCTCCCAAAGCCCAGTGACACAAAGCCGACTGCGTGGCCACTCCGCCGTTTGAACCTCGCGTTCCCCCCACAACTCGCAGCACTATTTGCTTTCACTTTCAAAGGTACTTTCATTACTCAAAGCTGGACCCAGGCGTTCTGCAGTGCTTTTTCTAGCACGGAAAATCTCTCTCGAAACAACTTAGTGCTTTCGTTTCTGTGTCACAAAGGCTCTCAGCACTACCATCCCCATCCCACCTCCACACTGGATTAACTCTCAGCATTATCTATGTAATGTTTATCACAACATTAGACACATATGAGCATCTTTACCCACTTAGAAATAAAGCAAACAGAACTCCAAACAATAAATTTAACGAAATTATTAATTTTGAGGAAAAGAGAAAAGCTAATTAAGCCCACATTTAGGAATGCTAACCAGGTAACATAAATGATTCAGCTGGTCCTGAGCTAAATTCAGCCTCTCAATACATTTTTTCCAGGTTAATTCCTACTGAAATCAACAAACTTCTGGACAGTCACACTGATACGAACCTGATCTACTAAAATCCCACAGATTTAGAAAGGTGTGATCATGCCCGAAACCTGCCCCAAGGCGGCAGTGCCTTAGGGAGGACTGACAGGACGATTAGTAAGAACCAGCTTGCTGCAGGAAGCTTTCCACTGGAAAGCTGTCTCCTGGCAGACACCAAGGTCTCCTGCAGCCGAGTGGGGAGAGAAAGGTTATCACTGTTCCCATTAGCAGTGTTAGGAAGCTAAGAAGGTACTTAGTGACATGTCTCTCAATCCAAGCACAGCATATGAACTTATTTTTTATTTTGCTCTCTGCACTGACGTGATATTTTCACTAAATAAACCTTGTCATCTATTTAGTAAAAAAATTATAATTATTCATTATAATATCATGGATCTTATAACCAATTTTCTGTACACATTCAACAATAGATTATTTCACAACACGGCAATATGATGTAACTTAGGTCAGGCGTGGAGGCGTAGTTTGTCGAGGCTGTTACTAAGTGACAAAGGAATTTAGGGCATCAGTGAAAAGGTTGCATTTGTTAACTGTTCATTTCCAAACAGTGGTGGCTTCAAGGGAGTTGCTTTTTTTTTTTTTTTTGGCTGGTTTCTTTTCATGGGATTTCCTGCCTACTTCTGCTGAAAGTTGCTGGAGAAGAGCTGGTTGGGTATTTTGTTGGAAGAATCATTCTGGGGAGATTTAACAAGCAGACATTACTGATGTAAAGTTCCAGCCTCTGCTATTTCACAAGCTTTTTGGGGTTTTTTTGTTTTGCTTTATACATCTCCATTTAGAGTTCATGCAGCACAGTTATTTCCAGTTCAAATATAAAAACCCACTAGGAAAAAACGTGTAATACTTTATCCTATCAGACTAATAATGCACAGCTTATGTGCCATTTAAATCAGAATTGCTTTCCCCCAGTGAACGGTGGATAAAATCTCTCTAGACTGCAGCAGATAGAACTGGAAACTTTGTCTTCATGTCTGTATCTGGGGCACACATGATCAGCCTGTGTGAACAAGGTTACAGCCAAACATGTAAATAAAAATGTATCAGGGACATTAGCATTTGCAGATATCACAGAAGCAGCTCTACATTGCTGCTCTGAAACAACCACTTTCACTCTACAGAGGTTATCAAAAACTCCAACTGAGCCAGGCTGGGCAAGCTCACTCACCATCCTGCAAGGGTGAGAGGAGCACACAGAAGTCTCCTCTGTTCCAAGAGCCCTACACAATAGGGAGAGAGATGTGGACATTTCCCAAAGCTGCTGCTGACAAGGTGTGCTTAGCAAGGACTGAAGAGGCCTGCTGCAATTGCCTGGAAGCATGTATAATGTTCTGGGGGATCTTCAGGACCGTACACTGTCAGGAAAATCTGGCGCTGCGGCATGGGCTGGGAACCCGACCCACAGGCACATGTTCCATACTCACCATCAGTTTCAGAGAAATCTCCAAAGTACCTCTGCAGCAGGAAAAGAGCATCCCCTTCCTTTGAAAGCTGGGGAATGTGGGCACAAGTATATTATTGACTTTTCCAAGGTTACTGAGCCAGACAGAAGCAGCCGGATCTTGGTCTGGTCTGCTGATCAGAGCCTTAATAACACTAAGCAATCCTCCCTCCAGCTTCAAGGCCACAACGTCTGCGGTTTAGTCTTTTCACAGAGGGCATAATCTGGGCCCTCGTAAGGATGTGCAAGACAGGAAAAAACCTCTTGTTTGATCTTCACAGGAAACCTTAGCCCTGAAGTAACCTTGAGGTAACAGAAATAATGAAAAACATGATTTTTACTTGCAAGTTTAACACACGAGGTTTGAAGGTCATCAGAGTGTTTTTGTCTCTAAAGTGAAAACTGGTGTTTTTACACTATACTTTCAGCACAGTGGTTTTAAATTATCTCTGCAAAGATGGATACAAGCAGTTTGTTTACCAGGTTAAGAACTGAGAAAAAAAAATCAACGAGATTTAAAACTCTCCTTGGCTTAATTACCCTTAACATTTTATTCACTTAATCAAAAAAAAAAAAAAAAAAAAAAAAAAAAAAAAAGCTTGGCTATTTTAACAGCAGAGTCAACCCAACTGGAAAATTCACCTCCTACAAGAAATTCTGAAAAGAAAACTCCAGATAGCACGATGCTAGAGAAATGCCTTCAGCTGCAGACAGAACTGTATTGTAACAAAATCTTGTATTTTGACTCCCTACCTCTCCTTCCCTCCAAAAGATGGGGAAAACTGTTGGATTTGAATAGTGGTTTAGATCAACTTTTTTCCACAGGAAAGGCTGCTGCATAGGATACAGACATACAGAATATATGCCTGTAAACTTATTTTGCAGACTACCTGCACAAATAAACACATAAAAGAAATTATGATAAAGTTGAGAGAGTGTGACTATTTCTTTAAAATTATTTTTCCCTTTCCTAATGCATGTTACTAAGTTATATAAGTAATTTTAAATTAATTTCAGAAACGGGGATTACTGGAGATCACTAATATTTTTTTTCAAAACATACAAGAAGGAACAGCAATGCTGGAAATGGATTGGAGCTGTGAGGTCCTCATTCTGCATCTTCATGGCACTTTTCTGGGGCCCCAGTGATCTTCTGTAACCACTGGGAAAAAGTGATTTTTATATCTAGAGATCAAAGGGGCAGGATCTGTTCTCTGAGGACACAAAGTCCTAATACACACTAAAACTAAATGCTCTTAAGTTGCTCACTGTAGGGAACTTGGAAAAGAGACTTTGTTTTGCACCATTTATAGTGCTCTGCAATCAAAAGGTTTTGGAAAAAACCAGAAAAACACATAAATAAGTTGAGAGAACTGTCCCAGACTTCATCCTAAATTGACATTATATAGAAAAATAATAAAATAGACATATATCTCTTTCATATCAAGCTTCCAGTTTTATTTAGTTCTATTTAAACACATATTTTGCTGTGGCAAACTATATTCTCTCTGATCTCTTAGACAGTGGGTTTCATGCATTCTTGCACATATTTGAACTTTTGATCGTTTTCCAAAATTTCACTGCTAGTATCCTAGGCACCCATCAGTGGGCAGTGATATGGGTCATTCTAGTTCAGAATTAAAAGGAGATGAGTGTGACTGATCCTTTTTCTCAAGGCCAAATCTTAGAACAAATCATCTGGAGAACTGCCAACAACTTCAATAAGACCAGAAATTGTCCCTACTGTTATCTAAAAAACTTCATGTGCTGTATGAGAAAATCAGGGTGCAAATTCTCCAGCCAGATTAAACTCATTCTCCTACAGAGTAGGAAAAGGATAATCAGACAAAAGAGCAAAGGGAGGGACTGCAGACTTTACTGATGCCTATATGCTATTGCTCATCAAATTCCAAAATAGATGGAGGAAAAGCAGGGAAATGTGAGCAGCACTGCATCCATTCTTTCTTAGAGGAAATACTACATTTTTTCAGCATAATTTAGAACAGGTTCTATTATCTAAATGATGTATATTATATGTAAATATAATATACAAATACACAGGGCTGTTCTTGTCTTAATCCTTTATGCTTTGCTCCTGGCAAAGAGTAAATGGAAGAAAATAAAGCTGGAATATAAACAACTTATGAAATTGTTTGTTTGTTTTTTGTTGTTGGTTTTTTGTTTTGTTTTTGTCACAAATTGACAGGACAAGGGGAAAAACCCATGCTTTTGTTCCCTTTTTTGAATTTCATGCTCTGGAAAGAGGTCAGAATGTCTACACAAGTATGCATGTGTGTGTATGTATGTCAGATTTACTAGAATGGCAAGGAAGAAAATGAGGTGATCTCAAAAGAAGCCAAGAATCTGGGACTTTGAATTGTCTGACTTCAACAGTGTTTCAAGGACTTGGAATGCGACAGATACTGGCATATTGTGCCTTGCTGTGAATGAGGGGTCGATTGAAGCTTTACAGCATCTCTGTTCCCAAACAGGAATAGCACAGCTCATGAGGCACATCTGAAAGCTCAGGATGTGATGGGGCATTCTTGACCCCTCCCTTTCTAGTGCAGTGCTTACCCCAACGAATGCCCGGCCTTTTACTGACCTTTAATTTCATAATAGGCTCATGTTGACAAAACACTTCAAAATGAGATCAACACAGATAGGTAGCTTGTGTTGTGATAGAGAAAAGAGTTTTCAAAACCAGGGGAACAGAGGAGATAAGCAGTAGTGGCATACATAATGGGAGCTACATGTTCAGCTGTTTGCATGTGGGGCTATCATCTTCAAGTACTGCATCATATTATCAAAGCATCTTTTTTCCTTTTTTTTCTTCTAAAAGCCTTTAAAACTTTGTGGGTGTTTGTTTCTTTTTATTTTTGATGGGGCTTTTTGTTGGTGGTGTTTTTTGAATTTTATTTTAACTACTCCTACATTCCACTCAGTTCTATTAGGCAGCCACCTCCGAGTCAAAAGACAAAGGCAGATGGAAGGTGGAAAAAGTTTGAGAGGAGAACCAGAACCAAAGTATTTTACATCTGAGCTTCAGACCTCATAAACATCCATTTTAGCAAAGTTACCTTGTCTCACTGCTCTTTAAATTTCAGGGCAAATACTTAGAGTGATAATTTAGCCACAGAATGTTTGTATTAAAGAGGGGCCTCCTGCTCTCAAGTTTCTATAGTTTACAACAAAGAGTTTATTAAACACAACTCTTTCTGTCTGACATTCAAATCCATCTCTGCAGCACACTCTCCTCTGGATTTGTGCCACCGAATGAAATGCTTTGGAAAAACAAAATAAACCAAAACCCTGCTGTGGAAACAGGACAAATCTAGTTTCACATCCCCTGCAGAGAGAGAAACAAGACGGAAGTAAAAAGCACCAAATGGAGCTCATAAAGCTTCACTCTGATCTCAGCCTCCACGTTCTGGCAGAAAGCGCTACCTAAGAGATGTGATCTGCTTCAAGTGAGAACAGCCTCTGATTGCATCGTGAGCACAAAAATATATTGTCTGTGAACAATTACCCTGAACAAACTCTGAATAAGGGAAATCTGACTACAGAATAAGGGGAAATGTGGTGGGAGGCAGGCTAATTGTCCCCCTCCCTTGCCAAGACCTTATCTTGCACGCCAGCCATCTGTAGTAGCTGTGCCTGCAACTACAGTTTTGTGGGCTATGCTGAACCTCCTTTCCACAAACTGAACCACAGTGAGGTGCAATCAGCCTTGCCCATCAAACACCATCCACCGTGGAAGGGAAGTGACTTCAGTGCTGTAAAAAAAACAAGTTTCTCACTTTATGTTCATATAATGACTGGTAGTTGGTCATTTTCCTTATAACATTCCATGAAGCAGTGCCTAAGTGGAAGGGAACTCATCCTAACCCACAGGTGCTATGGGGAGTCAGTGGGGCTGGTATTAAAATTCACTACTTCTTTCTCTTTCGGCATACCTACAAATAAAAAGTATTTATTTATTTGGAAGTCACTGCCCAAAATAGAAGCACATTCTGAACACTGTGAGACCACCATGACAGAAGGAGAAAAATGCACACCTGAGTACAGGCTTTCTGCACTCCTGGATCCTGATCACCTCTTTAATTACATTTTGAGGACAATCAGCAACTTAGAGAAAAAGTGAATGGCTGGTGAGGTCTCTTTTTCAGGTTTTTTGTTTTTTGTGGGTTTTTTTTTGTTTTTTTTTTTTTAATTGTTGTTTTCTACTTTTATACAGAATCCAGGCACACTTTGGCACATATACAGGCAGACAGTAAAGAAAAAGCACACGATGAGACACAGGGAGGCCACCTGGTGATCAACCAAGTGCTCACTTTGTTCATAAAACTATTCTGAAATTCAGGTAGGAAACAGTTTTTTCTGCACAAGAATACAGCAGAATGCTCTGCCCAAATATGGGAGTTTCTGTAACACAAAGCATTGCTGACAGCTTTCTTCTGAACCCCCTATGATCACATTCACTGCTGGGACTTTGAGTTGGTTTTATTAGTGTACTGGGCACTCTGCACATATTCATCACTGGGTTTTTACAGCAAGAACATCTCCTATGTCATATGACAGTCTCTGTTTTAGACTTATTCCTTCAGAAAGCAATGCTGTGCTTGTATTTCTCCTTTTTTTGTTAATTAATTCATTTGAGACTATTCCTTAAATTTTTATTTTAATGCATTTTTTGTGGGGATTTATTAGTGACTTTTAAAGCTGAATAAAACTGTCACTGATATAAAGTCTCTGTTACCATATGTGCATGAAACTGTTCGCACTATATGTGCACATGTATGTATGGATATCTGCATGTGTATGCGCGGATTAAAAAAAAAACAAACCAAAAAACCTTCCCAACAGCATCTTCCTCCCTCCTTCCTTCTCCATTCTGAGCAGGTTCCTGCTATCAACTGCTGGAGTGTGCTCACTCTACACCTAGAGCTATAATTATTTTGCTTTAATTTTACAAAACCTTTTGTTCCATTCCCACGAGCCCACCTGATCCTTATATTACACTTGCTCTATTAAAACACTCATGCAGAACAAAGCACAGTTGTACTGATTCATAAGTAACTCACCCCCCACCCCCTCTTTTTCTTTCTACTAGGCTCATGCATCTTACCACAGTTTCATGACACTGTCCCTGATACCACTCCATGGTCCCATTTTTGCCTGTTTTTCCTTTCCTTTAAACCATTATTTTTATGTGCTTAGAGTCCAATTACACCATTGTGTGCTGCTGTTTTGAATTGCTGTTGTTCTCAGTCATTTTATGTTACGGTCTTTGGCACAATCAATACAGTGCAGAGGGTGTTATGGAATTTATTTGTTGTAATCAGACTCTGGGATTCTTTATTACTATTATTATTGTTATTATTATTATTCATAGAGTACAAGCACTAGGGCTAGCCCTACACTTTCTCATGGCAAGCCAAAGGCCATTTGTGGCCAGCGTCTGACACCAGCCTCCCCTGTCTGCAGAAAAAGGGCCCAGTGGCAGCTCAGATCAAGATGATCACTATTATTTGGGCATGGCCTGCACAAACCACTAGTCCTTACAGAAGACCAAAAACACCAACAACACTTGTAATAGCATGTTCATGGAGGCACTGGTCATTTCAGATTTAAAAAAAACAAACCAACCTCTCATAAATTATTGCTGAAAAATGGAAGGACAGCCTGTCAGTAAAGACAGGAATAATAAAAGGGCTGTTTCATCTTCTTGTCTTGTACAACTTCCTTGAGCTGAGACAGCCTTCATTTTCTGGCTTATAAAGCACCAAGGATTTTGTTAGGACTAAGTAGCAGATAAATAATCATCATCCAGAACAGTGCATGTGAAGGCAGTGCTAGCAAGGAGCAAATAAAGCCAAGCTCCTGGTAGACACCTTCTAAAGATGGAGAGCAGGACATTTTGCAGTGTTCTACTGAACATCAGAGGGGGTAGATGAGTACAGGCCAAGCAAAGGGGTGAGAGAAGGCAACAAGAGGAAGGAAAACGGGGTGTGTTTATGTTTTTCTGGGTGACATGTGTAGCAATGATGAATACCAATGCTTTCTAGCAATTAAAGAGAATAATAGGAAAAAAAGGGGAATGTGGCAAGGCACAGAACAAACACATCTGTACAGGGTACAACCGAAAGTTGCAATTTTCCAAAGAATAACCATTCTGCACATTTTATGTAGCATGTCAAATCTATCAGATTTTTCTCTTATTAAATCATCATTCTACAGCAACAATCATTCTCTCAATCAATCCCCCGTGTTAACAACTCTTAGTAATGACTAACTTGGCAGGAACTGATGTTTACATATATTTTAAAGTCCTGAGCACTGTTCTGTATTTTTTGGATGTTAAATTTCCTTTACATTTTGTCTCTTATTTTTTAACCTGTTTTTAAAGGATGGATGCATTCAATTGGAAAATAAATTTTTGTGACACACACTCAGATTATCTTAGTTCAGGAAATTGGCAGTGGGATAAGAACAAAAGCATTCACCTCCTGATTGCTGATTCAAATCTAGCCCAAGTGAGATAGTCACAGAAGCTATAAGCCTCCCATGGTGGCTTTGTGATTTGAGATTATTTTTTATGAATCTCAATCCACTTTAGGCCAAGAAGCAGAATCGCAAATCCACTGCCTGAATGAGCATTAAGCGGCATCACTGCACACAGCAACAAGGGAGATGCCAAAAACCAAACTGGTTCTGGGGACAAACCTCCAACCTTATCCTAGGAAACAATCAAAAAGCAGGGTATTTTGCTCCACACAAACGTGGAGCAAAGGAAACGTATGTATCTACCTACCAGACAAAAAATACCGCCCGTAGTCACATCAGCTGGTTGTTGCAACATTTACTTGAGGCGTAAGTACGGGTTGTGTTGTCACTCTGTATCACTTGAGAACTGAGAGACAGGGAGGGCAGGAGGAGAGAACACAGCAATGGTTTTCTATCATAAGCCCTGAAGAAGAAGCAGCAAGTCCTTATACCTTAAAATTAAAAAACCCTCAGAGCTACTGAATCATTGGTCATTATTTGGTCCATTTTTCCTGCTTAGATAAAAGACACAAACGATGCATTTAATTTTGCAGAAGACCAAACCCAAGGAGGGCTGTGTTGCACTTTTTATTTTATTTGGGACACAACTGATTAACAAATCTATTAGCAAAGCCATTTCCCTAAACAAACATCCTATTGCACACAACAACATAGTGATGCTCCAGCATATTTCCCATGGCTCCTTCTTTTAGGGAGCATGAATCATTAAAATCACTTGGGAATTAGCTATTCCTGCTTCCTCCCTTAGATACATTTGCTAACCTGAGAGAGGCAAAGACCTCAGGACTCACGAGTATATTTCAGTTTTCCCACTGTCTGTGCTGAAATTGAGTCAGTGCAGATTCTACCTTCGTATCTGTACTCAGGTGCATCTCTGTTATGTTCCATTTCACATTTGTGATGTTTTTTTCCTTAGAAACAGGAAAAATGTACAGCTGACACACCATGTTTGCATGCAACTTGGAATTGTTCTTCAGTGGCTGTAGCTTGGACATGCACTTGACTATTCAAAGGGAAGTGGGATGAGAAAAAGAGCTGCCTTTCAAATGGCCAAGTATTGCTAATTTTACATTGGGAATTTCAGGAGCAAGTAGTTCAGAGTTTTCAGAGATATTACTGAAAGGATCCATGTACACAGTAAGAAAAAGCTGGTGGGAAAGTCCCCCATTTTCTCCTTCCCTTGTTCTTCATTAATTTTTTTCTCTTCCCTTTTTGACAAGAAGAAAAATGAAGACACTGACAAATAGAAAAAAAGAAAAAAAAAAGTATTGATTTGATGATCCCTGTCCAGAATAAAATTTTTGAGAAGGAGAAGCCTTACAGATTGTAAAGTATAGCTGTAAATACATACACATGTAAATGCTGCTATTACATGAAGTTCCAGTAAAATGTATAAAAATTCTAAATACACCTAAGCAGATAGACTAAGTACAGTTAAAAAATCAGCTGCTGGAAGAAGCTGGAGGAAGTAGACAAGCAATAGTAAAACTATTAAGAATTTGAAAAAAAAAAATCACATATTTTATATGAATTTAAACTTAGGATGTGACACAGAGAATGTTGATTTAATTTAGGAGTCGTAAGGTTAATAATGCTGATTCACTGGCAGAGAATTCAAATACATATTGCATCTTCCTAAACCTTTTAAATTATTTTGAGTATGTTTGGGAAGGCTCTGGAATGAGCCAACTTGTCAAGGGAACCTGTATCTAAGTGAAAGCCAGTGCTCAGTACGTGACTCAAAATCATAAATTACGAGATGCATTAGTCCAGCAGAGCAAGGAACCACTATTTTAGGGAATATAAAAAGAAATAATTTTCAGAATATGCAGTATACAACTTCAGCTCTCATTTAACATGAGTTTTTAGGGACATAGGCTACACTTCAGGAAAGCCCTTGTGGACTTGCTCAGTGTTTTCAGGAAAGCTGAAAGGACCAGGAATCAGAGAGAGCTCAGATCTAAGTCTGTTTCATTGTGCGTTACCTATTGTGAGGAAAAAGGCAGCACTAGGCAAGCCCAGGTGCTGGAGCTGCACACAGGCCCACATTGATATGCTGAGCACTATGCTGTGCCCCAGTATGCTCTTCAAACTGATTTTAAGTGATTGATCATTTTGATCTCTGATTCTGGACTCTTGGAATTCCTGGTCTCTGTGGAAGGTCAGATTCTTACTCAGAGCTGGTTTAACTTGACAGGTGACACATTGGGCTTCAAGCACGGCATTTAACCAGCACATAGGCTGGAACCAGAGCATCACTTTGTACCTCATCACAGTGACCTGCAAGCTGAGAGCCTTTAACAAGAGTCAGAGGACACAAACGTTTACTGTGACATTCCCAAGACAATGTGTTCACAAGTATGGAGAACAACACAACAGTAAATAAAACCTGTTCAGTTATTTTCTACAGAAAGTCGTCTCAGGTGAAGAAAGACTACCTCAAGTGAAGATGTCATCACTTTTACATGCCAGATTTGGCCTTCACATGGTATGTGAACCTACAGCAAGATTTGAATTTTACAATTAGCTTCACAAGCTCCAATTAGTTTCTCAAGCTGCACAGAAAGCAGAGGAAACTCAATAGTAAGACAAGAGTGAGCTTTTGAAAAAACATTATAGGGAATAATTGTGCTCTGGAGAATTTATTTATTTACTAATGCAAACAGTACACACTGAGATAACATCTGGCAGTGTTTATTACATTGAAACCCAATCAATACTTCTGTCTACTACAATATCTGTCCACAAAATAGTCATTCCTCCTGGCACCCACAAGAAATACTCAACTATCTATTACAGTAGCCTTTGTCAGCAAAAACAAGGTTGACACCCTAATTCTTCTTTTAGAAAGAATTAGATGTACCTAGATACAAGAATGATGGTGGAAAACTGGAGAGAGAGATGCAGTTTGTGGCATCACAAAGAACATTAGAAATTAATAAAATCATAGAAATGAAATTTCAAACCTATGAAAGGTTTCGGGTTGGAAGTGACCTTCAGAATGACATTGTTCCATCTTGTTCCCCATGCCATGGGGAGTGATACTTTCCACTAAAACAGGTTGCTCAAAGTCCTGTCCAGCCTGGCCTTAAACACTTCCAGGGATGAGGCACCCACAACTTCTCTGAACAACATCCTTAAAGAATTTCAAAAAGCAAGTCTTAGATCTTTTTTCTTGTGCCTCAGGGGAGCAAAGTGGTCATTGGAAAGTTGAACCTGAGTCAGCAGTGCCCTGGAGCCAGGAGGGGCAACCCTGTCCTGGGGGGCATCAGGCACAGCATCACAGCCAGGCAAGGGAGGGGATTGTCCTGCTCTGCTCTGAGCTGGGGCAGCCTCACCTCCAGTGCTGGGGGCAGCTCTGGGGCCACAATAGAAGATGGAGAAGGGCCTTGAGGGGGAGCTGTGTGAGGAGGGGCTGAGGGCACTTGGTCTGTTCAGCCTGGAGGAGACTGAGGGGGGAGCTCCGTGCAGTTACAGCTTCCTTGTGAGGGTGAGAGCAGGGGCAGGCACTGATCTCTGCAGTGACCAGTGACAGGAATGGAGGGAGTGGCCTGAAGTTGTGTCAGGGGACATTCAGGTTAAGTATTAGAAAAAGTTTCTCCACACAGGGCGTGGCTGGGCACTGGAACAGGCTCCCCAGGGAAGTAGCCACAGCACCAAACCTGGCAGAGCCCAAGAGGCATTTGGGCAATGGTCTTGGACACATGGTGTGACTCTTGGAGTGTCCTGTGCAGGACCAGGAGTTGAACTTGATGATCCTTGTGTGTCCCTTCCAACTCAGGACAGTCTATGATTCTCTGAGTACTTTTGCTAGTGAACTGCTAGGCCTTTTGAGGCATTTTAAAGCAATAAGTAAAGGGAGAAAATTTGACTTTTCGTTTCCTTTTGAAGTCAGGATTCAAAAAGAAGTGATACTGAACCTTTCCACAAAATTAAAAGTCCAAAAATAAATTTGTTTTGAAAGTTCTGTGTATTAGAATTTCCATGTAAGCCTTTTCATTTTTTGCTATTTCTGTATTTGCATTATAGCACATTGCAGTATTGCACACTGCTGTAGAAAAACTAGCAGTGTTTCATGCAATGAGAAAAGTCACTAAGCATTAGCTTAGTTCTTACTGAACCTTCACCTTTCTGAAATTTAAGTGCCTCTTGCAGTCTAACAAACAGATTGACGTGCAATAAGATATGCATTACTACTTACTTATCACAAAATTAAGCAAAAAATAACAAAGTCACACCAAAAAATCAATACTATTATTTTTCCTCCTCACAATTTTAATTGCTATAATTTTGCTTTTGTTGAAACAGTCATTTCCAAAAAAAATTATATGTATGATTAATGTGACTATCGTACATTTGCCCCTGTTTAATTTCACATTTTGCTGGTTCATTGTTCAAGGCATTTCTGTTTGTACAGGACCTAGAGGTGAAACAAGACCTGTGCCACACCAAGTCCTGAGGCACAGGCTACGTTCAGAAGTTAGTGTGGTGATATGTTACCTTTTCCCCATAAAAACTTCCCTTTGACAAGATAACTGAGATTGTAGTTAAGAAATGGGGAGAGCTGGGAGAAGAGGGGACACAATTTCTTTTCATCTCTCCTGGCCTAGATCTACTCGGCAGAGGAGAGCACATTTTAATTTAGACTGGTATCCTGAGCAGCCACTAAATGCCATTATATGATGCCTGTTTCTATAATTTGTGTTTGGTAAGATTTGCACTAGGATTTCTTCTTAAGCTTCTTACTATTTCTTGCCCTCCACACCAATAATGTCTTACTAGAACCTAGAAGTCCTAATGGCATGGCCATTAAGAATGAACTGGGGAAGAATTATAAGAATAGTGCTATATTGGCAAAGTGGTGAAAGAAAACAAAACCTGACCTTCCAAGCGCTGGAACTGGTGAAAATCCCACTAAAGTAAATGGAGTCTCTATTTAAAGTGCAACAGTACCACCCCAACTGCTATCCATTTAGCCACATGAATTTGTGCTACACTTATAAATACACAGAATATTTGACCTAGCTTCAAGTGAGAAGATAGAGATTTCAAAAGTTCAGAACAAGCTCCACTTCTATATTTAAAGAAACACAGGACAAATGCAGACTGGGTTCTGAAAGTTCTCAACACTGAGCAAGATCAGCACCGGAGTTTCCATTTGCATATCAGTGATGCAGAGGAATAAAAAGGCCAAACTGGGACAGAGACTGGGACTTTTACACCTGGATTCAGGGCAAGCAAGAGGCAACTCCAGTTCAGTGAAGAACTGGTTTGTCTGAACTGTATATGAAATCTTCCAGTTCCTCATCAACTCCACAAACTGAACAACTGTTCTGTAAGTTGGTTTTAAAATTGAGATAGATAAAATGGGGGAAGGGAATAATTTCTAACCAGTATAGTCTTGTAACCTTTCATAAAAGAACTCCAAAGCACCGGAAAATAGGAATAAATCCAAAATAAACCTTCATTTAACCACTACTGGGCACAAACACACATGCGACAAATTTTATGTCACTTTGGTATTAAAACAGGATAAATCTAGTTGTACCAAGGAAAAAAAAAAGGGGGCTCTCTAAAGAAAGCAGGATGTATTTATTTTACCATCTTTTTAACCAAAAGGTAAAACCTTTTCCTCTCCATCAGTTAAGGAAAGCCCTGCATTTCCAGCAGGACATCAGCCAGAGCAGTTGGTGTCTGTTCCTCACCTGGGGCAGGACTTTTGGAAAGGGGGAAAAGATGAATACATAAATGCATCAAACATACCATAACCCAAGCCATGTAAAGGCCCAGCTCAGGCACATATACTTGCAATGATTCCTGTCTCTACTGAAAGGAATATGGAAGAACCCCAGGGATGTTTTTCAGGCCAGGACTTCCTTCTTTATCTGTAAAATAAGTGATCAGAAAATGGAGGCACTTCATCCAGAAATGGTGTGCAGAGATCTGGCACGGAGCACAGGTGATAATTATGTTTGCATAACCTCTTTGGGCACTACAAAGAACACGGGCTTTTTCACATTACTTACCTGCAGCCCTGAATTTCACCAAGTTCTACAGCCCTGAGCTGCTAGCTCTAGGGAGCAGCAGTGGGGAATTACAAAGTCCTACCCCACTCAGACAGTGGGACCAAGTACTGGCAGCAGTAGATGTAAGACTTGTTTCATAACATGGATATTCAGGCTTCCCACCATGTCAACAAAGAAAAAGCAGGGAAAAAAGCCTACTACCCTTTCTAAACTTCCACCAGTGCACTCATGATTAATCACAACACAGCATTAAATAAATAAATTGTATTTTGTTATACAGTATATTTCTTTCACAAGAAATAGAAGCATAAGGAACTTAAAGAATATCTACTGTATGGTATAGATACATTCTAAACATTATGACAAAGATAGTGTAAGATATTTTTAGAAAATAAATGCTTTTAAATGTAATTAAGTAGTAATGAAGACAATCACATAGAAAACTGTGCCACTGACAGTCTCATAATGCAGGGATAGCAAAATCATTTTCCACCATTCTAAGACACAGGAAATTTCTGCATATCTCATGTTGATGAAAGGCAAATTCTATAAGGGGATAGAAAACGCACTCATTAAAAAGTAAAATGTACCTAGCACATTTGGAGTTCTCTGGGACATGAATGGTTTGCAGTAAGGACAAATATCTTGCTGGTAAGAAATCCTGTCCATGGAAGAATCACCAAATGTTTAATCTCTAGAGCTTCCCTCTAGTTTCCTCTAGGCTGAACACCATCCAACAAGATGCATCCCTTTGCCCTTAATACATCCCAAGTACTAGACAAAGCCCCTAACTCTGGGGCTTGAATTCCACTTGGAGTCTTGCATCTAAATGTTACTGCATCTAGCTTTGGACCTGGTAGCACAGTGTCCCCTCTCACCACCTACTTCCATATTTTTGCAATAGTATAAGATTTACATATGAGAAAATAATGATGTTTTGAACATCACGGAAGTTCAGGTACTATCTGAATGCAAAGCATTGGTTCAATACCAGTCAAAAAACATAACTACTTATATCTTTTATAGATTACAATCATAACTATTAGTTGGGATTACCTTCTTATACTAAGAATTTTCCTGAACTCTTGCCAAAGGATAGTTCCCTGGACAGGGCAGGAAAATACTTGACCATGACTGGTATCCTACGAAATGAAGTCTGTAGAGCTGTACTAATACCTGAATGTTCTCTTCAGTGCTGTTCTGGAGCCACAAGTATCAACACATAGGCATGAGAACACCACAGCATAATAATGTGAACTTGTGCTGAAGTGAACACGAGTTTATCATGATAAATGTGTGCTTGAATGGCAAGCACAATCAGAGGAAGGGCAGCTGTAGCTGTAGAGGAGCAGTATTTTCTAAGCCACAGACACACACACAAAGAAGCTGAGAAGCAGTAATATGCCAGTTTCTGATACAGAAAGAAACCACAAATGGGATCATTTCTGGAGTGATGTCATATAGCCAAGAGGCACCAAGACAAATTAAATAGCATTGAAGCCCTGACAAAAGTAAAAAGAATAATCCTTTCCTTCCTGCAGGACTTAAACAGTTATGAGGAATCAAAACTTTTACATTCAGATGCCATCCATGAGCATCACTACCTTACCTATTGACTCAGGGATTTTTAACTTCTAATCAGGCTATACTTCCAGTTGAGTTGATAGACTAATTTAATTCTGTACCTTCATGGTCACCTGGTTCCTGGGTCCCTCAGCATCCTCCCTCTGCATTCCTCAGGCTTTTGTGATGCCCTGACCACTGGAATTTCCTTCTGGTTGCTAACAACATGCAGGCTAAAGCTGCCAGCAAGGCACTAAATTTGCCCCAAATGATGATAATTTTAGAGCTGTTTGCTTCAGCAATCCAGTATCACTTGTTCTGGGGAAGTGACAGCCACTCAGACATAAAAAGGTTAGTTGTGTATTAAAACAGGGCAACAGACATGACAAAACAGATTATCCTCTTCACTTGCAACCCTAATGAATGGAAAAAGGAATTGTGAAGAGACAAGAATTCACCTGTCTCTGACTCTAATTCTTCCACTGACGGTCTGATCTTACAAACTCTATACATAGGAACTGTGCCACTATACCCCACCTAAATGAACTAGGGCTGCATGATCATAATCTCATCTGGTTTGTATTCAGAGAGGACATGCAGTGATCTGCTGCACAACTGCTATCATTGCTGTTGAGAAATGTACACATTCTTGAAAAGGTTCTGTTGGTAAGATTCACAAGATTCTTGATTACTTGCTTCAAATCTTGGAAGAAATGAGATTACACTCTTCCATTCTATACAAGATTTTAATTATTCAAAATTTCAATATGAAACTGCATGAACTAGAATGAAACTTCTAAGGAAATATGATGAAAAAAACAATCTGCCAGAGAAAGCAACAGGTTCAAAAAATTGTTAATGCAGGTTTTGACTCAGAGATGCCTTCAGTTATTGCTGACACTGAAACATTTTGCACAGTCAAATACTTCTTTTTGGTTATTATTTAGAAATAAACAAATAAAAATTCTAATCTCTTTCATGCCAGTGGAAACTGTTAAAAACAACAGACCAATTTTGGCACAACAGATTAAAATCTCTTCCTAATCTCTTATCTAGATACTTCAGGGGCAGTGGCAGGAAAGAGGTCAGTAAGAATGAGATCCTCTATAGTAAAATTCAGAACTAGACAATTTAGCCTAGTGAAGAAAACAGACCAGAAAATTTGGGTAACTTACATTCATCAGACTGCCCTACATCAGACTCTGGAATTTGAAATGATTCAGCGAGAGTGTCCTCAGGGACACTGATGTAAATATAGAGCAACCACAATGCCTTTCTCTGGAGTCCCTCCCATTATACACTGCTTTAGCTAAACAATTTCATTTAGGATAGAACAAAATAGGAATACTTCAGAAAAGGCCAGGTCTGTGCTGCTTTTTTTCCTTTCACAGTTTATATAAAGACATATCTAGTCTGAGATAACCTTCCTTGCTCAATAATATTTACTCTTTATTTTATCTTGAAGTAGAGTAGCAAATGCTTTGATAAATGGAGTGAAAGATTTTCCACTTTCACCATAACATCTTCAGGTGCTGAAATGCTGAACTGTTTTACTGCAACTTGCTACAGTAGTGCTATGCAGGGAATCAATGCTTATATTCCCATGCCTTTTTAACATGAGTGAATCACAGCCATACTCCTTTATATACTAAAACAACCACACACCAGAGAGCCATTTTCCTATCCTCATCTATTCTGGCCACTGTTCTGCAAAAACAAGAGCTGTCATCTACGAAAAAAGTCATAATTCTACCCATCTGTACTCCACAGCTGATGCCCTTAACCTCCAGACCTACAACATACAAACAAAGCCCCACACAAGCCCTCCACCTCCCCAAAAAACCCTTAAACATTTGTAAGAAAGAAAAAAAAAAACAACCAACCACAAGAGACTTAAAAAATAATTTCCAACTGCTTTTTTGTGCTAAGTTGTGAAGGAGACTGATTAAAACCAACCTGAGAACTAAGAAAATTTTCTTAATTCTTGACCAACTGCATTTTGAGATTTGCATTTTCATTAAGTGAAAACATCTTTCTAGGATGTTTGTATGAAAATTCAGAAAATAGAGGCAATCAGAAGAAGAGAGAGACAATTACAAAGCTCTTAATCTCCTGAGACATTTACCTTTTTGTAGCAGCTTTACTCCAGCCTCACTACCTATTGGCTCTGATCATCAATCCTATTTGCAACTTTCAACTGTCTCCATGTTCTTTATCAGAGGAGCTTGTATCAGGCAATACCTGGAGTGTCCCCATTAATCCAAATTTTAAAAACCAGAACTGAAACAAATCAGTATTTGGGCACTGACTGGAAAGAAAGCCCTGCAGTCTCACCACGACTAAAAATGTTGTCCTGTGTCTATATGACTCCCTCCTCTGTCCTTCTCTAAAAATGAAGAGTGAAAGCAAAATTCTGCCAGCCCAATGAAATCTTTGAATACACAGTGTGCTTTCCAGTTATGAGAGGATGGAAAAATGAAAACCCTGGAGATCTTTCGGGAACATTAGGCTTTATTAATCAGAAATGTACTTGCCACATACCAACATTCACAAATGGTACACTGAGTCAGATAAATGCCAGGGAGTAACAGAACCCATCCAGTTCGGTCTTCTGTTTTATGGGAATTTCCAGCACACTCAGGGAAGTGGTTTTCCTAGCCATTCCTTAAAAAAGAAACCTCTCCTGCTTCCATAGTACCTATAGGTTGTGTGTTCCAGCGCTTTACAACCCATACAGTCAGAACATGGCTCCTAAATCTAACTTGGTAATTTTCACTGCTTGTTGAACTGATTTCTTTAGGTCTTTCTCCCAGTGGACATGAAGAACAATTAATCACTGTGCTCTTGATTATAAATTTTCACTCACTATATTTTTTAATTTTTTTTTTTTAGTATATTCTCCGTAAGGTACAACAAAAGCAAATCTTTCAGAAGCATATAATGCCAGGTAGGCCTCCTACATATCCTCTTGCCCCTGGGCCAGATAAAAATCAACCAATTTCTGCTTTCTCCACAATTTTAACTCTAGGACAGTTACTGCCTTGACAAACATTTTTGACCTCTCCACATTTCCACTGGGGGTCCACAGGTAGAAATCAGGGCAGAATTTATCCCCATGAGTTTCTGGATTAATGCCTTGGTAAAGGGAGGGGAAAAGGCAAAATTAATTCTCTTTGTTGGTGCGCTAATGCTATTCCTCGGGGATAGCTGGCCCCAAGACATTAATCTTTGTTCAAAGCAAGCACACTTCCATACTCATTTCACATTTGCAGCACAGCTTCTACAAGCCAATAAATGCATCCAAAAAAAATGGCTTAAACTCATGAGAGTCTACATTTTGTCAGAGGACCAGGAACTTGGAATGGACTTAAAGCCCATCTTAGACCTAACATTCTAGCTAGAACAGCAAGTTATAGGAGGAAAGGACAGGTCTCAAAATCCATCAAGAATTGTGAGGATTCTTGCACTCTAAAGAACAGGGTAGTGCATGTAGTTCTTGCTTGTTGCTTCAAAACTCTTCCTTCATCTAAAAGCAGTGCTGTGATGGACGAAGGCTTTCCCAGCCCTGACATCCTGACGCTACACATGCAGCCTGCACTCTGGGATGCCAGCTTACTGTGTCACATTGGCTTGGGTTCTGCCTCTTCCTTTCCTTATGCCTGCAAGCTCAATTGAACTTATGAAAATTCTAACTGTCTTCTGTCTGTTTCATACATCATCAGCAAACAATCACTAGACAAAACGAATTCGCTCTCTGTAATTTGGAGGTTACACAAATGCTTCTGCTGCATAATGCAAAAAAAAAAAAAAAAAAAGGGAATTAAGTTTGGTATGCAAGGTTAACTCAGCATGGAGGAAAACAGCAAAGAAACAGAGAGAGAACACAAACAACAAAATACTCAGAAGTAGAGAGAGTGACATAAGAAATACTTCTGTAAATTGGAGTTGGCCTTGCTACTTTTGAATGATGGGATTAAACAAAGGCCCAAGCAAGTTGTGAAAGATCACCACCAACAGTGGCCGTATCACCATTCCTCAAGATTTGTCTACACAACATACTTATTAATAACAACAATTAATAATAATAACTTATTAATAATAACAAATTTATCCCATAAGAGCTCTGCAAACACAAATTCGCAAATTCAGTAATGTTCACAGAGCTGTATCAGTTTGAACCAGATTGAAAGAGTGATCTGCTGAACGAGGCACAGTGAAGTTAAATGACTTGTCCAATGCCACTCATTGATCCAGTATCCATAAAGACTAGAACACTGGATCTCTTGGTCACTGATCAGATGAGGCTGTGTGAAGCTGAAACCTTGAGAAACCAACCTCTTTAAAAAAAAAAAAAAATAACATGTCATATACTCCTTATTGCCCTCAGCCCACGGCAACATAACTAAAAATATTGCTTTGAAAGCACATCTTTTTCTACCACACGCAGTGTGCTGTCATTGTCTCATTCCAAAATCATGCACACACTGAGTGTGAGCAGAGGTACCTCCTCATGCTTGACTTAATCCTATTAGGGGTTAATTGCAAACAGCAAAGTATTAAATCACATCCTTAAAGCTGAGTATTTGAGTAGTCCCATTGACCTCAACAGATCTGCTTGCCTATCAGCCCACAGAACTTCAGTTCAGAGAACCCAACAAAACAAGAATCCAGTCCACAGGTCTTTTGCATTAGGAGAATATCTGTACCATATTCAGCAAGTGGAGTTTTTCATGCAACTGTCTGACAGATGTTCAGGTGATGTTTATCTTAATGTTTCTTCTAATGCCACGTACCAAGTATTTTTTATTAGAAAAAAATTGGCTCATCTTATATTAATCACTCAATTTAGGGACATTCCTACATTAAAGCAAGATTTCCACACTTTCAAGAAATAAATTACAAAACTACAAAGAGAAAAGGATTTGGCTTGCCTTTTCTCTTTGCTGTTTTTGGGTTAATACAGGAAAGCCCAATGCCAAGTTCACCTTGTTAAGGATCTTACAATTAGAAACCTGATTACAGCAAACATACAGGAAACTAAAGAAATCCTTAAAGGATACGTTTCTCTATAAAAAATGCTACTATTTTTATTGTGTCAAGCACCTACTTACGTGGACACAAGGTATAGCAAGAACCACATCTTCATTTCACAGGACATATGTGCTTATGTAAAACTTTCCTCACCTTGTTTTTCTGTATTCCAGGGACAGCCTATGCCAAGGCTATGGAACTTAAAAGCAGCTACAAGTTTAAAAGCGGGGGGGTTGTGGGGTTTTTTTTTGTTGTTGTTACAGTAGTTATTTTGTTAGTTTGTTTGTGGTTTTTTAAAGCTATTAGCACAAGAAACTCAAGGATTAAAAATATGGCCCTTTACTTCTCAGAATCTAAAGACCTAGGCAGAATAGTCTTAGGAGTCATGATCCCACACTCCATTGCCAGTTTGACCACTGATTTACTTGGAGTTGAGAAAGCTGCTCAACATCTCTGTGTGGATGCCCTTGACACTCTTGATATAAAAAGGAAACCAGAAATATTTCCTAAATATGAGTTTTACACTTGTGTATTTATTTCCCCTTCAAAATCTAGAGTCTCATATAACAAAAAAATGCTCATCCCAGCCAGCACCAATTGCTACTCTTATTTTGTCTTGGGCTGTCCATGCAGGTCTCAGTGACCATCTGGATCGTAAGGATTCAAAGAACTTGCCTTTAATTCACTCTTACACTGCTGCTGCATTTTGGAAAGAGAATTATTCCTGCTTTCCAGCAAAATTTTTCCTGGTTGTTCACACTAAATTGCAAGACAAGCATGACATTTGGTACTAACAGATTCAGAAGAGTTCCCCCATTTTTCCCTGAACACCTCCCTTTAAATTTCTGCTGGACCCAGCAAATCCACGAGTGTTTTCAATTTGGCTCACCAGTGTAATTGCAAGGTTAACCTCTGGTGGCCAAGGAAGCTGCTCATATTCAGCAGTGAAGAGCAGAAAATGTTAAATACCATTCACTGGCCACAGCCTGCAGTTAATACACAATATTTAAACAACACAATGGCATGGCCCTTGCCAGTAATGTAAAAACATAGTGGAGTAGAGCCAGAATGGCACAATCTGCCTGTCTGAGTCATGCTTGGCGCTGTGTGCTGGAGGGGCAGGCTTTAGCTGCCCACAGTGTAACTGTACCCTCCAGCTAGTTTACAATAAAACATTAAAATATATTAAAAGGGGGGAGAGGGTAGGAGTTGGTGGTAAAGGCATGATAAATCCTCTCTAATAGTTAAAATATTTTAAAACTGGAGTACAAAAGTACCACTTTGGAAGAAGGCTCTGGATTTCATTACAGACTGCACATTTTGATCTTAAACAAGGAAAAAACCTGCCTTTCCTTTGTAATATTCCACAGCTTTGTGCTCTTCAACTGAAATCGATCTTTTTCCTTCTTTATACAAGCTTCTGCATTTTTTTCACATATTGTTTCATTTGATTAAGAATATCTGAATCTGCTATATTTTCCAATCCTCTTCTGCATGCCTGTTGTTCAGTCACTGAAGCTCCAAATCTTAATTATTAAGCCAAACACATTCAATAAACAGATTCTAAATAAAGGTAGATCAGAGTGATGTGCAATCTGACGTGCATTTATGGAATAACTATGCTCTTAGAAAAAGACTCCTTTCTTGCTGAGACATAGATGTTATTTTGACTGTCTTGTGTTACAGCAGAGATGAATTAGGCATTTCTGCCTTCATCTGCACCCTAAAGAAGCTGAAGTCCCCTGTGATGTCATCAGAAAGTTGTTTGTTTTTTTTTTTCTCACAGAGGAGCAGAATTTGTTACAACATCATGAGAAGAGAATAAACTGTATTTTTTGCTATAAGGAATCTTCTGCTACTTTCTGTTATCTCGGCCACCAATGTGCAGAAATCCTCACTGACAAAGCCACAGCAACTGTAAGTCAACAAACAGAGATACACAGTATTTCTAATACTATTCAAAACAAAGCACCAAAGAATGATCTATTCAGTGCTCTGAAATTAAAGATCTGCAAGATGTAAGTTCCTTTTTAATTTTTAAATAAAACATCCTTTGAACTTCTAAATCCCATTCAAGGGGACTCTGACCTTTATCCAAGACCAGCTACTGTGCTAACACTTTGGATGCATATAGAAGAAAAATACGGACAAAAGGTACCAGAAAAGCTTTTACTTACAGGAATGCAGTGTGGCTTAATCTTTTTGTTTTTAAGGTGCAGTGATTTCAGCATCTACAATGTAACTTCAGGCAGTCTGAAAAGAAACAGGTTAAAATCTCTTTCAGTTATAATTGGTATTTCAGATTTAATTAAAAATTAAACTTTCATAATGTTTCACCATCCAAAGCAATGCATTATCAGTCAAGCGTAGCCTTTTTTTTTTGTTAAAAGAAGCTCTTCCCAGAGTAGTTTGCAATGAAAGAAAAAGGGAAAAAGGCAATTGAGAGTAGCAAAATGTATTTCTTCAGCAAAAGATCTCTGAATAATTTGGAAAGAAGCCTTCTGCCACTTTAACAATCAACCTTATACTAATTAAAAAAAAAACAAAAACCCACAATTAAAAAAGACAGAAAAACACCACGACATACCAAAGACTGTGAGGATAAAAATGTTAATTTCAGCAAAACAAGGACATTGCTAGGACCAGAACATACGCACCAAAAGGGAAAATATGGTTTTACATAACGCCAGCCAACAACATTTTTTACAAATTCGTTCTACTGCATGCAGCACTTTCAGACTGTTACATGGAAGAGCAGAGAAAGACAAGTTCAAAAGGAGGAAAGCTGTTTTTAAAGTTTATAAGGCAAAAGGTCCATTACAACCTTTTGTTAAGGGATATGAAATAGCTCTTCTATAAAACTGCAAGGTTTCTTATCGTGTAAAATAAATGTCACATTACTGTGCATAACAGATGATTAAGAAGTGGTAGCTGTAGACACAGCATTTGAACAGATGCAATTTTTTTTTTTTTTTAATGGAGTTGAAATAGTTGGAATGACAATAAAACTCCAGGGGTTGTACCATAAATATGAGTTTAAATGTTAGACCGGAGTTTAAAACCTGTGGTTTTAATTATATCTAATTATAAAGGCTCCAAAACCAGGAGAAATGAGAAAAACAAAAAAATATTAATAATAAATTAAAACAATTTTGCAATAAGTTGTCAGGATTTGGCCTAGTAATAACAAACCATACAGCAATATACAAAGACACATACAATGTACCAATGACTCATTAAAGGAACAAATCAAAACTTCATTAAATTTTATTTTTAAAAGGTGACAGCGGAACTTGCCTAATTTACCCCATTCAAAGTCAAAGCTGTTCTCCTCACCAGCAGCACACTCACAGAGACGGTCAAAAAAATCCTGGATGCAAATCAAATACTGTTTTTAAATGTGCCACAGGCTGGGAGCAATTCCTAAGTGTAATTTTACTTTGTTCTCCCATAAGTAAAAATCCAGTTCCTCAGATGTCAGACTTCTCAATCCATCCTCATGGATGTTTAAAATAAAACACACAGTATCAGACAACATACTGTCACACAAACAGATTTATACACACACCAATACCACAAACAAAATTGAGCTCACACACTTATTTGAAGGTTTAAGTTTTCCACTCTGTCAAAATCAGAGGTATTGAAGAGCAGGAGAAAAAGCAGCAAGCATGGAAGGGGACAGCACAGGAAGAATCAGAAACAATTCTAGAGCATTTGAATGAACAAGAGCCCTCTGATAGGGCACTAGGATGATGCTGCCACAAGATAACATTTAGAGGCTTGGATGAAATTTTTCCTGAAGGAACCATCTGACCCACAGGTTCCTCTTCCTTTAGACAACCTTATATCAAACAACTTTCCTACTTTCTCCTGATTGACATCTAATAAAGTAGACAAACAGTGAAGAAATCCAGGCAAAAAATTGGTAAGTCCATCAGCAGCCGGTAATAGCACAACTGCCACCTAAGTGATAACAGTTTCAGCCTCTGAACTTCCATTTCTTTCACTTTCTTCCCCTTCCAGATTTACCTCTTTTCTAACATCTTCAGGACTATAATGCTGGCTTGCTGGCAGGGAAGGAGAGGGGCAGCAGTTTTTAAAATCCAAAGCTATTTCTTCTAATGAATGCAGTGAAAAACTGACCTCAACTCAGAAGACAAAGAGCATTCACTGAGGGTGAAATGTATCCCTGTTTAGAGAGCCAGCATAGAGACTGCACCACTGAAGCCCTATTCCAATGACCTAAATAGGAATAAATTGGTGCATGGACTTCACCACAGTGAATTTTGTCCAGAGTCCGCATTGTGTTGGAGTTAGTGAGTTGGGGGATTCTCTGAATCCTTCAGGGAGGAATGAGAGTTCAGGGATTGAATTAAAGCCTTTGGATGGACTGAAGTATATTAAGCCACTCACACATAAAGTAGAAGTTTAAGTTTTCATGTAAGTTTAAGTTTTAGGATAAGTAAGTAAGTCAGTTTTAGTACAAGCTCTAATGCTTTTAGTAAGTAAAAGGTTTAGATGCCAAAGTAGAAGTGCGAGTTCTAGTGAAGGCTGAAAAACATACTAATGTTTTCAGTAGAGGCTCCAGGACCATGGTTGTAGACAGTACTTAGACATAATAGAGCTACAGTAAGAATATTGCTTACATTTTTCAGATAGAACAAGATAGGTCGTATGCATCATCTATACGTAACCTAGCGTGTTAAGAAACTAGAATTCTAATAGGTTAAGAAGTGGTGGTCCGAGTTTGAGTCTTAGCTTGTTGGAAAGATTCTCTATAATAGTTGGTATTGGGGAGAGTTAGTGCCTTTTCTGCTTTTCTGCCATTGCTTTTTTTGCTTTTGTTCGCTGTCAACATCTGAGAAGAAAACAGGAGCTTCTATTTGGGACTCTGCACTAAAAGTTAGCATAGACTTTGATGTCTGTAACTGTGCCTTTTGAAACTGATGTGCTTCTGCAATAAATTAACTTTTAGCAATTATTAGCTGCTTCGCTCATTTTAGAAGATAACCTGGCGAAGTTGGTGCCTAGAGCACCAGAGGTCATAACTTCACAGCATTTTCTTGTAGAGAACGAGGAAACACATGGCCCTCTCCTGTCAAAGCACAAAGGCATAGCACCTCCTTCCCATCCTGGGAACAATCCTGACAACTGCTCCTCAGTGTATCTTCCTAGCAGTTTTAACTTGAAGTCTTTTGTGCTTTATCCACATTCTTCTGATTGGAAAGGGAAAGGAGGGAACACAACATTTGGCATTACTCCTAAGTTAGCCCAAGGGCACAGTGCCTGCAGATAAAGTGGTCCTTCTCCTCAAGGCAGGCATAAATTAGCACACACTGTGATTCTTCTAATACAAGAAATGGAGCCTCAGAAAAAGCTCTCTGTAAGAGCCTGCCTTCCTGTGCACAGGTGAGGATGCTTAACACTTGTGGGGCAGGAGATCATGATTGTTGAGTGAAAGGGGTGCCCTAATCCCCTTGTGGAAAGAAAAAGACTTGGCTCAAGAACAGTCAATGAACTTCTGCTTGAGAGAAGCCCAAGAGATGGAACTGCAAGAACAGGGAGAATGGCAGGTAAGGAATGAGCCACATAAGTAAAGTGTTAACAACAGAGCGAGTGTTACTTCTTAGTAAAGGCTTCTAAAACAAATATCAGAAGGTAAACAGGCTTCACTTCGCCTTCTCACAATTCATTCTTGCCAGTCTGAAAACTGTGAGAGGAAAGCTACCAACTCTACAATGACTGAAGATTATTAGCAATATTCCATGACTTGCATGGCTCCTGACTCAACTCTGCCTGACTCATGTTTATGGTCTAATTCCCATTCTTCAATAAGAATCAGATTCATTCAATCTAAAAATTAAAGAGAAGGAAAAAAGTGTACTTGTTATCGAGAAACATTTCAGAAGATGTCAGCCTTCTGCAAAATCGTAGCAATACAGAAGTTCCATATCTGTAAGGCTTCGATTTTCCTTGAGTACTTTAAGTCAGCTGGAGCAGGTCAGTTAGAGTCATACACAGCTGATCAGTTACAAGGAGAAGGAAGACTAGAGGAGAATACAGTGCAACACTTTTTGATATCTTTAGAAATTTCTAGATATAGAAATTAAAACCTCAATCAATTGATTTTTTTCAAGCTCACTTCTTGACCTGGAAATTAACAATGAAGCCACAGCCACAAGTAACTATTCAAAGAAGGTAAAATACTGATGTCCTTGCTTAAGAAAAAAAAGACTCATTGATAATATTAAGGAACTTGTCTTCATCAACCAGGAAATGAGGGAATAGGAGGGAGCTGGATATAAAGGGACACACGCAAACAAAAAACCAAGCCCTTTACCTTCAAGAAAATATTCAAAAATACTCATGGGCCAAATTAGAAACCTCAATCCAACTTCAGAATCTAAATAATTATTTAGGATATGGCCCAGGATAATTGTGTCACAGAAATGAAAAAGGAAAGGCAACAGTACAGGCTCCTTATCTAACAACTAAGATACCAACTCTGAAATTGGAACCAGTATAGGCACACCAGCACAATGCTCTGTTCAGGTACGCTGGTTAAACAAAAGAACAAATCTTATTAACACAGATACAGCATTACTTTGCTGCTTTTTATAGGTGAACACACTTTAGTTGATATTAGTTCTCTATAAACAGCTTTATTTTTGTCACCTGTCCCTTGTCCTCAGTGGACAGAATTAAAAAAAAAATAAATAATGCCAGTGCTTGAAAAATCCTCCCAAAAAGTTTGAATTGGAGCTCTTACTACACTTTCCAAAATATGCAGGAATTTAGGTTATTTCCAGTTCTGCCTTCATAGCTCATAGCCTTTTGTGGCTCAAACCAGAGTCACATGGCTGACGGGAGAAACCTGGGGGGCTTTGTAATTTGGCAGAATGGGAGCAGAGGATAACCTACAGCATTGCACTGTGATCAAGGGTTCCTCCAATGGCAGGAATGGACAACAGGAGATCGAAGGTTTCTTTGTCGAAATGGCAAATGTCCATCTGTTATTGGTTCACTGCAAAGATGAGTGCCCACAGAGATTTTTTCTTCCTCATGGCACTCATCCTTTGAGTTTACTTGCCCAGTGGAGATAACATCCATTATAAATTTTAATTTCCAAACCATAGCTGATTCAGCTAGAAAAGCATTTTAATCAGGAAAAGGGTGTATTTTTGGCTACAATTCATACACACCCCACATCCTTAATAGTATTTAAACTATTTTTGTTCAGGTATGATAAAATTTGCCTTTGGGTGAAGACTATGACTCCTTGAAATCTCAGTTTCAGAAAGTTAGCGACAATCAACTGTGTAAAAGCTGCAATGCATAATCCACTCCAATGGTCACTTGGAAACAGGTACTGGATGCAATTTCACCACAAGGGCCCTCAAACCTGTTAAACACGTTGGATCTCTCAGCAGCATAGTCCACTCCCCGCATTTATTCCTAAAGCTAACAGAGAAAGCAACAAGCACTTGAGAAGCTCAGATGTGAAAGCACATGAGAAGCTGAACTTCTCAACCCACAGAAGAGCTGGTGTCTATAACTGCACTTAGGATCTGACCCAGACTCCTAATGTTTAGGAGTTTAATGGGTAGTTCTGTTATAGTCAGGTGGGACCCAGCATCCTTCTAAATACCTCTTGAAACTTTCCTCCTACGCAGGGGCGATGATGGTAATCAAGTTGGCTGCTGAAAACCATGATATTCCTTATTCCAACTGTTTTCTTGCACAAGCTGTCCCTAGATCCTGTTTATGTTCCCAAGGAACAGGAACAGTGACAGCATGCAGCTTTCACGAGGCCTTGCCCAAACAATTCTTCCTCTAAAGATACAGGTTTTTTTTTTTGTGAAGCAGCTCTGAAGCTGATATTCACTGAGCATCTCTTGGAATACAGCTTGAAGACTTTACTTGTGCCCTTTACAAGCTATTGTAGCATATAAGCTTCTCCCACTTCTTTTCAAGGTTCATAATGCTTTGATCTTCACAGCCTCACTGCTCCTGCTGAATGGTATCATCTCCCATAGCTCATATTATCTTTAGTGCATAAAATGATAATACCTGTTAAGAAGCAGGCTCTATCACATAATCACAGCAGAACCTTCACATTTATTCTGGTTTAACAGAGAAACTTACATCAATAAATGTTTCATTGTGATAGGTATTTCAGTGCAGTGACAAACTGGGCGGATAAAGGAAATGTGGTGGATATAATTTGTTTGGATTTTAGCAAGGCCTTTGACACAATGCCACACAGGAAGCTCATAGAGGCACTAGAGAATTATGACCTGAATACTGTTACAATAAGGTGGATAAAAACTGTCTGACAGATAGGAAGCAACGAGTTATTAACCAATAGAATTACAAAATTATAGAAAGAAGAATCTACTCTGATGCTGAGCAAGAGGTGCTAGGATTATTATCACTACATAGATTCATTGAGGATGTAAAGGAGAAAAAGAATATAAATTTTGAAAGCATCCGAAACAGATGAGTCATAAAAAAAGAAGTTTATCAAATGTGAAAGGTATCAAAATTGTAAGACCCAAATAATGGAGATGTGCATGAGCTAGAGCAATGTGGCATTTAATATATCTTAAAATGTAAAAATAGTTATCAAAAACCAATACAGAATTTTGTTTCAAACTCAGAACGTTTTCACTGTGTTTGCTTGACTTCATCATGTAACAATGCACTGGTACGGTCTAGTTGTGAAATTGGCTCCCTTGAAAAACAAAATAAAATAATATATTTCAGTCACTATGGTAAAGGAAAATCATCTGGCCTATTTTCTTAGAATATCAGTACTAATGATTACAATTTTAAAGTTTACAAATCACATATAACATCTTAAGGATGTTAAGGATTCTTTTTTGGAAACAGGGTACTCTTTTAGTTGTAGTTCCTGAATTTCCACTGCCCTGCACAGCTAAAGCCACTTTGTTGCTGATTTCTGGTACAGGAGATGACATTGTCCCCAAAGAGACACTGTGTACATTCAAAGTTTAATGGGCACTACCTCTCCACTTCCTTCACAGATCTGCTCCAAAAAAATTCAGCCTGACTCTTACCTGTGAAAGGGCAAGATCCTGGATGAAAGGTAAGGTACTTAGGTGAAATGCAAAACCCTGGGGCAATGCACATAAATCTCATGGGACATATGGCAGAGAAAGTCAAATTGATAAACCTCTGCTTGGAAGTCTAGATACCCCCAAGTGTTGAGCAATCAAACATAGTAGTTGAGTATTTCCAGGATAACTCATCAGTATCAGCAGGATGTGAAGTTCACTATATCCTGCCTCTTTCTTTTTCCTTAAGTAGAGAACATACCCCCAGCACCACAGCCTCTGCTTACTGGGGCCACTTCAAGAATAAGGCCAAAATAACTTTTAATGCTCTCTTTCTTGAGACAGCAAAACTGAGTGAGTGAAAGCTACACATTTTCAACTGTAAGAAATTAAGGAAAGTTGTCACAACTCCAGTTCTTGGCTTATTGCTCATGGTCATTCTCTTGACATGTGACATCAGGAGACCATACCTGGTAATCTCAAATCACCTATGCACTCCATCATCTACGATTTTGGCACCTCTGACCTTCTCCCAAGATCTCCAGTATTTCTTCTACCCTTGCACAGTGGCCCAAGCCTATCTCCTCCCTGACCAGCACCTGCTTTCCTCTGTCTTCACTGTGAGAATCTGCCTTGTCCACACTGCAAAGCTTCCCTTTTTCCTTCTTGTTGCAGGCACAGAAGGGAATAGGATGGTGTGACACTTCCTACATAGGAGAAAGAGACAGTGAGGGAATTGTATTAGCAGAGAGGCAGGAATTTGTGGGTCTTGTGTCAGAGAAGTGGAAAAAATCAGAGGTGGCAATATCCACTTCAGGTCTCTGGAGCAGCAAGTGCAAGTGTGGCTTCTGTGGCTCTAATAGATTTCAGATGGACAGGAGTCCATCACTGTTATGCTCCCCTAAGAAGAAGCCTTATCTCCACAGGCCTATCTTGGAAGGAACTTGGGATTCTGATGTGTAAGAAGGGGCGTGCTATCTTTAAAGAGTAAATAAAATTAATAAAAAGCAAAGTCAGGACTACAGGCTAAGTTTGGACTTCATACAAGCAAGTGTGCTGCAAGTGGTATCAGGACTCTTACAGATTACACATGCACAGATTTTATTCCACCATATGCAGAAGCACAAATCAATGCAGTCTTCTACTTCAGCACAGTGTTTATGCTTTTGCCAGAAGGCCATTAACCTGAATCCCAAAACCAGCTCCATGTCGCACAATGCTGTACCCAGAAGCTTCACATTATTTCAGTTTATGTAACTGCCATATTAAGCTCAAGGCCCAAGAAGGATACTGAACAATATCTTACTGTACAGGCTATTGAGATTCAATATTACAGGGACAATGCTACCAACCCCCTCCAATTTCATTCATCTCAGAAATCTTCACAAATTTAATACCAGAGGACTTTGAGACCTTTGGACTGTACTGCAAGTCTGCTGCTTAAACTTTTAATGCAACTGATGCAAGCTCCCAAATATCCCCCAATAAAGCCCATATATGTACTTCTTGTTTAATTAGACATCATCCTACAAGAAGAGAAATTTAAACCCAGCTGGAACTATATAAAAGTTCAGGGAAGTTCAGTTCCTGCACTGTGATTTGGCAAAGCTCTATTGCAATTTTTTCCCCAGAAACAATGTGGGGAAAAAAAAAAGAGAATATATCAGCAATGATTTGAACTGATTACTGTGTCAGGACAGGAAATAATATCTGGAAGAAAAAGGAGAAAACAATCTTCCATTTATTTTCCATATTAGTAAAACCAAGAAAAAGATTTTTTTACTGTCAGCCACATCCTGCAAAATCTAGATAATCAAGCAACAGCATAATGACTAGATAAGTTTAAAATGGATTTTTAAAAAGAATGGCTACTATTTTCTGAAGACAAAGTATATCTGAACAGATTTCAGGACTGGATTCAGAGACCTCACCATCCTGTCGGCCTGGTCAAATACAAATTATATTTGTAGTTATTACAGGGACCTTGAGATATGGAATGCACACACTTAAATCTAAGTAATATTTATCTTTGCTTCAGATACTTAAGATGAGGAGCACATGGTATGAACTCAGGTTCGTGGGGCTTCTCTGCAACAATTGAATTGCTTGAAGTTCCAAGACTAAAATGCACTCTGGCTTCATTTCCCCTACCAAAGACCAACACCTAACATACAACAGAATATTATTATTAGGAAAAGAAAAAGGTTGGTTATTCAACTTTTTCCATAATCTATGTTTAAACAGATGAGATCAAATGCATCCTCCGTGTGGTCAACTAAACTACGGAATTAAAACTGGTATATAATTTTTTTAGCAATTAAAAAATTCTAACCAAAACCCATGCACAGAAAAACACAAAATTAAGTTCCATCGTGTTAACACTAACACTGGGCAAAGTCTACAAGACCATATGCTAATTGTATTCCAGGTAAAGAAGACGAGAAGTTCAGATATGCAAATGGTAACTAAATTTCTAATAAAATAACAACTTCAATCTTTTTCAAGTCTTTTCCAAAATACCAGAAGTGATTAGAACACATTATGGACCAGTCACTTGCCAAGTTTCATGTTTGAAATCAAAGCTGTTTTAAAATTTCCTGAACAACAAAAAAAGCATTTTAAAACTGGTAACATTCAGTCATGGTGATATAAGCAAATACCAGCCAATCTGAATTTTGGAACATTCTTGATCTAATGCCTTTATGTTGCAACGAAGCCCAGAAAAATATTTCAAGCTCAATTGCTGAGACAGTGAAAATAATATTCATAAATAAAAAAGGATAATTTACATATTATACAACCAATTTTTTTTAATTTTTTCAATATACCTTGAAAGAATTAAAAGGATAGATCCTTCAGGAACTTTGTTGTCATAACTGAGATGCATCTTCTTTTACCACATTTACCAAAGATGAACCCACCTGTAATTTGTATGGAAGAGCTAAAACTCTTTTTTTTTCCCTCCTCTGCACCTCCCACAGAAAGAACTCAGCAGTCTTCAAGCGGTTTTTTTCAAATAACTATAAAAAAGAAGTGGGTCTGTCAGGGAGGAACTGCTTAGTTTCTTTGCATGTGCTGAGGAACTCTTTCTGAATTAATGCAGGCCAGCACCATCTCATGCTCCGCTGCCCCCCCGCCCCATTAAACAATGCATACGGAACAAAATTTGAATCTGTACCTTCTACAGTAAAAGCACTTGCAAAATACATGAAGCCTGCCAGGATACAAAACACCAACTGCTATTCCACACTGTGCTACCTTTTTAAAGACTGCTGGCTACTGATTCTAATGTAAGCAAGCAAAAGAATGAAATACGATAAGAAGCCAAAATTTAGGGCAATCGTTTACAATAAAAAGAACAACATTCTAGGAGTCACATGTACCTACAAATTCTCATTGTGCTTCTGTGTGTACTAATAGAGACTATAATATACCATATTTTTTTACGTTAAGTGAATGGAGACTTGGTTTTAATAATCGTGTAGTCAACTGTCCCTATAATCAGTTGGTACAGTAACAGGGCTGAAACTACTAAGCAAATTCAGCCTTTCCCCCTTGAATCTCAAGATGCTTTAGAAACACGCTTTCTTCTCCATTAGGAGATTCATTGATGCCAACAACAGATACATTATTCCCCCAGCAGATCTGGAGACGCTGGAGCAGAACACTGAAGTCCAGCTGCCAGATCTTCTGCTGTAGCCATCTGACACAAAACTCTCCCTCATGCATTTCTCTCTTTTAGCTAAAGTTTTTACTCTTTAACAATGCCCTATGACATTAATGTCTCTGTATTTTCTGACTGACTGAGCCTCATATTTGGGCAAGAAAGAAACTTTCCATTTCCTGAGCCGTAACTGAAACCAGCTTAGGGTTTTATGTAGTCACCAAACTCCTTTCTGTCCTTATTGACTGGAAGTCTGCATTAAATATACTGCAATAAATTACCAGTACAGTAGGGCCCCGATGTTCACAGAAACAAATAAATATATCCCTAATATGAATTACAGGAGAAGAGTTGTATTTTTCCTAGTTCTAAGCCACATTAAGTTCAAAAGAAGGACTACTACACAGTAAATGCGTACAGAATTATTTCCTATCTCTTCAGGCTGCAGAAAATTCTGTCTTACATAAGATGGTACCAAGGCCACTTACACATATTAAATCTGCATCCCGTCGTTGTTTCTTTAATCCTAATGAATGTTCCAGACTGCTATTTGTAGGACTTCTGAAGAGTCATGCATTACCACCATTTCTCTGAAAGCAGGATGACAGTCCACATACTGTTGGTGAGACTCTTGCTGATGGCCTGCAGAAAACTCATTATTCACATTGCTCTGGCTCATCTTACTTGCAGTTCCTAAACTTAATCTGAAAACAACTTTACCAGCACCACCCCATGCCCCAAACATACAAAACAACAAATTCCCCGCAAAACCAGCGAAAAGCACATTCAAGATTTAACTTTGCACTGGAAGCAACCCCGGTTAGTTCCTGAATAGAAAGCTACAGAAAATAGCTAACCTGGAAGGGAGAGAAGCCTCCCCCACTAAGACATGTCCATATCAGGAAAAAATAAAGAACCCTATATAAGTTCCTAAAAGTACAGTTTCAATTAGGAAGGGTTCTTAGCTTTGAGCAATCACTGGGCTAAAAATAGTAATGTTCAGGAAACGCATTACTCTTGAAAGTGATTTCATATACAATCTGTAAACATGTTGCCCTTTTAGGTAAAATGGCAATTGTTTGAAAGCCAGAAGCCAGAAATGTTGAAATAGAAGGGATCTTTAATGACAGTTTGCAGCCCAAAAAATTGAAATCTATGCCTTTTTTCATTTTCTCTAAAAAAGGGTCTGAAAAGACTAAGTAAAGTAGGGATGGGCAAAGAAGAAGATTGAAAAGAAACTTCTGCACTTTTGCTTTGGAAGTTTTTGTCTATACACACATAGATATATATACATGTATATAAAAAATGCAGGTGCTCTTTTCATAAAATTGTAGGCATCTCTGAGGGACAAGATTTGTAGCAATTCCAAATTTTGTCATGTTTTGTGCAAACTTCATGTTTTCATTTTATCAGATATGGCTTATAAAAGAAAACTTAACATTCACACAGTTCAGATAACAAGTATAATGCTGTCATAGTTTCCTTTACTCTTTTTTTATTTTAAGTAATCCTTATTTTTCTTTTCTCTTATCCAGTCCCAAAGCAGTTTGAATGCCACAATACTTTTTTTTTTGGAAGGTATTGTGGAAAACTTCTGATTTGGTGGGTGCAGAACACTGGATGATTATATCTAATATTAAACTTGAAAGTGTTAAGAAACAGAGTGATTTTTATTCTTCCAGCTGGTCAAAATACTGTTTGTTAATTTTCTAGATGCAAGTTCTTAAGCAGAGCTTGGAAAAATATGGGATTGTTAAGAACCAACTGTTTGAATATGCAGTGGTTATAGCTAATAAGGATTAAGAACTATTTGCTATCCATATTGTTAATGAATGCCAGTCTAGTAAAGGTTTGCTTATAAGCTTGAAGCTGGCTTGACTTACCAATTCTTCTAGGTACTTGTTTGCTATAACAACACCCAGCTTCTCACCGCATGGCTCACACGTTGCATCCCATGATCAAATAAGAAAAGAAGCGAGGGACTGGCTCCAGCATACACTACAGACAAGTGGCAGGAATGTAAAAAGCCACAAATTTGCCAGTGTATTATGAAAAAAAACACCCCAAGCAAGTAAACTTAAGTAATTTGTTTCTCTTACGGCAAATTCCAGTAAGTCACAGATAGTACAGGAAGAGTTAAATGAATCTCTCCTAATTTTCGGGATATTTTATTAATGGGAATGTACTGTTCAGATAAATCTTTCAATCCCACAAATGATCTTAGGTCTCCTTTCTCCTAGCTGCGTAGTCCATATCCAAGCTGTCCTTGAATCAGAAAAACATTTTCACTTGCATTATTCAAACAGCAGAACCTTCCTAAATCCTTCAGTATGAATCATTATCAAGGAGAATGACAGCATATCTTCAGAAAATATTGACAGCCTGTTTACCACTACCTTCTACCTTCTCAGTATTTGGCAATAAAGAACCCGGAGATCCTCAGTCAGGAATCTGAAAATTACCCTCAACCCATGCAGAGATCGATTCCATCAATCAGTATTTTCTTAGTGCATAAAGAGACAAGTGGTTTGCCAAAGGTCATGGAGCAAATCATTGGTTGAGCCTGGAATAACTAAAGATACCCTGTCTCTGGACACTGGCTTTTTCTCTTGGTTTCCTTAAGGCTAGAATTGCGTTGCCTGAATACATCCTCTCACTAACACTCTTAATTTACCAATTTCAACCACATTTGCTAGAGAGTTATCACCCTGAATAGAAAGGCTGATTCCTATAAACTTCATAATTTTTTTAAAAACGAGGAAATAAGTAAAGATAGACACTATTAATTTCTCCCCCCACACACAACAGTATAAGAACCAACTGTACAAGCTCATACCTTAAGCACCACAAATTGCATTTATAAACACCTCAGAACCTAGGAAATACTTCAGTGAGAGGTCACACCTTCTTAGTCAAGAAGTCAATCAACCATAACACGAATCCATAGAAAATCTAAATTCCAATGCTAACTAACTAATTGTTTCTAGAAAACTACTGGAAGTGTACTCTTCTCCTCTGCTACAGCCTTTAGCAGTCCTGATAAAAAAGAACCCTATGAGAAGTAGTCTTCTCATTACATTCTTGATATGAAACATAGATTATGTATCACCAAGAAACATCATTACACATTAAAAATATGTTATTAGAGGAATCTCCTAATATTTTGGCTACCTAGTAACTTTAACTACTAATGTCTTAAGATGTCCAGAATATCCTTCTGAATCCAAAGTAAGGGGAAAAGTTAATTTCTACATTATTTATCTTCCTGCAACTTTGAACCAGTCTGCTTCTGGCTTCAGAAATCATGCAACTGTGTCAATAGTGACCATCACAAGGGAAAGGTTAAATAAGTGACTTCAAGACTCCATAAACAATCTGAAGTTGCTAAACATTAGTACATACAAACAGTTGCCATTCATTAGTACATATTTTAATTGCTTGAGGTGGGAGAAGGATTCCCCATAATTTGAAAGCATTAATGAACTGGTTAGCAATGGGCTGGATATTTGCTCAATCAGAAAATAATTTTTCCCATGGAAAAGGCATCATAGACAAAAGATTCTCTTATAAACATCGCAGATAGTCTCAAAAACCTAGGCTACAGCTCCTGCATCAAAGAGTAATTGCAGCTGATCAGTGCAGGAGGAATGATGCAGCCAATGTAAGAGAATGGACAGGGTAGAACACAACATGGTATGCAAGAGAGGATGTGCCCCAGGATTGAAATGCAGCCCTGGAAGCTACCAGGTTTTGAGTGTAGGTCTAAAAGAGTAGACTGGGAGTGAATCTGTAGCGTCCTTTCCAAATCTTATGAGATTTATTGCTTATTTCTTTTGAAAAACCAGGCTATGTGAAATAACAGTTTGACTCCTGTGTTGCCTCTTTTAGGCATCACCAACCATTTCAGGGTGTTGTTATAAAAGACAAGTCTAAAAGTAATTCTTCGTCTCTGACAAGCAGTATGATTGCTCCATTAGCCAATACCATCACTTTTCAAGAAGCTGTCAGTAAAATGGCAACTGATACCTACATAGGAAATAACTGCAATACCTCAGGTCACACACAGTGTGACAGCGATGTGTGAATGCTGACTACTGTGTGCACCAAACTTCACTTTCCACTTCCATATTTCTTCTCCTTCCTAATCATGTGATTCAAAGGATTGTAATGTAGCAACCCCCAACCTGACAACACATTTATACCTTAATCAAACCTACACCATGTGCTTCAAGATGCCTAAAGAACTGAAAATTAAAAAGAAAAAACCAGTCCTTTTCAGGGTTTCCCACTGTACTCTCGAAGAGTACTGTGTGGTCATCCCTTATGACTGAAGTATCTGCAGACAGTTTTCCTCTGTTTTTATTTCATTACTGAGACCAAAATTCTGGCACATAATCCCATAGCTCCTGTTTGCACCCAATACTGCAGAGCTTAAGAGCTTCATCACGGAAGAAACTGCTGGCTTTCCATGCAACCTTCATGCATGGAAGTGGTGCACAGGTGAAAAAGTGTAAGCACAGACAGAGCAATATATTTCAGCCGCGCTGGAGAACACCTTTCATTATCTGAAGAGTTTCTGTTCTTCTTTCTTGAGTCAGAACACAACCACCACCTGTGGATTAGCACTCAAGATCATCTTTTTCTGGGAAGCAGTGTTTCTGAAAAGCATCTTGCTGTGCTACAAATATTAACAGGATCATCACACAGGTAGTCATGACACACCCTCTTACTGTGATTTTTATTTTCCATAATTATGCTCCATAATAATAATTTGGGTAGCACTGGTAAAAGAGTGAAGAAAAAAAATAATATACTACCTCCTGCACTAGCAGGGTAACATTAATTTAATCCTCAGGCCAAATGAAATTTTAAAAAAGTATCGGAATATTCCCCTCTAATATACAAGCTCGGTATTTTATCTGAGTGTGAAGTTGGTGGCTCAGGTCCCTCTGTTTTCATTTTCTCCTGTGCTCTACTTTACATCCCAACTGTGACTGCATTCAGCAGCACACATGAGTGATTTCCAAATCATCAGCTCATATTTAGTCCCTATTTTCAACTGCACACTAGAGACCTGCACCTATTCCACAAATAGAAAGAATCCTAATGCTTTCCCTAGGCTCCTGCTTAGGATTTCATTATTAATTATATTTGAAGGTTATACAGTTAAAATACTAACTTTTTTATTTGAACATTTATATTAAGCTGCTGAGATTTCTAGCAGCTTAGCAGCATTATTTCTGTATAAGAAAATAAGCCTCTTAAATTCTGCACGCAGGCCTCTCGTCTAAAATGAAGATTTTAGAAAGGCACTGAAAGGTAACACTGAGTTAATGATGCTTTTTAGACTGAGACCTCCAAGACTGATCCCACAGAACTCTATCACTTATGCACCTCCTTGACCTCAAGCCCTTTCACCTGCTCTGCCAACAGTGTCTGAATACAGATAAAGTTTAGCAAAAAGTTACTTCCAGAAGATGCCTCTCAGATTTATTGCTAGTTCATTACATGGATTTTCTATTTCCAATGCAGTAAGAAGTTTAAATATTTGGTAGCAAATCCCAGAAGACTGTATTTACCTGTTTTCTCCAGAGATAATCAAGGTTAGGCACAAGAGTCATTCTTCAGGAATAGTGCATATTATGGATAATACCATGGAAATTATTTTGCAACGTGGATTTTGGCATACAGATCAGATGACCTCAGCAAGAGGAGGTCAATGCCAACAACTCCTATTTCACAACACAAACCCCCAAATTTTCAATAACTGGCCAAAGTTTGATTTTAGATTTAAGCTAGAGTAAATCCAGAATACTGACACTTGTATAAAAATCCAGGATTATTTCTTATTTATGACTGTGTAAGAGAAGATAATTTGTTTCACTAAGCCAATTTAATTCCTAGTCTTCCTCTTTAGTCAATGGATATAAGCCAAGAATACGATACTTAATGGGTCAAATGCTGAAAAAAATCTAACCAAAACTGTATCTGCAAAGAATGGGCGCATTTTTTTTTCAGATACATATTTTATATTTATTAGTGACAATAAGACAAGCACCATCTTTCGTTATGTCAGAGACTGAATTCTAATACACTGATTTATTTTTTTTTACCCTTTGGTAAAAACTCAAATGGATCTTTGCTCTTGGAACTTTTTGCTCATGCTTTTGATTGTGATGTACAAAAAGGCTCATTTTCCTAGGTCAACTTCAGATTTTACAGCAAGACCTATCTACTTACAATCTCATGAAGAGTTCCCACCATTCACTTCCTCTCTTTAAACGATTCTTGCTGGTCTGCAGCATTGAAGGTGTTCCCTGATCGCCATGACCAGCTATAAAACCAAAAGTATCCCGATGGCATTGCTTTCAAGATGACAACACCATAAAAGCACCCAACCACTCTGAAAAATGAAAGCCCCTTCAAAAAAAGAGTTGACCTTCATACCTTGATAGATGAGACTATACCAATACTCCAAACCATGCTCTCTTCACAAGATCACAGCATGACTTGTACTAGGTGACTGAGTCAAAGCAAAGGTTGCATCATTGTAACTACTCTGCAATTACAACTGTATTATAGTCTGGAAATTCATCTCTTGGAAAATACTACTGGAAGCATCAAATAAAATACACTTCATATACCTAGAGCTTGTTATAATCACCCAAACTCTATATGAATACTAACTAATGACAGCTAGTTACAATGAAGTATTCAATGTTTAAATCTTAAAGCACAGCAAAACAACACTGCATTTAAATCCCATTAAAGGAAATGTATACAAAGCCTTTGATGTATTTTTCTCCATGTAAAAATAATGAAGAAGAGAATAAATAAGTAAAAATTTAAATAAAATTATTTCCAAATTTAAGACGCACAAGAACACCAGGGGACATCAGGGTGCTCCTTCTAAGCAAGGCAGAATCCAACAACACAATTTTTAATCAAAGGCACAAAATGGTGGGACTTGTCTTTGTTCTCTCTCGTCTTTTGAAAGGAGCTGTACACACCCCTTGTGTCTTTTAGCACTGTCAAGAAGCTGCCTGAGGACAGCCTAAGTTTCAGCATAACTTGCAGAGACTCCATCTCGTGTGCCAAGTTCCAGCCTGGAGTGAATTTTTAACAGTGGAGTTATAAACCCGTGAAAATGGGGGCTTACAGCTGAACTGCCGACAAACCCTTCACTGCGTGGTGCACACAGCGCCAATAATAGACAAAACTGCCCCATTTTATAGCATGCAAAAAAGCTGGAATTCAGCTGTTATCAGGCATAATAATAAACTTCTGCCAGGGACTCAGGCTCTCAGCCTCAGATTTACATTCCCTCTGTCACTTGGAGTTTTTAAGTTAAACAATTTTACATGAAAATGCAGTACACAACATTTATATTACTGATGGCATTTGTTCCAACTGCTCTTGTGCTAAAACTCTGTGCAACTTTCCCCCTGCTCTTCACCTCCTCCTCCCTTATCCTGAGACACCAAAACTGGGTATCGACCAGCTCACTACTTCTTTTCTTGGGCAGGGCCTCATTAAAAAAAAAAAAATATCCCTCCAGACTGCCTTCTTGCTGCATTCATCAAAGCCACTCCAAGAAGGAGGAAAAGAAGAAGAAGAAGAAATAAAAAAAAACAGCAGAAAAAAAGCTGTAGGTTCAAAGTTTCATCCTGCTAAAGAGCTGAGGTCAGATATGGAAAAACTAGAGGGGAAAATAAAAGGAGGCTTGCTTCTCACTCAACAGACATGAGGGGAAAAAAAACCTCATCTGGTCTAGAGGAAGTAAAAGATCTTAAAGAGCTATCACCCAAGTTGCCTCCAGTCACCAGAACAGAGATCAGCTATTCAGATAAGTTCTGAAGCACAACTCTGCACTCCTTTGAGTGTTTTTCCTTTTCTCCAGAAAACTATCCTTCACTCCCTCGAAGGAACAGAATTACATCAGTGACCACCAAGTTTAAATTTATCTGTCCAACGTCTATATTTTACTTTTTAATCCACTCTCAGGAACAGCTTTTAACGCATTTGGAATTTTTTTTCTGTCATAAAATATTCTATTTATTTCCCAGCAGCTGGTGTCAAAAAAGTTGTTGTTTTCTTTAAATATTACTCTTAAATAAATAAAATCTGTTTTCATATCATGTAAAATTAGTTTTGCCTGCTGTGAGTTGGTGGCATTACGAAGTGATCATTTTTTCCTATGAATTATTCAAAATTAGGATAAAAAAGGAGAATAAAAAGATGATGGACAATAGCACACTATTCAACTTGTCTAAATGCTGCAGTCGTACTAATAGTTCACTATGTGCAGCACAGATGAAACACTTTTTCTTTGTCAAATGTAGCCACTAACCTTAATTTAGTATTTCAGAGAGAGGTACTGAAAGAGATTCATTTCATTCCTCTGTCCCTCTGTGACTTATCTAGCTGGGCAAATAACAGACATGTCTCTTTTTGCCAGCAAGATATCAGTATTTTGGACAACAAGTTTTTGCTTGTTTATTATCTGTTCCATGGCTCTACCAGTCCTTAATGGCCTCTAAGTTGTTTTTTTTTTTTAACCTATTCTTTGTTTAAACCTCTAGTTTGACAGTGTCTCTCTGTCTTTTACGAAAAACTATTAGAATTGTTAACATTTCCTCTGGAGTCTTCATATTACCCTGTCTTTCAGAACTGCTGTAACTGCACAGCTGTAATTATTCTCACTTTGAATTCTGACTGTCATATTTGGAAGAGGATGAAGGGTGGGATTTTAATAAATCATTCAGGCTCCCCAAGGCATATAGTGTTTCACCAAATCTACTGAGAACTTTTAAGGGAAAGGCTTATGGACTGAATGCATAGATAAACTAAGACATAAAATGCCTTTTTCATTAAGAAGAATGAGAAAATGATAACAAATTTGTGGGTAAGAAAACTCAGTTTAAAAATTAGTTAAAAATGCAATTTCAATTGTTTTATCGCTAAGATCTTCCTTGTAAAGGCTTGAAAGCAGAATGCTTTTATGAAGCTTCAGAATATGGCTACTGAGTAAAATAAGTCTACTCTAAAAGAGTAGGTTTGAGACTCATGAATTTTATCTGTCCTTAGAACACAGAAATCAGTTACATTCCATTTCAACTTCTACAGTCCATACATTACGGCAATTAAAATATTTCTATCACAATAGTGCCCAGAGTCAGATCAGAAGGAACAATCCCTTGTACCACAGAAATAGGGATTCCCTACCAAATATTTTTAACATAATGTTCTCCAGAAACACCAGCCATTCTTTGCCATCCTTTGAACAGGAAGAAGTTTCAATGTTCAGAAAGAAAGTGAGGATTTTTTTGAGGGAGAAGAAGACTGGGTGGGGTTTGTTTTTCGATAATCAGAGTGAATCTCCCTCAGAATAAAATGCAAATGGATTTAAACAAAAATCCTGGACCTGGAGATTGGAATCCTAGACTGTTTTTTCTGACCAGCATCATAAAAAATAGAGTGTTTCATGCAGCAATGGATGTTGATCACAAATCAAGAACAAACACGCCTGTTGTCAATTAAAAGCAAGATTATGATGAAGTGTCCCAAATTCCATTATCCCATAGCTACAAGCCATTACTCTTTTTTCCAAATTAATTTTTTTAAGTAGGTCATTCTGGTATACTCAGATTCTTTTTTTTTTGCCATCCGTGTCAGCCCAGTTTTGGCCAAGTCTCCACACCCTCGAGAAAAAATAAAATCCACATATTTATTTCATACAAAACTCAAATATTGTTATACACAATTCTCACCCACATCCTGCAAATTTGTATACACTAGACAGTCAAATGCAGTCCTCCAGGAATCTTGCTTGCATTGTCCTTCAAAATTTTTCATTTGGAGGCTAATGTAAATGGTATTTCAGGCTTGCTAGACACAATAGGGTGTTTAAAGCACAAAGCATCTCAAGATTTAATAGGAAACAAAGTCCTGTCTCAAGCTAGCTGAAAGGAAGACCCATCTGTTTCCAGGAGTCATCAGCCTCTTGCCTCCACACCAACACAGCTGCTTCATAGCCATGTCAGCACTACCTACAACTCTGTGGTGTTTGGAGAATTTCCCCACCAGATTCCCTTTGTGAACTTCAGGATATGGAAGAATAGACTAGCTCAGGAAAACCAAGCTTTACCCTGAGCTTCAGTACAAACAAGTAAAGACTGTGGGTGTAGTGTCTCAATGCCCACAAAGCACATACATATGCTGGATGCAAGATAAAAGGTGATTTCAGATCCAATTCTAATTCTTGTAAGAAATCCCATAAACATTTTGATGGATTAAAATTCCAGTTAGGGATCTTCCCCAGTGTGCACTCTGCCTATGGGGACTGCTGGGATTTACCAGTGCATTCCATCCACAACGACACAGAGAAATTACAGACTGCTTCTCCAAATATAAAAGTGCCCAAGTACATTGTATCCTTAGCACTGACTTTTGCTTTGGTTTTTGCTTTCTTCAGTAATACACACTCATTAGGAACACTGCAAGTGCACAAAATGTACAAATCTATTGACATCAGTAAAATTGCACTGATGAATGCTGACTGAAATTATTGATAAAGAACTGAAAGGTAAGGAAGTGATTAATGCTAGTTTACACAGTTTTAAGGAAAATAGATCTTGTCAAACAAACTTGATGTCATTCTTTGGTAAGGATATGTATTTTATAAGCCTAGGAGTTTATACACTTACAGTTTTATTTGACTAAGGACTACTGCAGAACATTCTAGTTCAATCAGTGAAATCATGTGCTGAACTGCTAACTAGTGGAAGGCCCTCAGAAAGCTATTACCCTAAGGGGTCTTCAAACACAAGTGGGTTGAAGAAGACACAGGTAAAACTAGTAATAAAAACAACACTATTCAGCATTTTGATCAATGACTCAGAAGTTATAAAATCACTGCTGATAAAAACTTTCAGGTGGTGCAAAGACTGATAAAATATCAGGGAACAGGATATCAACAGATGAGGAGAGTCAGGTTTTTCAAAACTTCTGTTCTTTCAAATCAAACTTTTTAATAGGGCAAGCCTTCAAGAAAAAGGAATGTATGATGTATTACAGAATGGGACATGGGTGCAGGTGGGATGTGCTGCACCCTGAAAAACAGAGATTATGAAAAGGGTTACAACAAATACACAACTGAACACAAACAAGCAGTGCAATGTGGCAAAGAAAGCCAAAGCAATCACTGGAGGCATAAACAAGAGGTAGTGGGTAGGCTTGGAAAGGCATTTTTACTTTTCTCAATTGCATTGTTTTCTAAATGGATCTTCAGTTAGGTGAAGAAAGGCATAACAAGAACCAAAGCCTGGAATGTGAAGCCAAGAATGAAAGAAAGAAAAGTCAAATCGAAGCAGAAACAAATCTCACATTTTTCAACAGAAAGGGAATTGACCAGTGGAACAAAACTATCAATGGAAGGGAGGAGCTTTAACCTCCTGATGGGTTCAAGATGAAAAGAATCTGTTCGCACAAAACTAGGTTCAAAACATGAATGACCTTTCTGACCTCAAACCATACAAAAAGAAATTTCTGACATTATGTTTCATGTGACTGTCAGAGTCAAAAAGAACATTCTTCCTTCTGAGTAACCATAACAAGCAGTTCTCCCACAAAAGATGAGTCCAGCACTGTGGAAAGGTTTCACTGTTTCTGAGGATTTCTGAGAAGAATTTGGAATTCTGGAGACAGCCTGGAAAGACACTGCTCATATTCTCTGAAAAATATGTGTTGCTTTGTTTTGTTAGTTGAGTGACTGTATAACCAGAATACAGCTCAGTGGCAGGCCGTCACTGAAAGGTCACATTCAAGCAACTCCCAGAGCTGGAATGTTTGGAGTTCTCTCTAGGTCTGCTTCTGGATTCAACTTCACCTTGTGCTGGAAGCCAAGTCAGGTCTTCTATTCACACAGTACATAAAAAAAAAAGTCAGAAAATCACAGAACGGAATTGGAAGGGACCTTAAAGATCATGCAACCTCCTGCCATGGGCAAGGACACCCTCCACTAGAGCAGGATGCTCCAAGTCCCAGCCAACCAAGCCATGAACACTTCAAGAGATGGGGCATCCCCAGCTCTTCTGGACAGCCTGTTCCAATACCTCACCACCCTCACAGAAGAGTTTTTTCCTTATATCTAATCTAAAACTGCCATCTTTCAGTTTAAAGCCATTATCCCATGCCCCAGTTTGCTCCCAAAGGTTTGTTTATCCAGTTATGACCCCTGGAATTCACAGATCCTGAAATTTCTTTAAGCTTCAGGTTCAAGCACACATGAGATGACTCCAAACCCCTTATTTTTATCCTCTACTATATTTCCCACAACCCATACTACTGAAAGTTCACATATGGTCTAAGAATATTGCTACAGCTAAAAAAAAAAAAAAAAAAGGCATCAATGAGATTTTTTTTTAATGGAAGAAAATAGCTAATTTTCAAGTCCTACCTGAAAGCTAGAGCTGAAGAAATAAACAACCCCCTAAACATCCTCCTGGGCACAGCATTAGACCTGGCTTCAAGGAAACAGCACCACCTACTGAATCGCTCCCAAGGGTCCTTCCAGTTATTCCTGGTGATTCTCTTGACCATGTACTGACCAGCAACTCTAAGTAAATCACACCCCAAGATGGCACAGCTGCAGGCACTCAAAGTGGTAAGAGATGTTTTCCATTTCTAACTCTAGCTTTGAATTTTCTTTCTACCTGCTGTAAATGGTTCAGCTTATAAATGCAATCATTTTTTTGATGTCACTAAAACTATGTTTTAGTTACAGTTACAAGCAAATGTCACTCATCTACACACTCTACCTACTGCCTGAAAACAATATGATTTAAGGAGTATGTCAGCAGTAAGAAAAGACTCTTCCCACTGGATTAAAAATGTGCATTTTAAGAAAGGAAACACTTTTAGAAAGAAGGAGAGGGAGTCTTCTGTTTCTGTAGTTTATTTTTCTGCTTAATGAAACAAGGTTTCCAGCTTCTACAATAGCAGCTGCAAAGGCACTCCATTAATCTCCTGAGTGCACTGCCTCTCCCTGCATACCTGTAGCTGCCCTGCTTGAGACTCCTGAAAATTATCTGTTGGCATCGTTTCAACATTCTTATGAAATTAAAAAAAAAAAAGTTTAAATAAAAGTATATAACTATGTCAATTCCACAACTTTCAGAAAGAACACACTAACCAACAAGTTCATTATCTGCACTTCTCCCATATTTTGAAGACATCCAGCAGCACTGAACTCCAACTTGCTCACATTGAGAATAAATCAAAAGGCCGTCTGTAGAGATCTACTCAAGTAAATGACAAACCGGGAAGAAGTCATTACTGAAATCTCAACACAGACTGCGTCAAATGCCAGATGCTTGTTCAGGCCAAAGCCTTCAGGGATGATTAAAAAAACACACAAGAATTTTCAGAAGTGCTCAAGTATGCTAGGAAAACAAATGGCATGGGAAGCAAAGACTCTCATGTCTCCTAACATCATCCAGATGATCTGAAAACCCCACGTGATGAGATTTGGCCCAAGGATTTAGACAAACTCAGGTTTTCCCTCCTTGTTCTGGAGTATTTAACTTGACTGACCTATGGAAAATGGATGGATATGCTCAAATTAACGCCCTCTAATTTTAGAAGAAACAGTATCAGTGAGCCCCAGACCTCACCATTTAGGGCTTCTTGGTTTAAAAACTAAACATTAATTATGCAAGGCCTTTACGGGGTTCTCAGATCTGTAATGGCAAAGCTACATAGAGGAAATAAAAAGCTGGTGACAGGGCAGTACTCACAGGTCTGATTACTAATTACATTTGCTTCCTTATACTTGCACCTGCCATAATTATGATAAAGGGTGGAGTTTCAAGTAGAGTTGATAGGGAATTTTATGACAGAATTCCCTCCAGAACACTGGAAGACACCACACATTTTACAGTGCAGTAGTCGTTAAAAACACAAAGATCTTTTGTGTCATCCATGTCATGGCTAATGCACAGCTCACTGATTTCCCTCACAGATGACCAAAATGGTCTATACTGTGCAAAGTTTAGCTGGCTCCAAATACTCTGAACTCTGTAGCAGCATGGAATGGAAAAAAATCTTTGCTTACAATTAATTTCATACATGGATTTTTAAAAATAAAATCATTATCATACCAACCGAAAATTCTGACTTGTGTTCCACTCAAGGTTTGGAGAACGAAAGATAAATTAATATGTAAGCTTGTGTCTATTCACACAGTTACATTTTAACTCTGCAGTATAATCTTTTCTTCTTCACAATATCACAATATTTTTCCTAACTGATCTCCAAGCTTGAGCTTCACTTCTACATAAACCAGGACGTACTGTTTTCCACATGGATACAGTGTACACAGTAATAAGAAAATAAAACAAAAACTACAGAAGTGTCCACAATAGAGATAAGAGTAAAGGATTTTTTGCTGGTGTATTTTTTCCCATTGCTGAAGTAACCTCCATAATGAAGTCCCTTCACTCACTAAAAAAGTTGCTCTTAATTTCAGCATCCATTCTAACAACAAAATACTGGAAAAGTGCTGGGTAATATTTATTAATGCAATAAAACAATAAATACCATTCTGGCATCAGGAGAACAAGCTAGTTAAACCCATCACTCTGTTTTTAAATTTGTAGGAAACTTGTCCCTCCCACCACCTACCTCACCCTCAAGAAAAAAAACCGGAAAAAAATAAAGGTAAAGAAAATAAGATCTTAGAGAATGGGCAGTTGAGCAGAGAACTAAAATACCCCATGCATCAGGCAAAAGTCTGTAATATTATCTAGAACGACAGCCCAGCCATTGTTAGAGCTGCCAAAGCACTGCATGCTTGCTGTAGCACCCCAGGTCCCTGGAGAATGATAAACCAAGCAGATGAGACAGAGACAAATGTCTCTGCACTGCTCCCACCTGCACCGAGCACAGCGCTGCCCCGCACTCTGGGGCAGGTAACCCCCAGAACGGCTACTCTGTGCGGGCAGGGCAGGGGCCAGAGCTGCTGCCAACAACCAGGGCCTGTTTATTATTAAACAGTTGGTATTGCTACAGGCCTGGCACTGCAATAGAGCAATCTCTGTTTCAGCAAGACTAAGCCTGATTAAAAGAGTGCAGGAGCCAAATCATGTTTACCATCATCGGCGAGAAACTCAGTGCCCCCAACAGGAACTTACAGCAGCATCTGTCCGTCCATCCATCCTCTGGCTGCCTCCCTGGGCCAGAGTAAAGAAGAGATGGCGGTCCTCATGTGGGACAGGGAAGTAAAGTTTTTGGTCCTCAAAACTGTAAGATATTCCCTGTCCTGGCACTGGCCAGTCCATGTTCTACTCTCCATTTTTACGAGGCCTCAACTCACCACCTCAAGCATCTGATGATACCCATGGCTAAAAAAAATCTTCCATCTCCATGCAGAGCAGGAGTCAACAATGCTCCTGTGCATATAGTGTACCTCACCTCCCAGCAAGGACAGTGTGCCACAGAGAAAGCACTGGAATAGGCTCCCAGGAAGGCTTTGGATTGCCCAACTCTGTCAGGGCTCAAAGGTTGGATAAGGCCTTGAGCAACCTGGTCTAATGGGAGATGTCCCTGTCCATGTGAGGGGCTGGGAAAAGACAATCTTTAAGGTCCATTCCAACCCCTTACCACTCTATAATTCTATGACTTCACCAGTGTAACTCCCATAATTCAATGAAAGGCATTGACACTGACAAATAACTCAGTATTAGAAGTTTTCTTCACTTGTGCTGAAAGTTATCCCTGTACAGAAGAAAAATCTGGAACACCTCCCTACACACACATGAATTTCGACTGATCCAATTAAAAAAATTTATTTACAGGAATGCACAAAGATTCAGTCACACTCTATAACAGAAATTGTCAAGTATGGAATCTATTGAGTAAATGTAATTATCAAATGCCATGAATAAATAATACTGGGTCAACCCTCAAAAATCTACAGCAATCATAACAAAGGAAGATCAGATCATATTGGTGATATGAAATCTTCAGTTTAGCTTGTTTGTTTAAATGCTATCTCATTTTGGTAGCCACAAGAAGTGAATTGCATCTGATGGCTGCTTCTCAGTCTGCACAAAACAAGTTCAATGATCTTTTACTTCCTGATGAACAGGCATTTCTCCAGTTTTGGTGAGGTTCAGTGCAAGGGTGGACAGCTGAGAGACATGTAGTCACTTGAATTGCCATCACTGGTTTGCTACCTGACACTGAGACCTGGTGGAAAGTGACTTTTCTCACATCCCCCACTTCATGAAATAGGGAAAATGAAAAGCAATGCATGTAAAAATTAACAACTGACTCTTTAATATTGATGAGGAGCTTAGCAGTACTGAAATGGTACGTGTGCTTAGAAACACAAAGTTTGATTTTATTCTGCATCACTACAATAGACCCTGGTCTCATCAGCAGAAGGACAGCAAATACAAAAGCCTGTGAAAACTAAGATTGAATTTTAAGTTGAGGTTACTCCCAAGTTAGGACAGCCAGAAGCACGGTAAAGCAGGATCCTTCAATGAACTCATTATGGTCTCACCATCAGGAGGGCCCTGAGCATCACGAGGAATCCCATATCCAGGGAAAACTGGAGCCTGCCGTAGCTTCTGGGCAACGCAGGGAAGTGTTACTCAGACAGGTGGTTAGAAGCACAAGCCACCACCTGCTCCTGGATCTCCTGTCGCTGTTTTCCCCAGCTGACTCTGGCCCTGGCTGCTTTCAGCTGGCCAGTGCAGCTGCCCCATGCTGCTGGAGGGAGATGGCTGCAGGCTGCTCGCAGGAGAGGTGGCAGCAGCAGCTGGCAGCCCTTCCCTGCCACCTCCCGCAGCCCTCTGCCCCCAGAGAGAGGCACCAGGCTGGGGCTTCTAAAGATGTTCAGATGCCTTCTGTTTAGATGGTCTAGTTTAGTCAAAAACCCTTGGCTGCAGCACACCCCATCTGCACAATCCATGGTCTAAGCTGCAAATTGCAAAACCAGGAGAGCCTGAAGCAGACCCCCCAAGGCCACCAGGAGTGATGGCTGTGCACGACCCCGAGGTGCAGGGAAGGGTGGGCAGAGCGCACTCGGCCACAGGACCTACTCCATGGATGTGTACAGCAGACTTCAGTCCCCAGTCTGCCAATTCCACACTAACACGTAATTTGTACTAAATAACTTTTCAAGAATTCAAACACAAATAATGTAATAATAGCAATTAGACCCTTTACTAAGCATAGCTGTATCAGACATGCAGTCCAGTCATTTCACAGAAGGTAAAAAGCACTTGACAAAGGAATCTGCACCTTCACAGGCACTAGAGGTGCGCAGGTATATGTAATAATTGCATTCCTTGTGTATTAATGTTTGCATATAAGAAATGCATGCTGAGCTAGCATAACACCTCCTTCCTCAAATAATAACTAAGTTCCATACTGTGCCTGAAGTGCTCTTTATATAGTACACAGAAATGGGTTATGTAAAGATTAGGGCTGTGAGAGTTGCTCAAAACGTAACTAAAAATCTAGCAACAAAATCCAAATCTAACCTGAGTTTCCCCAACACAAAACTCAGGCCAGCTTTACAGAAAGACCTGTGAATTTTTTGATAGTTTTCACACTGAAATCATACCAATCTTATACCAATAAAAAGAAGGGAGAAGGAAAAATAAGAAAATGATACAATGGCATGATAAAAGAGGCTGGAAAAGAAAAAACAAAACAAAACAAAACAAAACAGGAGCAGTAAGGTTTTTTCTCTTCTTCCCATGCTACTGCCTTTCTTTCCCATGGTGAAAAGGGGAAAAATAGCCCCCAGCTTTCAATGAGTGAATCCTGTTATAATGGAGCCATGGTGCAATGTGTGGAGTTCAGGGTGTTCAGATGCTTTTGTACGTACGTGCATCGTTACTAGGAGATGACTAGATTTGGTACCAGGATAATATTCCACCATTGTATGGTGTTTTCCCATCTGATGTTGCCTTTTCCCCAGTTTAAAAAAAGGAGAAACTAATAAAAAAGAAAATTAAAAAAGATACAATAATTGTTACTGCACACTCTAATGAATTATTGTGTTCAAGGTTCCTACAAAAAAAGTAATATTATACTCGGCTTATGTTTTAATTGATTTATTAATATTTTATCACAGGAATGTAATTTAAGCTCCTCATGATTTAGATCTCATAAACCTTTAGCATTTTGCAAATTCAAATTCCAATTTAAAGCCAGGGCGAGCAATTAACTTTTCTATCATCTTGTCAGGGGAGAAGGTTCGTGTTTAATTTGAGACAAAGTGACAGAAATATATATACACTGTATATATTACCCCAATTTAATTTATGAGTCAGCACCATCCACCTTCCAAATGTAGATTTAATGGCAAGGGAGGAGGGAGTAGGGGGAAGACCCCCTGCTATTGTGTCATTTGCTGCAATATCTGCCCCAAATTCACAATGAAAGACTGCCCCTGGCTTATTGAGATACAGGGCTAGATTGATTACAGCTCTATTTTCAACCCTTTTGTTTTAATTTCCATTCACTCATCATTTTCTCATATAAAGTACATTCTCACAAATGTCAATTAGCATTTCCCAGCCAGTAATGGGCAGTTGAAGCCACAGCAGGTACTCCCACTGCCTGTCCCAGCTGTGCTGCTTCCTGCCCCAAACAGACCCCCCTAAAAGGCAGATATCAGACAAAGAAAACTCCCCATAGGATTGACACGAGTTAATACCTGTGGGGCCAAACCCCGTAGCCCTCGCAGTCACACTGAAGTCTGTGTGGTTCTCATTTGATTAAGGAACAAACAGAATAAAAAGTGGTGCTACTAAACAATCCTGGCTATTATTTCCCTCTCAAAAGGACATTCCAACCTCTTTACGTGTAATGAAGGAAACCAGCAGTCTAAATTTGCATGGGCAAAAATTTGCATGAACAAAACAAACAGTTGGTTAACATTTGCATGTGCTGTTTTAATAAAGTAAGGGAAGGGGTATTCTGTGGCTCCCTGCCAGGGACTTCCCAGATCTGCTGTCCCACAACACAGCTAAGCACTGCACAAGAGTTAGCTCAGGAGCTGGAAAGATGACTGAGAAGATGGCCCACACATCACCTATTAGTCTTTGCTGTATCCCTAAATACTTACATAAAGCAAGATGTTCTTCAGCTTTCCAAGGGAGGAGAGGCTTTACTGACATGCAAGAACTTTGCCATTACTGTCATCAAGCCTGACAGCCCTATTGTATCAGAAAGAATTGCTTCAGAAAGGAATCAGGGGCTCATTTCCAACACTTCTATACACAACAAAGCTGAATTTCAAGAATCACAAAATCTTGATGCTGCTGACTCAGGCCCAGACAGTCCAAGATATTGGAATAATCAGGTCCTATTCTAATTTACAAAGCTGTCACACACACTATATATGCAGATCCAGCTCTACATCCAAGCCTAAGCAAGTACAATTTTAAGCTTCAGTGTTCAACAAGCATGTTAGATGGAGCCAAATCAGAAACATTCTTTCTCCTCATGAAATGAAAATTTTGGCCTTCATCTTCAAAATATTTGTGAATCAGAACTTCTTTAACATAAATAAAAAAATCTCCACCAGTTTAAATTAAATTAAATATTTTGTTTTACTTATTCCAGTCCATTCCTCTGGAATTCTTAGTAATTTCTAGAATTATTTTCTTTCCTTAGAAATAGAAAAAGAATGCTCTTGTATTGAAAAATCGTGATTCCTTTAAGCCAGCAAGCAAGCAAACAAAAAAATGTATCTGTATATATGTACACAGATGAAAAGTTAATTCAAAGCTTTTCTCCAGAACTTTCTATGCAGTCTTTTATCAGCTTATGGTAAAAATCTGCATAGCAGAAAATAGACTTGGTAACAGCCATTACAGAAAATCCAAGTTGCAGAAGATCTGATATCCAGCCATATTTCACTCTCGATACACACTGGATTGAAAGCCAAGCTTGAAAATCTTGATTCATGCCTGATTCACTTATGAAGCTAATTCAAAATCTTATCACTCTCTAAACTCAGGTAAAAAAGAGCTCAACTGTCATGCATATTTTTAGACAAATTATAACAGGGTCTTGCAATTTCCTTTGTTCTGTGGTGTCTGCACTGCTGTTAGACACCATCCCACACTGGCATCACTTCTGAGGTGTCCTAATACTTGTCTGAAAAATACTATTAACTGCACATCACAGGCATTTGAAGCGCATAAGAAAACTATAAACTTAATTACACTAGAGTACTGGTGTGATCTCACATGAAATTTGAGCTTCTGTTATTAAAAATAGGGAGATTGCATTTACTTAATGTTTCTTACAGTAAAACAGACAATTCTAAACTTTCAAGATTGTATAATCAGACAAAACAATACTGGGGGGGGAAGAGGCTGTCTGTGGAATTTACTAGCACAAACATTTCACATGTCAAGCAGCAAAAATTTGTTTATTCTGCTAAAAAGAATATTCCTTGAATTACTATTGTATATGAAATAGCATAGCTAGTCAGACTGCACAGCAAAAAAAGACTAGAAAAATCTACAAGAAAAGAGTGGTTGCCTTACTCCACCCTGCAAATATCCCAACATGTTCTGCATTTCAATCAGCTTTTAAACTCTTAGATCTTTTCTTAATGCTCCATAGCCATTGCATCTACTCATGACACTGAGAACACTTTCTCCCTTTTCCATGAGCTATTCACTCCTACGTCAATAAGAATTTTGGTTTTGTCACTTCTCTTCTGTTATCCAGGACTTCCCTGTCTGAGCCTACGGAAGTTTATCTGGAAAAAAAACAAAACAATGAGAAACCCTTCCACTTCCAAAACCACAGCCATGAAAAGAAGTGGATTGTACTTGAAATAGGATCATGACTCCATAGCACTTAGCAGTACCCAGATTTTAGACACTGAACTGAATGACACTCCTTGGAATGAATCACATCCAGAGACACTGACATCCCTATGGGTACCCTTGCACTTGCAGGTCTCCTTTTAGAGGCAGTGGTAATGGCAGGGGCAGAGGGGGGAGGAATTAAATAACCTACCCAATCATTCCCTAACCCTCAGAGTAGCAGAAGAGCTAAATTACACAATGCCATTAAACCACCCCTTTGCTCGGAGAAAAGTAAAACCACTTCCCTTCATTTCTCTTCCAGTGCCCACCAATGCTACTCCCACCTCTTCACTCTCTGGGACTTTGATTAGGGAAGGTGTGTACAAAGCATAATGCTTTCCAGGCAAAGGCTTGCCAAGCATGCCTACCTCACAGAAATCCAGAAGTTTCCAGAAGGTAAAAAAACTTTTCCAGAAGAGTCTTAAATGTGCTCATAACACAAACCCACCATGAGAATACACCAGCTCAACTCTGAAGTCAAGGATGCTGAATCTTACTTCTGTGTATTACAATTTATATATTTAGATTGAAAAAAAGGTTTAATTTTTAGATGTTTTATCATCAAAGATGTCTCCCAAGGGTAATGGTTCTAGCAGGAGTGTCAAATCCTACAGTCTGCAGTGTCAGAGCTTTTATGCAGCAATGTTTGCTGTTCATGATGCATTACTTCAGACAAACACAACTGACTTTGACTTAGACATAAAAAATCCTGTGTTCCCCATTTTTTGAGAATTAATGATGCCTAAGGTAGTGCAAGAAAAAAAAAATCAGATTAACCTGACTCACACCTGTTCCTTCCAGCAAACAATGTGCAGTCACTCCAGCTGGACAGAAGCACTGCAGCCAGTAACATGCAAGGTTGAAGTAAAATTGTCTGTTGAGGAGTGCATAACTGTAGTAGTATCCCACCTAGAACCATGCACCCCTGAGTTATACTTATTTGAAAAAGGGAGAAGAACCTTTAGGGTGGGTATAAACGGGGGAAGAAGTAATCTTCTTCCAGTCTTCTTGAAAACTGGCATTTGAAAATTATGTTACCACATAGTCTTGCAAATCAGTATGGTTTTGGAACACTCTCCCCCCACTACCAAATAACAAAAAAACCGAAAGACAACCCAGAGTGACACCTTAAGAGATTAAAAACAGAAGTAGCAGAATAACCTGAGAGGCAGGGCCACTCTTTGTGAAAGGGCACTCTTCAAAAAGTAGCTTCTGAAGCACACCTACACAATTCATACGCTACTTTATTTAATGCTCCTTTTCATGTTTGCCCAGGTTCACGTCAAGGGTTCTGCAACTGAAGGCGTTTCTACAGCAAACTTTCATGTCCGCTGCAATTTTCCCTTTCAAATTCAATACAGTAAAATGAAATGAAGCAAAATGAAACAATCTTTATATACCAGTTCAGCAAGCATTCCCTAGACCTCATTGTGCTGCATCTCTCATCAGCTCTCATTTACTCCAACAAGACAGAAAAGATTTGCAGTTCCTATTACATTTTCCCACCCTATTTCCCATTCTGTGTGTAATTTTTTTTCCTTCAAATAATACTGATTGTGTCAACTGGAGGGGGGGAAAAAAAAAGAGAAAGAAAGAAAGAAACAAGCACTCTTTGTATTCTCTCTGTAGTAATAAAATATGAAAAAAAGAATTTGCAAGAAAACAGCTGAATTCCCAGTGCCTGAAAAACGGACCTGGCTACAGACAGACACATTCTACATAGAACAGCATTTCCCACTAAACTGCCAAAGTGTCAGGAAGAGTTGTGCACACTTTTCTCAGTGAATAAATGTGGAACATAGCATTTCCTACCAACTGAAAGTCAAAATCCTGGAAATTGCAATTTCATAGGGAGAGCGAGTAAAAAAAAAAAGGAAAAAAAAGGTCTTTCGCACACCAGCAAAGTGATACAAGACCAGGGTAGGTTGTTACCACTGGTACTGACTTTATTTTTTCTTTTAAGGAAATCAAACAATGTTTTAAAAGGCAGAAATAGTGAAGTGCTAAAACGAGTAAGTGAATTGGTAAGGGAAAGCAAAAATACTAGCTTGCTTTGCAACCCACCTAAAGATGTCTGATTTTACAAGCAACTCAATTCAAGCACATTTTTTTGCTTTAAGCACTTGCATACTCTCACCGTAATCCTGAGAATAAAAGCATCCTTTTGTTTCCTGCTATGTTCTGCCTCATATATTAAACAATTTCCAGTGTTTGCAATATGTGAGGCAACTGGCCCTAAAGAAAACAGCCTCTCATTAAAGAATCTCTATTCCACCACAGACCAGGTCTATCCGGTGTTTTGTGAGAAGACTGGTTCCCACCAAAACCACCACGTGATAACATAAAAACCGGAAACGCACAGGGAAGTTGAATTAAGGTTGCTCTGTCAACTTCAGTTCTAGTGTTCACAGGTTTGACTTTAGGTAAATGAAATATTCACTTTTTTTTCCCCCCCATGCATTTAATTTCCTGAATTTCCAAAGAGCCAAGTGAAAAAAAGCATCTGCTACATACCAACATATCAGTGCTCTGTGGCCATTCACAGTATGGCAACCTGCAGGACCACCAGACAGACCTCTGCCTTTTGACAGGCTTCATTAAGAAGCTCATAATCACAGTAGGTCCTTCTTATTTTCATGAAACAGCTACTGTCAGGGTGGTGAGATGCACAAGCATAGAGTAGAATAAAAAAAGTTACTTCCCAGCCACAAACATCATTCAGTTGATTTCATTCCAAACCATGAAGATACAAGAACTCTTAGATGTTATCACAACATTTTAGCATGGGCAAAACCAAATATTTTCTTCAAGTAGCAGATTTATAAACAGCCCACCTGAGGCAGAAGCAGCTCTCCCAAAACTTATGTTTAAGGCTACTAAACTAATTAAAATTTGTTACATCTTAATAAAGCTTATACTCAAATGAGAGTGTTTCTCTGAAGGTAACTGCAAGGCAGTGAAACCTGTGTCTAATAAATGTAGATAAGGTGCATGAGAGACCAGAAAGGAAAGTCCAAGGCAAGCCAGAACATCCAAAACATGTAATTTTAACTTACACAAACACAACAGAAGTATGGGTTCAAGGGAAATTCCACCTAATAGGATAAATGGTGACTGATTAAGCTGAACTCCTCCTACACATACATTATGTTCAGGCAGCTATGCTCATTCAGTTTAGTGGAAGAAAGTACCTGCATCATTCCCCAAATCTACACAATCCCACTGCCCTGAGGATTAAGATGCTGATAGTAACAGTAAGTGAGAAAGGGAAGATTTTTTACCAAGACAGGGGAGAGAACTGTGAAACAGGAACAGAGGGGCAGGAGCTGTCTCAACCAACAGGAATTTTGCCATCTGTAACAACCTCAGTCACTTCTCCTGAGAGGAAGCACACATCATCCTCATCACCACTGAATGAACTGACAGCGCAACAGAGTTATTTGTTAATTAGATGAAAACCTAAAGTAACTTGATCCTACCAGACAAATGCTATACAGTTTTCCTCATGGACCTGCAGGTCCTGCTTTATTAAAGTTCCTGCCACCACAGCCCTCTATTTCACTGGGAGCACAAAGACTAAATCACTACATTGGAAAAAAGAGAAAAACAAACCACCCACTATTCACCTGGTAGCGTCCATAAGAGGCACTATCCTGACATACTCCCCAAAACTGCACTGCTCCTGTAAATGTATACATTACAAACATAGAGGTCTGGAATTTACAGTCAACAAATAGCATTACAAACAACCACCAGAGAATGTATAAACATTTGTAGGAGCAAAAATACGCAGTCTGGCTGCACCACACACAGTGTTTATTTATCTCCCTTAAAAAAGATCAATGCGAGAAAACATTCGAAACAACTTTTTAAACAATGTGTCACTTTGTGTTAGTTTATGTCAGTGGGCCTCCTTCCAAGTACTGGTGTCACAGTAAGATATGGATATGTTTAAATAGTTTTCTTGTTCCTTTACTCCAGTCATGGCTACTGGGCACAAGAAAACAGAAAGGAGAAGGGCTGCTAGTCTGACTGAGTTACTGATTTAACATTTAGAATCTTTGCAGCTCAAGAGAAAATTGCTGTGTATTTGTAACCTGAATGCAGGTCAGTAACTTTAAAAGGTCAGGCTGAATGTTTAAAATCTTGTTATTAATTCTCCACCAGCTCCCAGTTGTGTGAATGCCAATGAGCAGACTCAGCTCCTACTGGGCTGAGTAGCAGTTAGCCTGTACCTCTGAACATCAGGTCCTCAAGAAAATGCAAAAGGAGTTTTGAAGTAATTACTTTCTGCCATACAAGCAAATGACTTCCCTGTTTACTCAGGGCACACTTCTTCAAGCATGAGGCACAGATTTCCTTATTGGGGTTTCCTCATTTGTTGCTAACTCATTAGCTTCATGTCAAGGCAACTGAGTTTTCTCCATCCACTTAGTTCACTCCTTAGGAACACACAAATTATTTTGGTGCCCTCTTGCACTAATTTATAAAATATCACAAGATTCAGTGATGCTTCTAAATAATACAGCTTCTCATAATACACAGGACTTCTATAACCCCTTTAGTTAAGAGATACCAAGGTACTTTGCAAACAACATGCTTGCCTCACAAACCACCACCACTGTGTTAGGTCTGTGTCATTAACCATACTTTACCATCAAGATAAACTAAGGCAGAACAAAGTAATGCAATTCAGCAGGGTTACAAAGACAGCAGTAGGATTAGGAGCAGCATGTGAGTTTTGCTTTTCTATTTCCCTAGTTCATCAGAAGGACAGCCATCTGAGATGGTGAAATTCAACAGAAGTTATGGTTATGTCTCAGGTAGATTTATATTTCTAAGATGAGAATAATACAGTGTGGAGTTTATGCCATTGGCCTTTCAAGGGTCTTCTGACTCTACAGAAGCTTTTAGATATTATAGGGAAATATCACTTCTGAAAATGAAAATTTCTGAGTTTTCTTTTGTCAGGATTTGACTCCCACTTGAAAAGATGTGGATGCTCAGACAGCAAAGCATGCAGAGTCTCAGGACACTTGTGTCTGGTGTCTCCCCCCTCACTTAAGTTCATTTGCATCACATGCTCCCCTTCTCCAGATCTAATGCACTAGACTTGATGCTGGAGCATTGATTTGTCTATTTCTACACCAGATGTCTAACACCAGAAAGAATTTATAAGAATATTTGGTAGTAAACATGTTTCAAGGATCAGTGTCTTGTGGAGCAGTCACAAAGCCAAGAAGGCAATATTATTAGTTCTCAGGCTGTGGTTTAAGCCACATATTAGTGATGCTTTGCTTTACTTCCTACCCTAAATACACTTGAAAAATTTTCATGACTCCCCGTAAGTTAGTACCTTCAATGCTTAACTTTTCAAGGAAAATACCTTTTGCACTGCTGGTGCAGTAACCTTCTAATTCTGATAGCCTTATATGAAGCAGTTTTTTGTTGTAATGACCTAAAAAAATCTCTTAAGATCCTTTACCCAGGACTTTTATGAGCAAGTAGCTTTCTACTCTGGGATGGTCATCTCCATTCTAACTGAAAAAAGTAATGCTCATGTATCCCACACCAATACTGAAACATAATCAAATAAGGAATATTGGTTAGTCATTAGACACTGAACATAGTAATAGAGACACACTGAATCTTCTGTAATTGTCAGAACATAGCTCAGTGAAAACATACCTTGTTTCACAGGAATACAAAATTCTAGTTTTTAATTTAGTGCTAAAGGGGAAGAAGAAACACAACCTAACATGCATTCCACTGATAAGGCACCCTACATTCCTACAGCTTTTAAAGGCACTACACTGAAAGAAATGCATTTTGTATGCGCATACAGGATCTTCAGCCATAAAAACATAGGAACAACTGCCATCCATGTCACATTATCACTATCTCGCTTACCAGTGCTTAAAAGGTGCCTCTGTTAGAGTAAGCAAACTCCTTTAATTCATGATTTTTCTAGTTTCCAGACCTATTAAGTGGACACACCCTGTACCCTTGCCATTAGAAGACTCCCCTGCAATACATTTGCCCAAATCAGTGCACTCAAACCCCTACTGAAATTACCCAACAGCATGAGGTGGCTTGGAAAAAAGGTCTGTCTTGCTGTGAAAGAAGAATTACCCCACCAGAACTATCCCCCTCATGGATTTATTTTTTTTTATTATTTTATTTACTTTTTAATGGAAGCAAAAACCCCTATCATCTCACCTACTCCTCTTTTAATAAGGAATGACTGCCGTGACTACCCCCATCTAGAACCACCATTCACTGCCAGCACCTCTGCTCTCCTCGTGTGCTTAGAGAATAACTGATTAGCACTTTGCATAATTAACCTGATTAGCACTGTGCATAATCAAACTGATTAGCACTTTGCATAATTAAAAAGAAATAATAATAATAACAATAATAAGCAGTAGGTAGTAGCAAAAGCTGCTAGTCCCAATGCCTGTTCGTTAGCTCTAGGATTAGTTTAGTGTGGCATATTTTATTTCTTAAAACTATTTCTTTAAAGATGCACAAGCTCCTGAGAGGTACAGCTTTAAAAATCCTCATTTGCTATCAAGATCACTAGTGAAAAAAATTAGTTGTTCCACTATTACAACTTAGGATTTCTTGTGCCTCCCACTGCTGAAGCTGAAGACATTAACAGGATGGATGCCTGATCTGATGCACCAGGGGTTTGGTTCCCATATCTGTCTACAGTACTGCTATTGGATTCATCATCACAGAATACAGCAGTCTCACATTTTTTAATGCATATATATGCTTGCAATGTACTTCAAGAGTAGGAAAGCTGTATTATTGTAATTGTTGAGATGGATAAGGTAGCAAGATGCATATCCTCAAAAGTAGGTAGGCACTGAATTCTCTCCTGCCCTGAACAATTATTCCAGACCACAGGAAGAATGGGAAGGAATATGGAATTAATCAGATCTCTGCCCCTAAGCCTGCATTACTCTTCCCCCATTTGAGTATCAGTCATCGAAATGCATTTTTTTGCAACCTGATCAAGAATGTGAGAGACAGAAGGTATTTTGTTTGCTAGCCTGTCCTACATCCAGTAGGGATCCCAAGTGGGATTTCAGGATTAACCACCACCTCCCAAAAGCTGAAGAATCTTTATAACTACACCTACCTAGATTGCAAACTCTGTGTAACATCCATGTTAAATGCTTGCACCACTAATGACTCAGTTATCTTGGACATTCAATGCCAATTCTGAGAAGAGTGGTACCCCAAGTGAGTCACCAACATTTTCTGCTTGCTACCATGGCCTCATCACTCCTAGTCACCAGTATATCCCATGTTACTATTTAACCTCATCTCTCTCTAGCATCCTTATATTACAGCTCAGATTTCCTTTGCATTCCTCACAATCTTCACCTTACATATTCTATTATGCCTTCAGGAGTACCTCAAATATTCCTTGACAAACCTCCATCATGCCCTTACAATCACTCTGCCTACATTTCCCAGTGGGGAGCAGACACGTTACAGCTTCTCTGCTGACTGCCCAGCCAGGGTGATTGGGACACTGGAGAGCTGGGGGTCAGCTTGTTCTGAGTGATCAGTCTGACTGCTCTTTAGCTGTCCAGAAAGGAATGCAGTGCCCAGACTGCACACACTGCTCAGATGCAGCACACAGCATAGACCTGCCCTAGAACTGTAGCAAAAATAATCCCACTCTGTCCAAGCTTCCCTCATAAGATCTCTCTCATAAAATAAGCCAATGAGACACTGAGGGGTGGAAATGGCAATAAAAGATAATCTTATCATAATTAGCTGGAAATGAACTACCCATGCAGAGAGGTCTCCCCATCACTCTAAGCTAAAGAACCCATATGAACAACAAAGGGTGCAGAGCTAGTTACTCACTTCACAAGTTGTTTAATTTCAGTAAAAATGTGTTGCTGTAGAGATTTCTCAAGTCCAAATGTTCCTGAGGAAGGTAGTTCCAGTAATTCTGGGAAGGAAGCCAATCCTTTGGCTTTGTATGTAAATATTTAAACAACATTATTTTTATATACATATATTTTATACACATATACATATATGCCTTTAGATTTCCAGACTTGCAAAACTGTAACAGAAAAAAATAGGCAAGTTGACATACAGCTATTGTCTCTGTCTGAAACCATGCTAACTGGCCATCAGAAACAAAATATAACAAAGACTTGAAGATAATTGAGCCATATCACCTTTGTATACTGGTCCACTCAAAAGTGCTGAAAGAGCAAGAGAAGAAATGCAAAAGGTAGAGAGAGAGAGAGGTTTCAAATTTCATCTCCTTAGAAGTGGCAAGAAAATAAGGTTCATCTATTACAAATCTTTCAGAACCTAGACAGATACAAGTGCTCCTTCCACAGGTGTGGAATCTCCAGTTTTGGATGACACAAAGCTTCACATTCTGAGCATTTTAGTGTTATGACATCTGACAGTAGAGCTGCAACTTCATGTTTAGAAAGGTCACTACTGCTTCAGGCTTAAATCAGGTCCATACCTCAAAAGGGATAACTTGGCAGAAAAAGCAAGTGAAAGAATGGAAATGCATCTGGCACTGAGAACTGGTGAATAAATAAAATGGGGAAAAATAATAAAGCTTTAAAAATGTTGAGGAGAGGGTTGATGAAATGGAGGAAGATGATTTAGTGAGAAAAGGTATCCAGTCAGGGCATATGATGAATAAATACATCTATGAAAATAAAATTTTCCACGTGAATTCCACCTCTACTCAGTAAGCAGAAAACACACCCTAGTACAAGGTGTAAATGTGTGTAAATTCACAGCTATGTGATTTAAAGAAATAAAATACTTATAAATACAATACTTACATGTTGGTATATATAGCACAGCCAGTGAGTTTTAAAAATGCACATACATAAAAGAACACACAAAAAATAGGACCAAGAGTAGGGCAAGTCTTTTAGAAAATATTTTAATGGCTTTATAAAAAGCCTTCACCCAAAGTTTCAGGGGCTTTTGCAATCTTACATTTTTCTATTGCAAAATACACCTGCTTTCTTCTCTTTTTTCCCCCTAAACTAAATATTTCTTCCATCTAATGACTCTCTTTATTAGACAGCATCTAATTTGCATACATTTACATACAATTTAACTGCTAGCTTGTGAGAACAAAGAAATGGCTCTGTATTGCACTGAAGGACAATACTCAGAAAGGAAGGTATAAAAACCAGCTAGCTCGGTGGCTGTATATTCTCTTTGTTTCAGAAATACTAGGAGTTTTAAACACACTACTTAAAGGGTGAAAAAGATTATTTCATCAAACAATGAAAAAAGATACAGTGCAGCTTCCTTTTAACGCATTCTCTCTCTGGCCTGGTTAATGGGATTTAAGGGTCCAATATTTCTTTGCTTTCTTCTGTCTCTTTTATTAGAACTGATGGATTTAATTCTGTCACATATTTTACTTCATATTTTATTCCTATAACAATCTATGCTGAAGTTCAGCTCCAATGCTAATTCAATACTATCTTCCTTTCCTTGCAGTCAGCCTGGAATACAACTGAACGATCTCTGATCGGCATGAAGTGCTCTGCCCTCAATGCCCAGTGCTAATGGATTTTACAGAGAGTCTGCCAGAGTTTTACCTCGTGGCAACAAGTCTAGAGATAATGAAAACTTACCATGTAGCTGACTGGGAATCAACAGGAAGGGAAACAGGGCTGAGCTCCGCTTGTGAGAACAGGGAGGGACTGTGGTCAGAGTAAATGCAGGATGTAAAGGATGCGTCAAGCCCTCTAGTTCCCTTAGGAGAAAGGGGAAAAAAAAGAGGAGAAAATTATCTTTTAAGACCTTGCATGAAGGAAAACCCTTTAGAAACATTTGCCAGGAACTGCAACACATGCCCCACCAAAAGAACGATACAATCAGCGAAATGTTTTTCTCCAAAGGTTCTGCAGTTGGGATTGCTCAATTGCTCAGGACAGCTACAAATCTAATCCATGTAGATTTGACATAAAAACCTTGCAGGAAAAAACATTTCAGGCTGCATGCTGCAGATGCATCCTTTCATATGTGCAAAACCTAGGGATACAAAGCAGTCCTCCCACTTGTCCTGCCTGCACAGCACAGCTGCTAGTTTCACTTTTGACCTCTCATCTTCCCAGCATCAAACTCAATGGCTTGTGCCCAGTGGGGCAGAAAACTTAGTGTCACCATTCAGTGGCATAGGGATGGGTGAAAGATGACCCAGTCACTCTGGTGGCACGTTCAAAGGGCCTGTCCTACAGAAATGTTACAAGAGAAACCTCTTCTGGTGGTAAACAGACCTTGTGCAATGGAATGGGAGTAGTCTTGGTAAAAAGCATTAGGCCAAGTTAGCCTGCACACAAATCAGATGTAGAATTCAGGACCCAGCAGTCATCTGCTCCATTCAGTTTGCCCCAGCCAGCCACATAAAGCCTGGGCCACACTGGCTTTATGTGATCATCACCAGGCTAAGTGTTAATTCCATGGGCATCCTCTCACCAGCATGAGCGGCACAGTGCAGGAGCCACATTACAAGCTGTACACACAAGAAACTTGTGCTGATATTGCCCTGATGTGACTCACTGGCACTCAAAACACATTATAGATTATTTTCAGATGCAAGTTTTAATTTAAAGCTGGCTGAAATGTTAATGAAGTTTTAGCTCTTTTTCGAAGGGGAAAATTCCTACTGCTTACAAAAATGTTTTCTTTTTTTCCCCCTCTGCCTGATCTGCTTCTAGTGACAAACAGCAACCAAACCTCATAAAAGAAATTAATCAAGCCTTCATATCATTTTCCCTTTTCAAGGGTGGAAAGGTTGAGGTGTGTGATCTTCAGCGTTTCTGATGTGTATCAAAATGATGTATTAGAAAATAGTGGAGGAAGGAAATTCCAAAGCCACAGCTCCCCTGATTATCATATCCTATGCTCACAGCTGTATCTTGCTGAAACCACTGGGTTATCATTTCCAGAGCCTTATAAGCATGGCTGTGTTATGATGTAAACTGATTTTAACTGGAGCTGTCACAATCCCACCCTTCCTTCACCTCCTTCCTCTTCTTGTCACATGTCCCCAAGTCCATCCTAGAGCCAGGACTGTGTAAGTGCCTGGTTCAGGGAGCTTTCAGCTCAATTAAGGCTTCTTTCCCATGTGTTTTTAGCCACATCAAACCCTCGTTGCAGCTCAAGATCCAGGCAGGAAACTTGGGGGGTAGAACTAGGGAGGCAGCAGAACAGCTCAAGTGGAGAAATGGCAACAGAGGAGCATCAACACTGATTAGTTTAAGCTGCTGTGGACCTACACCTTGTGATGTCTCTGGCAACTTTGCTATGACAGGAGAAAGACTCTTATCACACAGCTGGAAGCCACACCAATCCAGCTTTATAGGTAAAAAAAGACCCCCCACCCACACGCTAACCTAAAATAAACTGTTGGGCTTCACAGATCATACAGAACAGATGCAGTCTGCCTCTGATGAAAAATAGTTTGAGATAATGGTGCACTGCTACGATCTGCACCAAGGGCATTTTCCAACTGGCAGTTTGAATTAGCCTCAAGTGACATGCATTACAGTCACACTTCCCTGAGGCAATAAGGTAAGGTCCCACATTCAAAGGGAAAGAATTGAGCATTCTTGCCAAAGGCAAATGATAGAGCGTGTGATTAAGAACCACTGTTACCAGAAAGTGGTGAACCTCCTGAAAAATCTTTCAAGGACTTCAGAAAATACACCTGGAGATAAAGAGCAGGAATATTCCTTTACATCTCTACAGTTACCATACTACATGTCTCTTTTGCTGCTTTCCAGAAAAGTAACATCAATTCCATCCTGACTAGAAAATAACTTTGTAACCCTCAGTAGTTCTAAAGCCACTCAGTCCAAACAGTTTTGTAGCATGGGTATCTGGATTTCAGCTGACTACAGAAGACACTGAAGTTCCCTTCCTTTTGCTTCCCTGCTCCGGGGAATTGGAATATTTTACATCCTACATGAGAGATCCTTTGGTGGTAAGGAATCACCTGATACACCATCCACAATAACTTCAGGAGAAGGAGTCACTAAGGAAGAGCTTCACTAGCCAGTTAGCACCCACAGGTGATTCAGCATCTTTGGAAATTAAAGTAACTGAGAAAAAGAATCAGTGCAGATACCTGATCTGCACCTGTTTTCATCAGCTCAACAACCAATACCCACCTTTTCAGTACTGCAGATAGAATTTGTATTGCCAAGTTACAACCAGGCGCCAAGGGCAGCACACCAGACCAGGCATAAGAATTTATGACATTTTTGTTCAACAATAACAAAACAATGATTTCCAGCATACGTCTGAAGCAATGGCATCCACACAGCTCCTATTTTTCATTCCAATCTTCTACACATACTCAGGATGGTCATGGCTATTCTAACAACCACAGGCAGCTGTACAGTTTGTTACACAAACCTATACATGTTCAAGTTATGCAACCCCTAGACAAGAGGCTTGGCTGGTTTCCCCAATGGGAGATTCCCACTTTTCTACAGCTGCCTTTAAGGTACAGTTATCAGTAGAACCCACTTGTGCATATATTCTTCCACTGGTGCCACTGATTATGTTTCTCTGCAAAATAACTGTCCATTGGAAAACATGCATACTTAAATATCCACATGATAACAGATATGTACACACATACATATAAAATACCCTGGCCAATACCTGTTTGATTGAATTAATTTTACTCTTTCCACATTACAACAGGTGCCCGCATCACTTTTGACTGTCTTAATTACAGAAATCTAAAAATTTAAATTATGCCAACATTTGAATGCTTTCTATTCATGTGCTCTTGATCAGTTGAAAAGTGTATTACCACAACACCAGCCTCAAATTTAATCTTCTTTTTAACAATTCTTTTTGGAGCTTAAAATAGGTTAAGCAAATTGTTCATCAGATTTTTACCTTTCCTTTCTTTTGTTGTTATATACTTCACTGAAGCTGAGAGATGAAAATGCAAAAGCTGTTTTAAGCAGAAGAATAATTCAGTGGAAGGGAACTGCTATTGCACCAAATTAAGTATTGGCATTCATCAAGTTCCACTTTTTGTACATGTGGGTGGGATTATCCAAATGAACAAGGGTGTGATTCTCTATCCACTCAAATTATGGTGAAGAAATCCAAGTTGAATCCATCAGCAGCATATTCAGAGCAGTTTCGAGCATTTCTGAAAATCCTTCTCCAATCTGCCCAGAAAGTGGGCATAAATAAATAAACAAACTTCCACCACCTTGTGTCCTGGAAGAAACATCTGCAAGCTGCAGTTTGTACAGTCAAGTTAAAGATGCTGCGAGCTTCTTGTTAAATACAAACAATATTTCTGAAGTTAGTTCTTTCAAACATTCACTTCGATTTGATAAATTACATTAAATACAATTTGCCTCAGCAGCATTTTAAAGCATGACAGCTAGAGCACGAGGAGGTCATTTTTACACGGAGCATACAGTCTCCTCAGTTGCGTAGACAGCCTGGATTATGTATGCAGGCCCACACTCCCCGAGATAACAAAATTACCCCACTTGCACTCCAAGCCAGTCAGAAACTGTGGAGTTGCAGAGAGCAAAGTCAAGCCCGAGCCAACCAGCTCTGTGAAGCAGCTGCTATCTCAGTTGCTTATTAGTTCACCAGTACACTGGCCCAACCAAAGGCTTCAGATGGGCTTAGAGTACGTCTCTGCTTTCAAATACCACAGAAACACAACCATGAATGAATACTATCAAAGGGTAGAGGTAGCAGAGAAATCTTTTTTAAAATTTACTCAAAACATTATTTTTTGAACTCTGAAGAGAAAATCCTTACTCTTGAATACTGTATAATAACAGAACCATGCTGTTTGCTGGCAGAATGCTAAGTTTCATTTTCAGCAGAAAAAAAAAAAAGTATAATAATTTTTTCCTGATTTAGATGGGGTTTAGGTCAACCTTAGCTACATACAAATGAATGTTTTGTTCAAATTACAGGGTAATTTTAATTAGGACACCCTGCTAGACATCCTGTTGTTCTATTTAATGGACTTTCTCTATTATGAGAAGAAACACCTCCCCACCCGCCTGCGACTTGAAGTAAAAATTATGCTGAATAAATATACAAAGACAAAATTATTATTCTGTATTAGATCTTTTTATTTCTGTTAATCTTTATTTGGCAACTGCTGCAGCAAAAGGGCAGAGTTCAGAATCCCACACCCATTAAACACCTGTTTAAAAATCACTTGAAGCACTGGAACCAGCCAAATATGTCCCAATTAAGCAGAAATGTTGGCACTGCTGTCTTGGGTAAGGAACACCCATTGCCATTTGCTCTCATTAGGTTAAACGGGTTTCTTGGGACATAGCTGAATTCCTGATTATGTGCATTGCAAATGGATGGAGAACACCAGAACAATAAAATTTAATTCAGCGTAGCCTTCTGTCCAGTTGTCAAGCATGGAATTTTGGGAAAAGCAAAAGCTGAAGCTTTGGAAAGTGGACAAGAGTTACATGTCCTAAGTATGTATGAGACAGCTCATACTTCTTTCATGAAATCACCTGTTCAAGGTAACAGAAAGAACTGGGTTGGGATTTCTTCTTGAAACTGCTCTCAGATTTAGAGCCCCTTTCATTTTTGTTAGCATCTCCTCCTCTGTACTTTGCATTAGTTTGATTCGCTTACACAGTTTTATATGTTAGTTAGAAGTACAATATATTTTGTCTTTTTATGTTCATTTTAGTGTTAAATTGGGTACCGATTTCTTAACTTTGTATGTTTATGGGGCAGTGATGAAAGGCAAAGCCCAGACAACAAAAGATTTGTTTGTAGATCAGACACCATACTGCAAGTTTTCCAAATATTTTTATCAACTTAAAAAAGTAAAGGCTCTTCTAGAGAGGCTGACTGCATGGCAAACAGAAGAATCTTGCCTGTCACTCATTCAACCTCTTGACCCCTGTCAAGGATGAGGACATGCTTGCCAATAAGTGACAAGTCAAGTGGTCTTTAACCAAATACTCAACAATACATATCAGGTGGTGCCACTAGACAGAATCAGAGTAGAGTGGTAGTGATTAAAAAGTATGTTTGAAATGGTTCTAATATCCATGTTCAATCCTCTATAATCCCACTTCATTATCAATTTATTAACTTTCTTTGTTGTCCTTTCTGTCACCCTCCGGTGACTAATATACTTACTAATACATCTTAGTTTGCAAAGCGCTGTACTCCATAAGCACAAAAAAAGCTAGCACGCTTCACATAAAATCGATCAGTTATCTGTATCCAAGTAAGAGATGTACAGCCTCTGAACAGATACCTTCAAATTAAATGTACAAAAAGCATGGTTCAGCACAATAAACACCACTTCATTCACAACTCATCATCAGGATGTTAGCAGACTGAAAAGAACATCGACATGATTTTCTCTTTCCTTATGCCAGATAAACTTCTTGAGACCATAAATCCCCGCTGGTTTTCTACTACCTCTTGTACTTAGTGTAGAATTTACAATTATTTAATGCCTGCATTTCTAAAGTAAACTTTAGTACACGAAAAAAAAGCATTCTAGAAATAAAATATATCAGCTGCACTTGCTGCTGACCTAAAACTATATTTATTTTCAAGACAACCGTAAGAGTGGCAGATGCTTTCTTGTTCTAGCAGCTACAAATGACACTAAGAAATCCTAAGATAGACACCTGCATACTTACTCTTTGCTTGTTTCCCCCCTACTTCCCCAAGTATTTTTGCATGCAAACAACATTTTTTAATTTGCTAGTGCTATTTATTTAGATATCCATGGGCACTATATTAATTGTGGTGTCAAGAACAGTTTCCCCTCCGTAGTCCTATTGACCTCATCCAAGGATGCTAGGTACCTAAAACATATGAAAAAGATAAAAATATTACCTATTTACTCTCCATTATTTAAATCACAAAAAGTATTACTTATAGCAAAAATGTTTTAAAATAGTATCTCTAAAAATGGAGAGCCACAGTAGTCCTTGGCTATTTCTTAAGCCTTAGTAGCTTCCCCTCTTAGAACTGGTGGCTGTCATTTTATTCAGTAGATGATATCTGCAGCTGCAACACTTCCAGACTACAAAGAGTAGCAAAAGCTATTATTACAAATGGATATTTTCATTGGTAGACATTTTGAGACTAACCAAAAGGGAGCAGGAAAGACAGAAGAGGAGTAGAAGAAAACAAAATAAGTCCACAAACAAACAAAACACTACAAATCAAAACAGGACATGAGAAAAATCAAGTGATGACATAATCTTACTGGATTAGTAAAAACAATTGTCTTGATTGGAATTCCATTTTTCTTTTTTCCTTTGTAGTTCCATCAGACAGCTATTAAAATGTTTAGCTGCACCACTTTCCTAATGACAAGTTATACAAGGTAGTTTATCAGGGTATCTAACCACAAAGTCCAAAACCAGGAGTATTTTGTACTGTAAAAACAAATAAATAAAGGGAAACATCTCCTGTATACTGAAAAAAACCCAAATCAAATTAATTCTATATGCTTAAACTGGTATTTACCTTCCACTGAATTGAAATTGTATTTTGAACTCCAGAGAGGTTGCCTTCAGTAATACTCTTCAAATGCCTGAGCTCAACAAACCACAGAAAGCTGTGGATTAACACAGATGCTGGAAGGATGGAATATTCCACGGGACAAGAGACTTCACCGACATCCCAAATATCTACAGACAAATCAAAACCTTTCACAATGTGATATAAATTCAAGATATAGATTAAAAGCAGAGAAAGAAAGAAACAGCTTCAGAACCTGGAATACTTTGTGGAACTGACTTTTCATTCCCCAAAATAGCAATTTTTAAAGTTATTGCAGGAGGCAATCAAGTCCCATACATCACCCAATGAGGACAAAACCCTCTCAACCATAGAAATAAGTGTTAATACCAAAGAAATGGGGAGTGTGAGAAAGAGAGCAAGAGAGCAAGAAGTGAGGTGTGGGACTAATACCAAAGATGAAAACAGCTAGAATTAAAAACCCAGATACATCCTTTTTCTCTGGGGCACAGAGGGACAAAATAAAAGGAAGGCACATAAACTTTATGCACAAACTAAAGGGAAGTCAGTGGAGGGATATATTAAAAAAAAAAAATAATGTTGCAATATGCCATCTTGTAATATTAGATTGAAAACCACACCACTGTGTGTTGTTACTGGATTTGGCCAAGTGCACTACTGTGTTTAATTTGAACTTTGATTACAGTAAATCACACAATACAGAGAGATAACCAAGTGACTCATGGTCCCTTCTGAAATCTTACCCTATTAAAAGTTTGACTGTAGTAGGAACACAGTAACCAAAATCCAGGTACACTACACCAGAGGAAGGGAGCAGAAGTATTGAACAGAACCTCCCAGGACTCCTTGGTCATTTGTTACACATGAAGAACAGTAACTTTGCCGTGCCAGCACTGGGACTGTTAGAGCACAGATAAATTCGGTGCTGCCTGCATCAGACACAGCAGAGCATGGGCTGCCCAATTTTCTAAGGAGGGCACAGACGCTCTGCACACCTGAGCACGATTAAGGCTTATGCTTATGAAGAAGAGAGTCAGTGTTGGCAGTGCATGGGCTTGAAGGGGAGGGAGGCAGTTGGAGGGGAAGCATAAACCTGTTTCTGCTCACTACCAACAACATTATTGCAGGCACCAGTAATGAGGTGGCTGGGCTAGTAGGGGAAAGGGATAGAGGAGCTTGAGTGTTTTATTAGCTCCAAGACCAATGCTGGTTTTGGCACTATTTTCACTCTAGTGAGTTACAAACAACAAAAAAACCCAACCAAGCAGGTGCTAGCAATCTGAGAGACCACATGCCAGCTACAGCTGCTTCAAACTGATTCAATTACATCTGCCTGAATAGTCCCAGGACATTGAATCCACTGGAGGGAACCACAGGTCGGAGGGAGATCCAGTACTCTGGGATCTTAACACTCCATTAATTTAAAATAGAAGCCCTCCCAACTAAAATGGGAGATGGGTATTCATATAGGGTCTAAACCACACAATCACACTCAGACTAGGACAAGATGGAAGACAGCATATTCATGACACAAAAGCCCATTAGAAATAATGCCTCAAAATTTTCCCAAAGCAGTCCGACAGCACTGACTTGTTTCCCAAAACACTGGGTGCAGTACATTTGCTTGAACATGATCTTGGGATTGGGACTTCACTCCAAACCTTGTTTGTACAAAAAGGGGCCAAGCAGCTGGGAAATTCTGGAGTGTAGTGTGTCCTCATTAGCTTCCATCTGCCATCAGAACTCAGCTCATGGCAAGTTTGGCTAAGTCCTGGTGTTCTCAGGTCCAAATCTGGGTCAGTTTTAATTACACTATACAGAATTCAGTGTGCAGTTTTTAAATCCTTATTATACAGCGCAGAAGAACGGGCAGCTCTCCAACTAATCAATTTTTTAAAAGTACATATATAAAAATTTTAAACCAGGCTAGACAGACAGTGGGTGGAAGAGAAAAAAAATGTATAAGTGAGTACAGGGGTTAGTTAAGAGAACTGTTAGCAAAAGTGGGTCACCAGCAAGTTCTGCTTTAAAACTTCAAAGGAAGGGGGAAAAGGAAAAAAAAACCTCTTCATTTTTTAAGACACTGAAACTGATGTGCAAGATGTATACAATTCATACTGCTTTTAGAATCAGCATGGGTTACACACAGTAATACTGCAGCCAGATTTTTATGAAGGGGAAGATGGATTGTCTTGTGGCTACAAGACTGTAACAGGCACTGGCCGACCCATTCCTAGACCTTTAACTGTGTTATTGCCAATGTTGGGGAAGTCCTTTTCCTCAAGGGCAAAGCCACAGGTACAGAAGAGGTGGTTAGAAGTACAGTCCAATGGCATTCTTGAAGGTGACAGAGAAATGCAGGATTTCAGTCTAATTCCTTACGTAATTATTGTGTTTTGGACTATTTCAACTGCTATTTATTTCCTCTTTTTCTATGCCATCAAATAGCCATCAGCCAGGTCAGAACTTGAAAAGAGTTTTTCTTGCCAGGTTGCTGGCAAACAAAATGATAGAGGCACAGATAACTGCATGTTTTTTACTGAACAGACACTCGGGATAGGATAACATGCCAAATCTTATCTATGTAAATTGGGCTAAAATCTACTCTCAAAGTCAACAACCAGAATCTGCCCTGTTTATAATCTTTGTCAGATGCAAGGGAGCAAGTAGAAGTCTTCAGTGACAGCTACCAACATAAAGGTAGCTCAGAAATGGAGAGGGATGATCAAGGAGCAGAGTAAATAGCAATGAAATGATAGATGCTTGTTAGGTGAGCATAATATTCTGCCGTCTCCTTACACAAGAACTATGCCTTCAAAGATTTCCAAGATTTTTTAACCATTTCTATGAAAAACTCCTGTTAAAAAAGACACTCCTTCATGCACCTTTTTAGCATTGTCATAGTTTTCATTTCAGAATTACAACATAGCACAAACATGACAAAATCCTGCACTCTCCCTTGTACTTCTTCACTCGGTGGCTAATCCATACACCTCCAGCTGCTGCATGAATCTAGCACATTCTGACACAACATTAAATGCACCACTATTTTAGGATCAACAAAAGCTACAAGGCTGGAGTAACCACTCATTGGTCATTATTTTAAAGGAAGCTTTTTCTTTACGGAAACCTCTCTCTCTCAGATATGGCCTCTCATATCCAAAAGTCCATACATTCAACATCCTATGCAACAATCCAAGCAGAAATTAAAAACAAACTAAAAAAAAACCCAAAATCTTACCACAGGAATATCACAATCTCAGGTACCCCAAGCTTCTCCATTTCAGTACCTAGTTCTCAAATGGAGGAGGTTCTTTTAGCTATACCATCTGAGTAGTTTCAAGTACTCTCCCCAACTGGGTCCACTTGTATTAATTACGACAATTAGCTTCACCATCTCCCAATTATTGTCAATTTAGTTGAGCTTGGAGAAGAAAAAAAAAACAAGCTGAAGTGACAAACAGACTGGGCAAGGTGACCTTCAGCTACTGAAGAAGAAAACTACCCCATGCAAGAGAACTTTTTGCTACGAAGTTTCAATGCAGACCACTAGCATAGCAAAAGAGAACAGGAAAACAATAGCACAGCAAACAGGAGTAAATTCAGCCCAGATAGTATAATTGCAACAGAATGATCACATTCTGTAACAGAAATGAAATTTCAGTGCTGAGAAGTAGACTGTTTTATCTTTTAAAGCACTGTTACTGAAGTTAGGCACGACTGATGGACAATTTGAAGACATGACCCACAAGTGACTAGGAAGAATAGCCAAGCTGTGAACCATACATAAAGAAGAGTGGAGCAATAATGCTATCCAGTTCTGAAGGTCCTCTGAGACACTGACAAGGAAACTCAGTGATGGAACAGGGTGGCTACTTGGGAAGCCCAGGATGAGAGGACTGTGTAGTTTGGAAAGAAAGTTCATCTTCTAATTAATTTTCTACTTTTATATCATGTATTGATGTAGCTTTATTAGATGATTTTACATTCCACTTTCTATGGCCTGTCTTCCTTTTCCTCTTCCTCCATTTGACATGCATTAGAATAAACCAAGCCACAAGGTAAAAGGCTCTGAGTAAACTTAAGGACCATAGATACGACAACAGGTATCACTCACTACCTGCTGCAATGGTGGAACCACAGAGTAGAAGGAACACCATCCTTTTAAGTTTCTTTACATATCAGTGTCTGTGAGGTTAATACATCCAGTGCTCTAGGCACAAACTTTGTTGAGTAATCTTTTAAAATGTGCGAAGCAGCTAATAGTTGCTAAAAGGTTATTTATTGCAGAAGCACATCAGTTTCAAAAGGCACAGTCACAGATATTAAAGTCCATGCTAACTTTTAGTTTAGAGTTTTAAATAGAAGTAGAAGCTGCTCCTGAGGTTCCAGTGGGGCCGATGTTGCTGCGGCAGCTCCTATTTTCTTCTCAGGTGTTGAACTTGACGGTGAGCAAAAGCAAAAAGAAATGCAATGGTAGGAAAAGCAGAAAAAGCACTATCTCTAATACATACTCTTATATAGGATCTTTTAACAAGCTAAGACACAAACTCGGACCAACACTCTTTAACCTATTAGAATTTTAGTTTCTTAACACGCTAAGTTACTTATAGACTACGCATATGACCTATCTTGTTCTATCTGAAAAATGTAAGCAATATTCTTACTATAGCTCTATTATGTCTAAGCACTGTCTAAAACTATGTTTCTAAAGCCTCCACTGAAAACACTAGCACGTTTTCCAACCTTCACTAGAACTTGCACTTCTACTCTGGCATTTAAACCTTTCACTTACTAAAAGCATTAGAGCTCATACTAAAACTTACTGACTTACTTATCTTAAAACTTAAATTTACACCTCTACCTTTTGTGTGAGTAGCTTAATATATTTCAATCTATCCACAGGCTTTAATTCAGTCTCTGCACTCTTAACTTCTCTCTGAAGAATTCAGAAACCCCCAATTCACTAACTCCAACAAGTGTCTAGACATGTGGAAGATGCAGTGTTGGAAACAAGCTCTCCCTCCCTCCCTTCTCAAAACAAACAAAAAACCAACCACGAACAACAACAAAACCCAAAAAGATGAGACACTACGGGGCTAAAGGAGAGCTTCTGCCCATGGTCACAACCCTAGAGGCAGACTTCTTTCTTTCCCTTCCTCCCTCTAAAATTGTGTTTGGATGTGACCCAGATTAAAGTCACTGTAACTCTTCTGTCTTCAGTTTACAATGCAGCCACTTCCGACCTGTCTATTGTCACCCTGATGGGTTCAAGATGTATCTGCTAGCCCCAGAGTCTCACCAGGGAGCCTATGGAAGAGGAAATTGTCTGGTGTTTCCCAAACAATCCACACTGTTCTTGCCTAGCAAGGCTCCCAGTGAAACACATCATCTTGCTACAATTCTATTCATGAGGAAGCTGTGAAAGAGGTGTCATGGCATATGAATGCAGATACCATCTACTGCAACAAAGCAAGCATGCCATTCTGAGACAGGGAGATTTTATTTTGCAGATAGTTAGAATCCAGGGATGTTAAAAACATAGGAGTAATTTACAGAATGAATTAAAACATGGTGGTCAAGTTAGAAACTAAAGAGAGAATCTGCTCAGACATGTTTTCACTAGAATTTCGGGTTACTGTGTTCATCTTACTGTACCCACATGCAGCATCTCACATAATCCTCTTTTTGGGGTCTGTCCTTTCCACTGCATCAACTGGAATACATGAGACAACAATATGATTTATAAATTGAATAAGTCTCTCAACTTTATTGTACTTGGCTGCAAGAGCTTTAAGTCATATCCTTAACATTTGAATGCCATTTTTCTATTGCACTTTACTTTTGAGTGGGTGTTTTTAGCACTATACAGTTTATGTACAATGAAGCAATACATAAGAAAATGCAACACCTATTCTCATGTGTTTCATAAACATCCAGTCCCTGACTTGAGTGTGCAGTGCAGTTGTTATTGCCAGCTAACAACATGTTCTAAAATGACAGAATAAGTCCTATAGATCTCACTTTTTTTAATTTTAGAAAAAGTAGAGCCATATTAAAAGGCATAATAATTGCCAAATTACCTGCAGAGAAGGAGGAAACCTGCAGTTTTCTCACTGCAGTGACGAGTGTTCTTGAGATACCAAGAACAGTGCTAAACAAGGACAACCAAAGGGACCACAGATACTTTTCTAAAGAGTAATACTCCTGTATATTGTTCTTGAAAAAAACTGAGAGTTCCCACTAAAGAGATGTCAAGTTTCAAGTTTTTTATTCCTGTCTGCATGACAGAAGACACCAAAAACAGCACAGAGACCTACACACATATCTCAGTTTATTCCCTTCAATGACTTGATAGCCAAACTAATGTCAGAAGATGAATTCAGAAGGCCCTTTATGGCGAGACAGATCATAACCCAAGTTTAAGACAGAAAAGGAAATGACAACAGAGAAACACAGGGACGACCATGAAAAGAAAGTTTACAACATAACTGCTTTTTTACAGCAATATGAGATATACACCAATTATCACAATTTTCTAGATGAGGAAATAAAAAGCTCTGATCACAAAATAAATCAAGGGACTCATGCTGAATGAACATGATTATGTTATACTCTGGTTTCTATTAATTTCATCGCATTTACCCTCAGTACCTGACAACCTATGCTTTCTCTATTCAGATAAAGAAGACAACCACAATTAAGCACTGAAGCATGCATTTGGAGCATGGTTCAAATGAAAACCTACCATGCCCACATCACATCCCTCTGCAGATCAGCATATAGGCTCAGGAGCATGTTCCTGACTCTAGCCAGGGTAGTTACTCACTGTACCTGTGGGCAGGACAAATGAGAAGTCTTGCTGCCTTGCCCTAAATCTTTCTGGTTGCTGGCAAACCACTGGCCAGGCATTTTCTGAACAAGTGATTATGTATGTTACACATACATATAGGTATATATATTTGTTAAATTATCTTTTCTTTAAGTGGTCCTTGATAAGCTTTTTTTCCATGACTGTATCTAATTTCCTTAGTAGCCAGACTTCCTTGTGCTTTTTCTTCTTCTTGGGATAATGACTTCCATTGTCAATATTAGCACTGTGTGTCTAAAGGAGATTTTCTGGAGCTCCAGAAAAGAGATCAGTTTATAGATCACTCCTCCTTGGTTAAAACTGCATAGAGTGTAAGCAGGTCTCAAGACAATGGCAGATCTGTTCCCATCCTGTAGATTTCAGCAGATTGTAAGGATGCTGTAGTTTTGTGGTTTGTTTAACTAGATTTATCACATACTAACTCCTTTTATAAGAGCAAAGAGATGCTTTATTGAGCCAAGAGGCACAAACTGAGTAGATATGAAGATGAAATGGTCTGAATTTGCCAGTCAAACAGTGTGACTGCATCTGCTGCTTGGATGCTGGCTAAATACGCCAAGATCAAGGTTGTAAGGATTGATTTGATCCTGATCCCCCAAAGTAAACAAGATCCAGAAATCAAAGCTCATAATAAAATTTAAAATTATCCAATGAAGTCATCCTGTATTTCCCCATTATAATGCACATATAATGTATGCATGTGCCTATGTGCACACTTTCACACTCAAATTCATCTTATCCCCTGCATTTCTATGTTCCACCACTGCAAATACACTCTGAAAGAACAGAATTGCTGGAGGAAAATAGCACCCATTGGAGCAGAGAACCTATGTGCCAGCGTTCCCCTTTTCTAATCAGAAAGCACAGATTCACAGCTCCTTGCCTCACCTCCCTGCCCCTTTACCAAGAGGAACTCACCTCACATCCCTACAATGCTTTCCTTGGCCAAGTCTGGAACTCCAGGCAACCCAGCCTCGACTGCAGGCAGGAAAGGCAGCGAGCTCAGCTCAGAGTTTGACATGCTTGGTGCATGTCACACAACACAGGCAACCTGCTAACGAGCTGCTATGTGCTCTCTCAAAGTCACAGCTGCCAGCGACAATTGAGCAAGTGCAGCCTAGCTTTTCAGGATTCCTGCCTGTTGCCCAGGAACCACACAAAGCACTGGAGATTTTAAACAGGTGCAAACAGTGCTTTTCTCCCATGTCAGACTGCACAGCCTCTGCAACAGCAACACAAGAAGAACCAGAAAGCAGGAAATGAACTTCCAAAATGTGATCAGAGTTCCTACTGATAATGCAACATTTTGATGACCTGTGAAAAACAGGTTGTACATAGCACCATAAGCAGAACCAGGAAGGTTTGGTCAGGCTTGCCTTCATGAAACCTGGTTTTCCCAGAAATATGCAACCATATTATAACTCTGATTACACATTTTTTAAAAAATTTGTCAGTGTTTCTCACCTGCAAAATATTTTGTTAATTTAAGAGGTAACGTTTCTGAACAAGCAGTGATTCAGAATGTGTAATGAGCACCGAAAATAAATGAAAAGGGTGTATTTTAAAGCTTACTTTTATAATAATTTGATAGCTACATAGGAATTTTTAATGCACAACACTGTCTTTCAAGTGTCTTAAAAAGCACAATACGAATCACGTGCATTATCGAATTGTGTGTATGTACAGAAATTCTGCATGTACCATCTGTTTACAGCTCATTGCCTAACATCATAACCTTGTACATACACAGCTCAGTGCATAGGTGGTACCGTAGGTAAACACAAATTGTATCTCCTGAACTGAAAATCTGTGAGTCAACTTTTAACAGGCTCGTTAGAAAAGACACACCAACTCCAGAATGGTTTGTTTTGTCAATATTGCCTACGCTGTGTTAAGGTTATCAGTACGAGTTTGTTATTAGCCACGTTCCCACACTGGTAATCATGCAAATTCCTGCTAATTTCAGGCAGAACCTTGCCTGAATTGGAAGGGAGCAGGAACTGGTTAAGGCCATTAACCACATGGCCACTGAGATCTGGCATTCTCATGCTGGGGTCAGCTGCTCTACCTGCTACTTACAAGCCCAAGCACAGGTCGAGTCTTGAGCATGGCTCTTCTGCTGTTCCTTCAGAAATGTAATGTTACAATGCTGACATGCCTGCTAAGGGCTTCTGTCTAAACTGAAAGCACTCAGATAGGTTTTACCTTCCCTTTTGGATTCAGCTTTTCACTTGGATGTGAGGCTGAAAAGGCTAAAGGGTTCTCTTGTACAGATGCCAACAAAAACAAAGGTAAACTTAGAATTTTCATTAACTGTAAATTACAAGAACAAACAGAAATAAGGATTGATGTGAGCAACAGGGAATGCTAAAGCTTCACCAAATGTAATGTGTAATGCTTCAACCCAAACATATTTTGGGATGACTGCCAAGAAGATGGGTATAAATGTGGGAGGCTTAGTAGAGTACAGTTTGAGCTAAAATGTGTAAAGTTTTCACTTGTGCTAAGGAAACATTCGTAGCTAGGTAAAAACAAGGCCTTATGAAAAATCCAATTTTACATCTAATCTAAATTTCCCTGGGCAAAGCAACTGCTCTCTTCCTAACTGATCCTTGAGATAGCTGGCAGTAGCATATAATTATTGTGGATAGTATTGCCATGGGCTAGGCACCAGTTGAATATTTTAAATTCTAGAGGTGCCTTATCCAGTATTACATGGTTTGATGTATTCATCTACACCTGAATTGGAACTGGCCATCATGACACTTTCGTTATTTGGTGGTCCAATGACATCTGTACAACCAGGAGACAGAAGTGTTGCCTCTGTCTAACTTTTTGTGCTATCACTGTTTTATGTTATCTCTTCTGACCTAGAAACTCCTAGTGGTGAAGGATAAAGTATCCCAACTATCAGAGTTTCTCCAGTGAAGAATAGTGTTCTACATGTTGTTGGGGCTGTGGGGGAAAGAGCATTAAATAACCCAAATAATCTCAATTTGCTGCTGAACATCCCCTAGCAGAAAAAGGCCTATGTGGCTGACGTTTGGTTATCTACTGTCAGAGCTGTGCTCAACAGTAAGAGTAGGTTCTAGCTCTACTAGAAGACTAGTTCATGAACTAAGATTTAAGTTTACTTTCAGTGAGATAAACAACAAATAATTCTAGTAAAGGCAAGAGGCTGGAGAGTAAAAGACCATAAATGCTATAGAAATTTTCAACACAGGCTCATTTCTCAGCTTTTCTAAAGCTACTTTCTTGAGTTGAAAGACCAATTACTTCAGGAAAAAAAGAAGTCATGTTAGTAAAACTTCTCACCTATTTTTTTCTGCATAGACTTCAGACAATGAAGGTCCAAGAAGGCATTTCACTGGCTATCACTTCAGCTTTATTCATCTGATTTATTTGGATTAGTTCCAAAATATTTAGACAGCAACACAAGTTACTTAATGTTTCTCCATGTTAAGTGCAGGGTATATCCTTCCCTCTCTGTGCCCGAGATAATGCATTTCTTAGGTTTTCCAGATCTGCAGCTGACAGATACTGACAAGCTTTGGATTCCCCTTTATGCACCTCCATTTCCATGGAAGTAAGAGTTCCTAAGTTCCTATTGGAACACAAGAATAATACTAACAATATTCAATGAATCTCAGTACTTGGCAAATAAACATGACCCTCTGATATAGAGGTGATTGCAACAGGAACTTATCCCATCTAAAACAAAAAATCTGAAAAGATACCACCTATTTATTCCATTGGTCCACATGCAAATCTAATCAGCTGGGAGGGCCAAAAATGACAAGTAACCCTAGGAATATGTGTACATAATGCTACTGGTCAACATATGTAATAACATAGCCTCCAGTGGCAGGGGAAACTGTGTCCTTCCATGTACTGGAGAGCATTTCTCTAAGGCTAACATTGGCATGAGAATGATGAGAGCATTTAGGAAGGACTCAAATGCAAATGCAGCTCTGATTTGTTTCTAATGGCTTAGCAGAAGGGGAAGACATTTCTTAGCTTGTCCAAGAAGAGAAAACACCCTACAGAAGTGTGCAGCAGAGTTTAATGACAACAGCAGTCCAATAAACTCTCTTTAAACTCTAAGGAAGGATCTTTGACATTATGGAACAGGCTAGGATTCCCTATTTTGGCAACGACTACAGGATGAAGTTAGGCTTTCTGTAAAGTGAAACTTTCCTTTAAATTACATCAAGTGTATACACCTCACAAAAGCTTTGAGGAGTCTGTAAGCACAATGTATCCTATCCTGCAGTGACTTCTGTAAAATAAGAAACTGGATTAACCACAGTCTTCACTGGTGCCAGCCAGACCACAAAGTGTAGCATCAAGACTGCTTGTAAGGTAAAAGCTATTGTAATTTTAAAAGAATATCAATTATGCATTCTGCCCCAGAAGTACTATAACCTGACTTCAAATTTCTTACAAACTATGTCTTCTGGCACTCCTTTATACTACCAGAATAAGAAACACCGAATTGCTTTCTAGGAGATATTTACAAAACTCTGGGTTATTCTAAGCAGATACAAGCTAATATAATTATTCTGAATAGCAGTACAAGCTGCCCTCCATCCACAGAACCCTGCAGGCTGTCATTTTTGTAGTTAGGATGCATTTTGCAGCAAGACTTGACTGTTCTTTCAAGTGCACTGTACTGTTAGTTGTTGTCACAATTATTTATAACTGGGGACATCTCTCTCCTACTAACCTTCTGTTCTGGTCCAATATACAGGAAATAATTCTTGAAGCATTAAAGTACAGTTATAAGAATTTAAACTCAGTATTTCTTAGCTAGATTCTGCCCTCTGGTTTTGAATTTAATCCCAGGCAAGTCAAAGATGGCATTCAGTCTTCCACTCTATTGTGGGGGTTTGTGTGTATGAAAATTTAATTTTGATTAGAGGTCAGAATAGAATATGAAGATGTTCAGCTAAAGAAAAGGTTTTCAAAGAGACTTGTAAGCATGAGACCACGAGTTGCATTTCTTTTTAAAATGTATCATAAAGGAACTGTAGCATTCTTTAACACAGAGAAGAAGCAGAATAGTGCATGAAACACTCAATGCCAAGAAAGAATCCATCCCTATTTTAGCCATGAATTATCCTACAACCTTGAGAAAATTACTTAACTGTTTGATGTTTCAGTTTCCCCATCTATCAAATGGGGACAATGATACTTTGTAAAACCACTCTAAGATTCTTTTAAAAATGCATATAATTTGGGAACTTGTAAAGCACATGCAATTTCTAAAAAATCCCACGGAGAATATAAAAATAAATATTGCTCTAAACATTTGTTGCAATATTTTAATACAATTCATACCTTTCCTATAAGTACTTTACAATATTCGCAAGTTTATAAGTACTGTATACATTCATCAGCATACGGGATTTGAAGATATTACATGCTATAAGTTTAAACTTCCAACTGTTGGTTGAAACACAAATACTTTCAAGGACCTCAGTAAGAGCTGGACTGGGTCCTGTATTTTTTTCCTAAGACAGGCAACAGTCCTCCAGCTAAGGCAGCAGTGGATTCTTTGAAACCCACAATAATCAGTAAACTAAAAGAAAAAGAGGTTAACACTGTGTCCTGCCTCCCCAGCACTCTTTTCAGTGCCTACATGATACAGATGCCACAGAAGACTCACTCTCACTTTGAAGTGCAAGAAAATATATCGTGGTAAAAGACTGAGTGTCATTCAAAGCATCCTTTGAAATGTCTTAAAAACTGAGCTTTGTATCTGGAGAGGTTTTAATGATTATTCTATTTTTCTGTACTTTTAGAGCACAGAATAGAAAATCCATTACGTTTTTAAAACTCAACAAACTTTGCAGGCTTTAGGTAGTCAAACACCTCTACTTCTGAAAGTTTATCCTTCTTAAATATGTATTTGTAGGGTGTGATCCAAATTGGCTAGACATAATATTGTAGATCCAATTCCAAGTCATCAATCAGTTTGTTTCATTTTTACAGCAGGTATTTCAGTGAAGAAGAGAAGTGTTTCCTCAACTTTGTATTACAAGAGTGGATCACAGAGTTTCTCGAATAACATACATTACAGATGGGACCAAGCATGGAAACTGCCAGGCCCAAAAGATTATATTCTCTGGACATTGTTACGATTATATTCTCTGAACACTGTTAACAATCAAAACTAAGATATCAGAACTGGGGATGGCTCACAAGTTTAGAGACAGCAGTCATTATAACCAAATGCTACAACAGCTGTATTACTAAGGGAGAAAAAAGTTGGGGAGATTCTACAGCCATTTCATCTTTAATAAGTATTTCATTCACTAACTCTGTAACACGGAGAATTTCTATCCTTTGAGTTACTGAATCATATTTATAGCAGATAAAAATTTACAGGTATTACATTAGGTACAGTCACCTTATCTCCAAGTAAAAAAATGACATACATAGTTGAATACAAAGACAGCAAACTGGATTTTTTTATTCTTCTCAAGATTAACATAATACTGGAATGCAAACAGGACAGCTTGATAAGAATTACAAAAGACATTACATTCCTCCCATTTTTAGGTGTGATGAAGAAAACAACACCAGAAAGATAGACAAAAGGGAAATAACCATGGTCATCCAAATTAAAATTATGTTGAAAAATACATATGATCCAGAATCTGTGTAGACCTCTAAAGAGAGACTGCCAGCTAGAAGAACAGGATTGATGTGGGATGCTCTCAGATATTTAAGAGCACAGAGTGTGGAACAGAGTGCAAGAGCACAAATGTGCCCGCAGAGGCTGTGCTAGAGCTTCAAATCTCTCCAGCTCAAGTGACTAATGTGAATGTGCAAAGAGACAACCACTTCAAGCAGAACTTTTTACTGATTAAGTCACTACCATAAATCTCAATATGTTCCCTGCCATATTGGCAGCCTGTCCCTTTTTTTCTTTTAACTGTGGGCCAGATCCTCAGCTGGTATAAGTTGGCATCGCATTTTGCTGCCTTCAGTGGAGCTAAGCCAATTGATGCCATCTGAGCATCTGATATTATATTTCTGTAGCAGTTAAAAAATGATACAGTGGCATTAATTGCTACATGGTCATGTCTCATAACCTCATGGCAGGGGTGGAAAGACTTCTCATTTATAGTCACCAGTCAACATACAGAGTGCAAGGGTCATTCCATGCTCAGTTTGATAACTGTAAAGCTATTGTTCATTCCAAACACAGGGAAAAACACTTTTCATTTTCCTGAGTGATTTAAATATATACACTTTGTTAACTCACAGGCATGTAGTAGCTACTCTATGTCCTTAAAGCACCATAATCCACTGCATCAAAAATGTAATGAATCTGACATGCAGAAGAACAGGCAACTGGAGCAGACAAAAATTCATTTAACTGAGAAACCCAAGTCCCAATGCCAATAGTAGATGCTAAGGGAAAGAAGGGTAAGAACACTTTCCTCTGTAAGCATTCTGCTACAGCCTAACAGCACATCATGAGATGCAGTGATGCAGACATAGAAAGTCTCCAGTTTTGCTAAGAGAGAAAGTGGAGGGGTTTTTATGTTTCAGCAAAGGAAGAAATGAAGCACAGGACTAACTATGGACAATTACATTTAGTTTGGACTATGTCTTACAATGACCTGACATTCATAGTTTATACCTTTTGTGTAAAGGTCCATATGTTCCATTTCACTCCAGAAGGAAATAATCTTAACAGAAAATTGCAACACCCAAATAAAATCCTTCTCCTCCAATGAAATAACATTTCTTACTTTCTACCCAACTCAAATAAAAGTGTAGGCTGGGACTCCAAAGAGCCAGGGTGGGCTCAGACACTTGGATATGGATTGGAAGCAATGATCACTTGCATCAACATTTTAGATGCAGCAAAATGTTCACCAACCTACATAGGTTATTGAGGGCTATTGTCTGTGTATTTGAGAGAGGGGTAAATGAAGAGCTAGTCTGTGGCACTGAAACTATCTGAGCCTGCCTTCATTTGCATTCTTTGCCCTTCCCATATTTCCTCTCATATATAATTATCTCCTCAGCTCCCAAGTTGTTTTAAGCAGTTCATATCCCCTGGACACTCAGCATTGAGATCTAACCGAACATTGAACAAGCAGATTGCCATCTTTGTCTTTAAATGGGTACTAACCTATCAGACAAAAAAACTTATTCTCACCTACTTATTAGAATTTGCATGTTAAAGCAGCATGCACATTCCTCGCAAGCTCCAAATAGGGGATTGGAAGTAAGCAGATTCATTCTACCGGTAAATGTATTATCAACAGCCTTAGCTGGCTGAAGCCTATGTCCAAAAATACAGAGGGTTTGCTATGGATATAATGTAATTACCCAACAACAAACAAAGGCCAAAGCAAGGGAAGATAAACTCATGAGTGACTTCAAGAGGTGTTTTACTTCCATAAGGGCAATGAAATTTAGGGCTTTAGCCACAAAAGAGCAGAGCTACTGAAAAACAGAAAGAGAGGAGACATTAGAGAATAAACAGGAAAATTAATAGGAAACAGGAGAAGCAAGGAACTGCAGGTTTCAAAAGACACTAGTACTTAACATGCCAAAAGAAGTAACTGAATCTACTGATATCTACCAGGAAAATGGCAAGAGGCTGGTGAAGTGTCCTCACAGCCACACACTTTTGCAGTTAGGTTCTGTTATGAGTACAATGACATAAGCTCTACTACTGTCATTCCAGAGAGCATTCCACTGGGAACAACTTCAGATAGAGAAATCATGGACTTTGTCTCATTACCTGAGTGTGTCTAAATAAATGTTTGAAACCTATCACATACTCAGTAGAAAATGGAAGAGTATTTAAAATAGACACATTCTGCCTAACTCAAATAAATTTAAACCAGTTGATTAAGAATATGACTTAAATTCATATGAAGAGTATCATCCATCTTTTAAAGCTTGGCCTCCTATTTCTATATTGTACTTGGCAGAAATATGCCCATATTCAGTCATTTCCTCTTAAGTCAGTCATGGGATCCTGCTGTCCTGATATTGATGAGAATGAAAATTAACATCTTCAAGTACTTCATTTAACTATTATTTAAGAAATATTATTAGTTAAATGAGATACTCACTTCACAACAGAATGCTCATAAAAATATATGCCTTTATTAAAAAAAATATTTTCTGTGTCTAAATTTTATAACAATCCACAAGTGTGTTCAGTCACACTTACCACAGGGGAAGAAAATAAGAAGGAATTTCTGCCTGACAGAAATCCTGAAAGTGATAAAGCTCCTAATTTTGACTTCAGTGTAAATTTTGCCTCAGTATGAATTCACAGGATTTGGCCTATGCTTTGCAGAGTTGACTGGGTTTCAAGTTTATTATTACTTAGATAATTGTTCTGCTAGAAGTTTAAGAGCTCTTCAAATAATTGGAGGGAATGAGTTTGACAAGATATCAAAGAGATCGATTATTATTGTGTCCACTGGACTTTAAGTGTCCAGTGGACACCAGCTGGCTGGGAAGAAAATGGGAATTAACACAGTTTAGTTTTAGAATACTAACATACAAAGTACAATAATTCAGTGCATCCCAAAAAACACAGTTGAAGTTTATATTCGCATTTGTTATGTCATGGAATTTTCCCAATATTTATTATTTATCAAAAATACTTGTTTACAATGTTTCCCTATAAAGCTGATATACTCAATTACAATTTCTAATCAGAAAAATCATGCAGATGTTATGAATAGGCCAAATGCTGGAATGCTTGCCCAGGATTTAGGCTGTCCACTGTTACAGGCACAATGTGATTAAGACTCCCCATGACACTTAGCTGGTAAGTCTGGAGAAGTCTTGTGAGGCACCTTGATAATAAACAGAAACTTACAGGCTACGCAACCTCATAACATCCATGTCTCAAGTCTATTTCTCTGCTCTCTGTACATTGACCCTTTTTTCTTCCTTTGAAAAGGAAGGGAGCCAGGAAAAAAAGAAACAAGCCCATAACAGAGTTGCTCTAAATCTCTCTGAAGAAGCAGACACAACAAATAGCTTCTCAAAACGAACCCCAGGTGAAAACTCCTTGCTGTAGTTGTGTAGTCCTAAACAAGAGGAGTCATGCAAATATTTTTTTTAATGCTGAAACAAACTAGCCTTTAAATCTGTATCTACTCCAGTAAATTGTTCTTCCTTTAAGATGTGATTTTTCTAGCTAGCAATAATTTTGGACTGCTGTTCAGAGGACATCTCTTTGCTTTGCTAACCACCTGTTATGGTGTGTATGTCACTGCAGAATTTAGCCACGTAAATTTTGAAAGCAATTTGCAGCTCTGAAACAACTTTGAAATATTTCTTTAAATTCAATGCTGTCAAAACTCAATGAAACTGCAAAAAGCATATGAAGATAACATCTATACACACTGCAGCTGGCTACACAAAAAGCTGCGAAGAGTAAGGGTTACCAGAGCAGGAAAACACTGTTAATTACTAAGGATTGTTTCTTGAAGCATAATACGCATACCTGGGAACTACACATTCCTGCCTATACATCGTATCAGTATCACAGGGGTAAATATCTCTAGGAAGAGAAAACAAATTAACAAACAAACAAGGTACTCACTGGCTAGAACCTATCTGCAGATGTTCACCTTACAACTTCATTTTTCCCTCCCCTTCTTTTAGCAAAATGTGGTTCTGGGAGCATTACAAAGACTAAATTCCTCTTCATAAAAAGTTAAAGGCTAATATTCAGTAGAAGCCAGTAATAATTTTGTGTTAAAATATCCACATAATAAGAACACCACTGTGATGGTAAATTTCCACCTTGCACTTTAAATACTAATGTACTCAAGCTTCTCCTATGCCTGTGGCTTGGGTAATGCTCTGCTCAGGAAACTCAGGATAAATCCCTCCTCGGGTTAATCTGGTGCGAGCTAGGCCAACAAAAGGGACTTTTATTCTGATGTGGCTCAACCTAAAAAGTACTCCAGACAGATACACAAGGAAAACAGAAAATACTCCACAAACAACAATCACATAATCATTATGTATTCAAATTTAAAGTATTTACAGGATTAAGCAGTAACAGCAGTGACCCAATAACACTTCGTATGGCCTCATCCTGCAAGCCTCTCATCTGAATAATACTAAGTGTGAGCAGTCCCTTGCAGCAATTGTTAAGTACAGAAAACTATTAAATTTGGGAGGAAACAGATCAAAAAGCAGAAGCACAGAGCAACAATGTGACTCACTTAAAATTCTACAGAAACCAAACAGAAATTCATAAATTAAACTGATTCTGATTTTTAATCTTGTCTGTGGGACTCAAGATCTGTCCTGTGAGAATAAGTATAAAAAAGCAAAAGCAACCCTTCCCTTGACATTTTATTATATTTCTATAGTTGTCTCAGTATACCAGATCAATTGCATTTGAAAATGCAGCTATTAAACCGTAAGTAGACCATCTTTGGAGCCTTTGTTTGTCAATTGCATCAAACAAAAATTCTTCTGCAGAGAAGAAATCAGACTATATTTTTACAATAATTGCAAGTCATTTCTAGGAGAAAGAGGTAGCAACAATACCCAAAGAAATAAAATAACACACTTTTGTTCTTTCCCATCAAACCCGAGAGTGGTAGGGGTTTAAATCAGTCAGAGGCAGCTACGCATGAGAGATTGCACTCTGCAGGCTCTATCAGTCAGAAGTCAAGGAAACACGTTCATGATTTATCATACTTTTCATGGTAATTAGCTAGAGTGCCATTTTGCTTCCAGTAGCATCACTCAACTTTCTTTTTTTAATTTAGTCTTTTTTTCTGCAAATGAATTTACATATTTCTCAGTCTCTCATCCCCTACTATGTTTTATTTATGAATATAGGCCTTGCTGATGGTAACTTTAATGTGAAGAAAGTAGTAATTAGTGTACCTATCTGCTAAGTTAGTCCCCTTCCTCTCAATGTCTGCAGAGAAGTTTAAGGTAAGTAACAGTTTACAGTCAATATTAGGTTTATTTACACTTAATGAGGGGAACTATCTCTGTTTCCAAACTGCACCTAGGTGTGTAGCTTCTGTATGAGTTTTTCTCCCAACCTCATTCCATACTGTTAATAGTGCCACTGTGCAGGGTGTTTGTGGTGCTTTAATCCGTAAAACTTCTCCAGGAGAGCCAAGAAAGTGAGGCACCTGTTACAATACATGTTCAGAGGGAGCAGAATGGCTTAAAACAATAACAGCTTTGTGCAAGAAAAAAGTTCTACTGTCTCATATTTAGTGGATGCAGTGCACTGGAGAAAAGAAGCTGAAATATGTAAAAAGCCCACAGATAATCCTCAAGGCTCTCCCCTTAAAAAAAAAAATAACCCACAAAAAAACCCAAAAACAAAACAAAACAAAACAAAACAAAACAAAACAAAACAAAACAAAACAAAACAAAATAAAATAAAATAAAATAAAATAAAATAAAATAAAATAAAATAAAATAAAATAAAATATTTTTTCCTGGTTTTCAGGGATCATCCACTTGACTATTTCCAGTAGGAGTTACTGTGATCTTTTACCTCATCAAAAGCTGTGTTAAGGATTAATACCCTGAAGTTGTACAAACAAAGACCTCTCATTGTATTTCACAAGCAGGTATCTTCCACAACTGAAGAGATTCTAGAGGAAGCTGAAGATGACATCAGTGCTGTCTTAGAACTCCCTACCAGCGAGAGGTCAAAAGCAAAGCCTCAGACTGAAACCCAGTTCTACTTCAACTGCTCTGTTTTTAGCATCTATGCAATGTTGTTACTTCAGTCAGAGTCTTCCTAATGTGAAGATCTAAATTTGAGTTTACTTCAGTACTTTTTGCCATAACATTTTTCCTTTGTGATTTCATATATTATCCCCTTAAGAAATTCATGCAATGGGAATTTTTTAATACATATTTATAGCTACCTATGAAAAATGTACCTTCCAAAATCTTTGATTCCCTAGGATGCATAGATTTAGGGGGTTTTGTATGTGTGCACAAGGGACCAAGTTTGCAGAAGTGCTGAAAAACAAAGCTGTTTGATTTCCAATAAGAAATGGAAGTGGAACACAGAGAAAAATTGTTCTGTAAATGGAGAGGTTACTTCATTTGATTTTTTTCAAAGCAGTAAGGAGCAAGTTCTGCATTTCATTCATACCAGAGAAATGTGACATTTCCCCATACATACCTTAGGGGTTTTCTTTTTTTTTTTTTTTTTTTTTTTTTTTGACCTAGTGAGCACTCTGCATGAGTCCACACATTCCTTCTTATTTTTGCCACTGGCAAGCCTTCAAGGAAAAATATTTCTGGTTAAAAAATTGATCAAAAAAGCAGGAAAAACTTTTGCTAAATCATGCTTTTTGTTTTTAAAAAGCATCCATTTTACAATTACTTGACTGTCAAAACAGAAGTAAAGTAAGATTTTATTTAAAGCTAAACTCTAATTCTGCAAGCTATATCTAGATCAACTGTACACAGCTTTGACTGTACAGGTTTCAAAATTTAAGCTCAAGGCTTATATGTATTTTTCCTACAATATGCCAAACTAACCCTAACACCCATATTACCAGATGTTAAGGAAAAGGTTTCTAAAGAGAAGTGTGATGTTTCAGCAGATGTTTTCCCTCTAAACACCACATTCCAAAAATGTACCTGAAAATGTAACTACAAGTTTAACTACTATGTAAAACTGCTAATATCTACTTAAGAAGAAATGATACTTGTTTTCAAAGTGACAATATATTCTTCCTTTTGCCATTGAAGACATCAATATTCAGATAAACATGGATTTCATTTTGAGATGGAGATTATTTACAGGTACACATATTCTTCAGAAAACTGACGAGATTTTGTATCCATGAAGAGAGCAGAAGAGGTCATGTCACTTCTTGAATCCAAAGTCCAGCATTTAGCTTAATTTAGTGACTTAAAACACTACAGAATTACTGTGAAGATCTGGAAAATTTAAAGATCTCATAATTTCAAGGCTAGATTATGGAAACTCTAACTGGAGAATGAAAACAGCACTTAATACAACTGATCAATGCCAGGAGAGGGCATGTTCAGGTTACTTCCCACCTGCTGCTGCCTTTCAGTAGTGACATAAACAAAGTTTGGGTAACTGAACATTAATCTATTTTACTACAGCACAGTCCTAGATTTAGAGATGACAGGATCACCTGCAGGCCGTGGATGTTCAGTGTACATACATAAGCAACTGTCTCAAAAATCCACAGGCAGCTCTCCAAACTACAGGAAGGAGATCTCTCTGAGAGACAGATGGATGTGGCATTTTCAAAAGTCTGTGCAGCTCTCCTCCCCAGACCATTGCTTGGGAAAAACTCCACACTTTTCAGAAGAGCCTGAGAGGATAGTGGGCTTGCTTATTTCGATCAGTGTGGGTAATAACTAGGTTTTCACATTGCAATGTTGCCTCCACACATCTCCCTCTCTGCTCAGTCACCAATTATAATGAAGAATAGTGGGAAGATGAAGGTTTTTAAACTAATTTCAAAAAGCTGTTCCTCAAACATAAAGAGTTTGCTTAGGTAAAAATATTTTCCCCAAGATATAGAGAGGTTCAGTTACCCCTAAATGAATGAATCTCTGCTGCAGTATAATGCATTGGCAAAAAAAAAAAAGATGCTTTCTTTTAATGACCTGTGAAGTAATGATAAGAGTCTTGGTGGAGGAGATAGCCTGAGGGTGATTCAGTCTGGTGGCCTCTGGAATCTCAAGGAAGCCTAAAGTTTATATGGAAACAGTACATATCATGTTTATTGCCCAGTCAGGCAGGTGGGATTGGAACATTGTGTTTTAGCCACATACCAATCAAACTGTTAAAATGTAATTTACAAGAGAATGCTTAGACAAAGATACTGAGATCTTGGGGCAGTCCCATTTAAAAAAGAAAAAAAAACCCAAAAAATTTAAATCTGCCTGTAAACATTACTTTAAAGATATTTTAATTCAGAGGAAGGAAAAAGTTTAAGATCAAAGTTCTGCAGCAAATGACCACAATTCAGAATTATAAAAAGTCATGTAATTAAAATGCCCTATAAGGAGCAACATTTCTTGCTTCTTTTTCTCGTTTCTCAATATTGATTTCTCAACAGAAAAAATACAAGTTTTCAGCTGCTTTTCCCTCAGAAGAGCCTCTGCCTACTTTCATGAATTCTCTCTGCCATTCTAAAGATATGCCTTTGGAAGGCATAGAGGCTTGTATAATCCCCCAAGTCCTATTAATATCAGCAAGAATGATACAAGTTTGATTCCAAAGAACCAAAGGGAATTACTAAAATGGCCTCAAAGCTGTTTTTCAGAGTCAAAATGGTCTATCTTATCTTCTTGGCACTAAAATGTGCTGCTGCCACAGAAGTGGTCCAGCTCCCACTGCTGCTGACTTGCTGTCCCTCATTTTGTTGTCTGCCATCTCATTTGTGGTACAGGAGGAATAGGGGTTGGTCTTTTAATGACCCATACTGCTGAGAACACCGAGTTATGCAGGAAATTATGCAAGAATGCTACTCTGCTCATCAAACTACTGTATAACTTAACTTTGACTGGAAGGCTTTCTAAATGAACAACAAAAGCACATGCAAGGTGTTCAGTAGCACAAAATGTCTAATTCAGGTCCAACAGGAAAACAGATGTCCATCTACTCAAAGAGGGGCAAGGAGAGAAAAAGGGAGATACTAACACAGAAAGGGAGAGAGAAAGAAATACAGAAAGAGGAAAGAAAAGAAAGAAAGGGAAGAAAGGAAGGAGGGAGGCAGGGAGGCAGGGAAGGAAGGAGGGAGGGAAGAAAGGAAGGAGGGAGGGAAGGAGAGAAGAAAAATTATTTCCCCACAGTACTCAGTGAAACATGTATCTCCTGAACTTTGCAGGACACAGTAACATTTGAAGTTAAAATCTTGAAGTTAAAATGCACCAGCTGGAGGATTTAGCCCTCTCTTTTACAAGTAATTCCTTGTCAAGGCATGTTTTAGTTTTATAAAAAAAAAGAGGGAAGCCAATTATCTTTTGGGTTTTAAAGACAGTGGAATAGAAATCGGCCAGGAGAAGAAGCAAAAAATATAAATGTCCAGAGCTACCCACTGAAGAAAATTAACTTTCCCAAAACAAACACCAGAGATTAATATTAAAGGTCAATATTTTAATCTGTCTGGACACCTGAATGTGACATCTGGACAGCAAAATTGCTATTTATTTTTTCCAAAGAACGTAAACAGAGTCACTGGCACAGAAAAAAGAATTTAAAGTCAAATTATGTTCCATGTGGCAAAAGTGGCAAGTATCATCTGTGCCATGTCATCCAGATACTACCAGATGATCTGCAGTTCAGATGAAGAAGAAAAATGAGAATGACTGAAAGTGTCTTCTTGACTTTGACCCCGGCACACACCTGATCAATAACCATGCCGGTGAAATATCTTGTTCTAAATCCCAAAAAACTTCCCTGACATGTACTTCTTGCCACCACATTTTCACTCTCAGTGAAGAGGGACATTATCTTTTTCACAGAGGAGGTATCAGGTCTTGGCCTCTGGCAAATCAACATCAATCACAGGCCATATGATTCAAATGTGCTCTAAGGAAGAGAAATTTGGCATCCTGAAACTCCACACCTAAAGCACTGAACGAGGAAACTAGTGTGTTAATTTAAGAGGCCAATCCTTTCACATTCATTATCAAAAACAGTAAAGGAGGGAGAGTAAAACATCACCTCTGACTTACACCTTCTATATAGAAAAACCAGGCACACTGGCCTGGCATTATTAGTTTTGCTAGAATATCTCCTGGATATGCATGACCCATAGAATAGATATGCATGCAGGTAAACACAAACACACAAGCACACAACAATAATGAACTTTGGGTTGGCAGCCAGGCTCTGGTAACCCATGTCCCCTGGGCACAAATCAACTATGAAGAACAGGAAAAAGTCTGTGTAATGGTTAACTAGCCCAGTGGGCTATTATTCATCAAGAAGAGAAACAGCAGTGTAAGCTGCAATGCTGGTCCTCTCTCCCTCTGGGATGCTACTGGATGCTTGGAATTAAATTCAGCAGTGAAAAAAACCCAGCAAATATAGTGTCAACGTAGAGAAGGAAGCTGAATTTTGCCTCCTGGAGCTGCAACTAAGGAGGACTTCTGCATAGAAGCAGAGACTTCCTGTGAAGCCTGATGTTGAAAGAACATGATAGATTCCAGTATCAACATTTATCAAATATAAATGCATAGGTTTTGTTAGGATTAACAAGTTTATTGGTATCAGGTCTAAGCAATTTTTCCCTATACAATTGCAAGTGATCAAGTCTTGTGACTACCAGCCACATGTCAGCGTTGGTAGCTGCAACCATGGCACCAGGACTGCAACAGAGGGTTAAAGGGCATCCTTTCAGGTGAAAGACTAAACCAGGAGAATTCCTACAGCCTATCAGGGAAATTCCCTCAAATACTTTCAAATCTTTCAAAGTCTTTTACAGCAGTGGATCAGAAGTGAGCATACCACAACACCCACTGAATTTCTTCCAGCCATACCTCAGTAAGATTTTGCAGAGAGGCAATACACTACTAACTGGACTTCAGCTTGAAAAGACAAATTTCATCTGCTTTTTTTTTTCTAGTTTTCAATGATTTAACTTCATCAGCCATGGCAGAAATGACAGCCAAAAATTCATGTTTATTTTTTGTTTCAACTTCTTCTTATTTAAGGCTTCTTATTTAAGAAGACCTTGAAATAAATGGTTTAAAAAAAACCACCAAAAACCCCCAGATTCTTGCTTCCCATAAACTCACTATCTCTCTGAAAGGGTTTGCTCTGTTTGTGGATAATTCATTTACTTTAATTATTTTGAAGTGCTTCTGTTTGAGTGGGTAGGAATTAAGTATCCACGACACCAAAGTAGGTCCTAGAAATAGTTGTTGTAAACAAAATGTTCTGCTGCAGTGGCCCAAATCCACACAAGCAGTAAGCCTTGAATACTTTGGCTTTTTCACAAAGAGTACCCAGATCCATGAGAAGGTATTATAGGACTTACACTTTATGGACAGGTCATATCTTTCTAATCAGGAACTTCAGTAGTTACCCTTTGTTGAATGCTTTCAGTGCAGATAGCTTTCTGGTTAATTAGGTACACACACTAAAAACAACAACAAGAAGACAACAAGCCAAGGAAGTCCTAAGAAAACTTCAGATGGAGCATTTGGACATAGTTATGTGCACACATCTACAGAGAGAAGAGGTGGAATCTAAGCAAAATACACAGGATCATCACTTTACAGTCAGCGCACACTGACTTGAGCAAGAATTCAAAAAATAAACACATCTAACATTTAAATCCCAGGGTACATATTTGACACCCTTTCTGTCATGACTGCATGTACACTCAAAACAAAAAACCCCAGCAGATAAACATCTATAGCTTTGAGGAATTTCAGTTCTCGATCTCATGGCAAAACTACTGTCCATCCAAATGTCCCACTGTATCCACAGGCTTCTACTACCACATTCCAATTTAAGAACATAAAATGCAAGAAAACTACAACCAAAGACAGAGAAAGCAGTTGAAATGAAGAATTTGTGCTACCCAACCCTACACAGATATAAAGATGTGATGTAGGCATCTGGAGAAACAGAAGATATCTCCACTGGTACATCTCATTCCATAGGTTTCCCCATCTCCAAACTGCGTTCCTGTGCTTTGCACAAACTTCCACACAGCTTTATAGTTCCTCTGCACTGCTGCCCATAGTTACATCCAGTATTTACAGGTAAGCCTGAGGCCTTGTTCCTCCATGGAGGTAAACAAGAGAGGAAGGAGAATGGTATGAAGGAAAGTAGGAAACAATTCTGCACTTACTTGTCAGTACTTGGTAGCCATATCTTAGGAATTGTTGCTTTAAAATAAAAGTTGTTACTGAGGTTTGGTTTAAAAATCTCTGCCAGTTTTGAAGAAGGTGAAGGTATTGCTGCTGGCTCCAGAATAATTTGCATATCTTATCACTAAATAAAATGTCTGAGGTGTGCACCTATCTGATGAAATTATAAGCAAGAGTCCACACAAGTACACATGCCTTCCTGCTTGATTTCTGTCCTATCCACTCCTCTATAATAAATCATATGATCATCTCATTCTAGCTGGAGGTTTAACTGTGCATGTAAAAAAGAAAATGATGGCAGCCTATTCTTACCCATACTTTACAGCTGAGAACCTGAGAAAAATATGATTTTGGGGAACAAGTAGAAAGCTTATTTTGCTACCATCCACCTCCTCTTTTATTGCTACAAAATTAGTGGAAAATCCCATGTATTTATGTATTTTTAAAAATAATTTCCCATCCTGAAAGTAAATAAATAAATTAAACTGCACCTCTTTTACTACAAAGACAAATATACATGCCTAACTTTATGTCCTGCAATTAATCTCATGTATTTCAACAGGATTACTCATAATGCTGTAAGTGAAATACACGTGTAAATCCTTGCAGAATCATGGCCTGAATCGCCAACTGTTATATGGCACAATTAAATGCCTAGGTCTAAATGCCTCTACAGAAAGATCAGAAAAAAAAATCCTTTAGGCATAATAAGTAACAAAATCTACTCCAGGGAGTGACTATGGGAGAAATAGCATTGAGGGTGTCACCTTGCCCTAGGAAATTCACCTCTCACCAAATCCTTTCATAAATTCATCTTCTTCCTCTACCAGTTACCACCTTCACTTACCACTGTTCTCTATCACCAAATATGACTCTCCCTTCCCACACTTCCTCTGCTGCTACGTGAAGAAGGAGAGAGGAGATGCATCTTACTCATTATTTTTCACTGTGAAGCAGGATGAGAGCACAGTCTGGCCCTTACATTAACTAGCATGGTAATCAGAGCTCATGTGCTAACTAACAGGCCTGGGGTGCACAACTTTGCTCCTTGGCCTGCTGCTGAACTGTTCACATTCCAGTGTCTCACTGAAAATTGTCCTGTAAATGCTATGGACAGCCCTTCACCTATCACTGAGCTCATTACAAGAAGCTGCTGATCAAAATGTATATAAATTGGGATACCCAAACTGCCCAGCCCTGCCTCCTGAGGAGTAGCTTACCACTGGCTTCCTTCTGTAAATATTCATGAATGGCATATGGGAAGTTACTCATGATCAGGTTTTTCACTAGAATCCATGGCTTACGCAAAAACTTCTGCTTGTAAATTAACTCAGTCGGAAATATTAACTAAAATGCCAGGAAAACAAAGTCAATCCCTTAAAAGTTCAAATGACTATTTGTCACAAACATTTCACCTCTACTAATGAACTGCAAAAATGAATGATAGAAATGCAAAACTGTATTATGTTTAGCAGTTAACATTTTAATAAGAAGGAGATTAGCAATTTTTAATACCTCCAGTGCTTTGTTATATACAGTAGCACAATAACTGAATATTTTAATTGCTAATTATTTAGACCTCATTCAGTTCTCACTCAGGCAAAACTCCCATTGAGGGATTCTTGCCTGAGAAAAGAGCTACAGGATTTGTTTTACTGTAATTTGAAAAAAAACTTTATATATATCATAAAAACTATCAAGTAATAGTGAGACAAAAATCATTAAATCCTTAGCAATATTAAATCCTACTGAAATTCCCATTGACTCTCAACACCAATGTTTTCAAATTAAGTAAAACAGATAATTGCAGTTTACCAGTTGTAACTTACCTGTATAATTTATGCCCAGATATACTGGTGGCTCTTAAAGAGGTCTAATAATGTTTTGATTCCTCTTACCATAGCGCTGCTTTTCTCCTGTGGGAAATCTCAGTTCAGATGTGATAAGGAAATAGCATTTCCAAGCAATTATGACAGCAACACCTTCAGAAACACAAACATTAGCATTTGATTTTACCTTTTGACTTCGGCCTCCAAAAGGGTTAAGAGCGGTTCTCAGCACCTCTTTCTTATGCTGCTGTAAAGAAGAGAAATGAGAATGTTTAGGGATTTGCACACAAAAAACCTTGAGTTTCCATAACAGTCAAATAGCTAGTGTTCAGTGAGGGAAGTGGGTGGAATGCTGTACATATATAAACATACAGCTATCTGAAGGAAGACAAAACAAAGTCCTACACACTCATATGTAGCACACAGCTAACAAACAAATAAACTAAATATACCAGCATTTCAAATGTCATGCTATGCACATGCTTCAGAGAGGAATGTTATACAGCTGGACACAAAATAATTTGGGAGCGATTTCGAAGACTCCATGCTTCAAAAAAGTTAATTTCTATTTTTTTTTTTTTTCCATTAGGTGTAGTTTAATTCATCTTAGGGATAAAAACAAATGCAAGTCACAACCAAAGTTTTACCACTTATATTTGTCATTCAAATGCATTTTGGAAAAAGTTGAGAGGCAAGTTGTCTGACAAGTTATGTCTAAAGAGGTATTTTTTTGTTTGAATTGAAGAAACAAAGAACCAAAAGTAGAGTTAGTACCATATACTGTTAGCTACCAAAATGTTCAGAAGTGGCTGTCACAGTGTTGAGGAAAAAGTAAGCATTTTGAAGACTGAAAGTAGGAGTTGAGCACCTTCCTTCATAAATTCAGAATATGGTTTAGGGACCAAATTGTCATAATTTACAATCCCTGCTATAAGAGGTTCTTCACTTAGATTACAGTGCTCAAATCCATTCCAGTCAGGCTTCCTGCTTCCTTGCAGGAGCAGTGACATCCCTTTTTTCCTCTCAAGTGCTGACTTTCCACCTAAGAACCTGTTTCCAAAGCTAATGCCAGCTTGAGTATGGCAGGACTAAGACTACTGGTATTCTTTAACAATGTATTTAAAAAATCTAAAAATATAATTTTAGATAAATTTTTTAAATAATTTAAAAACTAATAATTGGTTTGTATATTATAAAAAATAATTTATGTATTTTGCTACTGGGGCTTCATCATAGCTAGCCATGAAGACATTTAAACTACAAGGATTACAGGTAAGAACAGATTACTCATCAGAATGAACTCATCTTTGGAGAACCTTTCCTTATTTAGAAAGAAAGCACACAAAGTGCTGCTTTCTCAAATAAAGAAGATATAATACCAGCAGGCTTTCAGGCTCATTGCTTCCAAGCCTGACTTCCCACCAGTTCCTGGCTACTACAGGGATGCTTCTGTTTCTTTCTCTGAGATGTGCTCACAATTTCTTTTCAGATCTTGTCATTTTTCTTTTGTTTTCCAGGTACTTTCTACCTGTGATCATTGCAATCAAAGGATGCCTCCAGCAGCATTTGCAGAAATTTCACTACAACAATCCCCCCAGCCCATGTGGGTCATTCCTGAGTGTACTTGGCATAGTCTGCTGGATGGCAGCTTCCACTGTTTTCAGGGAAGAAGGTTTATTTTGCTTGATCTAAGGCTGTGCAACAAATGCTTCAGCTTTCCTAAGGTCTGCAGTTGCCTGAATAGAGAGAGACTGGCTGGGCAGCGGCTGTTAGCGCTCCCAGCATGACACAAGGATGGTCTGGAACAGTCTGTCAGATCTGCACAGACAATGAATAAAGCTAAGCACAAGACCTAGATATTGAATAATGAGGATCGGGTTTTGACCTTTAAATGCTGCTGGACGGATTGCACGAGGATATGTTTGCTTCAAGCGATACTATTAGATACAAAATTGTACTGTTTGCCTAATGGCTACCTCATCTACCAGCTGCACCGCTCCGTGCTTGCTGGCACACCACCTGCTGCAGCGAGAGATGGCTCTGCTGAGCGAGCCCGGGAAGAGAGGGTGCTACTGGGGAGCCTGGGACAGCTGAAAAGCATGGAAAGAGCATGGGAAAATCTGATCTCTCTGCGACAGAAAATTTTCTATTTTAAAATCCATTGATCAGTCAGACCTCCAGTAGTGTTTAGACTCCTCAAGCTCTGCAAAGGATTAAATCCAAGTCAAAAGTCTCAGTTTCTCTTCTCTGGCCTACTGGCATTTGAAAATTTGTACAACTACTCATGATGACAAGCTACCCTCTTGTCAGCTGTAATTTTTGCCAGACTCTTCTGTACAAGAGTCTGTATAACTGTTAGTTACTTTATTTTCACAATCATTAATTGATCCTTTCTAAACATTTGAATGCCTGAATTTAATTAGAGGCAGTATTTCTGCCACAGTTTTTATAACTGTTTTTATACATGATTTAAATTAATCAAGCCTTATACTTGAGATGGTAATTTCTTGGACCAAGACAGCTGTTTCCAGGCCATACACTTTGCTTTCAATTCCAACCTCCATGTTTAAACCTTGTGGTTTAACTTAGATCAACAGCTTATTGGTGATTCAAATTATATCATATCAAGTAATACTCTCAAAATCTGATGCATCTCTATGACATCAGTTGAGTGAAAAACTCAGCATGCAATTCAGAAAACCACTATTTTTTTTCCCTCTTACATGAAAGTTAACTCCATGTACTAAGCAGAGGTGAATACTTCACAGCATAGGCTCACTAGAGGTTTATTGGGCTCAAAGCTGTAAGTCTACCAGTCCTCAGAGAGGCTCGAGATAGGCCATGGTGATTTCCTAGAAAAAAGTGCTTTTCAGGATGAAGCAAATGAGGTACATATATTAATTCTGCTTTTAAAATATCTAACCAGAATGAGATCTACCACAAAATTAAGAAATATAGAAACAGGTAACTTAAACAGTCCTAAATTATAAATGCCTCTTTCACTATGCTAATTGCTTATACAGTAACAAGAGCATGCTGTACTGCTGAAAATTAAAACAAGAGGAACTATACACACTTTTTTATTTCCTCATGTTGGTGCCTTATAGGCTGTATGACTTTCTGACATTTGCTACTAATGAAAAAAACACTGTTCAGTGATCTATCATCAGATTAAGTGAAACTGAGATAAATACATTCCGTTCAAGAAAATGTAAAGAATGTGTCAATTTAATTTACATTTTCTCTCAAGGTTATGATGGGGAGGAATATTGCAGAATGGTAAATCTCTTTTTGAGATCCTACATTTAAGAACAAAATTCAAAGAGTAAGATTATTTTGTATATGTGATGACTGTGTTTGGAAGGAATTGAACTGGAGTGATGCTAGTATAATTAAAGTCCAGAAGCAAGTGAATGAAAGAAATCACTGTTTGTTAATGCTAAGAATACAGGAGCCAAAAAGAATCTCAGATACGATTCACTGTGAGAGTACCTATAAATGGACAGTGCATCATAACAAATCCCAAAAAAAAAAAAAAAAAAAAAGTTTGTGGAAAAGTCTTATCTAGCACACTGAAAGCTTAAAATCTCCTAATTTTCAGGGCAGCATTTATAGAAGGAGAGCAGATTGCCACAGGCTCACCACTACCCTTCAGCTTTGAACTGAAGGACCATGTTGAATCGTCAGGTTTTACGGCTAGTTCAACCCTTCACTGGACTTACAAACACAGGGCAACCCTTCCTGACTGTAGTAATGTTTTCCTGTGATATGGACTTTGGTCCACTGAGAACTAGAGTTGAGATTCCTGTAACTTTTCTCAAGTTTCAAGCTTGTTCTTCTGGAGTATAAAACAGAGAATAAATCAAGAGACTAGCATTAAATTCCATTATAAAGAAATTGTCTGACGAATTTCTGAAGACAACTGCCCAAAGCAGACCACTGACCTGGTCTGCAAGTATAAGATAATGGACTGAACATGACTTGGCTTTTTTGTGGGAAAGGAAGCTTTATACATATACAGAAAAAAACTGAAGAAACAACTGTGTTACAGTTACATCATTCACACCTGAAAAGTTCTTTCAGGAAACAACTTAGGTTCCCTGTGCACCACTCAAATCTATTTGAAAAATATTGTCTGCCCATATTTATCTCTGTGGAAGTTGGATTAACTGTCTAGGCTCAGGACAAAATGATCTTCAAAGGCAACAGTCACATGACAGAGAAAACGGAGCATCTGTAATGCTGTCTGTGAGGTTCATATGCCTTCACTTCATGTACCATAGGTTTACTTAAACAGAAATCATCACCTGGAACATGAGAACAAATGGCATTTTTAATTTCAGAGGTACTAGCAATGAGCTTGTGTTATTTCTTCAGAAGGAAATAGCAGTGCAGACAGGGAATTAAAACATGCCATGGTAACAGCTGAAGACTTCAACTGTCAACAAAATCAGGCTATTAATTTTCACATAAACAGTCTTTTAAAATCTTTGATTTTTAATATACAGTCCAAAGATCACTCTCACATTTCAGCAGCTTTTGTCTTTTAATGCCAATCACTTCAGCTGACTTTTCACACTACCCTGTGCTTTGTCTCCTCTTTGGAAAAGGTGAGTGAAAATATCAAATGATATCTTACTCTGCCAAGACCAAAGGAACACTTCAAACATTGAAAAAGATTGACCTTACTTAAGGTAGGAAGGGAATGTGATTAGCAGTGGGCAGGGGAGGAGGGGAGGAAACAAACCCAAATCCAAACCTCTTCTCTTTCCCTATTTCAATCTGTGTTAAGGATAGACTATGTAAAACAACAAGCAAAAATTACTGGAGAAAACACAGAGCTATTTTGCTTCTCATCACATTCTCTTAAGTGACAGATACTGAGATTCGAGAGGAGCCTGGGAAGCTATTGGCCTGTTCATTATTATCACTTTTTTATCCAGGGTTCCAACACATTACACTGAAAGCAGAGGTGCCCAGACTGATCCACTTGGACTAAACCATCCCCTGCCAAAGGATGCAGTCTTTCAATGGATGGTTCCAAATGTGGAACTCATGCTGCTGTGGCCTCTCTGTACCCCCTCAAAAGACAAGGATTTCAGACTTTACATCTGTTAGTTTACAGCATTTCCCCAGACCATAACTCACGCAAACAACACAAAAACAGACACGTGATGTGTCTGTTACTGATATTTTCCTTCAAATTTCTGTGCTGTTTCTGAAACAGAACAAGGCTGGAACTTGATGAACCAAATGTCACCTCATAACAAAGAGAGACCTCTCTGTCTCTCATCACTGGAAATACAAAGTAGGTATCAAAGGTGCTGCTTTTGTCTGAAAAATTGTTATCACCTTTAAAATTTAATTCCCTTAAAACACTAGAGATTAGTCTGAAGGAATCCAGAAGGGAAGTGAGAGAAGACTATTCTCCATTCTCTCCAGAGATTATGTGTCCCTACAGATTTTGTTTCCTGTGCAGTGCTTAACTCCTTGATGACTTTTCTTTCATGATCTCTTCCTTGGCAGAAACTTCTTCAAATTTAAAAATCAGAACATGAGCCAAGTAAATAAAAATAAATAAATAAAGTTCAATGCCTATAAAAAGTACATAGACTAACCTGCTTAATTATTAACAAGTAAACATAACAAAATCTGAATTATTTACTTAATCTTTTTCAGCTACAAACCTCAGACTTTTAGAGCATGAAATACATGCTTTATTTTGGGACACAAACCAGGTATTTTATAAGGCTGTGGACATTCTTTTTTTTGGAGGTGGGGTTGTTTTGAAGAATACACATTTCTTATTAACCCCCACATACCTTCCTCTCACCAAACCATACTGGAATTTTAAACACAGAAACAAGAGTTTTAGTGTAAAGATCCTGTATTCACATGTTTGCTAGTGAATAGGATAGCTGTTTATGAACTGCACCTGAGCGAAAAATAAGATTCCTTAGGTGAGGCATATGTACCTTCCTCAGCTTCTGTACATCTTCTAGGAAGATGCTAGATCACAGGGAAAACCTGGCGGAAGTTCCAGACAGAAATTCTACAACAAAGGATAAAACAGCCCCAGTACAATCACATTTTCTCTACTAACTAAAGCTACCCTGCTGAAGCAAACCTCACCTGTGCCAGAAACAAAAAAAGGTCACCACTACTGGTCCCTGAGGTTCTGACAAGATGGTGTTCTAGGCCAGACCTCCAGCTGGGCTCATTTTTATTTCCTCCCTTCTGACATATCGTTCTGCCTAACGCAGTGATGATGAGACACAGCCTTCCACGTGATATGCATCTCCTCCTTAGTAACCTCAGGCCATCACACAGTCACAACCTTTTGTCTGTAATATCATTATCATCACCACAGCAGAAATGTGGTTGTGAATCTCAGACAACTTTTCTCAACTAGCATTTCATAGAAATGATTCTGTAATATTGTTTTTGAAGCCCTGGATTAATGAAGGCACATCACAAAATCACAGACTGTGCTGAGTTGGAAGGGACCCACAAGGATCATCAAGTCCAACTCCTGGCCCTGCACAGGACACTCCAAGAGCCACACCACGTGCCTAAGAGCATTGTCCAAATTCTTCTTGAACTCTGTCAGGCTTGGTGCTGTGATCAGTCTTCTGGGAAGCCTGTTCCAGTGACAATTCACATACTAATATTCCTTCAGCATTGATATAAATGTGTACAATGTGATATCTAATAACATATTATTAATCTACTCTTAATTTCTATAATGGTCAAACATTGCTTGGTTTATTTCCCCTTAATTTTAGATCTTAACAATTTTGTCAATATTTATGTACTTTACTTTTTTTCTTTTTGCCTGCCAAAGCCTTCCAAAGGTGCAATTCAGGAGATGAGACAGTTAATCACAGAGTTGGCTTAGTCTCTAATTTAGGTGGCCTACTTATGTTAGCAACATTTTATTAGCACATTATGCTGTATATTTAATATTTAGTACACTGTATGAGAATGGTTTACTGTATACTGCTCACATAAATGACTTACAAATTCTGTTTGACACATAGAGAAGAGTGTATAACTAATACATGTATTTCTGAGTATACCTAATGCTACAGAAAACAAGGATAAGCAGAAGACATGTAGAGAAAATACTAAAATGTATCTTTGATGGACTTAAAGGCTAGCTTACAAATACTTCAGTAGACAAAAGATGCAGCATTAGTGATATACGCACAATGCTCTCCCTTCTTTAACCTTTGATTTCAAATCTTTCTTCTGGAAGCCTCAGCTGAAGGAAAAGGACTTTCATTCAAAACTGTTGAAGTCTCACAATGGAAACAATTGTAACAAAACAAACAGCAAATCCTCCCAAAACCTTTTGTATTTTACTGGGTCCAGAAGACAAAGCAGGATCTTTCTTTGAGTTTAGAAGCGCTTTCAGGACATTTTTCAAGCGGCAGATAAGTTAGCTATGTCCTCATGAATTATGCAGTCTTTCCAGTGTGTACTTACACAATGCTAGCTGGAAACCCCTGGGAAGGATGCCCAGTGCATATGAGCAGCAGGTGGTACCAAAGGAGAGTCACTCAGCCAAAGCAGATCCAAGTTTTCCTTGAGCTGGAGAGCAGCTCGGAGCAGGGATCCCAGTTGTCTGGCTATAGCTATAGCTATAGCTGTTTTGGTTATATTGCTGTTCAGAAATTACCACCAAAAAGGAGACCTTGACTTTAGTCCTAAGTGAGGAGGAAAAGTATACTGGTTTTCAAGCTATTTATGAAGTGAATCAAAGCTCAGACATCTGTACAGGCCAGAAAAGAGAAAATCACAGAATCCTTTAGCCTGTCATGAATCAGCCCTATGCCAAAACACCCATAAGCAGTCCTGGTACAATTCTTATATTTACTTTTGATCTCTAACTAGTGAAGCATTCACATTCTGGTATCAATGGACAGGTGAATGTAACAGAGTAAAGAAAGGATGATAACCTTCCAAGACAAGTGGTCTCCAGTTGACTCTGAAGCTCACAATAACCCGGTTAAGAAACAAAAGGTCATCAAGAGGCAAGGAAACTTACTTGTAATCAGTTTTAGCTTTCTGTATTTCTTCTGCTGGGTGATTTGTCAATATATCTATCAATCCTTCCATAATGAGGTTGCTAAGACACATGCTAAGACTTCAGTAAATATCAAATTTCTTTTCTGCAGAAATAGATGATCACAGAAAAAGCTTTTTTTTTTTTTTTTTTTCTGCTGGTGAACTACAACATTATTACAAAGGACTCTTACTGTTTATTACAATCCCTGACAAAATATCAGTTCCAAAGCTTTCCCCACTATCATCAGTTGATGTTTGTCAAGTGACATTCAAAACATTTTTATTTTTAAAAACAAAACAAAATTGAGCCTATTTTCCATTCTATTTATTCTTTTACCTTACTGAATTTTTAAATATTGCTCCAACATATGTATAAGACTCACATGGCATACCTAAAATGCCTCACAATAGAAAAATTTAGTTCGCATTTCCACTAGGAAAAAAACCCACAAAACAAAACAACCTACAAAACCTCTCAGAAAATGTGTCTTTCCCCAGTTATATTCAGTGGGGAACATTAAAAATTCAGTATCTGCCACTTTGCAATGACTTCTGGACACAAAACAGTTCCTTCATGCTGCAATAGGTTTGTCTAGTCTAAACATAAATGGAATTAGAACAAAAACACTTGAAACAGTACTAACATGACACCCACAAGACAGCCTCGATCCTGTCATCACTCTTCCCCTTATATTTTCCAGTCATTCCTACCATTCATTACAGATATTTATTTTTTATAAAGATTAATGTATAAAAACCAGTACATAGAAACCAAGTAACAAGAATGGGTCTAATTAAAAATTAATAATATTACAAAAATAACTATTATATTAATCAATATGAAGACTGAGATGTTCAGATCAGTGGCACATTTTTAGTTCTAATATTCATTCTGCTTTAAGGACACAAGGACAGTTGGTTTAGTAAAAGCCTTAGCTGAGACAACATCAATATATAGTATTTGGATTAAAACTGTGTTGGGAGCTATATTGCAAACTAGCAGATATCTCCATTACAAGAATGCACCATATCTTATAGGACAAATATAAAGTTTGTACAGATTCAGATCTGAAAAAATAATCCAAAAGGGTCTCCTCTTTTAGCTGAAAATTCACCAGCAAAACTGAAGGGATAGTTGAGAATCAAACTTAACTATGCTTTAATCTTATCAAAAGCAGTAAGATTCACAGATGAATTTAATTTACTGCTTATTACACAGCAGAGCTTTTAAATCACGAAAACTTTAGTACAAATACTTTCCACAGTAAAATCTGTTTCTTGAAATGATACCTCTCAAAACATGTGATACACTTCATATTATTTTAACAGAATCTACATATATAACTTCTATCTATATTCTATATTCTATATTTTTCTCAGACTTGCATCATTCTTTCATTTCATACAGGTCAATGATTATGCAGGGTTTTGTCCTGGTATGTTAAAGGAGACTAAACAAAGTTTTGGAAACATGTCATATAATACAGAACTACATTTTCTGATAATAAATGCTTTATATTGCAGTAAAGTTTTGAGATCACAGTGAAATTGATGTATCAGGCACTGCAGTGACACAGACTGCAAGACAGTTGTCACTAGAAAAAAACTTTTCAGACAAGCCAGCCAACGGGTGAAAGAGTAGGAACTACCTTTCCAGATGAGTTGAGACACACAGATTTGAGTTATTCAGGAAATTTGTGACAAAGTACAGTGCTGAACTTTTATCTCAGGTTACACTCCACTGCTTTAACAACAAAGCCTTCCTTCCTCTCTATTAATTATATAAAGCAAAAAAACCCCACAACCCAGTATTACATCTACCCCATTAATTGGGCAATTCCAAACATTATGCTACTTCAGATTTGCAGAACTCCAGCATCAAGCATCTCAAAGCACTTTAAAGCAAAGTTATCCTCACTTTTTCAAATAGTGAAATAAAAACATAGGGGAACAAGGGTAGAGTCATCTTATCTAACTTTGGCTGTCTAAAAGACACTGGGGCCTAGGCTGCTCCCTTCACCCCTGGAACAAGGTGAGCATCTTGAGAGGACAATTCCTTCTCTTCTCAGACACCTGGCTAAGTCAATCACCAAATAAATGTCACCCTCTCTTCTGCCTATTCCTTCCACCTAGCCTAGATGCTGAGATAAATGCCTCATGTTCAGCTGAGTGAGCTATAGATCTCTATTCCATCACTAAGTACTCCTATTGCCCGTTTTCCGCCCTTTTTCCCATGAGACAAAAAGACAGTGATGGGCCAAGGTTTTCGTGGGCTGACTAGTGAGCACACCCGTGTGGAAAGTTAGGTGCACACTGCCAGACCTGTGAGGGTATTGACAAATCACACAAACAGAACTCACAGCTTCGTAGTGCCCAGGTATTCAGATGTTTCCAGACGTACTGGCAACCAAACAAATGGCTGTAAGTCTCTAGTCCAGCTGAGATTTGTGCTGCTCTAAGACCAGAACCCAAGCCCAGAAGGAATATTCGCAATGCTGTTACAATAGAAATAATGCTAATAAATAAAACTCACATCAAAATGAGATCTTTTCTTTTACAAGAAAGGTGATAAAAGTCTGCTATCAGACTTTGACCACAAGTCCTACTACTCAGGAAAGGAAATACCTCTGAATCTCAGTGAAAATGAATTTGCCTGTGGCTGAAACAACTTCTAAAAGCCAGAAATGATTGTTTAGTTTTCTCTGCCAACTCAAAGATCAGATTTAGGGATCCAAAAACGTTTGACTTTTCTACTGCTGATCTGCACATATCAGAAAAATCTGGCACTACACTGCATGATGGGACCTTGAAGCTCTGAAGTAACTGTGAAGTGGCATTTCAAACAGCTCTCAAAATGAAAATTGGTTAACACAAAATTAGAGTGATGCCTCCTCCAACATTACAACAGACACTGGGAATGAAAAATTTGTCGTCTTGCCTCTCCCACAAAAGAATGACTTTGACTAACAGCTTCCATTCTATGCATAGAAAGCTAAGTAATGTATTTCAGCTTTTTTGCCAAGTACAGCCTGGGAAGGAGCTCTCTAAAGAAATCAGAGGACACCAATGGAGTCGCATGAAAAAATACCAGCATTTTCACTCAATCACTTTCAAGGTTCTAAAGAGAATGAGAATCAGACTTTGCAAATTCAAGCTTCTTTTTCTTCAGTTCCTGGCAAAAAGCACCCAGTCAGGTACATGGACAAGCACTAAAGTCTTGCTTTTAAACAAGTGGCAAATGGGCCTGAATCCTGCAGACTCATCCCAAGCAGAGCAGCTCCCAGGGAGGCAGTGCTAGGAACTCCACACAAGGCTCCTGCCTCAGCAGGACCCTCTACATAAAATGAAAGCAAGGTGCAAACAGCCATGGTTATCTCTCATCAGCAGAGAACAATCAGCGTTTAAAGCAGCAGCTAAAGATCAACTCTCACTGTTTCGAGGCTAAAGGGAGATAAGGCAGAGGGATGCAAAGGAGCCGAGCTCCACCGCAATTCCTGACACTGGGAAGCAGAGCAGCACCCGATTCGCCAAAGAGCAGAAGGATCTTCCAGGGCAAGCGTAGTGGAATGGCCTTTCCTAGGAATAAACTTGCATCGCAGACCTTACCACCTCCTTCCATACATGCAAAATGTATTCATTTGACCTGGCCATCACAAACAGAGCTGCGCTCAGCAAAAAACCACCTATCGAAAAAACACAGTGCCTCTGAGTCTTTCTCCAGGTAACAGGATGAGAAAACAAATGGAAAAGCTCTCCATGATGATACAATACCTATATCCATATATATGGATATATACATATATACATATCCATATATCCACGTATACCTATATCCATATATCCATATATCCATATATCCATATATATATCCATATATCCATATATCCATATATCCATATACTAATAATGCTAATAATCCTGCAGATACTACTCTGTCAATAACACTTCTGGACAATTTTTTTTAAGGGAATGAAGGTAATCTTAAGACTTTGCAGAGTAATATCTTCACATCCATCTACTATGGTTAACTTTCAAATCAACATTATGCATAGGAATTAGACTGATTGTTAATGTTTATTTTTGTGGGGAGGAAGAAGAATACCTCAACTCTGAACTTTCCCCTTCTGTTAATCATTAAAAATTTAATTAAATATTAACTTTATTCAATTAATATGACACACCTGAAATTTATCTTCAACACATACTAGCTAAATCTGCTTGTTGTTTTGGGGTCAGGCAGGTGGAGTGGGTGAAGGATCCAGAAAAAACAAAACAGTTTCCATAGAACTATATAGAACATCTTCTATTTCTCTGAGAATAACATCTATTATTTAGTGTGGAGCAAATATGTTCAGAGGCTAAATGGTCTCTTTCAAATGACAGAGGTATTTTTTTTCCTCCTTGGTTTAGTACAACATGCCTCTGATATACCAAAATAGCTTTTATAAAAGGCAATCTTTATTAAGTAATTTTTAAAATGGGAATTACAATATGTACCAGCAAAAATTGCCTGGCTGTTTACTTACTGATTCTTTACAGAGGCCAATTATTTTGCCAATGGGCAAGATGAAATCTGTTACAAAAAATAAATGAGACTTATAATTTAAATCCCATTCATAGCAGAGAGTTATTTTGTTTTTAGGTCTGGTCACCTAAAAAAAAAGGGGACATTAAATTGAAGGCTGTATCATACTTCAACAATAATAACTGGCGCCCCAAACACTTTCCACCACAAATCTTACTGGCAGGATTCCTACTTTACAAGAGAGCAAAAGCTATCAGAGAAACAAGTCGGGGTGAGATAAAGAACAGAAGAAAATAAAAGTCTTCCTAACTTCCAGTCTTATGCAACAAATGATTAAATTTCTGTTTCTAAACCAGAGACATTACATCATTTTATTCTTTAAAGAAAAAGATCTGCCTTTTAACATCTCTCTTGTATATCCATCTTTGCTTCCATATCTGTGTAATCTAATATCACAACTAAAATAATACATCTGATAGGTCATCGTGGCCATTCAAATCTGAATGTGAATGCAAAATTTCAGTCCTTACAATATTGTTTACCTGCGTGAGCCCCGTAAAACACTGAGTATTTCTGTTCAGCAGAGGCCCTCCAACGCCCACACTTAAACAATCCTCCCTGTGACACCACAGGCAGTACTTCCCAGTTACGTAAGTCATGCCCAATTAGAAAAAGTCAAGAGTTAACAGCAGGATGCTGCAGAGAAAAAGCTAAACTTATGAACATGTTCAGATTGCCACTGCCCAAAAATCTGAGTAATATTCCAGATATGTTATGTTAATCTGTTACACAAGATTGTCTGTAATGTGAGTACTTTTTAAAAGAGTACATGAAGGTGCTGTTGGGGGTAGGATGAAGGCACGTGGCCAAAGTTATTACAGAATTGAAAAGGATTTTTTAAATTATTATTGTACTATTAACCCTCTGTGTGGTCCTATTTAACCAATGCCATTGTGTTTACAACTCAAATGATCTATAACCATTCATTGTACTTGAAATTATTGTTGATCACTGAGCATTTCCGAACAAAACCAGGTGTGATTAGATGTGTAAACCTTATTTGAATGCAGTTGCATGCATAAAATGGATTTCTACACACTAAAAAACAGCCCTTAATAATAAGATATCAAGGAAAACACAGTGAGGAATGATATTTTCTGAATGTGGTCTGTGTATTCTAGATACACTTCATAATGAACGTGACCAAATACTGAACACAAAGTGAAGAACAAACCCTTTGTGTTGATGCAAAATTTGAGTGGCAGGAAAAAAACATTACAGAAGATAAGGGTTTTCATTCACAATGCAATGTAAATTAAAAAACCATGGATACAAAAGAGCAGAAACGAGAAAGGTAATATAACAAACTTACATTTCACCCTTCATCTTTACAAGGATCAAAAGAGGGGCATATATCTTCATTCTAGTCGAATGGCCACTATAATAATAAATTACAGTAGCTCATACAAGAAATAAAATATGAAGGACTCCGTCACGTTTTAAATTGAAGGAATGCAAACCATAACACAAAAAGAAGAAACAAAAACTATAAAGTCTATGGAGTTTAATTTCTTTTTGAATGAGGGGCAAAATATACATGTACTCTAAATAGTGAATTACTTGACGGTTGTAGCTGCAAAGCTGGAAAAAAAAAATTAGGCCAAATTTTATGTGGTCATGCTGGCGCGGTGGAAAAGCTTTTGTGAGGATTTGGTGCTGTAACTGTATTTGTACATCTGGACCCCCACAGACCTTCAAAGACTTAGACATCCATAGATACTTACACGGATTATTAAATGGCCTGTTAGAAAAAAGAGGTGGATTCAGGACACTGACACATTTGAAATTGGTATCTGCAACTGGACTCTGACATTTCATTTGGATACTTAAAGCATTAATGTTATTGTATCCTGAGGACCTATATTAACAAGTTTGACGTAACAGATGGAAGCTTTTTCAGAAAAATGTAAACAGCTGATCTAAAAGCCAGCACTTTCTATAGACAGAACTTACAGTGAAATATAGCACTCTACTGTTCATTCCAAACACATAATGGCATTTTAAGTAGTCCACTTTATGGAGAAATACAGTTAAATGTAAAAGGAACACACATCAAGAAAAGAACATTCTCCCGCAAAATTCTCTGCCTCTGACCTATAAACCCACCCAAAATCAAGAAAATTATTGCCTTCTATAAGCCAGAGCAGATAATTTGAACCAAACCTCACTGAATCTTCTTGCAGGGCTACTCATTGCTCATTCTCAACATCATCACATTTCTGAATTTTGCTAATTTAAATATTATGCTCATTTTAATATCTGTTAGACTAGACCTTACTGATTTTCTGTAATGTGAGTAGCTTTCTAAATAAGTACTTGCAAATCTGATCCTCAATAAAAATAAACAAACTGCTTAATAAATAAGAGAAGCACAAAAAGGCAGGATTTTTTGTGGAAATGGGGTTTTAACTATTCCTCTTGGATTACCCTCTTTGTTCTTTAAGTTGCATGATTGTTCTTGCACATCTATTTTAAGGGCATATTAATAATATAAATGATTGCAAATACAGGACCATTTAGTTTCTGAATTTTTCACGTTGTATATTTGCTTTTGCACAATGGAAATTAATAACAATGGCCATATCTGACTGCTGTTGCTTCTTGCATGATTTCTGTGATGCACTAATAAAAGACACTGGAAGCTCAGTGCTCTGGAATGATAACTCCAGTTACCATAATGTTTATCATGGGAAATTACCTATTGGAAATTACATACCTGCCCAGAATCCTTCATTTAAAATGGGACAAATTTCAGTCTGTGCAAATAAAGAGCCAGCCTATGACATCCTTAGCAGCAGTGCTTGTAAGCTGTCCTCTGTTACAAAGGATGAAATATGGAAAACTGCAGATCCTACATTAACAAAATATGCAACAAATTCCCTGTATCTGAACACGGCTTTGGGGTTTTTTCCCTCGGAAAATAAGGAAATCAAATTGTTTAAGGCAGCATTCCCAAGTAATTGATAGGATTATCTTAATAACTCGGTTAAATAACTAAGCAACAAGAAAAAGAGATCCATGTTCACAACAGGCTGTGAAAGCAGTGCAGAGCTACAGGATGGGAACTACTCAGAAGTAGCAGTAAGGCTTTGTGGTCAGAGTCCAACTTGCATACTCTTTTATTCAGATGCTCTTCTCTTCCTGTGAGTCCATAATACACTTCTATAATACCGCCAGTATGCTTCAGAGAAGAAATTTCCACATTTATTAGGTTTACGACAATGTAAACACCATTAGAAGCAGTTCTGGAATGACAATCCTCATTTTGCACTTCTCCATTTCTAACTTCCTTCATCAATGTTCTCTCACATTCACTTAACACTTCCATTTATTGTCTCAAGGCCAGATTTTCAGTACTTTCTGTTCATCTCCAGCTCTCTGTCTGCAGCTTTGTATGACAAACTGACTCCCCTGCTGTCATTTGGGATACTTTAACTAGGCAAAGTCCACATTCAGTTACTTTAAATATTTCTCGACTATCTATTCACTCTGTGCTTTAGTGATCTCCAGACTTTAGTTTACACTCTTTAAAATCTGATTTTTGCCCCACATCCAGTACTTTCATGATATAACCTTTATATAAAAAAATGTTCCAGTACATGAAGCAGATTAAAGGAATGAAGGAAGCATTCAGCTGTCCTTTAATTTTACATGTCTTTAATGTTATGTTGGAGAAATGTACCTATTTTCATTTTGAATCTGATCTACAAACTATGTTGGATGATTGTGCAAAGAGTCAGTATGAGAGCTGCTTAAAGAAATAAAATGGAGCCAGGAACAAGCACAGGATGTTCAGTGGCAAAATCCATTGGATAACGTTTGCTTATTCCCTTGGTACTTTGGACTTCATTTTCCATATCAAGAGGATTGGAATACAGAGGAAATCAGGCTGGTGGGTTTTGTCTGGCCTTTTACACAGAGAAAGCAGCTAGACATTTCCACTCTGGGTTCAGCTACCCAACTCTTCTTCTAGTCTTGGGAATGGAGATGAAAGCAGGCTGTTTGAATTAGCCTGGCTATAGAGATGATCTGAAGCTGTGAACTAATTGATTTTGAAGACCAAGAGGAACAGCTCCTGCATAATAGAGGCCATGGAATTTCACTCTGTAATTACAGTTAAGTTCAGCTCCAAATCCAATAGAAATCAGCCGTGACCATATAAGGCCCATGTCTAATTAAAAGTCACTTTTTTCCCCTAACCCCTAAGTGTAAAATATTCCCTGTTTTCTTTCTATTTCAAAAAAACATCTGGGTCTAAAGTGAACCTGTGTGAAAGTTCTTTATTCCTGCATGGACAGGAACAAATTTTCCACTGCTGCATGAAAAGACTAGAACAATGAAAGTATTGGGAAGTGGGAGGGAGGAGCAAGGTGCTGCTTTTTTGGCAATGCTTACAGAACATTAGTTAGGGTAGGTGGAGTCCTGCTGGGTCTAACCAACTGTTCAGATCCCCTGTAACATTGTAGTGGCCCCCAGCTTTACAGGGTACATCTCGGGACATGGAGAAAATGCTCATATATATATATACATATATATATTTTAAAAGACACAAAACTCTAGAGTGCATATCCAAAGCAGATCAATTGCCTTTGCAATATTCTCAAAACAAAATGTTCCACCAGCAGAACTGATAAGAAGAGCCAAAAAATGGAAAACACTTGCTACCAATTTATTGCAGTCACCCATAAACTATTACTAGAACATTATGTATTGGGGTTCAAGCCAGAAAGCTATTAAAGCGGACTGCACTAGAGTCTTTCCACTATGCTGCTGAAGCATTAATAAGTCCTTAGAGAATTGTGTTTATGTTGAAAGAATAATCTTATAATCAAATTTTCACACACACAAAAAATGCAGCTCTTTCTAGAATTACTGTGTGCTTTTGCTTTCTCCCCCACATTGGCTGGTGTCTCCACAAATACCATCATTTTCTGTGTTTCTGTCTGGCCCAAACCCTGATGTACATACTTTGTGTTCCAAGCTGGACAAATTTCAAGATAAATGGTGCTAATTGACAGTGTTAATGGGCTCAGGATGTACCACATCCTTTCCCCTGTTGTCTCTGTCTAAGTGTCTTTCACACTCCTTACACCCATTCTTTGTACAAGACAAGGAAGAGTTAAAAGACAATACTTTTACTTAGATACACAAATAATAAACATCCAGTGATATTCCGTGGGGCTGTGTTTCCATCCCTGTTACAGGAAAATCTCTAATCAGAAACCTCTTTTCCCATTTCAGAGACATCACAATACCCAGAAAGACAATTATTAACCCAATGATTTACTGTTTTCACCTCAAGAATTGATATTCCCTTTGAAAAGGTGTATGCTTTCTTTTCAGCCACTTTCCTCTGATAGCCCCCAGGTGCAAACCATGTAACAGAGCTGGCCAGGTGGAATTAAGGCAGCTCCTATATCCCTGGAAACTCCTTAAAACAGTACAACTTGAGTTTAAATGTACTAGGCCATCTCATTCCAGACAAGACTTAGGATTCAACTTGAATAAAGTAAGGAAAAGACCTAAAATTCCAAGAAGGGGAACCAGGCTCCTTGTATGAATTTATTCATATTCTCCTAAACAACTAGTTAAGAGGTGAAAGCTGTGGTATTCATTGCTATCATCATCATCACCACCACCACGATAACCAGATAAACAATTCAACTAGTACTTCCACTTGGAGTTCTAGGGAGTCCAGGCCAAGGAGAACAGCACTATGTTATGACAAGTTTATGATAATGTAACACCTTTCCTGATTTGTCTCTTCAGCTTCTGGAATATCCTTAAGGTTTGAGAGATGACTGGTAAAGCACTCCTGGCTGCCAACTGGGCTGTAGGCTGCTCTCGCTGGGCAGGAAAAGTTAAATTCCCTTGCAAGCAGGGAGAATCCTTGGCAATAGAATACCATTGTAATGGCTCTAAATACTAATTTTGCTGTTTTCTGAACTTGTTGGCTAAACGCCCTTAAATTGGATCAGCCAGTACTGATATACTTGACAGCAAATAGTCTAATTTGAGAATTAGTAAAAGCTTGCAGCTCTCTCTGATTTCAATGGAAATTGTAGAAACTTAGTATCATTCCTTTATTCCTTTAGAATAAACTGAATTTGGGGTCAAATGTATCCCTTAAGTAACTTCACTTGATCCCACCTGTTTTTTACCTCTTGATTAATGACGGTGGAATATGTTTCTTGCTCAGGCAGCACATTCAGGTGTGGAGCTTTTCTACTTGCTTATGTAATTAGTTACATTTCAAACAAACTTACAACCAAAATAGTAAGAAATCCTTTCTACCTGCGCTAATGCACAGGACGCCAGAGAGCGATTTTGGAAGAGATAAACAGGCCTCATCTACAGCTAAATCTCTCTAGAGTTTGCCTCTTTGTAGCAGGACTCAGGCTCTGCTGCCATCGTTCAGCTCAAGAGGTCCTTTTGATTCTTCAAAGAAAACAGAGTCATGCGCCAGCACAACAACATGCTGGAGAGCCATTTTAGGCAAAATCCTTCATATACTACTTAAAAAGTCACTTTATGCCAGGAAGGGGAATGAAAATACTTAATCACAAAAATCAACACCCCAGAAAGGCTTGGAAAGTGCTCAGGTCTCCAGAGGAGATTTCTTCTAGGACCTCTGCAGCAGCTGAGTTATTGCACCTTCTGCTCCAGCCCCATTAGCCCACACGCTTGCAAAAAGTTGTCCACTGCTTCGCTGAAAGCTTTACATTAAGACAGGAGTCTGATGCCCAGGAGAAATGTCCTAGATGTTTTCTATGCTTAAAAGGCAAGATGTGCCTAATATGATTTTTCTGTAAAGAGCAACTGAAGTATGGTATTAATAAAAAATAAACTATGTTAACTTATGTTAAATCCTTCTCTTTTCTCCAAAAATACACAGCTGAGAAAACCTACCCCAGCAATACTAATGCACAAGCAAGTCCTCTCCATCTGCCAGATATGTAGGTCATTTCAACGAGTGACAGAGACAAAGAGGCCTGATTTTAATTCATGAAATATTCCTGCTAATAGCAAAGTTATTGAGACATCTGTTAAAAGCCTGACCTGTTATAATGGGGGATAGCTAAAATGACTGAAATTTCTATTTAAATTAATGTTACAGTATTTTATTGGGCATTTAAAAGAGGTATTGCTATTAACAAAAACATTATATAAATTAGAAACAGGCCTACAATAATCCTCCAGATAAAATCTGGTCCTGTCTTCTAATACTATGGTATGAGCTTTTATTTGTGCATGCGCTACGTGTATATAACAATATAGCAAATATGTAAAAAAAAAAAAAAAAAAAAATCTTAAGAGCCATGGCAGTCTAGTTTAAAGTTTGGCACAGAACAGTTGGCAGACATTAGAAAAAAAAAGAAAAAAAGTAAGTATGTTTCATGGCCTCTATATAATTGAACATTCTTCAAATTCCAGTAATGGAAATGTCAATACCATGGAAATCCTTGAAATGTGGACACAGACAGATAAATGTGATTGGAGCCAAACACCTCCACCCAGAAAGAATAGAAGACTTTCAGACAAAGAAAATCTACGTAATAACAAATAACCCACTCCATAACAGTAACCAAACTAAGGTTTTGCCTTTGGGGTAGTGGTGAAATGAGTGGAGGTGGAAGACGGGAGGAAAGCTGTCCAAAGGACTGCCCTGCGCAGGCAAGGCACTCACAGGATCTGCCTCCACCACCACCTGGAGGAAGAGAGCTGAGCACCACAGAGTGCTCTGCCACTGCATGCAGGGCTGGGCCCTGGCTCATAATGAACACAGCAGCTCCTGCGTTGTGGGATTCAACAAAACAGGACCAGTGACTGCTTTTCTTCGTGTTAGGTGATGTGCAAGAGGATGCATCACACACGGGGGAGTACCTCAGTCTTGGAGGCTGAACGAGAAGCTCTTTGCTGAATGATCTTCTTCCTGCTGGCTCACTTCCAAAGGCCAGTGCTAGAATGGGGAGGCCAGATTTTCCCAAGGCACAGAGATATGAGCTAGAATTGAGGGGCACAGATCCCAGGTCTTCATTACAGTTCCTAAGAAAACACTCAGAAGAGCATCCCCATCCCAAACCAAAATGAACATGCAGCAGCCTTTCTTCTCTTTCTCACCCACATCCTGGTTTCCTCACAAGATGCTTCACACCCACACAGGTGGATGCTGTAGGGCTTTCTATAACTCTGCCCTTGCTATGGATACCTTGTGGACTGATGAAATACTGAAGTGTAGCAAAAAAATACGTGAATAACCAGATACAACTGAGGAACAAATCCGGAAGGAGATGCTTACAGACTTTGAATCATGGGGCAAGATGAAATATAGCTCCGAAAATTTACTTACATGCATTTTATATTTAATTCAAGGTTTAATTTCCCCGAATCTAAAAAATGCTAGTAGCAGATAAATGTGTTTTCATTAAAAATGCCACCTTGTTTCCAAGAGAGAAAATGCAAAGGTGTAATTTTTTTAAAAAGTGTGGGTCAGCCAAGGTAAGCCAAATACCTATTTAAAAAAAATTCTAGCAGATGCAGAAAATACAAAGTCTAATATATGCTCCTCCACTATTACAAGATATCATGCATCCCACTGCTACATCCACATAAGTCATAGCATAAAGCCATTTGATATACCATCCCTGTGAAATCTATTCCTTTTTTATGAAATTAGCTAGACAGAGGTCTGGTTTTAATGCTCCTTCTGAGATGCTTGATGAATGTTCAGAGTTTTATGAGCATGTCTTTACTTTTTCCTTCCATGATCAATATTTTACCACTTTTCTTATTGCTTTTTCCTTCTTCTACTGCTGTGTGAGACATCAATGTACAGTGTAAAATACATAAAACAAGGAGGCAAACTGCCTCTCTTGATGGTCTACCAAACATGCATAACACATTCTTTGCTTTAGCACTCAGCTATAAAAGCACTACACACAATTAACAACAGCGAGGAGGGAAAAGTGATGATTTTAAGCTTCCAGTCCCCCCTCAGCAATGAAATGTCCAGTCTTAACTTCACCACTGTCTGAACTCTAAATACTCCTCTGTGCAATTCTAGTATCTTCTCAACTGTATTTTTGAATGGAATATGAGCACACCTTAAAAAGCAAATTATCAGCAAACAGTGCCTAGACAGGTTATATTCTACTTTGCTAAGATCAAGGGATATTTTCATATTATTTCATTGCTCTGTCTAAATTCATGCTCTTCTGGCACAGACAGTGACTTCAAGAACAATTCTTAAAATTCCTACTTAACTAGGATCAAATAAATGTCACTGAAGAAGCCTAACTGTGCTTTTGCTTGCAGTCATTATGAAAAGAAAATGGAGTAAGAGTCAGATCCATTCAGATGCACGATTACTTGGTAATACTTCCCATCCTTTCAGCCTCATTCAAGACCTTATTTGACAGACCTTTCTCTAAGACCATCACTGCAAACAAAACCAAATAATCCTACAAAAAGTACAATCCTACTGTGTACTTCAGGTAGCTCAGGCCAGTGGCTTTATACTAGAGACACTGAACTTCGGGTAAAATTTCCTATCAGAGAACTGCACTGCCACCTTCTCAGCCCAAGGAATGTTAACAAGCAGAATGGTACTTAAGTAAGTAGATAATGAAAATAATTGAAAACCTCTTGAAAAAAGGTCTTTCACTTGGAAAAATAAAAATTTTCTGGCAAGTTTTTGTACTTAATATGTGTAATTGGAAGATGCTAGTGGTAGAAACCATTATTCAATTTCCAGTGCATGAGCACTTCAGAGCTTGTGTAATAAAACGATTCACAGCTAGTCCATGAAGTCAGGAGGTTGCACACCTGTGAGCAGGTCTGTCTCCTCACACCCTGCATTCAGCTGAATCCACTGCAGTTCTCTACAAATTCCCTTCAAGAAATGTGTGTAAGCTCAAGGGCTTAGTTATTTTCTCTTTCTTTTAGTAGGTCCTTCTAACTTAGTGTTGGAGGAAACAAAAATCCTTATTCACTACAATCTTGCTTTTTAAAGAATATTGACTCTGCTCCTCATGGACAGCACAGTAGAAGCTGTGATTCTCTATCTTGTTTTAAAATACAATCATTTTATGAAACTTTATTTTCCTTTAATACTGAAAGCATTGCTTTTCTAGATCAGAGCAGAATTTTCTCCTTGTTTCAAGAGACTTTGCTGTCTTACTTAAGAGAAGAACTTGTACATGGCTGGTCCCTATCTCATGTAAAGTGACTTGATCATAAGGCAGCTGGCCATTCTTGGGTTTTTTGGTGGGGGTTTTTTTTGGGTTTTTGTTTGTTGTTCTTTGTTTGTTTGGCTGGTGTGGGTTTTTGTTTTTTTTGTGGTTTTTTTTTTTATGAATGCTATAAAACCCAGGGAATCCATAATAAGATCTGGAAAACCACTGGGAAAAAAACCCAGCCAGTAAAAACCCCACCGATACCAAATTAAATCTCCACTAATGGCAATACTACCATATATTATCATTGAATATTAGTTTTTCTAAGGAGATAACTCTTTCTAAATGTATTTGCACACATTTGTTTGCAGGTCCTTTTTCTGGCTACCAAGCTTCACTCAAAAGTTATTGAAACTTTAAGGGAAGTAAGTATAATTTTCTTTAAAACATGAAAGGGACTCCAATGGAAGACAGAGGTCCAAACAGACTTTTGGGTGGCCCAGGAGACCTTATGCTTGGCTCAGCTTTCTTTAGCACCCTTGTAAACACAGGGAGATTGAAGCAGAGGGAAGGTGATAGGAGCAGCTGGGGGACCAGCTGCCATAGCAAATCATCTCCAAAATTTTTAGGCATCTCAGAAGCACCCCAAAGATTTATAAAGGGCCCAATGCTACTAAAGCTAAATCAGAAGTTTCACTTCTGCAGTGAGAGCTGGAATGAGGCCTTGGTTCCAAACTCAGAAGTTGCAGAGCCAGCCCCTCACCAACTTATGATAACTGCCCAAGTGGACTTCTACCAGATCTAATTTTTTCACTGTACATTCATTTCAGAGGGATATAGGCAGAACAAATCAGAGATCAAGTTTTCTGATTTAATCCTTAAACAATACAGTTGAAATCCCAATTTCTTTTTGGCTTCTTGAAAATAAAAGCTGTTGGGAAGGGTGAATCTGAAAATCCTACAAATATAAATGCTCAGATTCTGGGAATACAGGATCCATGGACATGATAGAAATGAAAGCTACTTTCGATATACCAAACCACAGTTACTAAATAGCCACCAGACAATAGAGTGGCCAGCTAAGGTCAATTACCCGCTTTAAACAATGCATTCTATCTCAGGGTGGGCCCAAGAATCTGAGTCAGCCCCCCAGGATACAGAAACTAGTTTTTCCAGTTTGAAATGCAACTCGCTATGCTAATACCATGGCTCCTATAGGTTCCATGCAAATGTTGTAGAATTTGTATTTTGTATCTCATTGGTTATAGGGAACTAGAATATTCATGGTAGAAGAAGATTTATTGTATTGTAGACAGGAAATCGGTCTCTTGCTCTCTCATGTTCTTGTCCTCTCCTCTCTCCCTCTTCCTGCTCCTCTCCCTCCTACTCCCTTACCCTCTTCTCTCTTGCCTTCTCCTCTTTTGCTTTTCCTCTCTTGCTCTCTCTCTGGCTTTCCCCTCTTCCTCCTCTCTCCCTCTCACGCTTCCCCCACGCTTTTCTCTCCTCCCACGCTTCTCTCTTTTTCTCTCCTCTTACCATATTGATCTAACTTGCTGTTTTACTGGGCTGCCAAAGCGCAATCCTTTGTAAAACCCTCTGTTTCTAACCCTTAATAAATGCAACAATAACTTTCAGCTCATACAGGTTTAATGAGCTTTGTCCCTGCTAGCCGTCTATTTGATACAAAGACTCCAGTTACCACAAAAAGCCTTGGGATGCAAAGGGTAGGTGGAGAAAATCAAGCATGCACGCTTCACGTTCCTAGTTTGTCTCACACCTTGAAGGATAATGACAATGCGGGACCAGGGGCCTCCAGTAAAATGCATCCTGCTGTGACTTTTGCACTCACAGCTGGCGAAATCTTTCTGATTTCCAGTATTTTTATTTCATAAAAGATAGTAAGAGGGTAAGTTTCAGTTTTCCCTCTTCTTTAGCAGACATAAGGTGCTTCCAAGAACAACGCCTGTCCATATCCTGAACTTGCCCTCTAGGTGTCACCTGGGCAGGAAATTACTGTTCTCAATCTCCGTCTGTTCCCTTTCACAGTAAGTTTATGGTGCATTTTCACTCAAGAAGGTGTATGCTTGAAAAGGATTCTGTAAAGGTGCCAAACAGACCTCTGAAGTTCAAATTTTTGTAGAGATTAGAATTTTTCTGAAGTTCCACAACACAAACAAGGTTGTGTTTTAACATATAAACACTGAAACCTCACTTTAAAGCAGATGAAACTTAAGATGTTTTTTTCTTCCCTAGGAGTGAGAGAACTGTATAAAAGATTTCCTAAGTGGCTGTGATAGATCTCTCCACAACAGCTTGGCACATGCTGTATGTACTAATAGCTTGTAATGAAAGGATGATCAATGCTCCGGAGCACCAGCCATAGGCTGTGGAGCATCAGGTTCACCCAGAGGCTCTGCACAAATGCTGTGGCAAGTGGCAACCTCATCATGCTTCAATTTGTCACCTAAGAAATGAAAATAACAGCTCTGCCTCCCCATCACCATTGCACAACCAACCATGTTAAAGTTCTGTTAGTAAATAGGAGGGTAAGAGGGGTATCACTCCCTGTTACTGAAGACTGAACAATTAGTTGCTTTCAGCCTAGCTGGTGGGGCTTCCCATGCTGAAAGCCAAAGGTGGGTTAGGATTAAATTTAGGCTGTATTGGACAAAACCTACAGGACACATGCACAGAAGCTATTTTTCTCATCTGTGCCTCTACCTCACTTTGAGAGAAATGCAGTGAAGGGAATACTACAGTTTCAGTGCCACAAAAGTTGTGAGACCTTTGAATACTATGCTAGTCATAAAATAGGCATTTAAACAGTTTCTGAAACTAGAAGAGGCTTTTAGGGAATGGAATGCAAAGAGAAAACACAGGATGCTGGAAGGCGATATGGATAAAAAAAGATTGAAAAGATTTAACCTGAAAAATTTCTTAATTTATTTTCTTATTTGCGCTTTGAACTCTCATGTTCAACTAAAACTTTCCGGAAGTTTAAAATGAGAAAGAAACTTTAAAACTTCTGGGCTACAGCCTGAATTCAAAGCTTTTGTCCTTTTCACTTGTTTTCCAACACCATTACTATCCCATTTATCTTAAAAAAAACCCCACTTAATCCATCAACTGGGGTTTAATTTACACAGAAAAAAAAATTATATATTTCTCTGAACATCAGACATTCCTATTTCCAAACTCTAGACCAAAATTTGAAGTTAGATCTTAATGTGGGCTTAATGTAGACTCAAAGCTAGCTGGTTTCGGTTAAAAGCAAGTACAACGAAATGTAAGAAATAAGGAAAAGTTACATGAGAGAAACCACTGGGGGTTGGATTTCTGTTCATGTTTATTAAATATTTCCCAAGAAAGAAAATATTTTTACCACTGAATGACTTCCACAGGAACCCAATGAAGAACATTCCAACTAGTCTAAGAAACAGCAATATGTCACAGAGGAAAGAAAGCAACTGTGTTCACAGGATCAGTCAAATTCTCTTTTCTCTTTCCCAGGCAAGACAAGTAGCCCAAACACAGATGAACAGGAGGGATGCATATGTGCCAGCACAGAAAACTCACATTTCGATTACAACTCATTTTCAAAAGAGACTTCGGCTATTTCTGATCCCAAGACAAATCAAGCCCAAAAAAAAATTGCAGAGGGCATTATTTCCTAACAGATGATCCACAACTGAAAATGGATTGTAAGAACTTCAGGTATGATTGAATCTACTATTGAAATACTGAGCCGACATTTGAAAAAGACAAAATAAATGTGTACAAATGGAGACCAATTCTAGAGCAAAGATTTTGTGAAAGAAAATTTAAGAAAGTTCGCGATGGCTTTCATACAGGATAGGCAAATATAAGTGAGTAAGAACCAATGAGAAAACCCTTTCAAATACAAACATCAACTACCTAGCATATAATTTTGTTCTTTTGGGACTACTGAAAAATCCTCCACTTACTGAAGTGATAATAGTTCTGAGCTTTCAATTTCAACTGACCAATGTCATGCCATCCTCAATTTATCTCTCACATAGAAACCAGTTTCCAGTAAAGAATCTCTACAAAAATACTGCATTGAGTCCTGTGGTCTTAAAATTCTGAGGGTGCCAGCAAACTCAAAGATTGACAAAGCTGTGATCAACACTGGCAAAGCAAGTTGGAAGACAAAGTTCGGCTCCTGCCCCAAACATAACTCTGCAGGAAAAAGAAAATATTAACTAACCACAAGTAGAAGTTTCAAGTCTTTTGATCCGAAGTCATCATTCTGTATTTAATTCTGGTTTATGTAATGCCTTCTTCCCTCCACACACCAATTTCAAATTCATTTTTTTTTCTCTGGAAAATGGAGTTTAAGTATAGTTATATGTATTCTTGCTGATCAATACCATCTGCGGCAAAAGACTAGGGAGTTATACTGGACAGATTAGACACTGAAAAGCTTTTAAAATTACCAAGAAATCAAGTGCAACATACAGTTCTGTTGACTGGTCTGGATTAACTCCCAAAATTGGCTGATAGAAAGATGTGAGAATCTTTCCAAAAAGTTAAAACCTGTAGCTAATAAAACCAGCTGTAACATGAAAAATTAGGTCCTTCTCTCTTTAAATCACAACCCATAGAGGCACTGAAGTAAATCCCTTAATCTCTTTTTAAGTAGCTATTTTATCCCAACTTCCTCTGTGGTTTATACCCTCAAAGCATCTACACCACAACTCAAGAACAGCCGACACAAGGAGCTTCAAGTTTATTTTCTTCAAAATGCATCTAAAATAAAAATTAAAAAAAAAAAAAAATAGGAAGAAAAAACTCACAAAACCCACCACCAAAATGAAACACAAAAACCCCAGAACAAAATAAAAAAAGTCTGAGCAATAGACCACAAAACCACAAGAACCACCAACCTGAGTTCAGCCTTCCTGATCCTTTAAACCCTTGTCCAATATCATGCATCAAAAAGAAACATTCACAACTCTTAAAGCCACATTATATATTCTCTGAGGTGTGCAAATTATTAAAATACTATATAGATCAATATTCTCTTTTCACCCTTGTAACCAATTTATGGACAGGAAAAGTGGAACAGCAATTTTAAGGCCTCAAGTTCATATCCATGGGAAAGTTTTCCGCTTTCTTCACCACAGTATTCAATAGGAAGATCCAAGCAGATCTGTCAAGATTCAGTGCACAGCAGCCAAATTAAGTTGCTCAGGATTTCTAGCAAGCCAAGGATGGATTGAGATGTAGATCCAGAATCTACATCTCTTAATCTCTTGCTGAAAACAGAACAGTTGATGAAAAACCTTAGTGAAACATTTCAGAGAAAAAATTCAGTAATGTGTTAAATGTTATGATGTTGTTTCTCAGGGAAAACCAGAAAAGTGCATTTCAGATGTTGGACCATGCCTTCCTCAAGCAATAGTAATACCACAGAGTCATAAATCTATGCCTTACTCACGAAACAATAGCATAAAAGGTGCTGGATTATGAAGGTGAAAGTGGTCCTTTAGACAGTCTTCAGTTTAATGGTGACACACAGACTTCACCAGGAAGGCAGGTGTCATTACCTACACACTACAGATGGGAAATCCCAGGCAGAACAGTTGGGTAACACGCCTCAGACCACAGGGAAAGTCCTATCAGTATCCAGGGGAGCAGATCCTCACCCTGAGACTCACATTCACATCGTGCCTCTCAGATTGCACACTAGAGCAGTCTCCATTTAATAACGTGTCCCTCCTACCTTTCAGTTTTTATGAAGAATAACACTGCAGATGTTGACAGCTTGTGGGATCTCGATGATGCCATTAGCTCAGCAAAGGAAACATCAGTGTAGCAGTGAAGGTTACAGACTGAAGAGTAGGCTCACCAGATTTGAAGGAACATGCCAGAGGCAGATGGTTATATAGTTATGAAAGGGGAGCACTGTAAACTAAAACCACATACTACAAACTCCTTCTTTGTTTCAACATATGCACCCTGACTATTTATTAAAAACATCACACATCTTTACATTTCATCATCTGCATCAGCTCTGAAATATTTTGTGTTTGTTTTTGCTTAAATAAAAATAAACAGGAATCCTCGCACCTGGTGTTCACATTTAAAGTCACAACACAGATATAGAACAACTCATGAACTGGGAAAGGGACACTTGATATTTGAATTATGGGTTCCCATAACATTACATTCCTTCGGTTAATGCATTTCTTTGAACTCCTCTGTCCTAAGTGCACAGGATATATGAGCATATCAACGCTTTAATGACAGCCCAAATCACCCACTTTCCATTGAAGCAGATTGACATGGAGAATGTGATTAGGAGGTCATCCGAGTACACAAAGCACCAGATTAAAGCTCAAAACCAAGACATATTTGCTCCTTGGGTTATTAAAAAAAATTAGCAGATCAAAAAAAAGCCCCGATGTAACTGAAAAATATAAGGTTTAATATATTGTTGAAAAGCCTTCTGTGCAAGGCTGTTTGGAACTTTTTAAAGCCAACAATATGGTGTCTTTTGATACTGAAAATATGCATTTATTATAATGTGGCTTCTACTTAGGCTGGCATCAGGTTGACAGGCCAGCACCACTTGATGCTGCACCAAATTCTTAAAAAAGAAAACAAGGGGTGTGGGGATGGGAGGGGAGGAAGGGGGGATGCAAGCAGAAGGATGAATGTTTTCCTAAGTCTGAGATCTTTTTGATTCTGCCTGTAGATCAAACTGCTCGTTATGTTACAAAACAGAAGATAATTCTTTGGATCGCTGTATTTCTCCCAACTCTAGCCCATTATGATCCAGCGTCTGCTTTTTTACATACAGGAATCCGAGTCTGCCAGTTTGCTATCCTTTCTGAGAAAATCCATCAGAAAGAAGGAAAGCAGGCAAGCTATCATCATATCCCACTGATGTCCAGGAAATGCCAGCCTAGCAGCTGTCACAACAAAGAACTTCAAAGTCACAGCAAAAAAACTAACAATTGCCCTTACTAGCACTGTATCATTAATGAAAAACTTTGTAAGAACAAGAATCAGCTTAAGAAGAAAAAAGAAGAATTAAAAAAAAAAAAAAAAAAGGGGGACGCATAGGGGTACTTGGTTGTTTCATTTTCCACCCCTTTATAAAGGAGAGATCCAAACGTCCATATTCTCCATTACGTCCTTGATTACATTCTTTAAGAAAGTTATTATTCATGCCACCTCTAACCTTATGTCTTCTTATTGAAAATTTTCAAGGAAAAATGCTTCCATCACGGCCTTGGTGCAAGAACTCAAGGATGTGCCTTTCTCATGAGCTCAGAAAATACTAAAACCCCTTGTTTCCCTGGAGTAAGTAAACAGATGTCTGCCAAACACTTAGGTTTACATAACATTTCTTCTCCCTTATTTATTGAAAAAAAAGTCTTTTTAGAAAGCACTGCATATTTTGAGAAGACTGGATTTTTTTTTTCCTTTTCTTAGTAGTTTTTGGCAAAGTTTTTTTTGATTATTTAAAGATAATCTCTATTCTAAATTGCAACTGACTCACATAACCTCCATACTTTAGAAACCACAATAAAAGTGCCATATATTAGCTATAAATGAACAGAGAATGAGTGAGTGAATAGCTAAGGACACTCCACGAAAATGCACGAACTACATACTAAGTTTTTAGAAAAATATCTATTTAACTTTTAGAATTAACAGTATAGATTAGCTGGAACAAAGAAAATACTGGGTTTTTTTAAATCCCCAATGTAATGTCATTTATTTTCCTTATGTCTCTTTGTCTACTGTACAAAGAAACCTATAGTGAAGTGACAGAAACAGTGGTGTTTTCAGAGAAAAAATAGTCACAACTTCTACATGCCAAAGAATTTCTGTAATTAGGGGTTTTTTTAACTCTTTCACTGGGAATAGCTCACTTTTTGGCCTTTGCAAGGCCATCTTACAATATCAACTTACAGAAATTGCTTTAGGGAAATCGCATGTTTTCCTCTAGCTAATGAGTTCAAGTGGGTTTCGGTTTAGTGCTTTGAGTATTAAAGAAAAAGAGACCAAAAAGCCGATACTTCTACTTTTCAAGGCTTGTATTCTCAGCAATATCTTAATACAGAATATATGAAGAAGTTAATTAAATACAATTTTCCCTGCACCATCATGTTTGCAGATCCAAACACTGGGGAGTCACGCCCCTTCTGCATGCATCCCAGATCCACTAGGCACGGTATAAATAACTACATAAAAATCCTAAGTAGGGGATATGAGACAAACAGAATTCTTATAGCACAGGATTACGGTTATAAAGAGAGTCATAACAACTCCCATTCTATCAAACCCATAGCTACTGTCTGAAAAACAAGTTTTTCAAGATCAAAATCTGACAGAGGTAAAACATTTACTACAGATGAACCCAAGACAAAGGTTCTCCATTCCAACTTAAAAGCAACAAAAGCTGGCTGGACCATAATCTTAGAAAGAACTCTAAACATGATGTGGAAACATATCCAGGATAGGGCCTTAGCTATCCTGACAGATATAATTCACTCCCAGAAAAACCATTAACTACATAGGTGCTGAGCATGCTGGAGCACAAAGCTAGGGAAAAACAACAAACCCCTCATGGTAAGTAAGGAAATGCTCAGTGGCATAAACCCAAAGGCATGCAATACTCTTTCCTACTGCCTTTCTTGACTTAGGCTGCACTAAGTGCTTGGATGGAGAATGCTGATTGAGTTCCTACAAAATGTCCAGCCACATCTCAGCTATCCCCCAGGAATGGACAAGTGGGCAGTCAGGGACACCCCAAAAATAACAGAAGATAACATTATTGATTAGCTATTAATCTAACACTGAAACATGGGGACTGAAGAGAAGAGGCTCTTGTAACCAGTATTCTGCTGATGTAAATTAAAGTCATGCAGAGCTCCTGGGACAAACCACATGTTAACCCTAAAGGCCGTGTTGGTGGCATCTCACCTTTTTTCAACCCCTGCTTACCTGTCACTACCACATAGGGCAAGTTCAGGGTTCAAAAGACAGTCCACCCACCTATACCTTTGGATCCCAGCAATATTAAGCAAGTGTCTCTGTCAAATGACAGCTTGGGACACCAGCTCTTTGAGCTGAGTAACTAAATAAAGAACCCCCAGGCAGGCTACTAGTAACAAATCTTAAATCAGCAGCTGTTTTCTAAACATGATAAAATAAAGATTTCCTCAAATGAGACTGGTGTGGGAGATCCTAAACCCCTTCCTACTTAACCCCCGTAGGAAAAAAAAAGAAAAAGTTGTTCAGCCAAACGGCTACTGCAAAACTTTTCACCTCTTCTCTGATGGAGATGTACTCTCCCCTGAGATCTCTGCCAATAAAATGAGAAGGAGGAGCGAAACTTAATGATATATAACCAGATTCCTTTTTGTATCATTTGCTGTTTTTATTTTTGGACTGTTTACCCACTGAGGTGACATGATCTGTAGCAACACAGCATAACCCCAAAACCCAGCATCCCTCTCAGCAACACTTGCTCTGGTGCATCCAGACTGAAGTTAAACAACGGCTGATGGTGCAGAAGCAGATCATCCACACTTGGAAAATGAAACAACTGACAGAAGGATAAAATAATTCTCACTCTTAAGATGTTAGACTGTAGGTGGCCACATGTGACAGATAGCTAAGGATGGAAAGGCTCTTCCCTAGAGTATGACTGGAGGAGACGGGCCAGCATTTCCGGAAGATATGAGTTCTAGTGAATCTAAGGAAAACAGCGACTGCTTTCCATCATGTAACTTTTTCAAAGACACTTTTCAATAGCAGAGGTACTAAATAGGTCACAGCAACATTTCACGTGCTGTCAGCAAAGATTGCAGTGATTTTCTGGAGCAAATCTCTTTGGTAATTGAAAATGGCCCATCCCTTCTGCCTTCCCTCAACAGCCTTCCTTTGTGGCCTCTGTCTTACCAGCCTCTCCACAGCAGAACGATGTGGTTTTATGAAATCAAAATCCCCAGTCCAGCATACAGAGGACATTTCAAAACATATCTGGCTCACCTGCTGCAATTCCCCCCTCCGCTTCCAGCAGTTTAAAGTTCAAAAATCACTGAAGTTAGGCATGCTCCCAGACTTCTATCTGGAGTACTATAAAGAACGGCATTTGGTTTGCTTTCTCCAGTACACACCTGTGAAGTAGGACCTCCTTATATTCAGCCACTCCAGAACCAAAATATTACAGTAACCTGATATCTCACAAGCTGAAGGGCCTATTCCCAGATGTTTGCTCAGAGTTGTCCAGTGAATTCAAAGCCACAAACACAAACCCATTCTATGCACAGAAAACCCTTTAACAGAGCTATTGCTTCCCAGTGAATTACAGTATGCATGCAATGCTGGGTACTGCTCTGAAGTTGGAAGCAAGCACTATTTATACTGCAACAGAGAGCAAGTTTGGTCTTAACAGGAGGGATGCCAGCTTCCCAAGCTGGCATGCAGGATGGTTTTGCACACAGGCAAATAAAAATGAGGAACAGAGGGCAGAGGGGGGAGCAAGAACTGTAGTCCTCGCTCCTTCTGTCTGTATCTGTTACAAGTGCAAAACCAGCTGTAAACAGTAAAGAAGTCCCTATTTAGCAAAAATGCCATCCCAATTATACAGCGGCCATGACAGTTTAATATTTTTAGACTTAAATTAGTCCACTACAATTCACTAGAACCTCCTAACTGAACTAAACATACAGTGTAAATTTGCAGCCTTTATCAGAATGAGTAAGTATGTGTTGATGACTCTTGAGTTGCAGGGAAAAGTCTACAAAAACATTTTTTAATGTGATTGCACCAACTTACAGAGATGAAAGAAGAGGATAAAAGGAAAAAGAAAACACCTAACATGTCATGTTAATCCTTTGCCAGGATATTCCAAAATGCTATTCTTCATTACATTTCCCTTTAGTCTTCTGCATACGTTCTGTTAGTGACAGCTTAATTCTGCCTACGCTTATCAAATGGATGGGTGCATGTACAGCCATACGATGGAAAAAGGGCCTCTCCATAAGAACAGCAGCTGAGGGCAGCTTGCTGCCACCAGAATGAGCCCTCCATGCTGCAGCTCATCCTGCAGAAACCCTTGGGAAAGCCCAGCTTGGGACACAGGTGACCCCGCCTGCCCAGAGTCCGACAGCCACCAGTGAAGCATTACTTGGTCTTGGCAGCTCTCGGAAATGCGTGGCACCAGACTGGAGAGTTTTTGTGTGCTCTTGTTTGTGATCTCTGGACTATGTAAGAGTGTAGGCTTTTTACCACCTTCATGCAGAATACACTACAGGACTTCAGCTCATGCAAGTCTCAGGAAGTTTTTTATGATTCATGCTGAAATTTTTCCTAGCTGAGTTTTACCCCTTTGAAAATCTTAAAATAATTCCTTTTTTGTCTTAATATTTTACACCCTTCAAATACTTGCGGATTGTTATCATATGTCTTAGTCATCATTTAGTCCAAACTGTACATATTAAAATCTTGTAGTCTTTGCTCATATTTCAATCTCTTCAGCCTCTTAACTTCTGTTGCTCCTCTCTGAGTTCTCCACTGAATTCTTGACAAGTTTTTGGCAACAGGGTGGCCAGAATAATAGTGTCATGGACACCTTACGGCTTTACAGAGATGAAGAGGGAAACTTGTGCAACACCAAAATGACATTAGCTCTTCCCCAAAAATCAACAAATATGTCTAATGTTGTTCAAGATCACTTATTTTTAGTGGCTGCATCATGAAATACTCTAAAATACAAATACAAATATCCACCTAAAAATACTAACTTGGAGACAAGAGTTTAGTATACTCAAACCTCTGCTTAATTAGTCTTCATGTCAGCCCAGAGGAAGGTGACACGAACAGTATTTACCTGCAATACCTAAGTGCAAATGGCTGAAGGGAAGCCTCAAAAGACAGGACCCACAGAAAAGGGACCACACAGAAACTAAGAATCCAAACAGTTTCTTAACCACAAACCAAACTAAGGAGCAAATTACAACCAAAGAGGTAAGGAGACAAAGCAACATTTTTAAAAGGAAATATTTAAAAATAGATACAGCTCTTCCAAACTCTTAAAAATTAAAGCATACAAAATCTCTACAAAATAAAAGAAAGCATGTTGTATATTGGGACTGTAGAAATATTCTTCAAGTAAATCTGATCAGACATGGGACCAAAATGCATATAATCTAACTATTATCTTCCTAAAAGTTAGATATCTAACTGAAGCCACCATAATCATCTCCAGAGAACCATTAATCCCATCCTAAAACTGTAATATATTTAGGATGAATAGCTCTCTAGAGGTATTTTCCCTTCTCTCCACTGATAACAGAGGGAGACTAAATAGCTGTCTCGACTGCATTTTCCTTGAAGATGACTAAAATTAAGTAACCTGTACCCAAACATCATTTATAGCAGTTGGTCTCTAAAGGAATTAACATGAGCAATCAGGTTGTGCAAGCACTTTAAATATTATCTTCTCTGGAATTTTCCAATTATTAGGTATTAAAAAGCAAGCAACCAACTAACCAACAAAACAAAACAAAGAAAAAAAACCACACAAACCCCCCCAAAACAACAACAACAACAACAACAAAAAACCCAAAACAAACAAGAACAACAAAAAACCATGGAAAAACTTGAAAAACTTACACATTCATATTCAGATGTCCTTCCAACTTTCCAAGTGCTGAATCAAGGACTACTGAATATCTGCCTGTATGGAAGACTTCCCCTCTCCATATAAGCCTCTGAAAATGTGTAGCAACATGACAGGTTTAGGATGACAGAAATCTGTCACTGCCTTTAGAGGTAGGGTTCAAATGCTCTGAAGTGGCTATTAAGTGACTAAAGTTTGGTAAAGAGCATTCAACCTTCACCTGGTTCACAACAGGCTGAAACAGAAAATGAGCATGACCAAAGTTACTCAAACAAGACGACTCACACAAAGCTGGGACGAGGACAATTATAGGAAACCATATGGTTGCATGGCACTGATCTGCAAAACCTCTAAAAACTTCCAGAAAATTATGTCTGAGGAAAAGTGAGAGAAGAAAAGTGAGTCTATTAAGACATAGTCGAAATGAGAAAACACAAACACTTGCCACAAGGAATGTGCAAGCTAAGAGAAAGGAAATAGTTTTAAAGAAGAAAAGAAGGGGAGAGTTTAAAAAGAAAATGGAAACCAGAAATACAAGAAAAGAAATATGATATATTGATAATAGAAACCACTTTTAGGCCAGTAAATTCAGATTACAAAGGAATTAAGTGGCTTTTAAGTGAGGCCAGGGTACTCTCCTGAACATTCCAATTCAGGGAGGCGACACAGCAAGAAAGTGCAACAAAGAGATCATAAGGAATATAAAACAAAAAAATCTACAAAAAACCACCTGAAGGCTATCAAGGCTCAAAAGTGACTACTGTTTTCTAGAAGCAAGGCTGAAGGAATCAGTGTTCCTCATTATCCATTGTCCTCACAGCAGAGGCAGGGATCAGGCAAGGACCAAAGACTAGAGATAACTGCATCACACATGGATACAACTGGCACATCTAAGGAGATATTTTACTTATCTGATCATGGGAAATGTGGTTAAGGACAAGAGGACATTCACCTCTCACAAAAGGAGGAGGATGCCTGGGCACTAACTTGCCAGCCTACTGGAAGGTCTTTTACAAGGACTAAAAGTGGCAGGTGGGAAAAAAAAATCTAACAGCTAAGTCTAAACAACAATTTATAATGAAACAACAACAACAATAATAACGTAATATAGTAATAATAAAAGCACAGGCTATCCTAATAAAGAGGAAAGGAAGAGAATAGCGGGGTTTTAACATCACTGAAGTACGAGCTCTTTACTGCTACCAAGACAGGAAGAAAATCCTGAAGCAAATAAGAGTATCAGAGTATGTAAGTATAAAAATTACACAAACATGTAGAGACAAAATCATAATGGTCCAAAGCACAAAATTAACAAGGAATGTCAAGTCAAGAATAGCAAGAATCCATTCTATTAGCACATTTAGGTAGATGAGGAAAAATGTGGCTCTGTAATCAATGTAGAGCAATTCAACTGACAGATGATGTGAGTAGGCTGAAACGCTTAACACTTTTTTTTACCACCATTCATTCAAAATTTCAAGTGGAGAGACATGGATAACTCTTCTCTAACTTAATACCCACAAAGAGAGGTATGGTCTTACTCCAGAACAAATGGCAAACAAATTAGAGAGTACTGAGCTAAGTTAAATATTTTTCAAGTCATTTGTATATGAATTCATCCTGGTCTCCTTAAAGAATTGTCTGAAGCAGACTTTGTGACTTTGTAGAAGACAACAAAAGACTCAAAGAATAAATTTAGCACCTACAATGCAAAAAGAGAGGAGGGGAAAAAAAAAAAGGAGAATGGGGAAATTCCAAACCACAGAATTTAAGCTTAATTCCCAGAAAAACTAGTGAACAATGAATCAAACCAGCTTTTAAGCACCTAAGTATAAAAGATGAGTAACACTCAACACTGATTTAAGAACAAATCATACCAAAACAGACTAATTTCCTTCTCAAAAAGAAACCTCATAGAAAGCAAATGTAACATACCTTGACTTTATTTTGGCCTTTGACATCTTACATATTTTTATATGCAAGCTAGGAGCAAAACAAGCATAACCATGATATCACACAGATGCAAATCTAATTTGGATAAGGGAATTCAACCAGTAATTATCAAAATACAAGAATGCATCAGCTGGGTTTCTGCCCTAAGTTTTGTTCTGTTTGATGTTTTTATTAATAACCTAGATGATGGAATAGAAAACATTTTTATTAAACCTGTAGAAAATGAACCTAGGAGGGCAATGAGTGGCTGAATAAAATTCAAAATTACCTTGGCAAGTAAAGGAAACCTCAAGTGGCACTGGATGAGATGCAACGGAACTACAGGTAATGTACCTGGGCAGGAATTATTAATGACACTAATACAAAATGGTGATAACTGAATAGGCTGCAGTTTTTCAGAAAAGGATCTAGAGTTCTTGTGAATTATAAGCTTGATACACATTAGCAATATTTGACAAACAAGGAGTCAAACATCATTCTAAGGTTTCTAAATAGAGATGTGTAGCTCCTAGAACAGAGGAAGTAATCTTTCAGCTTTATTCAATTTGGGCAAGTTTCAGGATTTAAGAAGACAAATTATGGGTTGTGCTGTCAAAGTTGATGTGAAGCATACACCAAAAAAGCCCTGTGTTAGAGACTAACAGAAAGTCTTTAGAACAGGATCAAATATCTACCAGACCTTTCCACTAGCCTGATGCCAGCAACAAGTCTCACCAAAGTAGCAGCAGAAAATTAAAAAAAACCTGGTCATCTGCTCACTATTAGGGAAAGAAAAATGAGTAAAAGGTATGAAACTTCTTGAAAGCAGCAACAAAGGTAGAGTGCTGGAAATGAACTGCATCAGGGCATAGTATTTTGGTTTTTTAACAAAAACTTGATGAATTTGTTAACACATTCATCAAGACTGTACTACTGCATTAAGAGAACAGAAAATCTAATAAGGAGGCCTCAACTCCATTTACTTCTGATGTTTTCAAACTCTTCCAAAAGCAATGAAATTTCTTGGTACCAACACATTGGCAATGACATCTCCCAGTTCTGTGATGAACCTCAAGTGTGCACAGGTGGAGACATGTCTGTACTGTTCCTTCTTCCCCTTCAGACCACTCCACCCTGTCATCTTCCCACCCTTCTAATGCAGACTCTACTTACACCAGCTATTTACACAAATCTCTGTCCACGCCCTTCTGCCATGGCTAATCCCATGGCACTGGTCCCTGCTTCAGTCCCTCCCTGCCTTCCTCATCCCCTCAAAAACCCCTCCCCTTACCCCATCCCACCCCCTGCTCTGCTCCCCATGGCCCCTGCCCCATTGCTTTGGGTCTCCTCCCCTGTCTTGAGGAGAAGATGCAGATCCTGCCAGGGTCAGTGTTTTGGCAGCAGCTGCTGGGGTGGAGCAGGCTGGGCTACCACCATCAAGAGAACCAAGTTACCACCTGCCACATTACTTGCCTGAAGCACTTTTCAGATGTTTGGGGCAAATACCTGAGGAAGAATGTTTATCATGAGGTCAGGTAAGAATGTTGGCAGCAGGACTGGGAGCTTCTAGCTGTCTGAGTGGCTTAAATGTCTCAACGGATTGCTCCAGTCTGTGGCAAATATCATGAAAGAACACTGCAGAGATGATCTCCCAAGTCAGACTTCATAGCTTTTTGCCTGCCTAGAAGACGGGCACCTCAGCTGTCCCAATGTATAAGACTTTACACAGCAGTTCTGTTACCTGGGCTGTCACTCCAGACAAAATGCCTGCTGGCAGAGATCTCCCTGAGCTCAGGATTTCACTTGGAGGCATAAAAGCCTGTGGATACTGCTAAGCACCGTGGTGTCTGATTCCCAGGATCACACACAGAAGACACAGCTGGCCAGCAGGGTGGTCTGATGCATCTCAAATACGGAGACCCAGAGCAGAAGAGATGCTGCTGTGCTGCTTTTGCCAACACATGGATTGCACGTGCAGGGCTGAGAAGTGTAGTGCAGAGAGTGACCCTATGGGCAAGTCCCAAACCTCACAGTGCCCTGCAGATCTGAAAGCACTCCACATAAAAGAACACAAAGGCTCTTCCCATCCATTGAAGTCCACCTACTTGACACGGAGCTATAAAACAACAATCATGCCTTAAAGAGACATAAATACATTGTATCTATTGCCTCAGGAAACACAGGAAGTTTGAAATTCTTTCTGAGTAACAAACAAAGGCATATTTATAAAGACTTGTTCCTACTAATGTGGTGGCAGAACAGTTTGGAGAATGAGAACAAGATTAAGTTTTAACATTTTTTTAAAAATTCAACCATTACCCAAACTCATTATTCAAATACTTTTTATACATTCAGACTTTTTCCAAATGCACTACGAGTAAATACTAGTGTAGGAGTAAGCACACATATAAACTACTCTGTGTATTTCTGTGATGACTGCAGCTAACCCTGAAGCCACTGAAATTCTGCTAATGATAAGACACATGTCTACAATATAATAAAATCGAAATACCAGGAAGCAAATCCATGCCATAGTGATTCATGTTTCTGACTCTGTCTAGTTGCTCAGTGCTGTCTGCTTCTACATTACTTGAAACCTCAAATATCCAAACAGCTTTCCCAATATCCACATATAAAACTTCAGAAAAATGAAGCCATTTCCTTTCATGTGTGAATCAGCCTGTAGATTGCATAATATCTAGTTCAAATTAACAGTGAGACTAAGATCTTATTAAAAATAAACAAAAAAGTCTCTTTCATATGTCTAAATATGAATATCCATTACTAAGTCAAACAGAACCCAAACTAATTGAAAACCTACACTGTTCACAGACTTGGCCAAATTTGCCATGACCGAGTAAGGCAGGAACTTCCTCCATGGCTAGTTTGTTCCAGACTTGTTGATGACAAGGTTTTCCTTACCTACCTCAAAAGTGTTTGGTACTTTCAGAAGGTGAGGTGACCAAAGCATACCCACAACTTGGTTTCTTTAACAGTTCCTGCGTTCCTCCAGATAACCATACTTGTTAGTTTCATGAAATTTGTTACATTCATGTCAATATCACACCCTGCAATTACACAACTGCTTAAAACAACATTTTTGGCAGAAATGTCATGCCATTTATCTAGAATTTCTAAGCTCGCTAGACCAAAGAGCCTTCTGGCCAACTATTATCTAAAATTGTTCTTCTAAATACATATACCAATAGAAGCTCTTTGCATCCAGAAGCTTCAGCAGGTGCTTCTGGGCATTAAGAACTTTGGTAGAAAAGCGGCTACTTATTTAGAAATATAAACACAGAATTGGGCAAGTAGGATGAGATAATTAGTTCTTTCAGAGCTTAAGTCTTGACAGTTTTAGGACATATGTTTTCATATGAAAAAAAAACTCAGAGCAGTTAGCACTCTTGAACAAACACCTCCTCTTTGATGCTAGCAGAGAACTATCTCCAATGAAGCTTTCAAGTTGGTTACTTACTTTCTGTACTAGACTGATCAAACCAGAACCTACAGATATTTTCAAAATCCATCCTTATGCAGAGGGTTTTCATTGTGCAAATCCAATGTTGTTTAGCATGGAGATTTTATCAACTAACTCACAATTATTCATTAATTATGGAAGTTACGAATTAACAGTGCTTTAACCTTATATGTGTACTTACGAACAAAGTCAAATTAAACAGCTGTAATACAAGTAAGATTGACAAACGAACTCTGAAAGACTCTTCAGAGCACAATCTCAACATACAATTACGAGCTTCTATTTTCATACTGTGCATAGGCCTCTTTAAGACAGAATGAGTTTCTCCCAAGCATCTTGTCATTACTAAGCTCCTACCATATTCCATTCTGCCATCACAACCAAACAAACCTATTCCAAAACCCTCCATCTCATCTTTAAACTACACTGGAGTAGTCAAAAGCAGAAACAGAACTTGTGAATACACTTGCTTTTCTTGTAATAATTCTAGAATTCATTGCAAATACACAGTATCTCTAGCTTTGGTATGTTTTATATTGGAATTTTTTATGTACAAACTGACTGTAACAGAGAGCCATCCTCAGTATCTGTGGACCCTTCAAGAACTGCACAGGAAAACAACGGTGTCCAAGGAGAGGGAGAACAATCAGTACTGCTCTGTCAACAACAGTGCAATAGTTGGCATTATGATATTTCCCTCAAAGCAAACAAGCTATTGAAATTTGTTTTGTTTCGGATCCCCAGTACAGAATTAATTGCTTGGGACAGTTTATCTATCTCTTAAGCCAAGCCTGCATGGGGACACTAAGAACGTTAAGGCAAATCAACTAATGCTTTGACACCAATGTGCACACATTTAATTGTCTTGAAGCTGTGAGTAGATGCTCTAATTCAACAGCAAAGCTCCCTGTAGCTCCTTATTCAGTTAAACTAGATTGGTCTAAGACTAATTTACTCCTGAATTAAAGCAGTCCCCCAAGGACTCAGCACAACTCATTTTTGCATGCTAACTTCATGTACTTAACCAATTTGCCTCAGCTCTTCCTGAGTTCCCCAAGCCTTATGGAGTTTTCAGCCCACAGCTAAAGGGAGCTTGGCTACTCCATCTCCAATGCTGGGAACACCAAACTGAGTGTTTTTCTTGACATTTTACTTCTAGAACACAGAAAAAACCACACAAATTTTAAGAGAAATTCCTTGCATTGCTTAGCTGCTTCCTGCTCCAAAGTGACAATTAATTGGATTTGGAGTTTATAATTACCTTGCTCCTCTACTCTCAGTCTTCAGCTTTGTGGAAGCCAGTTCTTGGAAACTGGCATGTTCACACATGCACAAAAAAGCCCAGAAACAGGCAATTAAAATAATGCAGGTGGGCACTAATTCCAAAGTGGGATTTGAACTGTCACATCACCTTCTTTAGAGGCTTCAAATTGTGTTGAAGCCATAATCTACTGACACTCATTTTGTTCCTCATGATTTGGAAATAGCAATCATATCACCATGTTCTACTGTTTCTCATCACAACCACTGCTGTGGTACCTCAGCACTCTCTGAAAATTAATCATATCCCATTAATTCAATAATAATTCAGTTCAATACTAATCCTAAACTGGGGTTGATATTTCTCAAAATATTATAATAAAATTACCTATAAATAGGATTGATTATTTTTAAAACAGATTAGTTGCTCCCTTACTTTGAGAGCTTAGACTCACATTTTATTAGGTCAAAACATAAAGCATTTCTTAGACTATAAACATTTAGAAGTAAAGATATCCTTCTTCTACCCAGGGTCATTAAAACTTACCTGGATGGTGGCAGTAGCTAGAGAACACTTCGTTTTGGCCTTACTGCATGGTTGTGTAGGTTTCAGTGATGCTTTGAGTGTACCTACACGGACACACTTGTGTACACACTAGAGCAGAAAATATCCCAAGGGACTTCGTAAGAGTAAGTTCATTGACTGAGCTATCAGAATGATGAACTAGTGTTAGACTGTACAGCAGCTAGCTGAAAGGAGTGTTTAGAGGAATAAACAAATATACATAATGCCTGCCATTTCCTTTCCCCAAAATAAATTCATTCATTATAAACGAGCATCATCATCTTTAGAAACTTCAAATCCTGTCAAAGCTGTATTTACTGACACCAGTTTTTGTTCAGCACAATTTGGAACCTGCAATCTTATCACCACAGTCTAACATTTCTCATCACAACCGCTGTGCAGTACCCCAGTACTTTCCAGAAATGAACCATATTCCATGGATTCAGTCATAGATCTAACATTTTAAAACACCACTCAAGCCAGGCACCACCAGAATCCAGTGGGTAGCAGGCAACATGGGATGCACTGGAACACAGACTGTTCGAATTTGCATTTTCAATTCTAGATTTTTTTAAAACAAAGTATCTAACATCTCAGTGTCAATTAAAAAAAAGAATCCCAAAGGGATTAGTAACAAAAATAAGTATGCAAATGGAGTGAAGCCCTCTGGACAATATTTTCATTGATTTGCTGGAGAGAAGGGCCCCTAGTGTCCAGCTGGATTTTAGCCAGCCTGGGGTTTGGTGACTACACAGCATCCAGGATGAAAAAACATCTTAGCTTGCAAAATATTTCCTGCAAACCGTTTCCCATCCCTCTTATTTGGAAATTGACAGATGAAAGGAAAAAAAAAAATACAGTTCTGCTTTCCTAAACTAATTATTTCAAAATATAATCAAGGTATCACGTGATCACCTGGACTCTGAGGATTCATCATTACTGATGAACGGGAATGTGCCTTGGTACAGTAGTTTCAGTTGTTGATTATGCACTGCAGACACCTATAGATAAACATCTCTATTTGTAAAAAATGAGCACTGTCTCTGAGAGCAGTTGCTGATGAGGCTTTAAAAGCAGCATCAAAAAATGTAATGCGAGAAGGATGAGGCTGCCCAGCCCTGTCATGTAGTAGCTTTGCTTTCCAAGGGGAAAAAAAAATCTGCACAATTCCTTATGATCAGGGGTTTACCCATTGATTTGGATAATCATTCAAATGGCTAAACAGACCTCTAATTTGAAAATAAAACACGATTGATGCAATCACAAACAAGTTCTGAAATTGTGATTTATAAAAAAGAGGGGAAATCTTGTTCTAAGCCAAAACACACACACAGTTACCTTTTTCTAATCAGAGCATTCATTTCTCCTCATTATGATCTCACAAGCACATTAAAATCTTATTAACATTAATTACTTCTGAGCGTCTATGCATGAGCAGCGACAGGCTTGCGTGCGCGCGTGTGTGTGTATGTGTGTGTGTCTCTGGATCATATCTACATTTATATACCTTGCTGCACTTTGCTTATAAAACATGTGAAAATATTGCTGCTAACACCAATTAGCTAATTTCACACACACAGAGAGTAAGCTGCTGTCTCGCTGCACAGCTTATTATAGACCAGCAGACAGATGGACAGACAAACAGACGCAAAAAGCATCACGGCTCCTCCTAAACGCAAGATCGAAAATGCCTGGCACCCCCAGGAGTGCGAGTTTTATCCTCATAAGTCTGAGGGAACAAAATGACAAAAATAATAAAAAAAAAAAAAAATTAGGAGACAGCCAAATATCCCATTTTCTACACAGATGGGTTCAATGATGAAGTGATAGAGACAAAGAAAAAACTGGCAGGCAGACAAGCAGCAGGCACAGAGAGAGATAGACACAGACAGATAAACAAAGCAACAGAGAAAGAGATGAAAGCATATTCATACATGTGAATTTGGGCTAAGCAATAGTAACTTCAGTCCACCAACAAGGTAAGGAGAGAATGGCAGAGGCAAGAGTCACCATAAGAGTAACTTCACAAGCAAAACCCTGACACTTGACAAAACTGTTTATGAATTCTATTTACACTGAGCACACTAAATGCAGCAGTGCTGCTGGTGATGCTCAGCTCCTCCACAAACTCCACAACAAACACAGGAATCTACACGCCAGTATGGAACTGTGCTTTCCTCTTCTTCCTCACCCTTTGTTTCCATCTAATTTAGATTCACCTCTATCCTACTTCTAAATCTTGTTCTCCTGAACCCTTCTCTCTGCCAGGTGTTAAGATACAAACGACATCAGCATTGCTCATCATGCCAAAGCCATGCTTATCCATCACTGGGGAATCAGCCCCTCAACAGGTGGACACTTGCTGGTGATCTTCCTCTCTACTCAAATATCCATCTGTGCTTATCTTCTGCAACTCTGAAAAGAACTGCAACCCCGAACCAGAATTAAAACTTTCATTGACATCAGTAGGATACAAGGTTTAGAAGTGTCAAAATCTGCCTTTCAGGCCTACTATCCTCTCTTCCACTTGTGTATTCTTCCACTGATGACATCATCAGGCAAAACACTATAAGAAGGGAAACAATTAAAGCCAAGGGAGATGGTTTCCTTATTGGAAAATTTTTTTAAATGAACATATCTTAATTTTTTATGGTAACATATGTGTTTGCATTTTCTGCTCACTCCTCTCAGATCAAGAGAAGTTAAATGTGGCAACAATTACTGTATTATCCCCGGCCTTTTTTTTTACCTAAAGGTTTCGGAGCATTTCACAAGCTGTTCATGAAACTTCAAGGCATGCAGAAGGCTCTCCCATCACTTTAGTTCACTGCTAGGGAGCAGAAAAGCAGAAATGAAGTACCCAGATCACTATGAAAGTCTACATCAGAAACAAAACATCCTCTTATTTACATTTTTCATATCTTCTCTTCTTGCACATTTCATATCTAAGGCCATTAGAAATAGTACCTGAATTAAAAAAACTAAATCATTCAATATCTGAAAACTGTACTCAGGATCCTTGATTTGTACTTATCTCACTCATGAGCTTCTTCTAATGCTGGTTATCCAGGAGAACCTACTCCCAATACAAACCCAGCAGAGCTGCTGAGAAAACTACCACAAATGCAGACAAGCAAGTTTGGGATACATTGGGTATATTCCAAACATCCAAATCAATTATGGTGCACTCTCAGTAAATCTAGTGGCTCCAGAAAGCTTTGGGCATTATTACAGCTGTCTTGCCCACAAGTGGCGAGCTTGGTGCACCTTGCCCGAATTCTGCCCAGCTCGGTTTTACTGTGCACACACCGTAGATCGGATTACACTGCAGAGCAGGAACTATGGCATATGGCCCCTTCTGCCACAAGGAGCGGGTTCCTGACCTGCTGAGGCAGAAAATAAGGAAGCAAATTGAACACCACTCCATTTGCTCAGCTTACTGTGATTCTTTTGTTAAGGTTAAATATACAAGCGTTCAGAAAAAGGATATAAAAAAGTAGAAGTGTCATAAAATAAACAAAGAGCAATAAAGATTTGAAGCTTTACAGTTTTATGCATATGATAAAGTAGGCTTTTTCCTGCATATTTCTTTAAAAATAGAGTATAGAACATTAAAGTCTCTCTCAAATAATGCAGAATTACTTCCTCTGAGAGGAAGTAAGATTCTGACAAGGCAAGGACCTCAACAGTTCTGGTTAAGAGAGGTTCACCCAGAAGTTCAACTTATTTTCTCAGGCCTGTCAGAAAGTCTGGAGAAATCCATGGCCTGTCATTCTTCCAGATTCAAAACTCTGCTGTGTTCCCACCTCACTGATCTTTATGCACACTGAAACTTAGGAAAACAGGACAGTCAAGCAGAATTTCCCCCTAAACACATCAGCCATCCCCATTAAATACTAAGGAAGGGCAATACAAAGATGTGAGTTCAAAATAATAGTTAAGAAGTAAGTATCTTCTAGATTTGCTGACTTAATGCCTACATAGTTTTTGACTCTCTAACCCATCTTTGCCCCAGACCATATAGATACATAACGACTCATGGCACCCAAAAGGAAAAATGGTGTGTCCTATAAAATATTGCTTCAGCATTTTTGAAGACTGCGTATATCCTCATTAAATATGGTAAATGTTGTACCTTAAAGTTTAAACCTAAAGTTTAGTTTCACTAAAGTTAAAAACCAAATCCAGAAACTGATTTATTAAAGTAAATGCATAACATTGAAGGTGCTTAATGATAAAAAAAGCTGTCAGTTTTTATTACCGCAACAGCATGTAGAGGCAACAGTGCAGTAGGGAAACTTTGTAGAACATCCCTGTGTCTAAATTTTGCAAGTAAAGTGGACACAAGTATCCTAAAGGCTAAAAAACCCAAATACAACTGACTCTAGGATCTCTCAAAGGACCAGTGCTTATCAACAGAATAAATCTGAGAGACTATTCAATCTAAAAAACAGGTAATATATGTGTGAAAGGGGAACAGGGGAAAGACATCTCCTAAGGGGATGTAGAGGGGGGGAAAGATATTTACTGAGTTTCCTGTACAAAGAAACGTGACTTGCCTTTCTCAGGTGGACCCAGCAAACTCTATCTACTCTATTCATCTACTTTGTGAACCTTAGTGTGCTGTATCTGCCAAAAGTTCCAGCAGACTGAGACAGTCTGAGAGTACTTAAGAACCAGCCTTGAGACCCAAACCCCTTTGTGCCCTTTCAGAGGTTAATAAGACAAGGTTTTACTGACTCCATCCTGGCTCTTGTAAGCTTATTTGGGATTATTGAAATTGGACATTGCATGTGAAAAAGCTGGTTCATGCAGTTTTTAGGAGGGACATTCATCCAATTTGCCCTTTGACCCCTGAAATGTGAGACATGCCTGAGGAGTGTTCTTTGTTATAGTCTCACAAATATATCCAGTGATGGTGAGTCCCTATGTCTCCGGTAAAGGCAAAACCTTATTGCGCATTCCAGCTTTTTCCTTTGTAAACACACTATACTAGATGAATTTGGCTCTCAAGGAAGAAAGTATTAATTGTGCTGGCTAATAAAACTTTCTGTTGCTATCCTTCCAATCTGGTCTTCTAAGCATCAACAGACATTAAAACCGGCTCCTGGGAAGCGAAAAAATACCAGAGAGTGGTACAAACCCAAAACTTGCTTGCAAGTTTTCAAAAACTGAGATTCTCAAGATCTTGAGAATCTCATACTCAAGTAACAAAAAGTTAAATGCACTTATTCCTTGTACAGTTTCCAGGTTGAATATACAAGCAACTCAGTTCCTCCCACTGTTCTCCCACTCTGAGAGATGCCTCAGCAGCAACACACCTGTGCTCTGCCCAGATCCAGAACTTGCAGGCTCCCATAGGCTTTGTCCCCACTGACAAGTTTAAACAGACAACAATCCTATTTAAATGCCTGTGCCCAAAGAACCCTTAGGGGCTGTTTTCTTTCTCTGCATTGCAGTTCTCAGACATTAACAGCTGTTGCACACAGAGCAGACACATACACAAGAAGTTCAGAACAACGTAACTATTTGAAGGCACGTTTGTCTTCATATTTGATAGGGAGCTCCTGTCTTGTCTTGATGACTATTTAATGGATCAAGCAACACCACTATGTCTTTCAGCCAGATATAACTTTGTCCTCTGATAATTACCGTACAAAAAGAGGTGACAGACTGGTTTAGTTTTTGAGTATCTACTTCTTGGACAAAGCTAACACTGGAGCTCATCAGGATATATCCAGCTAAGAGAAATCCAACCAAGGGAAAACAAAAAACCTGAAGTTACTTTAACTCAATTAAGAGAGTAATTGCCAAAAAAAAAAAAAAAAAAAAAAAAAAAAAAAAAGTAAACAAAACACCAAAAAGGTTTTTCTCTTAAAAAATTCTGCTGTTAAAGACTTTGTTGACATACTGGTATACTAAATGTATTTGGCCTCAATATCCAGTTACTGTAGAGTCTTTGTGTCTCATTTTGGAAAAAATAAGACTTTAATGGCAAAGACATCACATATATGCTACAATACCACAATGGTGTTATCTAAAAAAGAAAAAAAAGGCTAACAGTCTTTAACATAGCCAAGAATCATCTGAGCTGCCTCTGTCCATGGAACATGGTTTTTACTTTCCCAACTCCCATCTGCATGTACAATACACTGAGGAAGGAAGAAAGGCCTCACTTCCTTCTTCTCTCTGTGCCTCGATTGTTTCTGATTAAAAAATGAAAATAATAATGTTGATTCAGCTACTGAAATTAGGCAAACTAAATTAGCTACTTTCATTAAATACTGTAAGATATTTGAGTAAGTTTCTTCAGAAATGCAAAGTTCTGTTTATCCATATCAGCAGCTATCTATGCCTAAACTGTCCTAGAACCTTTTGTGAGCATTCTCTATTCCTGCTGAACTCAGCTGATAACTGTTCTTTGTTCTGAAGGACATGTGTAACTCTTTTATCTAAAAAATCCTGGGAAAGACTTAGACAGAACTGGCGTCTCACTTTTTTGGTTAATGAGAACAAAGCAAACCAAAGCAACAACAACAACAAAAAATCACACAGTGTCTCAGGATTAAACATTTGCAGATAAGAAAAAAAAGCATCATTTTGGATGCTAAATTCTTTGCTGCCTTTGCCTAAGCATTATAAGAATAACCATCAGCACCTTGTAAAAGCAAGCCTTTTTATCAACTCCTTAATCTGAGATTTCAAGGAGAGATCTGGGAAGAATCTTATTAATATACCTATGTATGCTGCCACAAGGGAGACAGTATCTAACACAGCAGAAAGGAGGTCAAATGTAGCAGCACCGTCCTAAAGAAAACTGTCTCCTGGTCACAAATCACTTGTGGAGTACCATGCATCATCTTTACTGCTTCAGACATATGCCAGCTGCAACCACTAGGAACAAATATAAAGCTTAATTCCGCTCTCGGTTCAAGGTTGGTTCTTCTAAATTTCATGGAATTGGTCCACTTTTATAAAAATGTAACATAGGTCAAAATACTACCAATAAACATTGTAACAGACACATAGACGTTCAGAAATTTCTTGTGGAACCTCTTATCCCAAGAGCACAGTCCTCTGAGAATGATTATTGTATGATGTTTATTCCAGCTCACTGCTCATAAGGAAAACAGAAAGGGCTGTGGCCTCGTCCCACCCCTCTCTGGTCCTACTCATACAGAACCCTGCTGCTAAAATTTTCTCCCTCTCTTGCCAGTGGGACTAAGTTAGCCCCTCTTTTTGCATGAATTTCAGACTTTTTGTCCTCATTTTCTTTGAACAGCTCTGCCCCCTGCCTGCATCTCAGCTTTTATTTCTTCTAGTTGCTCACATTCTTTACAAACCTCCTTCCTAAATGCTCCATTTGTATCCTTCTATCACACTGAAGCCAATGTTCTACAGCAACATTACTCCAGATTCTAGTAACTCTTTAAAACAGACTACAGTCTATTAAACCGTGTTCCTGCACAGACTTCACCAAGAAACTCCAGAAAAGTTCATTTTCGCTCACTTCCTTTTTGTTTTCAACCTTTTTTTTACCTGCAAAAGATATGAAAGGAAAATTAAATAAATCCTGGTAGCAGAATAAGTTATCACAAGGATAGATATGAATGTGATCTAGACAAGAGAGTTCTTATTCCAGCATAGAGACAGTTTTAACTGAGATAGTTCAATTATTAACAGGAGTTTGGTCAAGATGATCTAGAGCTGAATGCTGTGAAATTACATGGCTCAAAACACATACTAAACTCACCTGAGATCCAACAAAATACAGCCTGCATGAGCTGGGAAGAACAGTTTTACTGTCATCCAAACTACCTCAGTAAATGCTAGCTCTTAACCTCCATGAGGTAAAAACTTTTCAAAAAAAAAAAAAAAAAAAACCAAACCAAACAAAAACCAAAAAACAAAAACCCAACCAACACCCAAATCCCAAGATTTTAGGTATCAGTTCTAGTCTAACATGCCACAGAAAGACCACAAGTATTCAAAAACTTCATGGGGAGGCTAAAGGAAAGCCATCAGAGTAAAGAAAGGAGTTGCAATGCACTTCAGGGTGATAACAAGGCACAAACTCAAGAGCAAAGGATAAAGCTCGCTAGTACAGCTATAACTAACACCCTCCTATCTGCTTTCAGAAACTGATAAACGGCATTATCTCTGTCCTGAAGACAGTAAACTGAGACACTAGGAAATGAAGTGAATGGTTGAAAATAACAGAGAAAACTAGAAACAAACTGTGAATCCTACTTCCCTAACGCACAGCTTATCCTCACCAATACCTTAGAACTTCTGATACTGCACTATGACTTTGTGCTGACAAAAATATTTGACATCCCTGTAAACACATTGGGGAAAAAAAGTTTGTCCATATTAAGAATGGCTTGGAATGGGATCTAGTCCCCTGTAAAAAGGGACTCAGAGACTTACAGAAAGAGCAAATTAGAATTTAAGAATCCAGAAATGCCCAGCACTAGGGAAAAATCACTGAGCTTTCTCTTGTCCGATACAAAGTTTTGTGCATCGCTGACTGTACTGCAAAAGCACAACTGGCTTTTAGTCTCATTCAGAAGCAGCTGCTTTCACAGCAGTGAAATGTTTCAGGATGAGCCTGACTGACTTGGTGGATAAATGATTTGAGGTTGGTATAGCTCAGAAGGAACTGGCTCATTTAGGGTATGTCACCATCTTAAAAACACTTTTTCTATCCAATTGGAAAAAGCTTTGAAGTTTTCAAAACTTGGCCACAGCTTGGAGAGGAAAATAAACGCAGCATTTTCATGAAATGCTGGAAATTACAAAACAGGGCTTGGACTTCAAACGGTCTGCCAGGACAGACTGGGCCTTTGCTGGGAACTCATGTCGCTTCTCATCACTTGCATTAGTTTAGCACCGGCAAAAGGTGCCAGATTGGTAGCCCCAGGCTCTGTACTCTCTATTTATCCCCAGAGCAGGCACAGCAGGATAGCAGGCTATCACAGAGATGCCAAGCCCTGCTACAATTCCTCCCATCCAAGGACCTGGTGAGAGGAGGGTGATGAGGTCTCTGCGCTGCGACTCCCCACACAGCGCCAGTACCCTGCACTATGTTTCAGAAGGATGGGATCCCAAACTGCAAGGCCTATGAAAGGGAAATAAAGCAGCATCAGTCTACAATCATCCTCTGAGACACTGAGACAGAAGGACCAGGGATTCTTTCCTTTGCATTACATTCTAGATGTCTCAAAATGAATGAATACTTGAGAGAGTGACGAGGCCAGAGAGAATCAATGTACTGAGTACAAATGAGATTTATAGGAGGCTTGAGTCACTCCAGACAATTAGCTACCCACCAGGCTGTTTAGTTTATTGTCCCTACTGGATAAAGATTTAATAAGCAGTCACCTAGATGGGAAACATGAGACTTGCAGAAAGGAAACTTTTCATTAGTCTACATGGAAAACTTGAGCCCAGTCCTGCAACAGCTCTGCACAGCTGATTCCCACTGGTGTGTCAAAGGCTGCAAGATGAAGCCCTTTTTCATGACATAGGTGGAAAATATGGGAAACACAGGACTATCTTTTACTGAATAATTACTACATCAGAAATCTTTCACACATTCCAAATATTCTATGGAAATTAATACAGCTTTTTTTTTCCCAGTTTTTTCTATCCAGTACTCAATTTTACCCAGGACTCACACATTTTTTCATAGCATAAAAGTGCAAAATGCTGGATTTTAAAAACTTATCTACTGGGGAAATATGCTGTGTAGGGAACATATTAAACAATTCAGTCTATGTTTGGAAAAGAAATACAGATTCATCACAACGAGGAAGGATGTTCAAGAGTATCCTGAAAAAACAGCCGGTATTCAAGCCAAAGGACAGGATGAAGTGGGCACAACAGTATAAAGCTGACAAGCAGATTTAACTGACAGTGACAGAAAGAATTGGAAGCTGCCAAAGCCTAAGCTAAAGTAGGGCTTCTTCAGATACTACATACTCTAAAACTGAAACTAAAAGCATCAATGACAACATTTGATGAAACCCCTTCAGATGGGAAAAATCCTAGAAGCAGCCACAGCAAAACAGAAAATACAAACTTTGGGAAATCATAGGAAAAGGAACACCTATCAAATGTAAGACTGCGGGGAAAAAGGCTGAATTACAGATTGAACATTTCATGACCTCTCAGAAGTCATGGCTGGTATCCAAGGCTTTAATACCCTTCATTTGAAGACTTCTTTTGCTGTTACTACCGCTTGTTGCAAGACAGCTCAAAGCCATTCATTTGGCACAATTTTTGTCAGGCAGTGTCCCAGAGGGTGTGGCCCGGTCTCCTGGGAATAGCATTTGTTAGTTTTAGAGAACCAGCAGAGGGAGCACATCAACAATTAAACATGGTTTTCTTGTATTTGTGCCTAAACAATGAGATTTTTTGGTTGGGTTTTTTTGTTGTTGTTTTGTTTTTATTCTCAGCATTCCTCTGTCACTAATGCCTGTGACTCACTTAGCTCTAAGATTGCTGGGAGCTTAGGAGCCAGAGCCATGGAGAATAGCAGGCTCCACATCCAACCCACATAAAACAACAGTGGACACAAGCTTTTACCTAGTTGTCTTTCTTCACCTTCTACCCATGTCAACCTCCATCTTACACATGCCTGACATCCTGCCCATGAAACATTGTACTGCCACATGACAATTACTTTCACATTCCTGCAAAGTGACTACTAACTTTCTAGTCAGAAAGAAAGGCATATGGAGGCATATAAGGCATATTTCCTCTAGGGAGGAAATAGAAATCAATAATTAACGTTCAGTCAGCTGAAAGAACAACTCAGAAGTCCATAACACAACTTTCCCAGTCCTACTTTTTGTATCCGCAAGGGATTCATCACACACCTATTGATGATCTTAGAAGTAAGATATTAGAAAGCATGTCTTTTAGTTGAGAAGGAAAAAAAAAGGAAAATCAGTAATTCTCATGCTATATTTGCCTCCTAATCAAATGGCACACTATACTTGCTTGCATTTTTAGCTCTACCACAACCACAAGATAAATTCACTCTGAAAGTTGTAACATTAAGAGGTCATCTATGGGTGTACAGAATGGCACCATGTCTGTCCTGCAAAGGACTTCCCATAGATGCTCTGCAGTGGGTTGGAAGCATTGCCTATTCAGGTTTCCTTTCTTCTTTGCTGTAGTTACCAGCTGGTTTTAATTCAGACTTTTGTAACCACTGATTTGATAGCAGCTCAAAGATTCTGGAAGACCCTACAGGTTCTGGTGCACCTTTGGTACTGTCATTTACACTTGTGCAAACTGGACATAGAACGTTGTCTAGTGATCTGTGTCCACCCACTGCAGAAAAACACAAGAAAAGAACTACGACATGAGGTATTGAAGAAAGAAGTCCTACAGACGCTGCCAGAGTTTGATCAGGTAGGACTAGTTTGTGTTAGAGTCCCTATCTGCCATCAAAGATCTTGAAGAACAGTACCTGAGAACAGCAAGTACAGCACAAACTGCAAATCTGCTCTCCATGGGGCTGGCAGGGCAGGTTGGCACTGATGGGATGTGAGGCCATTCTTGGCATGAAAGGATTTCAGCCTTTGTTCTGGAATAGTCCATGGCCTTTCCTCCCACAGTGCCATTTAATGCCAACTCAAGCCAGCAGCTTGCTTCTCTGGGTGAACATCTACCTCCTCTTAACAGCCTGGGACCCTCCACACTCATTTCACCAAAGACAACAGACAGCTGTCAGAAGAACAGTGATTTTTTCTTTTTTTCTTTAAAGACAGCTGTATCCCATTAGCCCAATTTCCCATTCCTGTATTCTATCTCCTTCAAGATACAGTCTTCCCTGCACATGGTAAAAGCTGAACTTCTTTCTTCTTGCCAACTTCAGGGATATGCAGCAAGCTGTCCCATTGCACCGGCAGCCCTGCCTGCCCCAGCAGCTATGGAAGAGGAGGTGGCACATGGCCCTGTGCCTCTGGTGACCATTTTACAAGACTCATCTGCAAACACAACTCCTGCCAGTGCTGGGCAGTCAAAATGCCGTCATAGCACACGATGGTGCTGGAGGATTAAGCACAAAAATGTAAGAAAACATGAAAGATATAAGCACTAGTCATTCTGAAATGCTCCTATTAGAGGAGAATTGGATCCATGCCGTTAGAACTAAATATTAACTCTTATAATAAGTACTAACCAAGAACACAGTCAACACTAAAAAAAAAAAAAAAAAAAAAAAAAAACATCTAGACAAAAGCATTTACCTTTATTTGCTCCTCACTGAAAGTTTAATACATCTGTGAAAATCTCTTCAAATTAAAACAGTACAGATATTACAAAAGTATTTCAAAATTTGGTGTATGGTCATACACTACTTTTCACCAAGAGAAAACTGGCATAGATAGATTATTAAAAAGCCAAGTTATTTTTCACAGTTGATACTGTTTGTTTACTTTCTAAAATTTTCTTGGACCAAATTAACAAGAACAGTGAAGGCCGTTTCATGGTGATTTGCCATCATTTTCCCTCTGCACCACAGTGTGAATGTCAGACCCTTCAGAGGGAACAAGTTATTCTTTAACAGTAACTCTTTCCAGGGCATTGTTTAAGTAAAGAAAAAACAAAAACAAACAACAACAACAACCAACTTTTATAAAAGATTTGGATTTTCCAAAAGTTTTGTTAAAAAAAATTGAAGTAACTTGAAGTTAAATTTCAGTATTTAAATTCCTATTAACATTTATGAATCTCTTTCAGCAGAAGCTCTTTACTCTACAGATTGCAGTTTAAAGAAGTCCTATAAAAACAGACTGGAGAAAAAACCAAGTGAAATCTGTAAGGCCACAGCATGCCATCAATTTCTAAACAGAACTTCTATTCAAATTATTCTGCTTAAAACCTCATATGGTCTGCAAAAATGAGCAAGGTTTTCTTGAAACTATTTAAATAACAATTTATCTAAGACTGTAATCTCTCTTGTATGGGATTTGTAAGCCATCCCACAGAACTCTCTAGCAGGGGACACTATTCCCTATTTACATCAAAGTTTTATATAAATAACATTACTTTTTTTTTTAATATTCTGCAGCTGTTTTCCCTTATGAATAAGCTGGGCCTATGAAGAAAATGTGAAAATAGGAAAACTGTGAGTAATATTTATAATAATGATCTATTCAACTCAGGAAATTGCTACAACTATCTTTATCAAAATAAACAAGATAGATATTTTTTCCTCCTTTAAGAGAAAAGGAAAATCCTCCACTATTAAAAATAATTCGACTTGGTATTTGTTTGGTATTTGGACTTAGCTGTCTTATATCCCATTTTTGGTCCTGTTAAAAAAACAAAACAAAACAACCAAAAACAAACAACAAAACAACAAAACCCCGCACAAATGCATACACACGGAAACCCTAACAGCATTGCTTCTCGTCTCCCAGGAGTGAGAACGGCACATACACACGCCTTTCAGCCCAAAATTGCTCTAGCTACAGGGCATGGCAAGGCATGAAATAACTGCTCCAGAGCACTTCCTCGTGTGGGTGTGTTAGATAACTGTCTGCTCCAACACTAAAATAAAGCAGGCTGTGACCCAATGAGCAGCGCCAGCCCTGCCCCGCACAGCTGCCCAGGCTGCGGGCAGGGGACCCGCAGCACCCCGCGCCAGCAGACCCGGCCAGGCTGCCCCGGCCAACAGGTCTGGCATTCCCCGAGTTCCAGCTACATCACCATATGCTACATTTAAGTTTACTTAAACATACTTTACCCTTTGCTGCTGCATCCAGATTGCAAACGGACTTTGTGCTATTGAAAGAGCTAAGATTTGTTTTGTTTTGTGGGGTTTTTTGTTTGGTTTTATTTTTGTTTGTTGTTTTGTTGTTGGTTTTTGTTTTTTTTTTTAATAGAATGTAGCTGGGGTTCAAGGAAAATTACATCCTCCTAGTGAAAAAGGTTTTACTATTAGAAAGAAATCTTACTGGATAATGAAAAATGTTTCTCCTACTGTGACTCTCTCTCTCTGCTTGAATTCTCCCTGTTTGGAGTTTTCATAAAATCAAGAGGTATCTTGTAGTCATTTTTAAAGTTTTCAAAAACATTCAGATGAGTCTGGGCTCCTGCTAAAAGTACTTGCAAGAATCCTGAGGAGACGTCCATGTGCTCTCCTACAAAAAAATCTGGGCTGTTGAGGAACATACACCTGCACTGGTGCAGGAGAAAATGACAGGTGCCCGAAAACCCCTCACCTACCCCACGAGGAGGATGGCTGCGAACACTCCTGCTGCCTCAGTCCAGGCTAACCACCATCTAGAGGCATCAGCAAATCAACCTTTAAGACCACTACATTTTTTTTGGCATAACTTCAGCATCCCCTCTATGACCAACCTGAGTTTCAAAGCCCAAGACTCAAACTTTAGGAGAGGAGGAAATACCTTGCTACAGTTAACAGGTCATTTAGAGCAACAAACAGATTTGAAGTCTATCAACAAAGTATTAATTTAGAAGTTTGAATAAAAACAAAGAGGAAAAAAATTAGTAAACAATAAATGTCGCTCCTCAGCTAAGAGACGAGCCACCAAATTTTGGCACACCGATAGATAAAACCTTGAAAAGTTTCACTCATGTTCTGGAAAAGCTGCTAATAAAATGGAGCAAGTAGTTTCTGTAGTTATAGTGCCAGTGAATAGATCTGCTGCTTTGGATTTCAATTAACTTAGTTTGTTCAGCAAGGAGGCACTTCTGTAGAAATGGGGACTCGTAAGTTAAAGGACAGCTAAAAAAACCCACCAAACAACAGCAAAAAAACCTGTTGGCAGCAGAAGTTCCTTCTGGTTGCAAAATAATGGATTTTTAAGAAACATTTCAAAGGATTTGAAGGTTTTGGTGAATGCCCTAGGCAGTCTCAGGTGGGTTAGGAATATCACATTATGGACTTCTTTGTGCTAAAAGGAAGGCCTAATGCATGTTTTTAGGAAGTCCGCCTCTTGCTATTAAATAAATAATTTTCTATTAAAAAAGGTGATTGTTACTGTTCAGAGATCTCCACTGATCAGCGTCCATTTTATATAATTACTTAGGATGCTCCAGAACATTTTATGTAACTCACTTCCACTATCCGTTTTCTTTTTTTTTTTCTTTTTGTTACCAGAAGAGTAGCAGTTTTACTCTCCAGCAGAAATTACAAGAGCTCAGATAAATAGACCATTTCAAATGGATCAGTTTAAGCAGTCTTTAGAACCCATGATAAATCTGGGCTCCAAAAACTCGACAATGCTAAATGGGCTATGAAATGCATCACAAATCCCTCCCCAGAAAAAAAAAAAAAAAAAAAAAATCAATTCAGAGAAAAGCTTCGATGTTTGAAAATACAAATAAGCAGCATATTTGTGGAATGAAAAATGGTAAATAAATAGTTGCTATTTCTGGACAAAATGGCTCGATAGATTTCATAATTTGCCACCACTGTAAAAAATATCTAGTCCCTTCCCCCCTCCCTTCCCCGTCAGTACACACGGAAACACAAGCATAACCATGCATAAAGTGGGAGGGTGGGGGGCAGCCAAGGATACAAACTCCCTCTTAGAAAGTTTGAATTCTTATTAACCCAGTGATGGCTCCATAATGTTACATTAGATCAGCAACATAAAAGTTAGAATATATATCTCCTTTCTTCCTAGCAAAGGAAACTGCAAAAACACTAATATTGAAAAATAGATGTTAAAAATATCCAGGAGGAAAAAGTACATGTAGAACAGACAAAATGAACTCCCTCTGCCCTCACACCAAAGCAGATAAACAGCAAAATCTCTGAATAGAAATCCTGTCATGAAGAGTGTAACCTGCTTTCCCTTTTTTTTGCTTTTATTTACTGTATGCCAAGCATGGACTTTAAACTTACAGTGTGCATATATATAGAAAACAAAGAACAAGAGTCACCGTTAACCCCGGTCACCGGCATTACAGTTAAAGTCATTGGCAAATCCTAATAAACCCCCATTTAGCAGTAAATAAGGAGAACATGATATATGGACGGACAGATGGAACTGCATAAACAGAAAAGAAAAAGCAGAGAGACCCACAAACATACGGAGAGAGCTGTTTTAAAAGAGTGAAAGATATTGATTTACTTGGAACTAGTGTTGGAAAACAAACGTATTTGTTTCCTTCATGATTAAAAAAAAAGTAATTAAAGTGAATCATAAGGGGGCACACCCTTAAATAAGTCGGGGGGGAACATTTGTAGAGGGTAAGGCCTTCTGTAGATGTTCCGAATTTTAAGCTAGCAAATAGGTCTGGCAAACTTACATCTCAAAATTAAAAATCGGGGGGGGAGGGGGGAGGGTGCGGGGGTGGAAATAAAGAACTGCTGGTGGTTTAAGGAGAGTAGAGGCTTTATTCTTTTATGTTTTATAAAAGTTGACTGGCCTACCTTGTTCCCCAGTCCTCAGTTTGTCTCCTCATAGTCGCTGTCTCCCTGGAAGTACAGTGTGAGTGGTAATGACTGCCTGCCTCCCTAATGAGTCCATTTTCCTGCTCTTGATGTTGTGTATATACACACACTGCAACCTACCTTACAAACCACAGAGACGGGAAAGGGAGAGCGAGCGAGAGAGAGCGAGCGAGAGCGAGCGAGAGTGCGAGAGACAGGGAGAGCGAGAGAGGGAGAGAGAGAAAGGCGCACACAGACAAAGCCCTCCTACCAGACAGCAGACAACCCTCCTTCCCCGATCTAGCAAAATACAACTCGGCTAATGCAGCAACAGGTTCAGTGCTGCCAGGCTGAGGCAGCGTAGCAAAGGTATACGGGGCTGAGCAGGATGGCTGGCAAATAAACACTTCGGTGCCGGCTGGCTCCACCTTTCTTATTTATGTTACAGGATGTTGGAATGCATTGTTTCAGACAGTCCATATGATTATCATAAATACATTTTTTGTGCATATTAGCATGAAGCGCCGAAACGTATCAGCCATTCTGCTCCGTAACCTTATAGCTCTAACACATGCAGGGAAGGTGTAAACATATCTCTTTTGACAGGCAGACTACACAAAGCCCACTGATGATTTTAAAGTCATGAGATCTTTCAAGAAAGACGCTCCTGAAGATAGGTTTCCCCAGACAATAGGGGAGAGGGAAAATTGATCTTGATGAGGAAGAAGTCTTCCTAAGAGACTGCTCGGTAAACAATTGAAAAGAGAGGGCTATTCTCCCCAGCATTCCCTCCTTTCAAAAAATATATATTGGGAAGCTTCTACCCCTACAGCTATAATAATGTGCTGTGCTTATGTCTGAACAGGTGCAATGCATATAGTACATGGTGTTACAAGGACAGAAATAAATCTCTCAAGTAAAAAAACATTTTCCCAGTTGCAAACAGGCCAAGGTTATTTAAAATACAGGTCTAATCTGAAGAATGTTCTCCCCACTCCCTATGTATTTTTGCTGGGGGGGAGGAGAGGGGATGGACAGGTGGTGGAAGGTGTGAAGAAGAAGCAAAGATAGGAGAAACAATACATGTAACTAGTTACTGTATTTTTATTTTTACAATATTCTGTCAAATCTGAAGAATCTGTATGCTGCTTCTCAAATAATTTTCACTCAGCTCTGCTTCTTATCACACATGAACTTATGTTGTCACAAAAATTCCATTTATTTTAATGACAACTATAGACATGTCGAAGTAGGAAGACCAGGGAAAAAAACATTTTGCACATGAATTTCATTCTTGGCAAAGGTTCTCCAAGAACTTTACCCATACCGTATTTTTTAGATGGAGATACTACGACCAAAAAAAACCAAACCAAAAAAGGTTAAGTGATATTTCCAAGCTTATGCTGTAAATCAGTAGGAAAACAGATGAGAACACCTGGAGCAAAACAGACTTTTCCTGAAGTAACTCATACCCACCTAAAAGTTAAGTGTCCTGTCTAAGCCAGTTGTGTAGGCTCCCTCTATTGTCAGTGGAGAGACAGGCACCTCCCAAAAGCAATTCATCCCAGCTTTCTCTGTCTCCCTGCTAAAGAGGGAGCCTACACAACTAGATTAGGCCAAGCAGCTACCTTGTAGTTGGTTAAATTAAGTAAAATGAATCTCACTTTCGATCTAAAGCTCTATTACAACATCCTGCTTCCCAAAATGCATTTTTATTATCACATTTATTATTTGGCAATATATGCCTAAATTGTAGTGATAGAAAAGGGATAGCCTGCTGACTAAAAGAGACAGGTAAACTCCCTAGATTCATGGATTTGTACCCTCAGGCTGGCTGGATATTCATGATTCACAGAGTCTTTATAATATTAACCAGCCTGGTGACTGGTGAATTTGATTAGTTTTGTTCACTGGTGGATGGTACACATATTTGTATTTCGCTTATAAACATTCTGGTTTCATCCAGATGTACAGTAAATACAGAAGGATTAAGTAATTTATTTCAAAAGGTTAATTTTCATTAGTTTTTTCATCAAAACACATCCTCTCTTACCTTAGGGAAAAATACAAAGAGTAAAAAGCTCTAATAGATGACTTAGTTCAACTCCTTCTGTAATATTTAGCTACATACACACCTGGCATATGTAGGGGCAGCTCTCCAAGTTACTCCAAATATATATTATAAAAGTTTAGTCACATTACATATTTTCTTCTCTGGACTTTATGACCATAATCACCTTATTGAAGGGTATGTAAGGTCAGGAAAGCAGAAGGGACATTTGTAGACTTTGCTTCTAACTGTGGTAACTCGATCTGGCTGTGTAAGTACCAATTGAGCAGTCACTGCCTCAGTTTTTCCATCTGTAAAACAGACTCAACTGTAGTTCCATGAGTCGATGGTACTGTAAATATGTGAAGAGTCTTCCCATCTCGGCCTGGCATCTCTCAGAGTTTTACGATGGCAAATATTATGGGAAAAATATAAATACTTTGTCAAGGGGACTTGTATCAAAACCAGCTGATGAAAATCACAAGTTTTCATATCTTTATATTCAGTTCAAATAAGAGGAATAGTATCTGAATTTAAAATTTAAAAACCAGGTTTACACCAAAATGAAGATATCAGATGTGAGAAGTTTTTAGTAGCCTGCAATATTTGACCTCAAACTAACATTAATTCCTTTGTCCTAATAATTTTACACATAGAATTCTGAAGAGATATTTAAAATGTACCAGCTTTGAACTCTTCAAATTTAAGACATTCAGGTTGAAATCTGAGTACTGAGACAGAAATACTGAAGTTTGAAAAATGCTCAGATTTGCAATTGATCCAGATCCAAAACCTGTAAGTCGGGAGGTGTGGGATACTGCCAGCAAAAAAGCAGCCTTGAAGCAGCTTGGATTTATCACGCTGCTCAAGGAAAACATAAGAGAAAAGAATTATAACAGTGATTATGCACCTGCAGGGTGTGTGAGAGACATTATTGTTTTCATGAAAGCATGTTTACTAGGGGTGTCACCTCTCTTGGACAAATGGAATAATTTCTATCCTTGCTACCACGAACTACCCTATATAAGTGTAATGTTTCTTTAAATAAAGGGCTTTTGCACCTCCATTGCATGAAGAAGTTTGTTGCTATATTCTTTTTGCCGCTCCCATAGCCCAAATGCAACAGGGAAGCACCTAGATCCTTAACTTCCCTCTAACTTTCTAGAGTTGTAGAGATAGATACGCATCTGAACCAGGATAACAGGCCAAATTTCTTCATGTTTTGAGGAAGTCTGAATCTCAGTAAGAGCACCAGAACTGAGCCCAGTTCCATACACTCAGAACAATACTTAGGGCCAGACCCAAACTGGAACCCAAAGCCACCCCTTTCAAAGTTACATGGGGTTTGTGTACTCACAGAACTATAGAACTAAACCAAACACTTTCAAACTTCAAGATTGTTCAAAAGCAAATATTGAGTAGATTCCAACTGAAGCCAGTTTTGGTCCTCAATAAGAAATTAATCAAATTAACCATAATCTTTATAAAATCCAAATATATGTCTGACCTGAATGGAAAAACCCACAAGATCTGATTTGCACAACTGGCTCCTTGCCTGAAAGTCTTTCTTAGACTTAGATCCTAATCATCACTGGCTCAATTCTGGGTTGTCTTATTAATCATTTAATCCATCTAAACCATAAAAAAAAAATCCTGAGTGGTGCGATTTGAATGGAGAAACCTGATTTAATGTTTTGCCAACATAAAACTGCCCATTTGCTTGATTCAAAATGCTCAATGAAAGCCTGCTCACCACCACACCACACTCTGTGGGCCTGCAATTCCTCCTCTCTGTTACATGAGGAGGTCAATGGCTAGGCACTTGGATCATTTGCAAGAAGAGGAAGGAGTACATGTGGCTGCTGGCAGCTTTCAGCTCTGTCACAGGACTGGACACAGACCTGTGGTGTGACAGTGAGGGCCTGCATGGCAGTCACACGGCTGGCCTGTGCCTGGCCATGCAGCAGAACAGGCAGGCAGGCGTTCGTCATGTGCCAGGATCGCACATCTCCCATGGCAGAGACACCAAATTTTGGTTAGACCACACACAATGTCACCCCACAAGAAAGAGGCTGGAACAGAGGGTTCCTGGCTGGCTTAGTAAAAGGCTGCACTATTCATCCCGAATGCAAGAACAAGCAATGCTGGTCTACCCAGTAGGTGATACTCCTGCTTTTCTTTTTCTGCAAACTTGTCTTCTCAGTTCACAGTTAGTCTCTAGCAACTGTCATTAGGGAGGCAAAGAGCCCTAACCCCTCTAGCAAAGCCTCCAAAAGAATGAAAAAAGCACCACAAAAGCAGGGGAAAAATTGTCATGTTTGGTGTAGCCAGAGCACCCATCTCCAGTTCTGCCAGAGAGCTGCAGAGCCCTGATTTTCGGTACTAAGGGGAAGACAGGGAAAACCAAAGTGCCCACCAGAACTGTGAAAGACTTTGTTGCAAATGACAAGATTCTGGATGACGGACTGAGAGGGAAGGAAAGTACTTCAGTGCCAAATAACATATTCTAGACTGCTCTAGTCTCTCCTCTCCACTTTTGCACACCAACATGCTAAGTTTAGACATATCTTGTTGGCAGCCAAAACTGGAAAAGGAGTCACAGCATCATATAAACATGTCTGAGGATAAGAGCTACTTCCTTCAGGAAATAAAAAAAAAAAAAAAAAAAAAAAAAAAAAAAAATTAGCCTCTTAGCAGATACCTAACGGTTGATTTTCAAATGCTGAAGAAATTGAAGTAAGACTGACTCCATTACCCTTGCCTATCCCTGTGATGGGCTAAAACATTGGTTTTGATGTACTTCACATATTTGCCCTATGACATTTCCATTAATACCTTCAGAAAGCTCTGCATTACCAGAATCCCAGGAACTGTCCCTAGAAACCAGGCTGGCTTAACACCATACTGCTGTTAAAAATCCCAGGCAAGCTTCCATCACAATTCTGTTTCAGATGGTATAGGCAGGACTTAGAAACAGTCACAGCAACATGTCTGAACTTGATTGCTTCCACTCAGTCCCCTTAACCACATACACGGGTCTCTGAGACTCCCCTGGTGTATCACACCATCTTGTTGCCAGCCCAACAGGATTGGTGATTCACATGTCTCTACTGGTGTCCTGCAGTGTCTCTGCAACTTTGTGCAAATGTAATGAGATGCCAATTAAAAAAGCACAAGAGTCCTGCAGTGTGGCAGGCTGATTCAAATTAGATACCTGTATGAAGTGATTAAAAATAGGTTTTTTAAACCTGAAGATAACAGGAGGACAGTATGTTTGATTTACATCAGCAGGGGCCAACAAAAAATGTAGAACCACAAAAAGCCCTTTATTGTTGCAGATTTACTGGTGATGATGCTGAGGACAGGAAAGGAGAAATACAGTGCACTTCTGGTGCCTTTCAATATGCAAAGAATCTCAATTGTTTTCCCATCTCAGCAGCCACTACTTACTGCCAGACCTCCACGTAAGTATTACTTTCCTTTAATATAGTGACTTTGGTCCATCATACCATATTTCAGGTGCACCTAATCACAAACAAATCAAATGTCACAAATTCCTTTGGCAACAAAACCACTGTCATTCTCATTTTACAGATAGCAAAAAAATAAATGGAAAAAGTTATTCACCCTGTTGAGAACAGAAAGTGAGACTGGGATGTTGGCCTTTCCTGATCAGAAGTTCAGGCTATGTTGCCTCTGAATCTGTCTCTCAGACAGCCCAGCTGATTGGCAAGACTGGGATGCACTTACTGAACCAGAACTGGCTTTTCTACTGGCTTTTTTTGTTTTGTTTTTTTTCACCTCAGAATGTCCTGAATAATAAACCAGATGCAAAGCTGACATGTCTCCAACAGCTAAAAAAAAAATAAAATTGTGGAAATCTGTGTGCAAGTAGCATGTACCAAGTACCCACTTTCCTTTCTGATGACCCTACCTGTACTTCGGTGGAGAAGCACTTTGTACAATGACTGTTCCCCTAAGCACCTTGCATGAAGGCTGCAAAATGGTGTTTCTGTTGCATAACCATCCCATGTCATACATTTCTCTAGTACTGTGTTGGGTAAATGCTTCTGCTATATCAGTAAACTGTGAGAGCGAGATCTTACAACATAACAAATTTTGTCCCAGCAAGGCAAATCCCTTGCTTTTATACTCATCAACAATGGTGTATATCAATCACCACCTACAGGGACCAAGAATCCCCATCAACTTCAGAAGACAGTGACATACCACTTTCCCATTCAAAAACCAAAACCATACAAAAACCCCCAGACACACGTGCACACGAACTTGAGATGTCCATGTTATTAGCTTTCTGTTCTGGATGTGTAGATTGTGTTGCAATTATTTAACTCCTAACATAGTGCAGTTATGTGTAGACTCGGCTATACATATATGGCCATTCTCTCCACTTACAGGGTGCTGACATATTACTTTTATTTGCATGGGCAGGCCGTTAGTGACCAATTTAGCTGTTGAGCTAACCTCATGCAAGCTGTGGAGTCACAATGAAGTCAGATCTTGTTACATAGCCCACTGCATTGTATAGTGCACTCTCTGTTATATAACTATATGGTTCTCAAAGGTTACCACTGATTCCATTATAGAGACTTGTTGAAGTTAAATTAACATTTAAGGACTAGAAATTTGATGGATTACTTATGAAAATCCACACTGAATCCATTCCAAATTGAACAACAAATAGTAAAAAGCAGTTTTATCACATGAAAGGGGTAACAAACAAATCAGGATGCATATGCATCCCTCTCTTGTGCCAGATAACCAGGATGACTATCAAAGATTTCTAATTTTGCTGCAGAAAGGAGCATGCAGACTATTGATTGCTGTCATAATGATTTCAGACATGAACCACAACGAAAATTCTGAAGCTCAAGGTGGCCAGCATTTCTACTTTTACCTTGTTTAAATTGTAGGAGGAAAAGCAGCCAACAAACCAATGCAAACTTCCACAACTCTAGTGATTGTTGCAGCAGTTGAGATGCACTAAGTTTATCATGAATGAAGATCTTATCTAGATGGGGGCAAAATGTGAGACACATCACTAGCAATATTTTGGAAGCTTTTATTTTACCCTCTGGGTGCAACTGAATATTTTCATAAGCCTATCAGCGTGAATCCATTCTACCTGGAAAATATTTATGTCAGCATTTTCAAAGATGCTACTCATTCAAGAGGTAATTATCTCCCAGTTTAGAATATCGCATCTGAGAATACTGCCCCCCAAATGAATAGCTATTTGTGGAAAAATAAAAACAAAAATGAAATTTAAGTGTATCAGATGTATGAAGATGGAAATTTCATACTTCTCTACAGAAAAGAGACAGTGTTGAAACTTCAAACATCCAAAAACTCTTCAGTAGGCTCTAAAAGTTATGTGATTATCTTAAAAAAAAGTCAGAGATTTTTAAAAAATCTCTATTATGATCAGAAATATTTTAAAATCTTTTTAATGCAATTATTGAAACAAAAAATTCTTTATCTATTTTCTTAAAGCTAAGGTTTTATGGCCCCAAAAAAATCATAGTATGTATAATAATACTGTAATATTTAAAAGAAGCAACATTAAGTGCCATTATTCATTTAAATACTTCACCACAACATCCTTTTGGATGGATGTAGGATTATTTTCCTGAAATTCAGTCACTGGAAGAAAGTTCCTCTATGAGATTTTTCTCCATATATTCTAGGCAAGGGTAAACCAGTTCATTTACCAGGCAAACTGAAGTTGTAAGTTAGTGAATACGCTGGACTTTTGCTCAAACCTCTTAGGCTTGTTTCTCACGTTGAAGCATTTCAGCCCAAAATTTCACCATAGGACCTGTTTTCAACTGGTCCCAATTCCTGCTAAGTCCCTGTGCTTAGTGTTTCTGGATATCTGCCCCTAAAGTCCCACTGCCAGCTAGCAGAAAAAATAAAGCCCAGGGACTTGGGGACATTTAGGCCAAGCAGCTCTCACCCATGAGCATAAAAAAGTGCCTGATTCTGTTTCAGGGCTAACTAAATATTGTGAGACCATTCAGTAATGCAATGGAAATGAGCAAAACATCAAGCAAAGGTTTATCTTTGATAGCCTCAGAAGCCCACTCCAACAACAAACTTAACTGCTGAGCCCTGTGACAAACACACAGGAAACACTAGTAAGGATGTAACCTTTTTGCTAACAGCATTGCCACCAACATTAAGTACAAAAATTTCATGTTCACTAACCTTGATTATGTGTAGACCACCTCAGGATTATTTTTGTGTGTATGTGGGCAGGATTCCATCAGCTTTGAAACATTTAATCAAAGATGTTTCTGAAGAATAAAGAACCAAGATGCACTGGAAGTAATAAAGAGAAGGAATGTCCTGGTCTTCTCTCTTTTTTTTTTTTTTTTTTTTCCTTAAATTTATATAAGCTAAATTGTATTAGAAAAACTAGACTGGGCCCCAATTAGTTATTTACTCTTAGCCTAAAGGAGAATATTTTTTGATAAAGTGAACACAGTTTGCTCAGTTGTTTCAAAGGACACATTTAGAGGTGCATTTCTTTTTCTGAAGTAGAAGTTCATTTTGAAAGGAATAGATGAGAGAGATTACTATTTAGGGCCTAAGAAATTAAAAGCAAAAAGTTGGAACAACTGAAAATTAAGCCTCAGGTCTTATTTTACCCAAGAACAGACATAAGAACCTTTCTCTCAATCAAACCTGTCAAAAATTGGAAGATCTAGCAAGGTTAGTGGCGCTGTAAGTCTGACAGAATCGAGGTTTGGTATCCTGTAGACAAACAACCCTTTTATTTTGCCTGTGTTTGAACAAAAGGGCCTTTCATTACAGAACTAGAACGTACAGAACAAGGTGACATAATATTTTCAAAATGATATAATAGAAACAAAGTGTACCAACTTCAGTGCTACTCTTCAGTCAGGTTTTGTAATGAGCCCAAGTCAGACATTATTTTATGGTCAAAGGGCTCCTTTTCTGTAACCTTCTTAGCAAATATTAGCTAGAACTGTAAGATTTTGCATTGCTACCAAGATTATTTATGATTATATAATGAGAGATCCCCTTTGTAATATCTGTGCAATTAGGCATAATTAAGTTTGTCAGAGGAATGTTAATTTCCTGATTTTTAAGTAAATAAAGAATCAATGTTAACATTGCACTAATCAGTACTAACTAACATTTAATTTGTTTTGTTTCAAAGTCAGAGGTCACATTGTGAAACCATTTGATAATATGCAACAAAAAAACCTCAGCAAAATAAACAGAAGTTGGAGTAAAGATAACTTTATATTAACTGGTACTTCGCTGTCCTACTGTTCCATTTGTTGAGTTGTCCTGAAGCCAACAAAATATTGGTAAGAATCAGGATACAAATACAACTTCAAGTAGTCTCTGTTGTAGTCTCAGAATGCATCGACATTCCTTTTTAACACACTGTGGTAATATCACAGATGTCAGAACCATAAATGCCAGTACACCTTTACGCATTCTGTTTCAGAAACAAAGTACCACTACAGCTAAATGGAATTCTCACCAGCTTCAGGAAACCATTTGAGGCCCAGTCACCAAGCAAGGGAAGAAAATCATGTCTGATAGAAATCCCACATAAATATTGAGCTACACATCACACATCCATCCAACTGAGCAAGCAAATGAGTTTCAGCCTGAAATTCCTAGGGATTCCCAGAGTAAAGCTGCAATGTACCACAAAAATTCACCAGGGATTCTCAGATATGGGATTATGGAGGCAAACTGTGAGCAAGGTGTTAATGGTTACCTGATGAACCATAGCTATTCTCAGTTGAGAGAGCTTGGACTGCCTGTTCAGGCACCATATGCAGCTCATGCAAACATCTTTAAAACGGGTATGAGAAAAGTAGCCACAGGGTTATAATGAAGAGAATTTATGGGGCATTACTCTCCCAAACTGCTGTTTCAATGTAAACAGTACTCTGGGCTCCAAGTATCAGAATGTGACAATGCTGAAGGTCTACGTAACAGGATTATTTCTTCAGAAAAAAAAACAGTAAAGCAGTTAATAGTTTCTACATTTAAATGACTGACAACAGTCTTCAGAGTCAACACTGCTTGACACATCCAAGAATTCTTGTATTAGGAGACTGACTGGAAACAAACAAATGTCAGCTCACATCTAATGCAATCTTTAATTAGAACCTCACAGTCAAGCAGACTACAAGTTTTTTACATCCTAAATTAAAGCTGTAATTTTAGAGCACAAGATGTCAACCACCAGGGAACAAAAGCACTAGTTCACCACACTGCTAAAAGTCAACTTAGTCTGACCCCTGTTTCAAAATATGAAGAAAAGTGATAAATTATATAATTTTCTGGAGCAGACAAGATATAACAATTGTGATGAATTTTTAGTGTTAGGTATTAACGATGCTGGAATTTCTTTGGGATAACTACAGGGAACTCCTCTGAGAAAAGTTATGTGCAAGACAAATAAAGCCCAAAAATCTGACTTACAGGTTCTATCCACATTCGTGTTACAACACCATCCACAGGTCTCAAAGCTTATCCATCCCTATCTACAACAAGAGTTCACTTTCAGAGGAATGAGAATACTTGCTTCACAATAGCTCAAAGGTGTTCAAATCCCTTCCAGACACTAACACTTCATTCCATTCATTTAAATGGAAAATAGATGTCCAAATTCCCAAAGACAGCCCTTTTACCACTGGGCCTAAAGAAAGAGATTACTTGAAAATATCTTTTTATCACAAGAGAAGACAGGAAAAAAAATTCCAATTAAAATTGGTGGAATTGATCAAAGAATGAAAACCATCAAGGAACAAGACAGGCAAAATGGGGAATAAAATAAGGGAAAAGTGCATAAAGTTATCTCAGTCTCCTCAAGGAGTAAAAAAACTCCTTCCTGTTAGAGTAAAATAACATGTTTCAAGTTTGTTTTCTAATAGCTAAAAAGAAGTGTAGATTAAAGACTAGGAAGCGGATTGAAAACTGCACCAAAGGAAGACCATAAAGCTGGAAGTAAAACACTGTACCATGAATTACTCAATTGTCACAATTAAATGGCCAGAAATTACTTGAGTGTTTTAGGAGAAGCCATAAGCACCCCTAACATCACAGATTTTACTTTGAAATTAAATCCTTCTGCTAAAAAAAAAATCCTGGGCAATACTACTTGGAAAAAGGATATTTAATACTTTAAAAAGTATCTCCTACAGCAGTCTTTATGCTGATTATGGAAATCTGCACACATCTGGGAAGGGCAGGGGATTGTGGCATGTAATTTAAAAAAGTACAGTAAAACCCTGACTGAGTTTCAGCCTTTAACCTGCTCCTCTTAGCACCTTCATTCTCCAACTCCTCTCTGCTAACTCAGCCTTTCAGCCCTCGCTTGTCTCACAGATCTCAAGATTAGATTCAGTCCTTGGAATTTCTAAGGGTCTAAGACCATCCCTGTGGAGATAAAGAATGACTCCATGGATAAAGAACCGACCATCCCACACAGTTACCACTCCACACATTTGTCCCTCCGTGGCCATGCTTGCAACCCACAGAAAGCTTCTTGGCAATTCCTGCAGTACCTGATACGTCCTTCTCACTCTTAGAGCAGGATATGCACTTCCATCTTTGAGAAAATGTCAATAAACAGTTTAAATAGTTACTTGTAAAACTGATAGCTAGATTTTCATTTAAGAAAACTACACCTAAGATTGCACAGAGAGGATAATCATAGCATCATAGAACAGTTTGGGCTGGAAGGGGCCTTAAAGATCATCCAGTGCATGCCCCTGCCTTGGGCAGGGACATTGTTCACTAGACCAGGTTGTTCAAAGCCTCACTCAACCTGGCCTTGCACACTACTGCCACATGGATGCACAGTACTTTGCAGCTATGAGAAAGACTGAAAAAAGAAGCAAACAAACAAAAATCCCGAGACAAAAAAAGGCAATGAGCTATTGAGGAACCCTAAATATGATAACTATGAACAAAACCAGCACAAATTGTATGGTACTGTTAAATCAGAATATTTTTCTTTTTTCAGCAGCTGAAAGCATCTGAGTTGCGCTGGCTCTTACAGGGGGGCTCCCCATGCTCTCCCATGTAAACACCAAACCAAAACTCGCACAGATGTGATTGGTGAGACAGAGCCCTGACAGACAAAACTAGACATGTTTCAAAAGCAGAAATATATTTGACCAAAGATGGGCCTGCTCAGCCCATCACAGTAGACCCAGAGAAGATGTTATTACATTTTGCTGCAGGGGTTGCTTGTTATATATAGTTTGGCACAAGAGTCCATGAGTCATGTTACCTATATTTACAATGTCAGATACAGAAACAATCCAGTGCTGACTATTCAGGATCTGACACTTAGAAATGTTTACATGAAAATAACAAAGAATAGGAAGAAGTTATGCTTGAAAAATCAGGCTCTATTTTCTATCTGTAAATGAGAAATTTAAACATTCTAAGGCTCAACAGAAAAGTGACACGAGTAAGGCGGTTCTGTCCCTCTTAAAAGACAGCAAAAAACATAAACACTTGCCTTCCTACTTACATGGGGAATAACACTGTCAGGGCCTGATGAGAGAGATGCTGCTAGTGCATGGAAGCATTTTTCAGATTATGCTAAAAAGAAAGTAATAAATGAAACAAGTTTTGAACATGAATATAAAATACTTCTAGTATCTAAAAACTTCCATTAAATAATCCGAGTATTCTATAACAAGTGTAACAAAAGCCAGCACTCTCACACAGGTTTTACATCCTAACTGTTAAATCTAGACTTCAGGCTTCTCGCTCTACTGTTAATATTAAAGATACCAATACTACAAACTGGAGCTTAATGGTTAAGACACATAAAAATATTAATTTATCTGAGTTCACGAGAAGTTGGAGAAAGCAACAAGTGTATGCATGTACCAAAGTAACAAAACCAAGATAATTCTTTAACAGTATAATGCAGGCATTGTCAAAATTGTTCAAGAAATTAGGATGACTTCATATCCGTCTCAAAAAATGCAGACAATTCATTTTTGTAGACTCTTCAATATAAGATGTTGTTTTAAGTGAAACTACTGAAGCAGGACTCTGATGAATTTGATGGTCCTGAAAGTGAGATGTTTTAATGCTGTCATTATCATTATTAAACATAGCTGTAATGATGATTTAAATCTGTGTTCCAGACCTCCTAGATGCTCTTAAACATTAGACACCTTTGTGTCTTAAAGACCCAGAAAAAAGCTTACCAGTTGATTATGCTGCAAAGAAAAGCTCTGTTAAGCAAGACAGATGCAATCTTATTTTGTCTTAATGATATTGCCTTCAGTGGAACACAAAAGGAGCAATGATTGAAACATTTCTTTTAGAGACTTGTAAATTCAGCAGTCCACTACAAGAGTCTCCAAGAGAAGAAATGGGAAGATAATAAAAGAGAAACTAAAAGCATTGAACAGTGACATTAGTCCAGGTTGGCTATCTGAATATGACAAATGATCTCCTAATGACCACAAGTTTATGGACAATGAAATGTATGTCTTTGTATGCTGCTATTAAAAAATCAAAACCACTGATACCGGTGCAGTGTTACCAAAGATACCATCCAGCAACAAGAAATGCATAAGAAAGATGTCTTTACTATTTGGTTAGACAGTAAAAACAAATTTGAAACAAAAATGTTTAAAACTATTCTGTTTCTGATATAGGGCTGCTCAGTGCTGTATTTCAGCCACACTCAGTGAAAATGTAACAGCCAAACCTGTACTGTAGAGTCTTAAGACAAATCTGCTATCACCAGCAGGCTGGATAACTCAAGTGAAAAAGGTCAACCTGAGTAAAAAGTACCCCTGGTTCCCAGAGACATTCAGTGTTCCTCTCAGGAGCATGTGATTCTGTGTTGGCATCAACAAGTGTCTTGAAATTTGCACTCAGAAGGACTTTGATCAAAAAATAGCACACATTTTTCTCTGCAAGGAACTTTACAGAGAGGTACTAAATTTACAAAAGCAGTTGAAGGAGGTTTCAGAGGGACTTGACAGATTACAGGCTGATGACACTACCATTACAGCCTCAGTGGAAATGTGGTTTGATCTAATTAACAACAAAGAACTAGAACCACTGAAGAACAAAATTAAAAAATTATTCAAAGACTCTTGGAAGCTTTCCATTTCATAGCCACCAGAACGGATTCGAAACACAGACGGATGGGATTAAACCCAGGATAAGACATCAGTGTTGGGACAGGCATTGAACATTTTCCAGGTATGTCAAACATTCTAAGATTAAAAAATGAAGATACATATTTTACCCTCAATATGTGATTAAAAAATGGATTTAATTGAACACAATTAATTTAATCATGCAGGTGGAAAATACAGATGTTAAATTAGGGCAGACAAGATGGCTGAACTTAGAAAAGCTGGATTTCAGAACAGATGCACTGCTGTCCAGCCAACTCAGCATCACTTTTTACACATTTTTAGTTTATTCATATCACTTTCATTGAAACTGTGTAACAGTGTAGGTGCTAAAATCAAAGAATCTGGTGAAGTGCACCAATATGCAGAGTTAGATATAAAGCCTTATAGACCTAAATTTTTTCACAAACTACAGAGACTGTGAAGATGTTCTTGTTTTTAAGTACAGAATCACACACTTTGCATTTTAGGTAACGTGTCTTTTTGTGTTCAAGGGATAAATATGCCCATAAAATATATCACATCATTTGTGTGAACTGTTTCAGTGGATAATATACTGCATTTGAGTGTTTCCTACAATAGGCTTTTGCAGAAAAAAAACTAAAAAAGTCATGCTGGGGAGAAAAATTCAACTTTGATACACTGGCTGCTGTTTCCACATACAAGTTTTCTCTCCACACCCAACAGAGAACACATACCTCAGCTGAACAATTGTGAGCATATGTTAGCTATGCCAATATCCTGTGGAAAGAAACAAAAAGGCTTTAACTTATTTTTTACCTGAGAGAATCACATAACTATGAAAGTTTTTCCTTGAGAATTTCAAGTCAAGTTGGGATTACTGTACTTCCCTCTTTGGGAAGTTGTATGATTATTAATCTTATAATTAAAAAAGTAGAAGTTAATGAGGAAACATGTTAACATCAGATGATTTACGGGCCTATTAATACTAAAAGTGTATTGGGAAAAAAAAAAGGGGCAAAAGGAAAAAACGCATTGTGTAATCCAGTTCTGATGAAATGCTGGACAATTTTGAGACTGATAAAGTGAGTCACTGCCAACTGACTCAGCATGACAACGGCAGTTCATTGTTGCCTTCGGACTGAAGGAAGCAAGCACGCAGTTGGTTCAAACCGGATTTGTTCTTTCACTAAAATGTGCTATTTCCGCCATCTTCTTCTCCTCCTCTCACATCTTCCACCAGACCCTCTGGAGTCTCCAGTACACACTGCATTTATTAAGCCCTGCAGTATTCAGCTAGCATTGGATACAACACACATTAAGCCCTCAGATGCAGCATGTTACAAAATTAACTTAAAAGGCTGGAATGCAGCTCCATTTTTAAGTCCCAGTATATTTATATTTCACATATGGTTTTCGCTAGGCTATTCACAGGGGGGACTATAAAGCATCTCAACATGTGAAGTACTCTTGTAAACCTCACTATGTCCTCAGCTGCACTTACTGTCCTCAGGCATGGGGGATGTTGTACTCGAAGCATTAATATGTATATACATGCTGCTTTTTACATCCACATTTCCTTCTGCTTGTAGGTTTGGCAACAGCAGGATGGCTGAATTCAACTCAAAAAATGGAATTCCTTTTTGTCTCCAAGGCTTTCCAAAGATTAATTTCTGCCAGTCACTGCAACTTCCCTCCAGCACCCTCTGAAGTTAACAAAACAAGGAGAGCTCAGCAGCTCCCATGGGGCTTGGGACCCTCCAGGGTCTGAGCAACAGAACTAAACAAAACGTACAGCCCCCATCCTTGAGATCTCTCCGTTATATGAGAAGGGTTTCCTTCAATACTGCAATAAAGTGGATTTACATTGTTAACACACACAAGACTGACCAAGAGAAAGGCTCACCTGTTGCACAACATTGCATGGAGTGCACAGGGTAATGTTTAAAAACCTGGTTTGTGGCTCTTTACTTTCTTCATATCATCATTCACTATTTTCTGCTTTTCCAATTAAACCTGCTTCTCCTGAAGTCTGTCTGAAACATGAAAGTCATGTTTTGAGGTTTTTTACTGGGGATTATTAGAGTCTTAGAAGTCTACTGATTTTACTGTAGTTTATTAAAGACTCTTAGAAATAAAATTAAATTATTTTTGAGAAGAAACAAGCAAGAAAGTCTATACGTGTTCAAGCAGTTAAAGCATACCCAGCTATTATAACTTTTTTAAATGAGCATTTTGCCAAAAGGAGCTATGCCACATCAAAAATTGTCATGCCAGGTGAGAAAAACTCAGAACTGAAGGATAAGATAGGTAATCAGCAAATATGGATTATATCCAACTTGACAGGTGACTTTAACTAAATCAGTCAACATCTTTAAATATGAGTTTATCCAGTGGAGAAGGCTACTAATGCTTTCCTATTTCAGAAGAGTGTCTTAAAGCTTAATTAATTGTTCATAAAGAACTCAGATCCTCAGATGAGAAGCATCAGAAAACACCAAAGTATTATTAACCTCAGGTGCCAAAAAATTATCCCTGCTCTTGCATGGAATAGGTCTGAAATATTTGCAATTTCTATGTTAGCAATATCCCCAGTCCAGTTTGCAAATGATGAGAGTTATCCAAGTAAAATAAATGTCTGGCCATCAGAGTAAACAAAGACATCATTTTACGAGTCCAATCTAAATTGTAGAGATAATCAATATGAGAATAGCAGTGCCCACAATGAAACCTGTATTAATTATGAAGAGAGTTTATGAAAGAAATTAATCATTATTATGGAGTTCGCTGTAGGAATTTAATAGCATGAGCCAATTCTACATGACTCTTATGATGCTTGAGGTCAAATATGCTGACTTTGAAATAAACTTTAATCTACTCTGAACTAACTTTGTATAAAAAAAGAAAGCTTCTCATAAGTTCCACTGTACTGCCCAAAATAATAAATCTATTTTACCCCATAAGTGCGTGTGGTCTGATATGCCATCCTGAAAATAGATTCTAATGTCTCTCTTCCCTCTCTCTTTTTGTGTTTGCCTTTTTTTTTGTTTAGATTGGTGCTATAGGAAAATTATATACACTGATTACAAGAGAAAATTTTATATGGGAGATAAGCAATATATTTTTAATCTTGCTATGTTGTTTTTTTTTTTTTTCCTTAAGTAACCACTCTTCCAAAACAAACAGAGAAATGTTTATGGAAGTAAAGAAACAAATTATAACAATTTTAGGTAGCATACCACAGTCAAATAAATACCATTTTCTAATAAAACAAACTGGGAGAAAGCCTAGTTGAACTTAACCCATAGTAACCAAGAAAGCAGCTCAGGGGACTTTCCAGAAGCAGAACCATTCTCAACAGCTAAAGATTCATATCCTTTGAAGAACTTCAGAATCTCTTTTGTAGGATTACAAATTCTTCTATGACTGCAAGTGTTGAAAATGCTCAATGTGGGCTTAATTCCACCTCCAGTCAAGTCAAGTCCCGGTTGTGTTCAAAGGGAGAAGAGTGAAACTGATGCTGAGAGCTTTTCAAAGGCCTATACTCTATATTTATTTCTTTTTGTGAAGTTCATCCTACACAAAGTAAAAGAAGGAAGATATCTTCCTTCTGGCCCATCTCACTGATGTGAAGTCCACACATGGCAAGAAGTCCATGGATCAGAAGTAGACAGGGAATTCTCAAGGGTTCTCGTTTGGGATACTTCTGAGCTTGTGCATGTTTGTGTGTTGGTGAGGGGAAAGAAGCCAAATCACTGAGATGCAGACAAGATGTAGAGGTTGACTACCCCTCCATGTGCACACAGAGATGCAGCAGTAGTGTCTTCTTGCTTTTGCAAAATATGGGTTTTGCCATTTTGGAGACTCCTAATAATGTATGCAAAGCTCACAATACAGTCAATAACAATTAGATGTGCAACAGGAAGAACAAACTTAAAATTTAAAAAGAATAGTCTCCAGTGAAAAGACTCAAAAAGAGCTCAGTGTGAATATTTTCTGAGTTTCCTTTGTTGATGCTGTAGGATTTCTTTATAATTGTACAATTCTGCTTGCTAAAATTCTCTTGGCAACTACAGACTTCCTTACTTCTGATCTCATCACACACAGATGGCTCAGGCTTGTAAAATATTATTAGGGGATGTGTTGGAGTGGCCTGAACATGGGTCATTCCAGCAGCGTAATCTGACTCTCAAGATTTCTCCGGATTTGTGTAACCTTGAGTTCTGCCAGTATTTCCCAACCTGAAAAACAGTAAAAGAGTCTACCTCCTAACAAAGTGATGAAAATGTGTGAGTGAATATAAGTACAACCCTATATAAAAGGAAAAGTGTTACTGTTATTTGGGGAGAGTAAGATGGGGTCATGTGGACTTCAGTTTTATACTCTTCACTGAAACAAACACCGACATAGATCTAAGTAGTGCCTGCAGAAAAGCGAGGGATGAACTTCTGCATGTTTTTTTAAACATTCTGTAGCATTTGCAAGTAAAGTCTGCTCAGAAAAGTTTTGAATAGCTTAATAATTAAACCAAAAATCTTTAGTTCTAAAAGCATTAACATTTACCACAGTGGATTTATTTTTCCAGTGGTGTCATAAATTCACAGTATTTACCAGTTCTGGTTTTCATAACAAGACTGTGGTTTTTATTTTGATCCCTGGTTAATTTATTGCTGCAGCACATCATTTTGCTTTTCTTTTGGAGGTTCTGAGGAAAAGTAATTCTTTACAGACACTGTTCAGATGGTATTTTTCAATTAAAAACACTTAAAGCAGAAAGGAACGATTGTCTAGTAAGGGACTGAAGATCAGAGTTCAATGCTTTGCTCTACAATAGACTCCCTGGGGAAATTTTCAAAGGCACAAATGGCAGGTTGGCACATCACTCCCATACTTGCTTTAGTGGGAGTTAGTTGCCTCTGAAAACCTCTACTTCCTTTCCCTGGATTATCCCAATAAAATAATCTAATTTTTCCTTGTGTCTTGGTCTGCAACCACAACAGAGGAAATTCTAACATTTTGTTCCACTCACCTCTCTCCTGACTTGCCTTTTTAATGAAAAGCTTCCTGACCAGCACCTCCTCTACAGCATGTAAAATACCCAGCAGCAGTGGATGGAGCACGGATCTCATCTGAGACTCCCCAGATCCTGTTAGAATGTACACATGCAAGTAACATCAGTACTAATTGGGAATGTGGAGTTAGCATGCTTATGGGGTCAGGTCCAGGTTATCATGCTGTCGAGGAGCAGTGCTGCTTAGGCAAAAAGCAACACATTAAAACCCAAATGAATGGCATCCACAGAACTGCGTCCGGGCAGCAAGGCTGGGTCAGCGTCTCCCCGTGGCACCAAGATGAGCGAAAAAGGGGAATTATTAACCCTCTTCATCACAGTCCTTGTTTTTTGGTAACTTCTGTTCCATTAAGTCGACACTCTTTGACCAAAATGTTACATTTTACTGGAACAAAATGCAAAGCCTTAACAACTGGCCATGAGGTCTTTTACAAAGCAAATCATGAACCTGAGTATGTATTTGCACTACAAGAGTACTAGTACTCAGCCACTGTGGTAACAAAAACAGGTCTGTCTTATTTATCTTGCAAGGCAGGACTAGGCAGAACAATTTTTATTTTCAAGTCACAAATGTAAAATTCCCAAAAATGTGGCATGTGGAACTACTTAAAGGGAGTGAATGACAATATACTGAATAAATGTGTATGACCAGTAAATTCAAGAAAATATTGATCTGTATTTGTTTATTCAAAAAGTGGAGTGCCTCACAGAATTATTCTACTAAAACTAATACTTATTTTTTCTACTCCAATGAACTGAGATACATTGTGGTCATGAGTTAAAATTAAAACAAAACAAAACAAAACAAAAACAACAACAAAAAAATTCCATGTGCACTAGTTAACTATCTCTTGTCCTACCAAGAATTACCATGTTTTCCAAATGAGATGAGGCTACTGCTCATTATATTCCAGAACATCACCACTGAGCAATGATATCTTTCAGATACCCACTAGTAGTTAAACCAGGCTTTTAATTTTTGTCCTATTGCATAAATTATTCTCTAAGCCATTCATCTCTCACAACAATTTCTTTATGGCTATAACCAAGATCCTAAGTTTTGTGGGCATTTTTTCCCTGAAGTTAACACAGCAAAAGCCAGCAGCATTACAGTAGGAATTATTTTTTATGTAATATATTCATGAGTCTAAGGCATATCTTTATGTTCTAGGCACATCCTCCATTTCTTTCTGCATCACTCAGTTTGTATCATCTGTGCAATCAGTCCAGTATGCAATGCAAGACAGAATTCCTACAGTAGATGTAAATAATTCAAGAAAGTTTGTAACTCCTCAGGGAGATTTACTCACAGATCACCTGTTCACAGAGTTTAAAGGGATGTCCAAAGAGTTCCAGGATTATTATAGACCAACGATGGGAAGGGTTACAACGAAGTATCAGTATTCTTACAGTGTAGAACTGGAAGTGGCTTAGATTTTGGATACATTAACAAACTTCAAAAGGATTGGTCTAAATCTGCCAGTGTAGGAATGTTGTTTGATTGCATCATGTATTGGGATGCTGCTGCAGTCGGATCCAGAAAGAATGACGCATCACTGTCTGACATAGCTCTGATAATAGATAAGTAAACTGTAGGATTGCCAAATGAAGAGGTCAAAAAAAAAATCCCAACAAAAACAAAAGAGCTGATAAAGCAAATTACACCAACAGAATTTGCAGTACAACATGAACAAAAGAAACCCAAACAAACCCCATTCCTATTACTGATGGGATGCCCCTGTGTACCACATGGCATCACTGCAAATGGATTCTGCAGAGAGTGAGAATGACACAAGCCGGCAGCTCTACAGTAACAGCAGCCCACGCAGAATATCTCCACTTGCCAGCTCAGAAACCTTGACCTACTGGCCATGTGCCTCCATTTCTATCCTCCTGATCCACTAAATCAGCCATGCCTTAAGGTAGATCGGAGTTATGGGTGACAAAACCCAAACCTTTTCTGTTTGCAGCAATCCTTGTATTTTCCTCCCAAAAGCAAAGCATGCTAAGGACATTCTTTATATGTCCAGAGGCCAACAGCCTGTCACTCTCTTTACACAATGCACCACATGTATCTAGGACATAGAAAGGAATATTTAAAACTCTAAAGGAGACATTTATACCCAGTACACTTCCAAAATAAGGATGGCAAGTTGCTGAAATAACTTATTTAAAACTTTTTCTCAAGTACAGAGTGATAGAATTAGAGTAAAATCATCTAGAAGGGGTTGGAAACACTTTCTCATGAAGTCTTAAACATCACTTCGAGTGACATTAACTTGAGCTACACGTCCCATCGGAGAGCAAGTGTCAGCAAAGTAAATGCATTAGTTAAAGCTTAATAGTAGTTTGGTGTTCAATATCCTGAAATATTTAATATGTTTTTTTCCCAAAGTAAACTGTTATTCAGTTTTAATGAAGACATTAACCTGCTTGATTTGTAAGCTCCTGTGGGAAGTCAGTCTAAAACACTGTCACAAGAGGTAGGCAGATGTAACAAGAGCTGTGACAGGAAATCAAGCATATTTTAAATGTTAAAAAAGCAGCCAGACAATAAGTCTCAATATGCTCTTGTTTTCTTTTAGTTTTGTTTATTTTTTGGTAATATGATTTCTGCCCTTTAAAAGATGCCAATTAAGGCTGACTATAACGTAGTCTGAAGGTAACTGTGGGTACTGAAATCTACGTGCGTCCTCACCAACTATGTTGTAAACAAGAAGTGGTAGGATACAGACTTAAAAAAAAGAAGTTTGGGTCAGATTCTGAACTTCAAGACACTTGCAGTTTCCAGCATTGTAGGACGACAGCTTTAAACTGGAATCCACTATAACACTTTTAGTCACAGTTTGAATTTTCCAGACTGACTTTGAATACAGTCTACACTTCATGGGAACAGCCGGTCTTGTGAGCTTTCAGCTTGAAATGATAGTGATATAACAAGATGAGCAAAAATGGTGAGACCCCAAGCAATTAAGGTGGGTGTGTACTCTTCCTGAAATGCATATTGGTGGTTTGACAAGGGAGACAAGCTGGCTGCTTTTGTTTCACAGTAGCTGTGTTTAGTTCATGCTGTCAAGCGTGGATTCTGACACTTAACAGTATTAATATTGCTATTTCTATTGATATAATTAGCACTTCTATAAATAATAGCTAAGGCTGCCATAGCTAAGTATATTATTGCAATCAGCACCATCAGGCCCTTCTTCGTTGCACACACTCCTGGAAATGCAAGCTGATTGATCTCAACAAGAAGACAGCCACTGAGCAATGCTGTTGATTCTAGCGGCCCAGCAAGGAGCAGCTCCCACCACGTAGAAGTCTCTCCTAAACAACTAGTTTGTATGTGTGAGACTAACATTTCTCACCAGTCTTGCACCTGCCAACGTTTGAATGCTATAAATAGGGACTCTTCTTCTCAGACACAGGATAAAAAAACCCTCACATTGAGTTCAGTGGGTGTTATTCATGCACTACAATGGGGAGAAGTCTACAAATTGTTTTGGAGACAATCTGGACCCCGCATTTAAACTCCACCTAAACAGCACAAAGATTTTATTTATTTACTTTACAGTTACAAAACAGAAAACTGCTTAACAAAACAGATACTGCTGCTTTTAACAGAAGAACAGCAGCACTTGCCATTTCAATCCCTAATTTCATTCTGGTACATTTAAAAATAGAGAAGAATGACAGCTTTTCTAGATGCCCAAACTTCAGGCATTTCCAACCTGCTTCCCAGAACTTTGCCCTGGTTTCACTGCACCTAAAAGCCATAACTTCTACATGAGTTTTGACAGTGGTCAATATCTATGTTGAGGTAGTTATGCTTAATGACTGCAACTTAAAACCAGCACCAGTGGGAGAAGGAAGTGTACATAACCAGTGGTCGTGGAAATAAAGTGTCAGGGTCTCAAAAGATGCATACAAAAATACAAGCTGTTAAAAATTATTACCAGTTTTGGAAACAGTGGGTATTTTCTGCTTTCTTCATCTTCCATAAAGTGATGTGTGTAAACACTGCACAAAGCTGTTCTTAAGGCCAATATTTACAGTGTCTGGAAAAAGAAAGTGTTATGTATAAGAAAAACAGCATAAATGTCTGACTAGAGTTTGGTACAAAAATGCTTTAAAACTTTTACTTTCTTAAGCTTTAGTCAAACAGATATGCTAAAAGTCATATGGGAAATGAAGTAATTCATGTGCACAATTAGTATTGGGTGGGAGACACAATCCTGGAAGTTCTTCCAGAAACAGTACTTACTAACAGCAGTACTTGAAAACTTAAAATGGTAAAGAGGGGAGTACAATTCCAAAGAAGCTTTGAACTGCTGTACTACTAATACAGCACATTTTGTATGAGGCCAAAGCACTCAGAGAGCACTATGTCTTTCAGCAGTATCAATGCCAAAATCATTCCTGTATAATTCCACTGATGTCACTTCAGTTATTTCAAAGAGGAAATTCATGTCTAAGCCACCTTCTGTTTTCTGATGCAAACCCAGAATAACTACACCAAAGTTTATAAAACTACTGACACTGGCATTTATTGTCAAACCAAACAGCCAATGGAAAAAAATAGGCCCCTACCACCTGAAATTATTACTTTAAATATTATTTATAACCCTGATGGCTGCATTTCGGAATTCTCTATGAACATACCTTTAAAAATATTCGTGATGACAGAACATGGTATTATTCCTGTTGTACAGATAGAAAACAAAGACTGAGCAATTTTTCCCTAAAGTCAAATATGCTATTCGTGGCAGAGAACTTCATGAGGCCCAAGTCTTAAGCCCGGAACCCAGACTAGTAAACAAGTACTGTCTTCAATATGCTTTCAAGAAAATATAAGAAGCAATAACTGGGTTGTAACCTATATTGGATTAAAAAAAATATGGAAAATGAAGGAATAATTATTGCTTTGAATAACCTGTCAAAGAGTCAAAATTAGGACTTTCTCTTACAAGAAAATTTGATGACAAAATGTCTTATTCTGGTATTTCTTGAGGTATCTTTCATGAATATCTGGGAAAATCAGAGTATAATCTGAGATCCATTGATATCAGTAAGCACAAAAAAATCTACACACCAAAACATTTTTTTTTCCTGTTCACCCTACTCAGGTCACAAAAACAGGACTTCCCCAAGCAACACAGACCTTCCAAAATCACATCACCTCTGGTTGTGAAAAGTGATCAAGGGCAACTATTTTCTTCTGTTTCAGATATGCTCAATAATTCCTCTTAGTGAATATACTGCTCATGAAAATTAAGTAACTGAATTTTGACTTGCTTGGGTTGCTCTGATACCCAAGATCAAGGGTCAGCAAGACTATGTAAGCGTAAACAAGCAAAGTTTACTAATAGCTGCCAATTTGAGACGGCTTTTTTGTTTGTTTATCAATAATGTAATGATTTGTACACACTCTGCAATACCTCTTCAGAGAGACTAAACTGCTGGTAAGATTTCTTGGGCAATTACAGATGTATTCTGCTTACTTAACATTAATTTGGTACTTTGAGCAAATTAAAAATAATTATTTTCCCCCATAGCATCTTCTACATTAATATCTGCAGTCACTCTGGAATCTTAATGAGCTAAACTCAGTAAGTTCTGTCCATTCTCGGCTAGAGGACTGCCTTTTCCTTCATGATACACATGCAATCATTTGGGAACAGTTTGCAAATCTAAAATTCCACCTTGCTTCAAGGGATTTACAGCCTCACATGACAAACTATACTGAACAATACTGAGGCCCTGTGAAAAATAAACAGAAAGAACACACTTATTTTCTAATACCAAGATGGAAATAGTAAGTCTTGAGGGCCACCTGGAATTTGACCAAGGTTACCCAGCAAGGATCAAATCCTATTTGTCTTAGGCAGGCAGCCCTGCCGAAATCAAATAAGACTACAGCACAGATCAGTATACTAAGGCTATGGTTTAACCTCTGAGGCATGCTATAAATCCTGTGCCACAAAATAGGTGCTATGGATTAATTTCTAATCCCAAATTATAACTCGTCACTGAAGAGCTGAAAACCCAATTCCCCTCACAGATTTACATAACAAGAACAGAACCATGTTGAGATTTAAGACTTTACTCACAAAATTCATAACAAAATATTTTCCAGGGTACTCAATTCATGCAGTGACAAATAAATCAAACTGAGGTAACAGGACAAACCATACACTATGACACACCTTTTTTTTTTTTTTTTTTTTTTTTTTTTTTTTTTTTTTAATCTGCCTCCATATCTAGTCATTAATTTACCCAATAAATTAATTCCACAAGTGGCTCTCCGAGTCATCAGTTTGAATTATCAAGTTTCTGCTGTATTTCCAAAACAATGCCAGGCATGCGTGTGCGTAGGAGGGATGGGACAATGAAGCCAATAGGTGCAGCTGTGGCCTGGGAGGCAGAAGGTCTGTTCAAACTGTCACTGACTGCTCTTTGACATTGGGAAGTCATTTCAGTGCTGTTTAACTCAGAGTTTTTATATTATATAAATATAATTTATTTATATTATATAAAATATAATATTTTAGCAATGAAGCTACTCCTCAAGCATTTGGAAGACAGAGTCAAGCCTTTATGAACCTTATGAAAACTTATTTTTCCCTGAAAAATCAGCAGCATTGGGGGGAAGGGGTGTGTGCAGCCAGCCTGTTTGGATTTCTGGCCTTTCTATCTTCCCCATGTGTAAAACAACAACAACAACAAAAAAAATCGGCTTTCACAAAGGATCTTTATGCAAGTACAGGTGAAAGACCAGCTCTGTAAATTCATATGATCGAATGGGCTAGCTGGTATCTCATACATCTGGCACTGCTGCTGCACAGGATCTGAACAGTTTTTCACTCTAATATGAATGCTGGCAACCCTGATTCTAAACCAGAGGGCTAAGGTTCCATTCCTAATGTTACATCACAATAAGACCAAACATTAAATCCTCAGCCAAAAGGGTTTTTCTTGTATTTCACTTTTGTGCTAACACAACAAACAGGATACATTTTAAGACTCATGAACTATTCCTTTTTGGAAGACACAAGGCATTCATATCTTTAACTGACTAGTCACAGATTCCACGTGCTATCAGAAAGTTTTCTTCTCCTAGAAATGAGGATTTTTTAAAAACACCTACAGATTAAATGATGAGATTTAAAATAATGCTAAAATTTTCTGTAATGTTCTTCCTGCATTACAAATGGACTATTAAATCAGTGAAGTGCCAATCAAATGCTTTTGTACTTTGAAAGAGAGGTTTAAATAACAAAAGCAGGCCTCTCTTTCCCTCGGTAGTCAGTGTCACCTATGCACTAATTACAACATATTTACTCGCTTTTCTAGTAAGATCACGATTGAATAGATTTTTTAAGAACATGTTTTTTAAGAAAAGTTGCAATCAGAGCCTTGTGAATTCTGCCACTTATTAATCCAGCTTGTCTAAGAAAAATATAATGTTGTGCAGTAAACTTCAAGATATATGACAAGATTGAATAATAACAGCTCTGGATTCAGTCTCCAGCTTTAAAAATCAACTTGCTGCACGACCTCGGGTGAACCATTAATTAACTAGGGCCAAATCCTCTGTGGACTAAACACAATGGAACTAGCCAGTTTGTATAAGCCAAAAATCTGGCCCCAAGTTTCCAGAAGTTTTGAATCGGGCTGGCCAAATACTGGAATTTTTGTGCTATGAAAAAATATTTAGTTCTGTTTCAGAGTAAGAAGCAAAGCTCTCATGTCCTTTGTGGAATAAAAATTCGAAGCAATTCATTAAAAGGGGGGAAACAGGAGAAAAAAAGAGAAAAAAGGTGCAAGTCTCTAAGGGGAAGATTTTGTTGACTGTGCTTTCTCCCTGCAAAAAGAAAGTAAAATTGACAGAAGTCTGCAAGGCAGGTAGCAATGAACCATCACGTTAATTTTCCGGTCAGAATAATGTAACTTTTTTTTTCTCCCCCAGTAAAACTGGAACTTTCTTGCAGAAAACTGCAACTTCACAAATACCACATTTTCCACTGGGGAGGGAAGGATCCTCCGAGTCGGCTCTAATACTGTGTCCTCATTGCATCCTCTGAACAGCTGAAAGACCTCTTGCCTCTGAGGGGGTTTTGTGTGTGTAAGAGAAGGACACAGTACCTTCCTATTATAGATTTTTGTCTTGAGTTACCCTTTCTTGCAAAGCACCCCGAGACTCACAGAAGCGAAATGGTTCCACATTTCTACAACCTCAGCCTCGTAAATTCCAAAACATGATTTCTATATGAGAACACATCCCAGGCATTCAGAAAGACCCAGGAAGGCGCACGGATTTCAGGACTGTGATGAGGAGCTGTAGAAAATAACAGCTTTTATGGAGATACTTTTTGCTTCTAAATAATTACTCTCCTCAGAGAGCCGAGCTTCAGGCTTTGCACATTAATTTGCTTTACTCGACAGTGAGTCTTACTTTCTCACAGTTTCACATTTGCCATTCAGGACAGAGGACTGAGAAACACCGACTTGCTCGGCTACAAAAGGAGGCGAAGTCTGGGAACGCGACGGGCAGTGCCGCAGCCCCTTTCCTTCTCAACCTGCAACTCCGTTTCTTTCCTGCGCTGCCACTGACAAACGCCGAGCCCCGTCCCTGCTGGCAGGGACACAGAGAGCAGGCACACGAGCCTGTTCCTGCGCTGCGAGGAAGGACAAGGGGCCGCCGGCTCGGGAAGCGCTGCCGGACGCGCGGTGCGCTCGGGTGGGACCGCGCTGCCGGAGCCCCAGCAGGGAAAGCGGGGAGCAGCTGGTTTGCTCCGTGAGCCCTCGGGGACGGCATGGAAAACGAACCAAACCCAGAAAAAACCCCAAGCAGCTGAGCTCTTCGGTGCGGGAGGACGAGCAGCTCCTCCCCAGCCCGTCTCTCGCCTCGCATCCCGCGCGGCACCCCGGGCACCAGGACTGCCTTTCTCCCGGGGGATAACCTCGACCTGCCCTCTCAGAACCACTGAATCACAGGCCGGGCAAGATTGGAAGGGGCCACGCCGGGTCATCCGGTCCAGCCTCTCTTGAGCGGGGTCATCCCAGAGCACACTGTATGGGATTGTGTCCAGACGGTTCTTGGGCATCTCCTCCCTCCCCGACCCTCGCTCACAAACGAGCGCCGCCAACTTTTCCCAGCGGCACGGCTGGAGAAGGAGGAGGAGCGGCGCGGGGGGGGAAACAAGCGGGGGGAATGTCGGTGCCAAGTCTCCCTCTCCGGTCGCGCGCACCCTCAGAGGAATGCCCCGCCAGCTCCCAAACTTTTTTGGGACGGTGAAAAAACTCCGGGAGGCAGCGACTGCGAACCGTCCCCCCTCCCGGATTACGGACTCCGCTCCGCTCCCTCCCACTATAGGAGCTCTCCCTCACCGCCGGGACGCGGGAGCCCCTCGCCCCCCACCACTCCTTCGCCCCGCCCCGCCCCGCCCCAGTGGGCGGAGCAGGCCCGGGCCCCGCCCCCGGCCGCGCGCTGACCCCGGAAGCGCCAGTACCTCTCTCATCTTCCCTGTTTCCTGCCGCGCACGCAGGAGCCGTGGCAGCGCGCCTGCCCCGCCGCCTGCGTGAGGCGCTGTCCCCGGGAAGCGAGGGGAAGGCGTTTTCCCAGAAGCGCTTTTCTCGTCCCTGTTCGTGGCCCAGGGATCCCTCGCCTGAGCGCTGTGGGACTTCTGTCCATGGGGGCAGAGACGGCAGGTGTTCTTGCAGCAGAGGCGTTCTTTGTAGGTGTTGGGTTTGCAGGCAGCTCCAGAGCGAGGAGCACCACGAGCGTTCTCCGAGCGAGGCTCAGGAGCGCTCGTTCCTCCTGGAGGGGACCGGAGGGCGGTGGGCTGTGTCAGGCTCTCTCCTTTCTCCTTGAAGAGAAGTCCCAGGCCTTCCTTTGTTGTTATACCATTACTGTATTTATATTTTTTAACTGTTCTTAGCATCTCTGGGGGGTTTTTGGGTTTTGCTGGTGTTTGTGATTGTAGTCCTCGATGTTCTTTAAGAACGCTGTGCCCATCTGACCTACCTTTCCGCATGCTTCTTGTTTCTGGTCCAATTAAACTCACACTTCATCTAAATTATTTGCTTACTATCCTTCCTTCCTGTGCACCTGGTTAGTTGAGATTTGGTGGTTATCATTCCTTTGAAGAACGCTGAGCTTCCTACTTGCCTTTTTTTTCTGACGGACTATTCCTATGTGATCCAGCATAACACTTCTCCAATTCCCTCATCCTAGAGATTGGTTATGTTTGCTTTTCTCTTTCTTTCTGTTTGTGTGGACCACCCAATGAAAAGTTATCACCCTTACCCAAGTTTTTTCCCAGGTTCCTATCACAAGTCTTTATATGTGTCTCTTGGAGCCATGCAGGGAAGCACTCCCATTCCAGATGGTTTCTAGATCTTCCATGTCAAAGTTTGTCACCAGTTTGTGTTCCAGGAAGCGTCCCTTGTTGTGGTCCTTCCTGCACAACCATGTGTCCCATTGTCATGAGCTTGGGTGATTATGCTACATGTTTGGAGATAACTCCTCTGTCCCATGAGTTGGGATTTGTGGGAGGTCCTTACCAGGATAGAGTTCTTTCCTCTGATTATTCTCAGGGGCTTCTCTTGAAGCAGCCCTCACTCCCTTTGCACATTCAATTTCAGAACTGGTGTATGAAAAACAAGGCCATGTCTCTTCCTCCACCATTATCTCCCTGAACAAGGAATTACCATTATATTTTTATTCCACTTACATGGGTTACATCTCATTTGGTACTAGAAGAAGGTAAAGACCTCCATCAGACTCAGATCAGTATTGTAGTGAAGCATTAGGATTTTAACCATGGGCATATTCTGACTGCATAGCTGCTTCAACATAAGCATATGCTGAGTTCCTGTGCCGAATCAAAGCTTTTATTTCCTTCTCATTTCTTTTGGCCTATTCTGCATTTTTAAGATGACACAGAATGTGAAATAAAATACTCAGGAAAATAATTTCTCTAGGGCATATTCTGTTTGATAATGTCATACCTGGAATTTCGTCTGGGCTGTCAAAACAGTGTCGCATGACAGTAAAACTGAGCACACTTCATATACATAAATCTTTCACATCGGTAACTAAGTACCAAGAATGAGCTGGAGGCTCCTGTAGCTGAATTATTCCACTGAGTGAGAAATTATGTGACCATTAGAGAGCAGATACCTTCCAGCTAGTAGCTCCAGGTAGCACCGTATGGAGGTGGCAATGAATTAATACATGGATGTACATTTATTAGGCCGTGGAGGGACAGGGATTTCCATGAGATGCAGAAGAAGAGGTTCTTCTCCTTGAACACCATTTGTTGTCCACTCTGGCTCCTAAGGCCACATTTCTGGTGGGAACTGCAGTTGTATCACTGATGCCCAGCAAGTTAGTGATGATTTCTTCACACATAAGAGGGAACAGCATTTCCAGTGGTGATGTGGGTCTGCTTTTTGATGTCATCATTAGCAACTGTAGGATGACAAGCACACTTTTAAAACTGATGGTTAGAAATCATGCTCAAATATGTTACGAACCTCTCAGAAGCTGTGATGAGAACCAATTGTGTTAATTTCAGGAAGCGATCCAACCAACAATCTGGTATTTAATCGAATTGCTTTTCATGATATAGAAACAGAAATCAACTCTAGAAAAAGTATAGTTAAGAAATTTCCTCCTTGAGGAGGCAAAAAGATGACATAAGAGGATAGAGATCAGGCTAAATCACAAGTAAAATAAAAAGCAAAGGAAAAGAGGGAAAATCTCATGCTAGGGTATCCAAATACAAGTTTGGATAACGAGAGTTATAACAAGAATTATAACGAGAGTTATACCACAAAGAAGCTCAGGGAGAAATAGTTCTGTACTCAGTGCCAAGGAGGCCTCAGCTGAAATACTGTTTTTTGTTTCATACACTGCATTTAAAAGAGGTATAAAGATCAGAGACTAAAATCTTTGAAGTGGCAATGGTAGGGGTCTTGGCCTACCTGGCCTACAAAAGAAGAACAAAAGAACTAGATTTGCTTAGTCTAGAAAAGGAAAGAATGAATGAGGGGAATAGTACAAAGTTCTGGCAATAAACTTCTGTGGGTTCAGCACTGTAATAGTCTTCAGAAGCCGTAGGATCCCTGATGGTAGATGCTTTTAAAATTACAACAGATTGGGGTCAGCTGCCCTCTGGACTGTTGCCCAAGGCAGCAAAGCAGGAAGATCCTGAGTGGCATGCTGCCTTGCTGGGACAGGCTGGGAATGGCAACACTGGGAACAGAGCATCTGGAAGAAGCAGCCCAAACTACCCCAGGGCTTTCAGCAACAGCCAGCAGCTCCTGTTCCTCCTGAAGACATGACAGCACCAGTCAGCTCTATGGTAGCATGTCCCCACTCTAAAGCCACAGAATGTGCCAGCTTCTGGTTGGCTTTGTTGTTTGGTTTCATGGCAAATCCAAGATTGCAAATACAGTCAGGACAACACAGAGGCTACCAGACACTAGATGTTAGATCCTGTCCAGTGTTGTCTACACTTGTTCCTGCAAGACCTTTCAGGTCTGTCCTAGCATTAGATTCTTGTGAGGAGGGGTTTGACTAGAAGAGCACCATAGTAAAAGGCCACTGTAGATCCACATCTTTGTGCGGCCTGAGCTCAAATCGCATAGGGAGCAATTCCTTTCACACCAATAGAGTTGCAAGCAAATGCCTTTATTGGTGAAGTGAGATTGGACTCTTGTAAACAGCAACATTGAAATGTGTTGCATTTTTGTGGTAGCTTTATGCATGTGAATATCAAATTCCATACAGATGTTTACAAAATTCAAGTTTTGAGGGATAAATGCCCTACCTTAATTGGCAGGAATGAAGAAATAGTCCCTTATCAGGCAGTACTCATAGTGAAAGCATAAGAAGTCTAATTTATTGCATTCTTTCAATATGACTTAATTTTTGAGCATTTTGTGACAATCTGACCTAATATTGCACTGATTCAGACAATAGAACTGTTCTATTGTACTTTAATGACTTGAAATGTAATTTGCTTCCTGTTTAATATTTAAGCCAGCAATAATACCAAAAAGGCTTATTGCTCCTAAGAAAAGATGAAAGGGGCATAACTCTTAAGGTTTTTTTGTGTTCAAAATTTGACCTACTTTAAAAACACTAGAAACTCATGGGAATGGTCCTCCGAATTAAAAATACCAATATAAGATTGTTGCCTGGGAATTTTAAGATACATCACTTCCAGCTCATAGAAAAGCAGAATTTCCTTCCCGAGGGAAATCCAGATAATTCAAAATTAATTTTTGTCCCAAAATACTGAATTAACAGAGTTTTTCCAGAGAAAAATGAAGTCTGAAAGAAAAAAAATATTCTGAACTTCAGAAATATTTAATTTGGCTTTGATGACTGTCTTGAAATTTTTCAGTCTGGCTTAGCTGAAGAGCCATCTGTGCCTGTTCCAGCTGCCCCTAGTGACTCTCACATGACCAGTCCTCTGTGATCTTGCTTTATGATACTCCTTGGAGAGAACAGCTCCATTTCACCTTGCCTATACCATACAGCTTTTCTGTGTGGAGCAAGGAAGACAAGTTTTTGTGTAACATGCAGGGAAGACAACCTGCAAAGGTTGATCTGAAGCGGATAACAGGAACGTCCATTATCTGAACTGCTACAAGAGTGAGGTATCTGGTGGCTCAGACAGGGATGCAGAGCCATGGAAATAAAGCAGGTCAAATGGAGAACAGCATAACCTTCACATGGGGTGCAGCAGTGAATCTGGTCAACTTCTTCCCCCAATAAAGGGTCACTTCCTTTTCATTCGGTATTACTGCACATCCCATTGTACTTTTGGATTATCATATTTGGTAGCTCTGCCAAGCCTTTCCTTGTCCCCTGTCCCCTTGCTTCCTTTTCCCTTTGAAGATCACATTCCTCCTTTTTTGGTCTCTTATTAAGGCTGTCTCCATTGAAGGGCTCAGTGAGATGAGTCCCACACCTACATAGAGAGGAAACCTGAGATCCAAGGCTTCATGAAATTCCTCAGGGACAGAGCCATTTCCAACAATGAACATATTACAAGTAGTTAGATGTATAGTATTAAGCCACTGTCATACTGTCACTTGACAGATGGGTATGCTGGTCTCTGCATAAATTTACATTGGTAAATATACATTAAAAAACCACAAACAACACAAACTATCACAAGTGATTCCACAGAAACATCTGTATTTTGCCAGGCCTGACTAAACTCACTCCTCTAGAAGCACACACAAAAATTACAGGTGTCACTGAAAGGAAGACAGACAGGAGACAAATACTTTCCTATGTTTTTTTCACTTGGTTTTATAAATAAGAGTGTGGCATCTCTTTTTAAACCATGACATTTTGACAAACGATGCTTTGTGTTACCCTTGGGTGAGAGGAAATGTGAACAGAATAGTTTTGGGCACTCTGAAAAGCAGTTTGGGAAGAACAACTGCTGTGAACTATTCCTAGATCGGTAATTTACTTGCTCCATATATTTGGATAAGATACTTAGTCCTTATCTATATACCAAGGTTGTACTGCTTCAACTTTAGTTCAGTAAAGCTATACAAACTCTAGTATTAATATGACTATATTGGCATTCAAGTGCTTTTATCAGAATAATATGCTCATGTTGGGCAGATCTTACCACTATAACATACCTTTGTACCATTACAACTGCTGGCACAGCAGGGAGGACTGTTATAACGAAAGATAAAAATCTCACCCCTTGCCAAAATACTTCTACCTAATACCGAAGTGTGCACAGCCCACCTTTGCTGCCTCACTTTCCTCCATCTAGAAAAGACTTTTAGACCTTACTTTGCAGGGCTGGTGAGCTTTAGTTCCTATCTGCAACCGGGCTTCACAAAGTCTGCATGAAATGTGCCAAGGCTTATTTTTAGTCACTCACAGAGCTTTTTCTAAGTCTCCAAAAAGTGTTTGCAGGAGGTAGTTGTACCCCAAAACACTCCATAGTAGGGGGGTTCAGCTGGGTCTGCTTCCTTTTCTTGTGAAGATTTCACTTGGTGTTTGACTCAGACTTTTCTGACAGCTATTTCCTGACATACTGACTGTGCGATTGTCCCTGATATTTCATGCATTAATGTGAAATCCCATCCTTTTTCTCTGGACTTTGGAGATTGGCTTCTTTCCCCCACCACCATTAGTCTGACAAGCGAAGGTTAAATCAAGAAGGACAAAAATCTTTCATGTTCAAGGCAAAAATACAGTCAGGCCGTTTTCCCTGCTGCCTTTCACCCAGCAGCTGAGTGGGAAAAAGCCAAGTCAAGAGGCTGCCATCTGTGGGAAGAACCAGGGAGGACACCAGAGCCTTGAGCCCTGCCAGCACCTGAGGGGAGTTGGGCAATGTTTGGCTAATTGTTGGTGTAAATGACATCAGCATTTGGCCTAGGATCAGTAGCTTCTCTCCGAATAATTTAGTAAGTACAAATATTAAAAATACTTGAAGTTAGGCATTAACCAGATGAAATGTTTAGACAGCAATAGTAAAATGCATTTGATCAAGCTTTATGGACTGAAACTCAAACAGAGTTTTATTTAGCAAAAATAATGGGGATGCTGATGCAATTCCTAGTTAATCAAAAGGGAAAAATTCAGTAGAAGCTGCCCTTTGAAATTAAAAATGCAATTTCCAGAACAGCTTTGGACTTGTTCACAAGAGATTTCATAATCCGCAAATCCATTCTGATGGCTCTTTTCCCACAGGCATTTGCTCTAAGCACCAAGGCCACTGATATTTTCTCCAGGTTTGCTGTTCATTTGGAAGCCATGGAGCAGGATACTCTGCAGCAAGGTTTCTGCTCCATCTTGCCTGCTCGGCCATCCATTGACTCAGTTGTCTGCTACACTGGATATGAGAGATTCAACATTAGCAGGGAAAGTCTGGATTACATATGCCCCAAAAGATGCTTACACTGAATAGGATACATAGAAATGGGATCCTCTATATCGTCAGGCTCTAAAGGTTTATATCCATATGTTTTCCAAGTACCTAATTAGAACATAGTTAAACCTATATTATTGGCATGAACCATGCCTCACCTGCTTTCTTCCAAGAAGTATGGTGTGTAGGCAAAGTACAGGAACACCAGGGCAGCCAGCCTGCCTGTTGGATGATAGCCTGGATGCAGGAATCCTGTAAGCTGGAAGACAGGCAAGACCTTCAAGAGCCCCACTGGATTTTAAGTGCTGGAGCCTTCCATGAGGCCTGCAGTCCCAGTCAGCTCCAAGAGCATGGAACTCCAGCCCAAAGCTGCTTGCTGGTGTCTAAGGAGTGGGTCACATCTGGCTTGAATTTAGCATTTGCTCTTTGTTAGCGGTCTAAAGGCCGTTTAATTTATGCTCAGGCTTGTGTGCGTGTGCATGTGTGCATGTGTGTATTAAGCAAGAGACAGCTGGTCCTACACAGGCAAGGTTGACTGTTACCCCTGAGGCAAGAGACCCATGGAAAGCAGGGTGGGCAGTGTTTTATTATTGCCCTCTACTATTCTTTGACCTCCACTTCATATATTTTTCCATAACCCTAGGCAGTGAGCTCTCGGTGGGTGGGAACTATCTGTTTGTTATTGTCTGCTAAATGAGGACCTCACTGTGGAATACAGCTTCTGAGCACAGACAAATATTACCAACAGGCAGTGTGGCCAGCATCTGTCTTAACTGGTCCATCACCACAGGCAAGGTGGGTATCACCTGAGCCAGGGGAAGCCTGCAATGGAAGTAAAATGCTGTTCCCTTACAATTGTGCCAACACGGGTGAAATATGAAAGCCATAATACACATGAAAGCATGAATGATACAATCTCAAGAAGCAGTAACTAGATAGCAGTGCACAAAGGTGACCTACGAACCTCTGGAGAAGGACAGTGGGGAAACAAAAGCAATTATAGTCAAAACCAATAGTGTGAGAAAATGCTGCTTCCAGGCATACCAGAGGCACATACTAGGCACTGGTGTTGCCCTTTCTGTTGCATTTGTTGCTGAAAAGTTAGTGATGTCAGCACATCAAGGGAGCTTCCAGGAGACTTGTATCTGCATTTCTGACCCTCTAATATTCCTTTGTCATGCAGAACAAAGGAGATTTTGTCTTGCCTATGGTATCTGATATATGAATATGCTCGCAGGATATCAAAGGAGCAACAGTTAGAGTGGTTGCAATTGCACCATTAGGGATAAATGAAACAAAGCTGTACCTAAATGAAGTTGAGAGGCCATTAGCTCAAAGTAAACCTAACCTGAAGGGCCATAAGTATTCCCTGATTCCCTGGGAATAGCATCCATCATTTTGCCATGAAACCGCTTCAGAATGCAAGTCTTTCCTAGGGAAGCACTGAAAGCATGAGCTGAACATACCTGATGCAGGATTGCCTAAATGCTTCAGTGGCCTTTGAGGCTTTAACTTGGGAGGAATTACAACCATTCAGTTCCTCTCCAGGGGACATTAACTCTGGAACATAATGCTAGGCATTAAATTACAAAGCATATAATCATTGCACTGCTAATCAACTCATGCTCATACTAAAATTCTTACTTATTCCTTACACCTTCCCAGATCCCACAAGCTTATATTGCTTTCTACTCAACTGTCCAATTTGGACTCACAATACACGAGCCCTGTCTGAGTGGTATCAGGACAAAAATGTTTGGCATTCTGAAAACTAAAAGTAAAGAGATTGAACAAATCTGACTAAAATATACCACATGACCTAGTGACCTCAGGATTGTATTTATTTTCACATTTAATTTTTGTAAAAATGTATCTTTAAGATTAGAGTCAGCACAATCAATGTCTAGTCTGCTGCACTGCCAAGATAAAAAATCCAAGAGGCTTTTTAAAGGGACTGTGTCTAGCTGCCTGTGAATTTCATGGTGATGAAGGGCCCTGATAGTGCAGACGATTGTTCAAGAGGCTGGGAACCAGGACATGCAGGTATTGCTTGTTTGTGCTATGCACTTGCTCAGGGCTTTTGGACAAATTATTTGTTGTGTCTTTCACACCTCCCCCTCTCACCCCAAGAGAAAGTAGTAAAAACAACATTCCTAATTTCTACACAAAAAATTAAAAGCATAAAGGAAGAGGGGTAAAGTTATTACTCATAATGTCTATCATTAATGATGTTATTACTCATAATGACTATCATTAATCTAGGATAATAAGTACAATTAGTGGTATAGTGGACATTACTGTACTAGCAGTAACGGAGTGAGGTTGTACTGTGTTAAGGTTAGAGATCTATAAAAATGTTAACTTTCTTACTAACTTGTCTCTCTCTGGACAGCTGACAGCACTTGCTGTATCTAGTGACAATGCTGAAGTGACAAGTCTCAACCCTGGCTTGCTCCCTCATTTCTGTTCACATTAGGTGAGGACCTAGAGGGTTGCAGGACACCGTGTTGCCCGATTGCTGAATGATGTCATCCCCAATTCCTTATGTATCATGTTTCTGGGGCACTGAATCATTTCTCTTTTTTTGCTCTTTCTGATGAAGAGGGACTGAAACTAAACATTTTTGCCTTTCATAGCCCCTGGCTAGTAGTATCTGGCACAGGAGCCAGTTATATTGAGCAGGGTGTGCTGGAACATCACATTTCAACCAGAAACACTTAGAAATTATGGTGCTTGCATCCCATCTAGTGGAGGGATCAGATGAATTCATCAGTTGCTTGTTGCTAAGTAAGCACATTCTTCTGCTGTGAGTGTAGGAGCAGAGCTATCAGCCTTGTCAGGATGCAAGCAGCTCACACAGCATGCTCACAGTGGTGATTCACCCCATGCAGAATGAATTGGGTGCATTTCTTGACATAAAATTAAGTCTGAAAGTTTACCCTGATGTCAGGCATTTGCACTAGGAAGGAACAACTGGCTACCTTTAACTGTGAGCAACAGCTTTGCTGCTCCAGGGCATCATCAGCATGAGAACCAGCTGTAATTTCTGTGTTGTTGCCAATGATTAAAACTAATTAGCCATTTTGAGGCTAACAAACACTTTGCAATTCCCTCTGAGTCCCCCTACAGCCTCATAAGGATCATGATCCAACTTGAAAGAACTTTCATCTACTTCATAGGCAGGATGGAGAGTGAGATATCCTTTCTTCTTCCATGGAAGAGGCTGCAGAGCCAAAACCTGTTCAGTTGTCCTTACCTGAAAGAGGCACTGTTCACCAACAGGTCAGGTGAGCAGAGCATGTCACAAACCACCCTAGTGACAGTAGACTGAACCATCTGTACAGATCTGTACAGATTGACTTGCACTGAAGTAATCAGGGGATGGTTTCTGATAGGTTTGAAAATGAGCTTGAATGGCTCCTTCTTGAGACGAGTTCATTCTGCCAGCCCCTGAGTCTCATTCCCCACTGGCCCCCTGCAGCTGCACAGTGCAGAGCTCAGCTGTCTGCCACCAGGCAGACATCTGCTGTTGGTGCCACATGCAGGCATTCCCCACCCTGCATCTCAGCATCTGGGAATCTCAAGTGCTAGGGCAAAAGAGTTATTCCTAAACAGGGGAAGGGCTGCCACTTCCTGCTCTGTTACTGTTTAATAGAGCCTATCAGGCCACCTCTCCTAAAAAAAAAAAAAAAAAAAGAAAAAAACGAAAGTGATCCAGTTTTACAACCAGCAGTTCCTTACAGCCACGAGCCTTGATGGTACACAGAGAAAGCCTGTGGACATGGAACAGTCTGGGTGCAAGTGAGTACACAAGATGGGGGAGCATGCCACCCTCCTGACACCTTACCCACTGCCAGCTGGTGAAAGCTATTTCATAGATCAAGCACAGATTTCAGCTAAAAGAATTTCTTATACATAATGAGAGTGTTAGAAGGGCGTTGTTCATTCCTCCTCATCTTCATACTTAGAGATCACCTGCAAGTTAAAATGCTCTGTTTTGTTTCCTATACAATAAAAATAGAATGCTTTCTCTTACCTAGCAGTGCCTCCAGCCTTTTCACAAACAGATGCAAATCACGTTTTTATAGTATGAAAATTCTCTGTTCAAAGTGCACTAGATGGCAGTGTTCCTTTCGAATCACTGCAGAGCCTCTGCTCCACCATGATCACCTCATTCAGGCCCTAAAAAGTGTTGACATTGTCATTCCCAGGGTATTCTTCCAAATTTTGGGGTTCCAAACTTGGTGTCTTTCCAAGGTGAAAAACTGCATCCTGGCTCTTTGAGTCCCTTCTGCCATCACCTTTTACGAAAGTTTTGTGTTCATTTGTGTGCTGCTGCTTCTTGCTGTTGAACCCACAGAGATAGCACTGGATCCAAAGGATAGTTGTGTTCCTGCACACAGGGCTGTAGCTCATATCCCTTAATCTTATTCTGACTGAGTTTAAACAAGCATGTTTTACAGCAGTTTCCCAGTACAAGCTTTGATCTGTTGTCTGTATTGCACTCCAGATTCTTTGTAAGTGAAGGTGCTTCATTGATTTATTAATACGAATTTGAAACTTTCGGGTAACACATGGCTTTCCAGTGTGAAGCCAAGGAGATATTAACTCTGGTGGATGCTGGGAATGCTTCAAATCAGCACACCTTGCCAAGGGAAAACTACATCTAACTTCAGACTGGGAGAGGAGCAAGTAATTTTGACAGCCTTGTATTTGAACTCTCTCACAAGTGGACAAGAGGCACATTAGGATTGCTCACATCTAGTGATAAATTTAACTTCAGCTAGCTCACTCAACTGTGCTGGTCTGTCCCCTTTTGTCCTCAAAGTAAAGCTCCAACTGATTTAGCAACTGTGCTTTTAGAAGAGAGAGCAACTGTAAAGGGACCTGCACTCTTCAACTGATGTTGAAGGGATGGTGAGGGTTGAGAGCAGCTCAGAGAAAGAAAAGAGCTAAAGAGCAAAGCAGTGCTCAAACTGTATTGGTTGACTTCTAACTCCTCATAATGCAGGAATGCAAGAAGGCAATCATTTAGAAGGAAAGTCTGATGGTAGCGTTAAACAGATCCCAAATGGCTGAAGGACAGAAATCCTGTCACCATAGATTGCTGTAGAGTGGAAGGTAGAGCAGCTTCCCTGGTAGTGAATCCCTGGGAAGCCTCAGTTGCACTGGTCTGTATGGCAGAGCTACATCTTCCATTTGGTGCCTGCACTCGGCCCATTCCTGCACACACTGGAGCAAGACATAGGAAATTAACCCAGTCCTCATCCCTGCACAATCAGTCTATGGAGACAACACAAGCATTTATTTTCCAGTAGAACCTAGCTGAGTCCCAGACCCTTTCACCTATAGGAGGAAAACTTATCTGGAGTAGCTTTCAGCCTGGCTCTGGGCTCAGAGTTCAGTCCAGGCAATTATGTGTAAGTGGAGGATATGAAAACTTATTTTTTTGTTAAAAAATAAAGAATTTAAAAAAATACAGTGTTTTCTGTTTAAATGCCACTTCACTGATCATTTGAATGGAAACCCACCAAAGCTCTGTGGGTACCTTACCCTGCCATCAACCCTGTATAACATGTCAGATGACCTGCCTGGACTGCAACACTTGGAAGCTTGCAATCTACATCCTGATGCCACACCTTGGCAGCAAGCTATGGTGTCCTGGTGGCAGAAACACCAGCCCCTCTGGGGCAGTTTGGTGGCAAACATGGCTTTGTGTCCAAGAGAGGGCAGCATTCTCCCTCCACTGGGAAGGCAGGGGAGGAGGCAGCTGCCTGACCACATCTCTTTCTAGGAAAAGACATGCTTTGTCAGATGACATTTCAGAACAGACTTTCAATTTAAGATTTTGTGCATCTGTTTAGGGAGATAACAACTGATTTTACACCTTAGAGTTACTAGGGGCAATTTATCACACACCTGTGAATAAAATCCAAGCGAATTCTTGGTGTGCCATCCTCAGCTGCCATTCCTGCCTTTATTCCAGCAAGAAGGCGTGGCAGTCTCCTGGTAACCAGCATCCCTCCACAGGTGGTGGCACAGTGGGAAAGGCAACTGCATCTCTATTTCAGAATATATAGCTTTATACTGCAAGGTGGTGGTGGAGGAGGGGAGGTGGAAGAGTGGGCAGATGCCTACACTTTTGTTACTGTTTTATGTTCATGCATAGGTTATTCCAAAACAAGACCTCAGAAAGAGCAGCCAGTAAGACTCCAGCACTTATCAGTGGCTTGCATACCAAATGGAGCCCTCTGTTTCTCCGAGCTGCATCTCCTCCAGTTACCTACATAATCCACCCCAGTGGATGCCTGTGGAAACCCACACTGATGCTCATACTGTCTGTACATCTGGCAGCCTTCAAGCGCTGAGCTCCTGGTGATCTCAGTGGAGTTGTGGTGCAGCTCAGAAAAATCCAGCCTGTGCTGCAGCACAGGGAGAAAAACACACAAAAGCCTTTCCTTTCCCAGGTTCCTTCTGCAACAGGTGAGGAGGAAGGATAAAATGTAAGTAGCTATACTGCTGCACCACTCCGTGAAGTAAAGGGGATTGATCACAGAAAGGTTCTCCATCACTAGCATACTTGGAAAAAGAAATGTTCCACCAGCATTTAATTTCAGAGCTGCACTTCAGAGCTCCTGTGGTATGCTTCTTTTTGGCCTAATTAACGGGCTTGAAAGACTAGGAGTCACAAGGTTCATATGTAAAACAGATGGTAGACAGGACATCAATAAAGCTCTTTTAGATTATGCTGGAAAAAAGCAAAAGCTTTTCCTTGAAATAGTTTCAAGGAAATGGCATTTGATTTACAGCCCTAATATGGCATATTATTTATACTGTTACAGACCTTTATGAATGTGAGCTTCTCACTGAAGATGAGTTTAACTACAGCAGTGGATGAGGGTGGCTTGGATATAGTGCTTGGAACATTGAGTCATTGTTCAAGAGAGGAAAATCTTACTGCGATCTCTGCTCTTGGCCTGACACACAGCACTTCAGCCCACCCTGCTGCCAGCCTATTTTAAAAATGGGAATACCTCCTCTATATTTTGCTTTGAGATCCTTTTAAGCTACATATGATTAATTATCCTAATAGAGAGAAGAAAATGGAGGGGTGTTAGAAGTTCAAATTCTTCAGTTTCTGACTACTGCTATATTTAAGTCGGCAAGTTTTTTAACCATTTTGATTAGAATAAATTCAAAGAAAAGGCAGGATGAGCCACTCTGCACCAATGCACTCAAACACTGCATAGTTCACAGAATCATCCCTGACTCAGTCCAATCCTTCCATAGAGCCACAAGGAAGGACTTAAGCCTTGAATGTAGACATGAGAGCCAACAAAATTGGCATTTGTCAGACTGTACTGGGGATATATGGTTCTCAGTACAGTCTCCCAATTTAGTTCATAAACTCATACCACCATGCCCTAGACAGCAGGAGGGATCCAAAGAGCAGTGAAAATAGATCATTATGGATAAAAATGCCCTAGCCACTAGACTGCGCCCAAAGGCCAGGCAACATTTTGTTCTGTCTACTAGCTCTTACTGTCACCTCTCCACCACAACCAGACATTTACACTCCCAACAGTAAGCAAGTACTGGGATGTGAGCGCATGGTACACTTCCACTTTCATTTACTGGAACAGATATGGCTCTCAGCTTCACTGTCACTGTGACATTGGATGCTGGATTCAAGCATGAAGAGGAAATCTCTCTGGGACAACTGCGGTCACAGTATAACAAACCCAGCAGGGGAACCCAGTAGAAACCATGAAATGTGAGTTTAGGAAAAGCTTGGTCTGCTCTATTGACCAAGCCTGTTTAAGGACAACTGGTAGCTAAAAAGCAAGCAGGATAATTCAGAGCTTAGTCTCATGAAAAGCTGACTATAAGCAGGTAGTGCTCTTTCTGCAGCCTGTGCATGCTGGGGTCACAAAGGATGCTGGATGTGCTCTCTGTTCTGGGGGAAGAAAAGACCCCACACTCAGCTGTCTGTCTTTACCTGAAGCTCTGACCCTGACTGATTTTTACAGAAGGATGGAGGAGGCACACCACACCCAATAATTAACTTTTGTACTGGTTGTGCCAATGGTCAGAACAGAGGTCATCTGATATGCTTGTCTCCCATGAAGCATTGACACTTGAGAATTTGCAGCTCTCAGACCTGTTTCAGTGGGAAGCAAAGATGTCTAATCTGCTGAAAGCAAATGGGATCAGTTGTTTTCCTGTATTTCTTAAAGGTGCTAAAGGGACCCAGCTCATTCAAGCCACAGGAAGGCCCATTAATATCCAATAAGCTTTTGGCAGAACACAGAGCAGCAGTAAAACACTTGCCAGAAAGATTGAAATGCAGACTTGGGACTAGGCAGATCCAGTAATAGGCTGGAGCACCTATACTGGCAATGAGACAGAAGTGCATAGACCTAAAAATGCAATTCAATACCCCTAATCTCCTTTCCCATTGTACACCCACTCTCCTCTGTTCACCAAGACTGTAGGCCTCTTCACCTTCCTCCAACAGTCCATAGATCCCTTTAGCCCAGAAGATGTGCTGCTTGTGCAAAGCGATGGGCTTGATAAACTCCTCCACAGATAAATCCATCCCAGTGCTTTTCTCATAGAGGGAACGAACAATGGGAACACATCCACATTCCTGCATAGCTAACGCCTGCACATTATGGATTTCCAAACTTAGCTTTGCTTCTCTGTGTGCCTGACAGGAGCACCTCTGTGCTGAGCTCCTACCTTTTCCTGACTGGAGCTGAAGTAGTAGGTACAAACCACTTAAACCTGGATTCCCCCTCATAATGCACAACTACTGACCATGGTCCTATTTCTAGAGAGGCTCCCCTCAGGATGCATTAAGGAACAAGAATTGCTTGCTTCTTCCTTTGACAGGCACAGCAATACATACCTGCAAAAAGCAGAGGATCTGAGAGCTATGTACATGTAAGATGGGCCCTGCCCTCTGCCACAACTTATTTGTCCCTCAGTAAAAACAGTTTGCATTTCTCTTAAACTCCCTCGCACTCTTGTCTTTTTGCTTCTTGACATGACATGAACCAGTCCAGCCCTTAAACCAACACACCTGCAGAATCTTCATGCTCAGTATTGAGGGAGCAGCAAGCTCCACAACACAGTATTCCTGCTGTTACTCCTACACAGTCAAATCCCACTCTCAGAGCAGCAAGTCCTAGACAAGCAGATGGGCCTCACTATATGTAATGACTGTGTGGGCAGGGACAAGGACTTGCTCAGCCCAGAACTTCCCAGTTGCCTGGGTTTTGCCAGTTGCCAGCTGACCCTGAGCTATGGCCTTGCTTAGTGAGCAGCTTTCTGCAGGTCTCTTTCTGTGCTGTTTATCTACCAGGCACTGCACAGGGAGCCTAAGCCAGGAGCCTGGGCTCCAGGGGCCACAACAACTAAGCACTGCAGCACCCACATCCTTATGGGATGTCATGGGCAGAGTGGAATCTTCAGAGAAAGTTTACCAGGGAGACCATCCCATTGAATCATGAGGTGCAAAAAAGATCCCCTTGCTTTCTAAATTCCTTCTCTGGGATAAGTGTAGCTGAATGGTGTTGTCTGGGATGGTGCAGCTGAATACAATCTTAGTCCGAGGCTTGGTCAACATTTTCTGTCAAAAGCATTAGGGAGATGTAATTGATCCTGTCTATGACTTTGTCCTGTAGGAATAAGGATAGCAACCAAAATATAGTTACATAAATAAAATAAATTATTGATTTAAATTAATTATAATGATTAGATCAAAAGATATTAATCAGAATTATTTATTACAAAGTATAGGATGGCTAAAACTGCTAGTATAGGGTACTGTTTGTGGAAGAAAAATAATTATTAGAGATTGATGTCACTTGCCCATACCAATGGCAGTGGGCAAATCTCATCAAGGAGTGACAATGAAGGACAACTCTGTGTAATGCAGGAACCTCCACACACACTCTGAGAAGGGGTATGTTAGAAGACCCTACTGTTAAAAAGTGGGACTGGACTTTTATAGTGCAAAATGATTATTGGTTATGTCTTCAGGCCAGCTATGGTGCTATGGCAGCTCAACAGCTTTTGATAAGTTATCAATACCATCAGTACTTGATCAGGTTTGTCACACTCTCACCAGAGCCAGTGCCAGTTCCCGTCAGGAAGCTTTATTCTCCCTCAGAGTGTTTAACTTTGGGATTGATGAGCCAGGCTGGTCTCAGCATTCATCAATGCTAAAAGCAGCATGGACCCCATTCTCGCTGCACAGCTGATAACTTTTGTAAATAGGATAAACTTTAAAGTGTTTTACCCACACCTAGGCAGAGCATCCTCCTACACAGGATCCCAATCTGCTCAGTGGTGAGCCACATGGCCTGGCGACTAAAGCACAGACTCAGGCATCAATTTTGCCTGCTAGTTCCAATATTGACATCTTGTGTTGTTAGCTAATACTTCCAGACAAAAAGGACATTGATAGCTTATTGCTCAAGCATCCACAGCACTTAGGGGAAGGCTATTCTCTCAATGAGTACTCAGCCTCTAACACATCAGTCCAGGCAGTTCCTGGTTTAATAACATTTCTTTATATGTTTTCACTTCCACTCACCTTTCATTATAATTACAGAAGTTTACTTTAAAATAAGATCTCTGGTTTAATGGTTCATCAGTTGCAAGCAGCAATACCCCTTCTACTCCTCAGAAGATATTAGTAGCCCGTAATTCTTGTCTATGGAATGCCACCTTTCCCTAGTCCAAAATTCTCCATGAGGTTCTGTAGGAAGCCATGTTGCTCACCTTGCGGCATGGATACTTCCAAAGCAGAACATTTACTCAACAGTTTTAACACTATAAAACTCCAGATAAAAGCTGACAAATAACTTCATAACAGATTGAAGTGAAAGGAAAGGTGTAGATTTGTAGTGCCAGTGCTTTATAGGAGCCCTACAGGAATCAATGACTGTACATGGTCAGAAACTCCGTTTTAGATTTTCTGCAAGAGATGGCACTGTTAACACCAGCAATTTATTTAGAATCAGGAGGAAGTGTATGTGGGAGGGCACTGATATATTTTTAAAGGTAGATTACAAACACTAATATTAGAGAGATATTTTTGTTTTGTTTCGATTAACAGAAGGTTATTAATTTTTCTCTGAAGAAAGATTATTGCATTCCATGGCAAGCATATTGATATTTCACTAAGACATAGGAAAAAGAAAAAAGAGTAAACTAGAAAAGGAAACACAGAAATCCAATGCCAACCAAGCTAGGAATGTTTCTTGTTTAATTAAGAATTTATTTTTCTCTCCCCCAATGAAAGAGATCTATGCATATATGCATGCCAAAACTAGAGTTATAAAATTGAAATAGGTGAGGAATTTCAATCTTTCTTGGCATGCATTATATTAATCTTCAGTTGCTAGACCTATACATATTAGCAAACATTTCCAGATTTAAAAAACAAAAGTAGAATTGAATAATCAGAAAAATCCCAGCCGAACAAGCAGACTCTCAATGCCTAAACACTACTCACAGCCTACAGATGTTTCTCACTAACCTTACACTCACCATAGTTGTGGAGGTATCAGTAACACATCAAACCTCTGCTGTTCACTACAGCAGCTCAAAGCCACTGAGCTGCTCAATGCCTTCCAAACCTTGGCCCTGTACTGGCACTGCAAGTGATGAAGAAGAGCTGCCTCCTTGGTGGGGCCTGGCCTGGCAGGGGTGCCTAAATCACACAGGGATAACACAGCACAGCTGAATGAGGCCATGCCTTTGCTCTATAGGCAGATGTACCCAATACTTAAGATATTCTGTATGATGTGAGGCACTCAGACTCCCTTTTCAGGTAAGGAACAGAGCAGAGGCTACTCTTGAGATGTACTTTTAATCATTTGATAAAAGCCCTCTTTTCCTCCTTCTGCTTTCATGCTACACCCAGTAAAAAGCCTTTAATCACAGCATTTTCTATTAGTCCTTTGGGAGATTTCCTGCAGCATTTCCTATTAGCTCCTTTGAGTGGTTTCCTGTCAGGCTGTGGTTTTGTAATTGGTGAAGTTAGCCAAAGTAGAGTCTGGAAGCCTTTCCTCCCTCCCTCCTCACACCCCGGCAGCATGTTTCAATCCCTGCCCTGTGCCAGTGCAAGCACTTATACAGCCAGCTTTTTTGTTTGGCCAAGTTGATTTTCAGCTGGGTCAGCCCTGTGATCCAGCTTTCTTATGCCCCATGAACACTTGTACAGAAAAAAGGATGGAGTTGGGGAAAAAAAAATAAAATACTAAAGCTGCCCTTTCTGTCAGTAGATTGTTTTTGGGGCAGCTGAAACCAAGATAGCACTCCTGTGTTGCCTTTTCTAAAAGGCTGTGTTCTGAATGCACCTTGCCACAGAGAGTCTGAACTATCTCAGCATCTAGCTCAGTTCTTTAACACAAAATGCTGCTGGAGTTTCAGTGTCAATGTGTCCTAAGCAGTGAATGTATTCATTGTAAAAGGAGGAGAATAATTCATTCGAGAAATATGAGCAGACCTTGTTGACCAGTTAAGTTATTGGAAAGTTGTAGTTTCAGCAGTCCGATGATGCCTCAGTGTTTGGAAGCCAGAAAAGTGCAGTAAGAGTAGTGGTATGTGATTTACATCTAGATCACTTACTTGTAATGAAGGAAAGAAAAAGAGATTGAAGTTTCCTACTCCTAGCCCAGCAGCAGATACCTTTCACTGCTGAAGTCCAGGTGTGTCCAGATCTGCCATAAAGCAGCTTTCCTCGGGATGTTAGGCAATTTCTTAGAGTAAAGGATCCTGTAACTGGAATAGTACTAGATAAAACAAAATACACACTGTAAGGCACTTTAAACATCTTTCAGGCAAGACCCCCAAAAATTGATGTAGGTGAAGTCACAGCAGATTGATGTTGCGCTTTTTCAGCCAGGGAACAAGAGGAGAGGAAAAACATTCAGTGCCTGGAGGTTTCCTCCAGTGCCATCCACACACTAAGGCAAAGGGAGCAGAACCATGACACTTGCATGTATACCAGAACCACAAAATTACCTGAATCTCTGAGGAGAATGGGAATATTGTACATTACTTAGAAAAAGCAAAATCAGACACTGATGGGGTGCTGGCAAACCTGAACACTCTGAGGGTCTGCATTTGTCCAGAGATGCTTTTGGGAAGTGATAAGGCAAGCTTGTTCCCACCAAATATGGGATCACTGTGCTAGAAGGACTCAATGTTGCTGAGTGTAAGGTAATTGAGAGTCTGCTCAGGTGTGAAAGGGTAAGGCTCTGTGCTCAACTTGTGGACAGAGGGGAGTTAAACACTGATTACTTGGCTGAAAAAAGTTGTGGGAGGATTGTGGTGCATCCCCATTACAGAAGCTCAATTAAATAAGCAATACGAAGCTGTTGGCTCAGTGTGCTAAGATGGACAAGTTTTTGCAGACAGTAACACCAAGGGATGTATTTGTCTAGTGTTAGACCTGGCTGCTTTTAAAAATGCATTCTGAATGTTGAGATACTTTATTATTGGGTGTATGGGTATGACACCATACCTGGAGAAAGAGTCAAGCATTGCCTGTGGGAGCAAGAAACTCAAATGACAACCATCACACCTCTAAGGGAATCAGTGTTCATCACAGGGACAAGTATTTGATAGATCCTAATGAAGTACTCCACTGCTGTCCGCAACACAGAAAGGATAAATAGGTATGCCTTAACATCCTGTTCTATCATCTTTCCAGGGTTCCTGGAGTTATGAAGTCATAGCAATTCAGGTAGAAGGCTTTGCACAGATCCTCCAGACATGCTGAGTGAGACCTTTGGGTTGAGGGTTGAAGTGCTGCATCTCAAGCATTTTCCACCCATGTGCAAACTCTTACTTCACTGAAGAATGGAGATGGAAGTCTTTCCACTTCCATATGCTCAGGTCAGCTGTGTAGGAAAACACTGCCTTTTCCATGCCAAGGCAGTGCTCTTTGCAATATTCTTTGCTTCTTCACTAGAGCATTTCCAAAAGGACTGGAGAAGAATTGGAAAGCAACCAGAGCTTGATGCTGTGACCTATTAAACAAAAAAACCCAAAAAACCCCCAAAAAAACCCAAAAAACAAACAAACAAAAAAAAAAAAACCACCCCAAAACCAAAACAACCAACTAAGCAAACAAACAAACAAAAAGTTGACTGGATAGCCAAATGTTTCTCCCCAAAAAAATGCCATCATTTTTTGCTTCCTCAGCACAGGACCCAGATGGGACTAAAATAACAATCTTCCTACTTTGTTTCTGGTACATGTCATTAATTTAACACAAGGGATGTTGTTGATAGACACCAGTTTCTCAGCCTTCCAATGTTATTAGCGATACGGAATCTGCTGCAGAGTCTGGTACAATGCCTTGTTTGCAGTAGCTTTACTACATGAACAGAGAAAGTCCAGCCACCACAGTTACAGGGATGTATGAAATTCTTGTTCTTTGACATGGTTTTTAAGACAGAGCATGCGTTCACATGTAAAGATATATCTTTATTATGAAGCAACATTTGTTCAGCATAGCGGGTTTTGCACAGCAGAAAACCTTCACAATCTTCAATGCTCTGTGTTTTGCTCTTGATCCCTCCTGCTTTTGAGGATGTAGGATATTCCTGTAGTTTAAATACATAAGTCATCCATCTTCAAAATGCTAAAAGAAATCTGGGACTTTCTTCCCGTGAACCTGGTTTGAGGCAGTGACTGAGAAAAAACCACATCATTTCTTCTCTGGCTGTGGATGTGAAAGGAGTTCATAAACCTAGTATGAAAGAATTTTTCTTTCACCAACAAATAATGGACCTCCCCTGCTTTCTGAGACTAAAATTCTGGTGTTATACCTGCTTCTGACTCGCTGTGTGTCTCATGCCCCACCTTGCAAGCAGCAACCTGACACTGCACCATGGACAGGCTTCAGCAGCGGCCTTACCATGCCCCTGTGTGAGCCTCCACTGCTCCCCACCTCCTGTTTGCCTCCCAAAGCAGTAGAAATGGATTGCTATCGCTCTGTGCCGGTGCCCTCTCTGCTAATGTTTGTTTCATGCATGCTAATGAGAAGACTGGTAAGAACAGATTTATATTTGGCTCAGCCCAGAGGTAACACGCATGAAAACGCTGACACAAATGCTGAATAAAAGGGATTTGAAAATCAGCATCCCCTACTGTCACCAGCTACAGTGTAATCCTTTTCCAGGCCTGTTGGGAAATGTCCTCAGAGAAGCTCTGACATCAGTGCAGCTGCTTCTCTCCTCAGCAGTTCAAGCTTGTATTTTCACATCTTTGACTGAGGCAAAAAGAAATAGCAGGGAGTGAACACATGAGAGAGGAAGAGATTATCTTCATTTCTTAAACTTAGTTGCAGAGATAATGTTCTTTATATTTTTGAGGATTGAATGGGCAACCAATGAGGATAGTGGATGGAAGTAGCTAACTCCTAGGCACTGCTTTTGCCTTCTTGCATGCTAAGCCCCTCACCACTGAACCTTTTGTCTAATCTGGTGTGGTTGTTGGTGCAGTTATTGACACAGTCACAGCTTTGCTTTATTGCAGTGAAGTCTTCAGTCTTTCAGGCCACGTGCAGAAACACAGCTGGGAAGATGTGAAGATATGCATTATCATAACCTTTTTTTTCCCCACTGTGTCTGCTCTTAATTTCTTAAAGGTATCTACTTTCTGCACTTAGCACATGGCTCCATGGCACATGGCTCCAGCCTTTGCCTTGAGCAAAGAAGGCAAATCTGGGGATGTCCGTGCTGGGCTTTGGCCGAGGAAGGCAGCACAGCTTCCTGTGAGTCTGAGCAGCTTCACATTTGCACTCCCTCAGAGACAAAGTGGCCCCCATGGGATTAGATGAGCACGGGCAAAAAACATTTAAGAATGGGAAGAGGACTGGAAGAATGAGCAAAAGCCCAAGTCCAGGGCTGCAGTCCTTTGTCTCTATCAGTCCAACTTGCACATTGTCTGGGATGAGGCAGGGAGGCCTGGGAGCTTTAGTGTTTCTGGATAAATGCCATCCCAGTAACTCATCCCTAGCTTATGGATATTTGGAGGCCCTGTGTACTGTAGTTCTTCTGCATTTGTCTTTGCTAAGAATATCACTTAGACTGGGCTACAAACAATCAAATCTATCCTAAAAAACTGAGGGGGAAATAAATTAATTGTCCAGGCTTCTCCTACAATCAGCAGAAAGACATGGGAGAGCATTGCATCCCTGCATCATCCCCTCTGCCCCAAATAATTTAACCTATTTCTCCTCAGATGGAGTGAGCTACTCTCAAAAGATGCTTTGTTAACCTCTTTTGACTGTAGCAGGCACCTAGAGGGTAGCTTAGACCTATCTAGCTTTCAGGTTGCATCCCCTCCAGATGGAAAGGGTGAAATTGTTGTAAGAAGCACTGTAACTTCATTACAGTGATGGCCAGTTGGAGCCTGGATGCTTGGAAAACCATGATTACAGTCAGATTCATTCCTTTGCTCCACTGAAAGTCTCACTAACTCTGTACACACAGCAAGTATGTTCTGGACACTGAAAAGTAAGTGTTAGGTAATAACTCTTAGCAGATTACTTAAAATTTATAAGTGGTGATAAATAATGCATGATACACTTCAGCTTTTAAAGCTGTCTATGCAGTCTGAAATTTAAATCTTCCATTCAACAAATGTGTTTAGTTTTGGAGAATTGCTCCCACCCCCTCCTTTTCTTTTAAAGTTTAACAGATAACCTATTTAAAAATGAATGAATATTTTAGGAGCTGTAACAACCCTACAATAACATTGGAGACCTGATTCTGTACTACTGCACCTGAAGGGAGTTTTTTGCTGTCTGTTACTATGATGTTGATGATCAATCCTGCCTCTCTTGCCAGCAGGAGGATAAGAAGTGTTTGTGCCCATGGAGATGGCCTCTATTGTCCATTCAGTCACATGTGATTCAGATGACCTTAGAAAAGTCACCTGAAAAACAAATAAATTACTTACTGCATGTCATAGTGGATCTAGATCCCAAATCTATAATATACCTCTGGAGATGCTGACTACTATCATTTCAATGAAAACTGGAGGTACTCAGAATTAGTTAAAGCTTCATGGAATTGATCTTTTGGGTCTTGATCAAAAGCCCATTAAAGCCCAGTGAAAAGTCTGGCCATCTTCACTGGGGTTTTGATCACTTTGTTTGACAGGAACCCATAGATACAGGGTAACAAAACTATGCCAAAGAAAGGACAGCTTTGACAAAATCCTGTGCGGTTATTTCTCTACATGGCAGTGTGAAAAAAGACCCAAAAAGGAACTACTGATCCCAACCATGTTTTTTGCCTGTGAAGCCTTTTTCTGCATGTTTTTAGAGATTGCACTTCAAATTGGAAATACTCTGTACCTAAGGCTTCTGTACCAGTCCCCAGTGCCTGGGGATTTGATATGATTCAGAACCAACTTGTGCAAGCTGGGCTTGCATGATCTCTTCCTGGGATCAGCCAGGGCTCAGAACTACTCACATTATGCTAGTGAGCCATAGCCTGAGATCAACACCCATACACTGAGAAGGAATGAGGATGTGTTTATACATAGTATGTTATTGCTAGCATGTTTTGAGGTAAATATTGATTCACTCTACTACGTTGAATATTAGGGATGAGTTTATTTTCTGCATCTTTTTATCCTTATTGTTTGAAGGTTTTTTGATTTACTTTGGTTTCTCCTTTCTTTTTTTTTTTTTTTTTTTTAAGGAATTTTCTGGGTTCTCTAATTTGCAGAAGAATTACTGAAGTAAAAATGAATTCATTAAGTTATCCTTAACTAGCTGTAATTTTCATTCCCTGTCTGGCTTGCTTTGCACAATAAAGAATGTTCAGAAGTTGTGAAGGATTTTGCCAGACCTGTAAATAATGTTGTTACATAATTGTCTCCTTCCCTCCATCTCCATCGGTGTCCTTAAGCAGAGGGACTGGCACTTACATAACCCACTCCCATTTCCCTCCCATTTCCCTTTTCCTTCTGGCTGCAGTCTTAGGACAGAGCCTGTTCCTTCTACCCTTCCTGTTTCTTCAGCCCTGGCCATGTCCCAGCAGTGGCAACCCTTCCCTTGGGGCTTGCTACCAGCTATGGCCCAGTGGAGGCAGGCTTTGGCATGTGCTTTTGGGTGGCAGGGGAGACTGATGCTGTTCCTGCTTTGGCAAGTCTGGTGCATTTTCCTGGATCTGATCAGGGATGGGTCATCTATGGGACTCCACCTGGAGCCCATGTCTTGTCCAGCTTGGGCATCACTGCCATGCTAGTTCAGGAGGGGTGCTGGGCCTCCTGGGGCCAACTCTGAAATCCATGGAAGTGGATCTGCCCTAGTTCCCATGGTCTAGATGTTATGGTAAAGCCCAGCTCCTACGGACAGTATCCCTATGGTAGAGATAAGGGATGCCCTATGCTGAAAGCCTGAGAGATCACATGTTGGCTGCTCTTTCCTTGGAGCAAAACTACACACCACCATTTCCTTCCAGACCTTTTTTGGTATAAAACTCCACTAAGGAGGACACTTTGGTTTGTGGGATTTTATGCTGACAGCTTGGATGATGCCTGGTGTGTGTCTTAACTCCAGGTATGGGGCCCCATGGCCATTGGGTGGGCTCTGCAGGACCCCTGATCTGACCCCAAGGACCTGGGCAGGATGCATGGAGCTTGTGTTGCCCCACTCAGTCCCGGCTCAGGGGAGGTTCTGGCAGGCATCCTCTGGGCTCTGCTCCTCTTCTTTCTTACTGCTCTGAAAGGGAAGTCAGACATCTAGAGGGAATACAACCACAGGATATTACAAGCCACTCACACAGGCTCTGATAGAAGCAGAGTATTGTAGTAAAATGATCCTTTATGGTCTCAAAGGTATTAAAAAAATCTGCCAGGGAGAGTATTTTGACAAATACCTCATTAAAATCCCCAGAATCTCACACTGCACCAGTTTATGTAAATCCCAAGGACAAAGGAATATTTAACTTTTAACGTACCATAAATAAACCTGTTAAACTAATACATCTCCAAGGAATAATAAAATAGGCAAATACAGTAAATATATTAGTTCTGCTCCACTTTTATGTGAGAGGTGCTTTCCTTTGTCTGCCAGAGAGGCAATTCTTTCTGGAGAGGAAAAAAGGGAAATCATTATTGATGAAAGGTGGCAGCCTGTTTGAATCTCAGGAAGCAAAGTCACAGCAACTGAAGGAGTGGCCAGAGCAGGCAGAATGCTTGGGAGATAATGGGAAAATCAAAGGGAAAGGAGGGAATTCTAGTAGTGGAAAAGAGGCATGAGGTGGGTGCCAAATACAGCTCCAAGACTGGCAGTTGTGGTTGTTTAGAAGAAGCTGTAAAATTAGTGTACACTGCCTCTCTTCTCAGCAAATGGGGAAGAAGATTTGGACCTTGTAGTTTTAAAATTATCTAATTCTTCGCCATTTCTGGTTATAGCCATCTTAGTTATCACAGAAGAAGATTTTGAGACTTGTGTGACAAATGGCAGGATGTGGATGCATATGAGAAGGATATCTTTATTCCCAGCAACACACCTGGAGAAGAACCACCATACCTTAGAGGTCTAGTTCAGGAGATTTTACAGAACATTTTACAGAACATTTTTAGGCTACTTTGGATGGGGATCTGAGCAACCTGGTCTAATGGAAGATGTCTCTGCTCATGAAGGGGGGGTTGGAATGAGATAATCTTAAAGGTTTCTTCCAACCCAGCCCATTCTATGATTCTGTGATTCTGTAATTCTATGATCTGCTCTGCTCACAAAAAAATCATATAAATCCCTATACCCTTACAATAAACTCACAATCTAAGATAAAAAAATGTATTAAATATATTCCATGGAAGAGGATGGCGAGACAGATCACCACCATTAATATGCTAGATTGCTGATACAGTAGGGCATTTATTAAAACCCAAATAACCTCTTAACCAAAACAAGAACACTAAAAGAAAACTTACGAGGTGAAAACCAAACGCCCCACACCAGGTGGTTCTAAGCAGTCTGACCAGTGGAAGACATCCCCTGTTCCTGAATCTAGAGATCAGTTTAACCTTGAGTGTGTGTGTGACAAACACACCAGCCAGATAACAGAAAATTCAGTGCAGGTAGGCATGACAACATGCCCTGCCTGCATTGAGCAACTGTTTACAGGCAGTGTTAATTCTTCTCTCATTCTACAGACAATTAAGGTTTGAAAAGTGGGGAGACAATTCCTATATTTTGCCCAGATGGGCCACCAGAAGAAAACAGATGCATGAAATTAATACAAGGCAAATATGATGCAAATTCTATTGATCCAGTCTCCTTTCAGCCCCTCCAAAGTACCAAAACATGGGGCACCCAAGGGTTTTATCACAGGCTGGCTTTCCCAGCCGCAGGGATTCTTCCATCAAGCTGTAGATTTGTTTCTTGGTTTCTCCCATGGAGCTGTAACTAAAATTGCTCCAACTAAAAGCATGTGTTTTTCTGTGATATGGATGCTTATCCTCTTCATTTCCAGGAAGAGCAAGCTTCTTTTTTCTTTTCTTTGTTGCTTTTAAAATGTTATGGAGGTAGATAGTGATGGTTGCAAGGGCTGGCTTGGTGCTGCTCAGTTATATCTCTTCCTGTATGTGAGCCATATCTCAAGCAATATTTCAGTTTCTCCATACTACCTTGCATTGTACCTGGTGGTCATTCCCTTCATCTTCTTTCTGTTTCTGAAAATGGTGCCTTTAACTCCATCAGGCTCTTTCTTACATATTGTCTGACACAGAGAAAGGTGCTGGTAGTAGAGTGGCAGCTGATGATGCTCCCTTCATTTGGGAGGCCCATATATGACAGAGAAATATAAGAACAGTACCGGCTTAGAGCAATGTTGGCCAAAAGCAGACAGCCAGCTGAACAAACATGTCAGAATAGAAAAAGTATGTATAGCACTACCTCTTCCTATTTTAGCCCCATAAGACCAAAGCAAGATAATCACTTAGTAGAAAGCACAAGCCTGCTGCTTTAATACATTTTTTGTATCACCATTGGAACCCTTATTTTTCAGCCATCCCATGATGCCAGACAATTTGAGGACTTTTCTGTTTCTTTGCTTTCTCAACAAGGTCTTTCATTCTTGGTTTCTCAAAGAGGGAGCAGGTGCAGTCCTGCTATCCACCTGAGCCACAGGGACACTGTCCAAAGGTGTTAATCCAAAAAAGACGTGGTAGAGCATCAGAAATGAATCTTTAGAGGTGAGGCCCCATTGCCCGCAAGCTGGAGTTTTTGTTTTCTTGGAAAGATTGATCAGTGTACGTGCAGGTCAAAAGAGGCTTTGGTGCTGGCATTTAAATGTTAATCAGCCACATTTGATTAGAAGTTTAGAGGGATTGATTGTCTGTATATGTCAGTGTGTGTGTGTGTGGAGCAGGTGGACAGTAAAATCTGACCATATCAGATCAGGCAGCAAGGTATGCTGTCTTGCTGCTGCACAGTAGAATTTCAGTGCCATGGCAAAGCAAATAGTGCTTTCTAGACTTACGCAGAACAGAGCCCTGCAGGACAGCTGAGAAACAATGCCTAGCTGTGTGTTTGAGCTCTGTGGTTCTACCCTGACTGCCTCCATGGCTGGTAGCAGGAGGGTCAAAGTTAGGACAGGAGGATATGCCTTGAAGCACATGCCAACACATGGTGAGTCTGCTGCAGTCACCTCCACTTGCACTGCTAGCTTCCACCTATCCCAGGGGCCTTAGATGACATCAAGCGAATGACCTTTTAAGTAAAGAAAAAGAGTGGGATGCTTCCCTGCAGGCCCCCAGTATCATGGACTGCAAGGGAATGTAATGTATGGCCAGCTCAGGTCCATGCTGCTTATCAGCAAAATGTGAACAAGGGGTCCCAGGCTGTGTCAGAGAGCTTTTGGGAGTGCCTCAGAGACTGAGAGGGTCAGCTAAGTATAGATGTGACCAGTATTTTCCATCTCAGTACTGGGCAGGTAGCACCTGGAGCACTACTTTAAGGCTTTGTTTCCCTTGACTGAGATACAACCTGTATAGCCAGGAACATGATAAAAGCCAATCCAGATTTAAAATCTCTGTAAGAGATTTGGAAACCAGGACTACAAAAGGTTATTTTCCTAGCTGTCATATTCTCTACTGCTCCCTGAGAGGTGTTGCCTGACTGCTCTCCACTGCGTTTTGAAGCCACTGTGTAAATGGGGCTGTATCATGCAGCCACTCTCTCACTACCCATTCCCCTGCAATGGGATGGGGACAAGAATCAGAAAAAAGTAAAACTCGTGGGCTGAGATAAGAGCATTTCAATAATTGAAACAAAGTAAAATATAAAACTACGACTAATTATAATAATAATAGTAATGAAAAGGAGAGAGAGGGAGGAATAAAACCCAAAAGAAACAAGTGGAAGCACAATGCAGTTGCTCACCACTTGCTGACCAATGCCCAGGCTACCCCTGACCAGCCATCAGTCCCTTCTAGCCAACTCCCCCCAGTCTATACACTGAGCATGATGTTGTATAGTGTGGAATATCCCTTTGACCAGTTTGGATCATTTGTCCCAGCAATGCTTCCTCATAGACTCCAGAATCACAGAATCACATGGAAAAGACATTTGAAATCGAGTCCAACCTGTGACCAAACGCCATGTTAGCTAGACCCTGGCGCTGAGAGACACATCCAGTCTCTCCTTAAACACCTCCAGGGACAGTGACTCCACCAGCCTGGGCAGCCCATTCCAACATCTAACCACCATTTCTGTGAAGAAATTGTTCCTAATGTCCAACCTAAACCTTCCCAGCACAGCCTGTGTTCTCTTACCCTGTCATTGGTTGTGTGGGAGAAGAGGCCAACCCCCACCTGGTTACACTCTCCTTTCAGGGAGTGGTAGAGAGTGATAAGGCCCCCCTGAGCCTCCTCTTCTTTAGCCTAAAATCCCACAGTTCCCTCAACTACTCCTTGTAGGAAATGCACTCCAGACCCTTCACCAGCTCCATTGCCCTTCTCCGGACTTACTCCAGCAGCTCAATGTCCTTCTTACAGCGAGGGGCCCAGAACTGGACACAGGATTCAAGGTGTGGCCTCAGCAGTGCCAAGTACAGGGGGACAATCACTGACCTTGGTGGTCCTGCTGGCCACACTGTTGCTGACACAGGCTAGGATGCCATTGGCCTTCTTGGCCTTCTTGGCCACCTGGGCACACACTGTATCTCATTTAGCAGCTGCTGACCAGCACCACCGGGTCTTTTTCCACCCATCAGTTTTCCAGCCACTCTGCCCCAAGCCCGTAGTGCTCCGTGGGGCTGTTGTCCAAAATGCAGGACCCAGCACTTGATTTTGTTGAAGTTCATACTGTTGTTCTTGTCCCATTGATCCAGCATGTCCAGATCCCTCTGCAGAGCCTTCCTACCCTCCAGGTCAACAGATCATCAGATCAACACTCACACCCAACTTGGTGTTGGTGGTGTCCCTGAATTTACTAAGAGTAGACCCAATCCCTCCATCCAGATCATCAATAAAGAAACTGAATAGGACTGGGCCCAACACTGATCCCTACCTAGCTACTGATCCCTAAACATCTGGAACACCACTAGTGACAAGATGGCCAACTGGACGTGGCACTATTTCCCACTATTCTCTGGGCCTGGTCATCCAACCAGTTTTTAATTCAGAGTGCACCTGTCCAAGCCATGGGTGCCAGCTTTTCCAGAAGAGTGCTGTGGGAGATGGTGTCAAATGCTTTGATGAAATGCAGGTAGACTACACCCACAGCCTTTTGCTCAGCAACAAGGCAGGTCACCTTATCACAAAAAGAGAGCAGGTTGGTCAAGCAGGACCTGCCTTCTAAGGCCATGCTGTCTGGGGCTGATTCTTTGGTTTTCCTGTACATGCTCTGTGCTCACACTTCAGATTCTTGTGCACCTGCTCGCTGGCAGAGCATGGGAAACTGAAAAGTCCTTGACTTAGGGTAAGCACTGCTTAGCAACAACAGAAACATCCATGTGTTATTAACATTATTCTCATACCTAATCCAAATCAAAGCACTGTAGCAGCTACTAGGAAGAAAATTAACTCTACGCCAGGCAAAACCAGAACAGGCTGTAAGATGCATCTACTAAGTGTGCTCACTATTAAGCTGGAGGTGTGGGGCAGATTTTGTAGTTCCCAAATGCCTCTGCTGATCAATCCCAGAGTGAGAGCTGAAGCAGAAACTGATGAATTTTAGAAGGTAGAAATCTGAGGAGGTAGGTACATGGTAGCTTGAACAAACTGATAGAAAGAAGACAGACACCCAGGAGAGGCAGAGAAGAAGGCAGAGTATAATTCCAGGGCCTCAGAGAGGAACTGTCAATTTGAAGAAAAACTCTAGAGTATATAAAAAAGAGGCCTTTTACTGGGACTTCCACTGAATCTGGAACAATGAATGTCTGAACCAAATAGAGATAAAAATCTCTAGAAAGAAAAGTATGCATCCTTCCCTCTATAGAGGTGTAAAAGCCCTCTTGGAAACCTGTGTTGAACTGTTGCTCTCCTATAACAGAACAGAAAAATTATCACTGTGAAAGGGCAAGGCTCTACTTCAGTATTATATTTCCCAAAGAAAACAAGGGTGAAATATAACTTGATGCAATTTTACTGCCTTATGCAAGAAGTCAGACATATGCTCATGATTATTTTAATTGTAAAAGGATGGCTGCCTTTCTTGTGTTGAGGAGAAAGGAAATTCCTCTTTCTCCTGATTGTTTGCTAGTCTGGGTCTATGTCAGTAAAGGTTCTTAGTACTTCCAAAACTTAGATTGTATGTGCTGTGTTGGGCAGCTGGCTTGGCCACCAGTTTCTGGAAAAGTTGGAGTGACAGCTCTGTTTGAAGGGGACACTCATGTTCCCAGGAAGCCTCTTCCAGGAACTGCCACTGTAGCTGCCACTACAAAAGGTTCACATCTTAGATTTGGTTTCTCCTGGAGATCAACCTTAAGTTAGCAACTATCAGAGCACAGTATGGGGATCAAATCTGAAGGAAAACATCTTCTTAGTTAGGGAGAAAAACTACATCTTAATTTCTCATATTCTTAACATAATTGTAGCTGTTGCTGTAGAAGTGTGTGCTGGATACTATGCACATACAGAATTTGCTGCTGACAGCTCAAATCAAGCCATGTTTCTTGTCTTTGATAACACCTGTAAGCAGCTCTGGAAGCTCTGGATACTATAACGGTTGGTATTTTGTGTATACCCAACCAAGAAGGAAAACAAGTTGCAAGATAATAAGGGTGAACAATACTTTCTTCATTAATTTCAAAATAATGTGCAGTTTGTCCCATGGGATATTTCAGTGGACATCAGAAGCCTCTGAGATTTCCTGAGCTTTTTTTCAGTCTGTAGCCTTGTGTTGAGCCAGAAAGGTGGCCAAGTTTAGTTATAATCACTGAATGTCCCTAAAGTATACAGGCTCACTTGAACTGAAACTCACAGAGAGACCTAGAGATACAAAACTTTGCAGAACTAACTAACTTGCTCATCCTTTTCACTGAACTGAAGAATGTTTTTGACACTCAAATACAGTGCCAGACCATGTTGCCCCATTCCTTTCCAATATTCTGACTCTACTTGTTATGCAGCCTTGGGGAAGATTATGTCTATGCCTTTTGTTTCCTAAAACATAAATTAAAATAATGGTTAACCACATTGTGGTGAGGTCCTGACTCTTCATCCATTAATGTTTTTAAAGTACTTTGTGATCCTGCGTAGAAAGCATTAGAGGACACCACTGTGGTTGTTTACGTGCAGGTGAAAGAGTCTGTTTTAGCCAAGGTGGGAGGTGTAGGTGGAATAAGGCCAGATGCAGATGAACTGACTCAGACCTTTAGAACTGAAAAGTCATTTGTCTACCTGAGGACCTGATGTCAACTGATAAATACCTTGCCTGGGTTCTAATAAAGACCATCTCTCTGATAAAGAGAAGATTCATCAACTGGCCCTAAAATGGGGCTCCCACTAGGATATAGCACTCAGAAGCCCAGGCTACCATCAAGACATCAGTGTGTCACAGGCAGGTGGCTCGATTTCATGAGTCTGTGCTGAGTTACAGGCATGCTCCCATCACAGTGTTTGAATCCTGCACACCAAAGAGCAGATGTAAGCAATGCAGGGATCTAACACAGAACAGCTTGGGTGACTTCAGAGTGACTGTGTGCTTCTGATGGGAAATGGTAGTATCAGGGCAGAGCAGGTGTGAGTCATCTCCCAGGAGAGAGAGGCAGGAAAAGGGAAATGGGGAGGGGAGGAGAAAAGCAAGAGAAACAGATTAGCTCATACAGATATATTCCCCTTGCCTGGCTGCCCCACCCTTTGTGCACCCCCCTCTCCCCCACAACACACATACAAAGCACGGGGACTTGACTGTTGCGGCTTGACTCCAAAGCCCTGTCAGACAGATCATTTGATGCTTTGTTTTCTTGCCTTGCCCATCTCTGCCCCAAATTCAAGATCATTTAATATGTGGGTAGATAAAACTTGAGCAGTTCTTCAATAAGCATTTACTTTCTGCTGTGCATTAGTCCAGTTCAATACTTCCCGTGGCAGGGACTCAAATAAAAGCGGGATGGGGATCTAGACAGCATTGGCTGAATGATTGCTGCATTTCTTGTACAATCAGCTTTCACCACAGCCCCAGTGTGCACCAAGTGCCTGGCTCTAATAGCTTAAATATGCAAGGCCATGAGTAGGGCAGGAGGTGCCTCGGGTTTATTAGCTGGGTATGACAGATGAGCAGTGCAGGAGGTGAATGGGTAGGAGGAAGAGTCTCTGTGTTATCAAGACAGGGGAAAGGACACCCCAGTGCAAAACGACTGATGTTGCAAATGTTTGTCATGACCACTAAGCCCACAAAGAGCTGGATGTGCTCTCTAACAGGCAAGAAGCACAGCTTGCAAATGAAGGCACAGTCCCACTCACCAGCCCTACGTGTCCTTCTGAGGCTGTAGCACAAATGATTAGGGAGAAAATAATCTGTCCAGAAAAGGAATGGTACTCAAAATATTTGTTAGATTAAAACCTAAAACAGCAAAAGAGTTCCTGGGAGGAACAGATTAATAACAAACAAGGCAGCCAGAGATCCCCAGGGATTTCCTGCTTTACCAAATGACCTCACCCCTGTGCAGCGTGCCAAATTCTGCCAGATTGTTACCAAATACAGAATCAGTGATCTTAAACTGCATTTAGAGATGACAAGTGTGCACCCAGGGTAACAATGGGGAAAAGAAGTAGGCTGACACTTTCTCATTCAAGTCCCAAAAATCCAGGGAAGGGAGATGAGTATTTCATTTAATTATGAGGAGATTCACAAAATGTTCTGTTAAAGACAATAATGGAAAAGTGCCTGATAGTAAAGAAAGAGGCATTACAAAGTAAGCAGTGTATGAATAAATATATAGAAGAGGTCAAACTAAATACACTGGAAAGCCTTAATCAGAGAAGATGTTTGTGTTAATATACATACCCATAACAAATCCCAAAGGCTTTTCTCCTGGCTGTATCTTGACAACATTTTTGTCATCTGTAACACAAGTAGAAGATTTTATGTTTAAGTGCGCATTTGTGTGTATGTATGGCAGGAAGTAAGAATTAATAAAAATGAGAAGCCTGGGGAAATCTGACCATTCTCCACAGTTCTGGGAGAGCCCTTTTTTTTCCTGCAAGCATTGAATGCATTCCTTTCACACCATCTGAAGTGATGGGGTGAAGCAATTTAGACAAAAATAAAGGGAATCAAACCACTGAGAAAGTCTTGTGATGCCAAAGGTTTAGTCTTCCATAACTGACCAGGATGACTCATATCTGTAAGCACTGAAATCCTCCTGCATGTTGACACAACTCCATTGTCCTGCTGTTCACTGTCCATGTTCCAGTTGTCACAGAAAATGAAAGGACAACAGTTATTGTTGTGCTGCAGCTGTGTATTGTGACTGATTCATAGTTTCTCTTTTGGGGAGGAACACCAAGCTTGTGTGTTCTCAGGCATTTGCAACACATACATGCAATTCTTACATATCTGAAGATGGTGAATATAACACCTCCACTTGCTGCTAATAAACCATCATTAGGGAATAGCTGTTGTAGAAGTGGTATGAGTATTTCAAGGTGTAAGTGAGGTGAGGTTTTTAGGTAGGAAAGTCTCTTTTACTAAATGAACTGACATGTTTGAAGGGGAAAAACCCACAGCAGAAAAGCTTTTGGGAATCCAAGACCTTCTCCAAGCTGAATGTTTTCCAGCAGAACCTGAAAAGAGAGCTTTGCTGCCAAATGAAAATTCTGGTTTAATAACAAGTTTGCATTTGTTGAACAACAACAAAAATATATATGTTGTGTTGTTTTTCATGTCAGGAAGCCCCAGTATTTCAAAACAAACATGACACCTGTCTGTCTGTCTTTCAACTGATATATTTTGTGGAGAAAGCAATCCTTTCTAACATGGAGAGCAGGCACTCTCTCTCTCATTTACATAAATATATCTTTTATTAACTGTCAGTACAGGACCAATTCATCATGTAAGACATAAGCAGCTGATAAGTAAACAAGTGGGATCCTTCACTGGCATAACTCAGCAGACCCACCTGGGTTTAGTGAGTCTCCATCAGTTTACACCATCTTGAGGTCTAACCCAGACGTGGGTAGGAACACAGGCCAAATCCTGACCAATTCTCCATTTTGTTTTCCCCAGTTGTAGATGACAGACTGCAGAAAATTAGGGGGAGTGAGCTTATGCTCAGAGGCAATGCACGTGACACTGTGTACATTAACAAACTCTTTTATTAAGCCACTAATAAACATGGGTACAAATGGAAGATAGGCACCTGGGCTGAAGGACAGCCAGCCATAGACGCTGCTCCTCTGGCTTCCTCTCTCATTGTCTATGTTTGCTCGGGTGGCAGCCACATGGTTGCCTTTCAATAATTCAGAATCTGGTTTGCTTGCATGGCCAGTCCTGTTGTCACAATTTTTCACCTGATCACAAGTTCATCTCTCTGTAAATGAAGCAAGGCTTGTAAGGAGTTGCAATATCTTTTATGAGACTGGCTGATACTGTGAGTGGGAGAATGGAGGACAATACGAAGAGTTTGTGTGCCTGAAAGCTTTATAATTTTCTTAATTGTACCTACTGTTCTAAGAAAATATATTACTTTCCCCAACAGCTTGTCTTGCTGATTTCCTCAGATTGTTGTGACCATCTTTTCTGTTACTTTAATGACCCTATATTAAATTTGTGTGGACCAAGAGCTGCATTCCTTCTAAGTGCACACCTGCACTGACACCAATTTTAATTACCTCTCAGGCATACCACATTTCATAAGGCTAAGGGAACAAACAAGAATTATTAGCATTTGAGTAAAGGCAATTTAAATAATTGCTTGTCACTTCAGGGTTCAAACCATCAACTGACCATTTATACATGAAGATGTTAGTGCTAGAACTGTTAAAAAGTAAAGATCAGTAATAAAAATGAACTGAAGAGTAAAATAACTCAGCCTGAGTCTCAAGCATATCTTCCTAGTGTAATATGCAATGCACCACTAATGGCCACTGTTCTTTACAGTTTGAAGTAGGAGAGCTTGCACTAGAAAGCTCGATAGCTGCATCACTTTTAATCTGGTTTTGCTTAAAAATTATTATCCTTTGCTTCTTTATATGCCACTCTTTAAATGAAGTTTTCAATTATTTCAATGAATCAGCATAGTCAGGGTAGTATCTTTGACAGTGTGGTTGTATAATTGGCATGGAGGTGAATATAATACATATAGAAGCTTCTGAAGAGTGATCTGAAGTCACACACACACATAGGTACAAGCTACTACAGATCTTCTGGGTGGTATGACCCCCTTTGGGGATTGTAGATTGCTGCATAGAAGAGACTGAGAAGAGCCAAAACAAATATTAAGGATATTGCAAATGTCACAGTCTCCTGTATTTAACTAGACAAAGGTCTCTTTCTCCTGTCACTCACCTCCATATTTTCTTTTCCTTTTTGGCTTACCTGGTCTAAGTGCTGTGCAGAAGGAAGTGTTCCTGTTCCCACCTCTGAGCACCTCTTTCTCAGTCCTAAGCACTCACAAAGCAAGAGGCTGTGACTGTCCCTACAGAGATCAGTCCTCAGAGTTTAAGCTAATAATGTATTTTGAAATAAGGTTTGAGTTCGTTTAACTTGCCTTTAGGGTGAAATTGCTTTGTGTTTCCAAGTTTTTATCTGCAACCATGAAGAGCAGATGCTTTTTCAATTTTTTTTTTTGTTTCTTTTTAAGAAAGCTGGAGGTCTCCTTTAATGTCTCAGTAGTTTAAGCAGTGTGAGGCAGCAGAGACAGCTCTGATTCCTCTATCTTGGCTCCCACTCCTTGCTTTACTCGTTATGCTGATGTTCAGCAGAAATTAAGATGCCAGTAACAATTTACCTATCTCTGCCATTAGAAACTCCAAGACATCTCTTGGGTTGTCCTTTAGGTCTGTTAAGATTTATTCTTTTGTTTCAATCCCATATCTTATTATGTATGACTATTTATACATATATTTAATCTGTTTTGCTCTCCTGTCTTGCCTTGGGTTATATTTTTTGCTTGGTGCTTTCCATTTTGATTGAGGTGGTGACTAGAGGGGCCTCATCTTCCTCTGGGTTCAAAGAACAATTCATTATTTGCTCATGTCTGGGTAATGAATGCCTCTGTATGATATTTGGGAGACAGGGATAAACATCCCTCCTGGCTGATTGATAGTCTTATTAAAGATTGCGGGAGGTGAAATAATCCCCCATAGCTTCATACGGGTAAGTTCCCTTTCTCTTTTCCCTTCTGACTGGATTTAGGGCATGCTTGAGACTTGGCTTATGCTCTGTCCAATCTTAGAGAATAATTTAATTAGCCTTTATTGAAAGCCATTAGCATTGATCAATGGTGGCATACTGTTTGTTTTTTTTTTTTTTTACCGAGAAAGATGACCAAGGTGTTTATCCACTAAAAACTCGCAAATGCAAGTTGAGTTTGATAATTTGTTCCTATCCTTGCTGTTGTTTTATTACGAGTTTAATCAACACACAAAGATTTTGAGCTTTTAGTTGTTATCTGCAGCATGCAGGAGGAGGAAGAAACAGTGGTGGTAGCTTTATTCCCCAGCTGTACATTCGTTTCTTGAGTTTTGCATTTTGCTTTCATATTGATCTTCTCTTAGGGGGTTTCTTTTGCACATTTTCCCACCCTGTGGTCCATCACATGTTGCATCCTTGGCACTGTCAACGCATTCAGCCTTGTTCTCTTCTTCCTTACAGACCTCTTACCCTCTCCCACACCACCCTGGCTACAGGAGACAACCTTCTATCCCTCTCATTCCATAAATCCATTCTTGCTCATTTTTTCCAGATAACTCTCAGGGACATCTCTCATCCAGTCCCCTCCCTGACTGAATATCCTTTCTAAATTAATAATTAGAGAGCAAACAAAATGTGTATATAGCCTGCAATGAGTTCAGCTATTATAGGCTGCTGATCCAATGCATGTGAAAATCAGTGTGGACCCCTCCCTTCTTGATCAGGGTTTGATGCTACATTCCTGATCCTTCCTATAAAATGAACGTTTTTTTTTCCTTTAATGCGCTGCTGCAATCCATATAATAAATTAGATTATAATCCCCTCATGGGCAGGGACCTGTCTCTTTGATATGCCTGTGCATTGTTGATCTCACAGTACATACATGTCTTTGCACATTCTCACCTCCCGCTTATATCCAGTGCACCAGGATATCAGAATGAAATGAAAATAGAAGTGGACAATATTCTCCTAATTATTAGCATGCAGATAAGCCACTTTAATTAAAGAAATTATATACCCTGTAAAAAAGAAAGCTTCTCTGTCAGACTGCAGTCTTGTAATGGCTTTGTGTTTGTGCAATTAGGACCAAATCTTGAAGCTGCCGAAGCCAACAGTGGCCCTTAATGGGATTAAATCTTCATTTGTAGGGTGATGGGCTAGATGATCTAAGAGGCCTTTTGTGTCTTGCACTTCTCTAATCTCTCTCAGGGTGAACGACATATAATGGAGAAGACAGCTTGTTTTGAATAAACTGCATTAAGTGTCCACATATATTTCCTAATGTAGGTTAAAAAAACCCCACCCCTATGTCTCTGCTGGTGTGCGTGCCCCTCTTACAGAGCAGATCTCTCCAGTGCTGCAGACAGAGAGCTTGTTGATACCCTGCAGGTTTCTCTGGGGTATGTATCTCTGTACTTCCTGAGATCCTCTGGGAAAACTCCCCAGCCAGTGCTAATCAAATTGAACCACTGTCAAGACTTCCTGCAAAGCTTCGAGGAAACATTTCTGAATATTAGAGGTACAGAAGAGGAGAGTAGAGGTTGGGGGAGGGAAGCAGGACAGTTTTAGAGCTTAAGTGGATTACATAGCTACATAACCCAGTTATGGGTCCGTGGACTCAAGTGAGCTGTTTTTTTCCCTCCTCTGGCTGTCTGCCTGTCATATAGTTCCCCTGACAGGCAGGCTTTATTAACCTCCCCCAGCTGGCTCCCTCAGCATTTCTTATTTTCCAGTGCTTGCATCCCCTAGCAGCTCATCTCAGCCCTTTTTGTATCTCTGAGCTCCCCGGGGTCCTTCCTTTGGCTGCACCAGCTGTGGGCACCAATTGAAGCCCCATCACCAGCCTGCTCCACCAACATTTACTAAACCTGGTGGCAGATCTCTGATCTCTGCCCACACAAACCCCAGTAGCGAGCAATGAGTGCTGATTTGCCTCAGATCAGGAGACCTATGTTTAAAAGGTAACCTGCTCCCTGTCTTCTATTTAAAATCACTAACAGGGCTTTGTTAAAAGTAAACAAATACCTGAGCACACCATACCAGCACTGTTGGCTGGTATGAAGGAGCAGCAAGTGCCTGGTGAATCTGGATGTGTTCATGTTTCCCCACTTCGCAGGAAAGTTGGGTGGTGATGAGTTAACATGAGCCTGGTTGTTCAGCCCCAGCCCTGAAATGTCCCCTCAAGTCTGAGGTGTGAGCCTGACATCTGCTGGGGACAGCACTGCTGCTACAGAAAGCACCAGGCTATCCTTCCTCAGGGGTGCTTTGTCAGGAGGGCTGGTGGCAGGGAGGTTCCTGCCTGAGGGACTCTGAATGGGACACATCCAGCCTGGAGGGGGCAACATAGCCAAAGGACAGGGTGACCCAACTACAGCCTAATAGGAGGCAAGAGCTGAAATCCCAATTTATGCTGAAGGGCTCCAGTCCCCCTCTCTTACAGATGTAAGAGAGAAGTCAGCCAGGATGCGTATCCAGGGTTTAAAATATCTGCATGGGTGTCCATGAGAGACAGAGCTCCATGTCTGACAGCAAGCTGAAATCTGCTTTCCCTCTTTCCTTTTGAGGCATTCACCACTGTCACTATGTTTTTGCTTTGCTGACACAGCTGGTGGCTTGACTGAGTCTTATGCAGCCTTCTGGGCTTCAGAGCTAAAAATGCTGCAGGTAGACTGAAAAAATCACTGCTCGGTGTCCACCATCTCCTTTCAGTCCTCAGCCACAGCCTCCTTCCCTCCCTGCCACTATGATGCATCTGTATAGGACTTCTGTCCAGTCTTACAGGAAAGGATGGTTTCCAGGGCTGACTGTAAGGAAGTCATATATGAGTGGCTCAAGGCCATGAAGAGTGACGGAGGGCAGAAGCAAGTGCCCCTTGTTCTGATTAAATACTGCTCTGATGCCTTGAAACAGCGTTGTTGTATTGGCTCAGGCAAGGAGCGCCACAAAGGAGAGTGCTTGGCTGCTGGTGGCGAGGCAGCATCCCTGGGCATTGCTTTGTCAGTGAGGGGCTTTGAGCAACCTGGCCCAGTGGAAGGTGCCCCTTCCCACAGCAGAGAAGCAGCATTGCCCATAGAAACATCACTGCTCATGGCAGGGAGGTTGGAACTACGTGATCCTTAAGGTCCTTTCCAGCATTCTATGATTCTGCCATGAGAGGTTGTGCTGCTTCTGGGTCTGGACACAGCTCACACAGTACCAGTTATAGGCACTTCAGGCTCTGATCCTTTGGGTCTATAGAAAAGAGGGATGCCAAGCAGTGTGCAAACAATATGGTAGCTTGGAGAGTTGTTGATAGCAGGGCTACAGGCAGCATCTTTGGGCTCTCTGCCAACACCTAAATAATTGGAAGTGTTACTTTCTTCTAGAAGTAAACCTGGCCTTTGTGCTGCTTTGTCACAGCATTGTATTTTTTGCTGTCAGACATGAGCAGATAAAGCATATTTTTTAAACCCTTGAGGAGAAAAAAGAAGTTGGCAGTTCTCATGGCTTTAGCAGGATTCTTATGACACTGTATGTTGCTTTTTTTTATCACAAAGATAATACTCTAGGAAAAAAAAAGAATTTGAGGATCTCAGGGGGTTTATTAATATTTTTTCAGTGTTTTTAGAGCTTTGGACATGGAGGAACACAAATAACTTGATGCCACTTTAACCTAATGATTCAGAAACCAGAATTAAAATTAAAATGCATTAAGACATCTATTTTTAAACTCATGATTTAAGCCACTTTCATGATTTTGACAGGGCCTGACATGACTTTCCAGCACTGGGATTGGTAATAAAGCTTTTGTGTGCTGATTTGAATGGAAAATCCTTTGAAAATCCTCCAGCTTGCTTGCCTTAGTCAATACTTAACAAGGACTCAGCCACAGCAGCAAAAATATCCACCAATCAGTACTTTTTTTTTACTTTTTTTCCCTCATAGCAAAAAATCTGACACCCAAGAGTCATTGTAGTCCCAGGGTCCATTCTGAGAAACCGTGGTACAGGGATCCTTGTACATGGGAATCCTGAAGCCAACAACAGCTTCCCAGGAGTCTGAACAAAGGGCAAGAGCATCCCTGTGCCAGAGTTTTCCGTAGGGCTAAGCAAGGGCTGAAGAGGGAAGAGGGTCAGATCTACACAGATGGCTTGGGCTCGTGCTACAATTACTCCATGTCCCTATAAAGTTGTTCTGGGATGAACAGGAGCAAAAGGTAGGGTGAGTTCAAGGATGCAGAGAGGGCCAAGCCATGGCACAAAGCCTCTGTGCAGCCTCCTTCAGTCCTGGTGTGGGTACATGAAATAAATTGCTTGTCTAGTGGCTGTGTCCAGGGAGGAGTGGGAGAATGCCAGCTGGTGCCTGTGGTATTTAATTTCCTCTTGGAGCTGAGTGAGGCAAACATTTTTGGGATGAAGCAGTTGAAAGCAGGAAAGACAAAGTGCCATGCCTACTGTCCCCAGCCCCCTGTGCTGCTGGAGGCTGGATCCAGATATCAAACCTGGTGGGACACAACTGCACTGCTCTTTTATACCCCTAGATGCTACACAGTGTTTTCCAGCTCATCAAAAGTATTTGGGAACAACTGTAGGAGCAGCAGGCTCTGAGCAAGCCAGACCCATCTCAGTGCTATTTTAAGGCACTTGGCTTTCAGGCCAGTGGGTATGCTGTTATTCCTCCAATACAAGGAAACAAACACATGGGGGTATATATATGAAAAAACAGGTGACTCATAAGTGAGAATAGCCTCATATTGTCATTAGAGGAGGATAATTTGCCACGTATTTTTATCAATATTGCAAATGTCTGCTCAAAGCTACACTGCCCTATGACATGCTTTGGGCTGTGTGTGTGGCCCCAGCCGCCTGCAGCAGGGGAGCAGGAGAGGGGCCACACTCAGTTGCTGTTTGACCCTGATTTCTTCTGTCTATCTGAGGAGTGGAAGAGGCCTGCTGCATGGCTTTGAGTCTCCCAGGAAGTGATTTGACACTTTGAGTAGAACTTGCCCTTTTCTTTCTTGCATTAAAATGAAAGAAGATGATGTTTTATAGGTCTGTTGCATCAGCATGTATGCACCAAGCTGTAGAGAATGATGTGCATAGCTTTTTGTATTACTGCTGGACACAGAACTGTCAGGAAAAAGCCTGACATGAAATGAAATCTTAGACCTGAAATCTTGCCTGAAATGAAATCTTAGACAAAAAGTGAATGATCTTGGATCAACTAAATAGGTGTGTTCACTCTCAGGATTAATGATAACACAAATAACTGTATTGGGTTTTTCTAGCAAGGCTTTGGTAGGAGGGGTTGCAAGGGTGGCTTCTGTGAGAAGATGGTTGAAGCTTCCTCTGTGTCCCGTGGAGCCAATGCCAGCCAGCACCAAAATGGACCCACCACCAGTCAAAGCTCAGCTCATCAATGATGGTGGTAAAAGATAAGATCTTTAGGAGGACGAGAGCTGCTGTGCAACAGCAGCTGGGAAAGAGGAGTGAGAATATGTGAGAGAAACAACTCTGTGAGAGAGACTCCAGGGTGAGTAAAGGAGATGGGGAGGAGGTGGTGCAGATGCTGGAACAGAGACTCCTCTGCAGCCATCCCTGGTGGAGCAGATACTCACACACAGCCCCTGGGGGACCCCACAGTGGAGCAGGTGGATGCCCAAAGGAGGCTGTGACCTCGTGGGGAGCCCACGCTGGAGCAGGCTCCTGCCAGGACCTGAGGCCTCATGAGGAGAGGAGCACAAGCTGAAGCAGGTTCCCTGGTGGGACTTGTGACCCCATGGAGGCTCACACTGGAGCAGCCTGTTCCTAAAGAACTGCACCCCACGGGCAGGGACTCACACTGGAGCAGTTCATGAAGAACTTCAGCCTGTGGGAGGGACTCCATACTCAGGATGAGAGTATGAGGAGGAAAGAGCAGTAGAGTCACTGTGTGATGAACCAACTGCAAACCCCATTCCTGTTCCCCTGCACCACTGTGAAAAGGAGGGAGAAAAATTGGAGTGAACTTAAGGTGCATGGAGACCGAAGGCATTCCCAATTAGGGAAAGCAACACCTGTTCTATTCCCTGGGTCAACCCTGTGCCCTCTCCCTGTCCCTCAGTCTCTGGTCACTCCACCCTGTTTCCCTGCTGGCCCTCTGCCTTAGCCCACCCTTGTAACACCCTCAAGTTCCCTGGTAATTGGTCCCTGATGTTCTCCCCGCCCTGCTCATCCCATGTACTTAAACCTGGACCCTTGCAAAGTTCCTGGCCTTTGTTCCCTAAACTCTGGATGATGCATGCACGTGGCTGAAATAAAACATCTCTGTAAAACCCCTGCAAAGGTCCTTCCTGCTCTTTTACTTGCTTTCACCCCAAACAACACCAGATGCAACGAAGGTGTTTTAAGGTTCTAAGGTTTTATTACCCACTCCCCTACTCTGATTTGTTTGGTAATAAATTAAATCAATTTCCCCCAAGTTGAGCTTGTTTTGCCTAAGATAGTAATTAGTGAGTGACCTCTCCTTATCCTTATCCCACCAGCCTTTTGGTGTATTTTTCTCCCCCTGTCCAGCTGAGGAAGGGTGTGACACTGCAACTTTGGTGGGTGTCTGGTGTCTGGCCAAGGTCAACTTACCACACTGTTAAATGGAAAACAAAAATCATTCTTACCCTAAAAACATCTTTCACCTCTGCCCTTCTGAAGAAAAAGTGATTTGTGATGAAATAAAATTTCCTTAAGTGACTTAGGAGCCTTAGACCATTTATTAAATCTCCTGACCTGTTTACTTAAAAAAAATCTCATCATAAGGCTATATTTTTTCTAGGCTTTTTGAGGCAGGGATTTTGGCGGGGGCTTTTTTTTAAAACAGAACTAAAGCCAACTATCTGCACATATCTGCAACTCATCAGTTCTATTGCCAGTGGTGTGCACACCACTTATTAATGACAAAATAAATGAATTAATATGAAAAAGCTGGATGGGAAAGGACTGTAAACTCCTAATCCAAGCCTAGAGCCCTGCCAGGACGAATACAGAAATAGAAGGGATGGCACAGCTCCCTGCTCACTCCCTGGCACTGCTGCTGGGGAAAAAAACAGGGCATTACCTTTCCATTAGGACTCTTCTCTACTTCTTCCCTTTTTATAAGAGAAAAATAAACACCAGTCACAGAGAAAAAGTTTAGGAAAAATCAGAAAATATGAAGACGCAGGAGCTAAGTATCTCTTTGGAGAGAGCAAAGCAAGGCAAGCTTTACACTGGCATTTCTTTCCCAGAAGCAAATTCCCATTATTTCAGGGAAAAATAGTTGGCAGCTTGGTCTGTCTCAAAGCTCTGAAGAAACAAGCAGACAAAGGGTGTTAAAGATGGGAATCCCCGAGTGCCCTGGCTAGCCCCACCCCACCTTGCTTCCTCCTGTATCTTGTTCTGAGGAAAGCAGGTGGCAGTCGTTCAAGGACCTTAAAGATCCACTTCATTTCAGGTGCCAACTCTGAAATCAACTGCTTCCTGCTCGCCCATTTACAAAGTGGAAGGGGTGTCTTCGTTGCAGAAGAGTGTTTGTTACTGATTCTTCCGACCAGTGCTCTGATCTGCAGCAGCTATGGCTTTGCCAGTGTCCTGTTAATTTAGTTACCACAGTAGGAAAATATCTCAAAAGATAGCTCACTCAAATTGCAATAGCTGCAGGCAAGAGGGCTGCCAGCAGGGAGCTGCCTTACAACTGGGCTTGAAAGAGCTTAAAGGTAAAGGCAGGTTCAGTAGTGACAAAGAGGGAGCAACAAACACCTCACTCTGCCTCCTGATTCCTGAAATACAATGTTTTCATAAAGAAAAATGAAAAAAAAAGGCACTTTTCTAGTGGAGCAGGAGTGTCTGGGTGTGTAGGGGTCGGTGGTGTGCCAGAACAACTGGCAGGGTGGTACACCAAGAGAGGTAGGATGATGCAAGAAGGAGGAAGTGGGAAGTGGGCAGTACTGCTGCTTTTTTCTGGCAGCAGTTGAGAGAAATCATTGAATCAGCCAGAGATGGGAAAAACTGACATCAGGAGTGCCAGGATCACAAAACCTGGTCCTGTAAGGAGCAGCATGCTATGCCCTGTGCTGTGCTTGTCCCCCTGGCTCAGAACAGAGTGAGAGATGACCAGGCACTGTCACAGTTGTTAGGGACCCACTGTCACATCTGGCTCTGACACATCTGGTTTCCCAAGGATGCAGGTTGATCTTCAGCAGACCTTATCAATAGACACCTGTCCTCAATGCAGACAAGAGGGATGTGGGAAGGTGCAGGCATTCCTGCCAGCCTAATGGACCAGTAGGAGACCTCATACACTGGGCAGCCCTTGCCACGTAAAACTGTGCCTTCTCTGCCTTGTCGTTGGTCTAGTCCAAAAATCGCTCCCTGGTGTAAAGGTGTTGTGTTTGGAGGGAACCACTTTCGACATAGTCAGGAAGAGAACTGCTCATGAACTTCTTGGTGATGCTTCCTTTCCTTATCTGCAGGCCAGAGTCTGTGCCCATCTCACCTGACTTTCCACAGGGATACAGGGCGGTGCTAAAAGCTCTGCGTGCATTTCCAGAGTAGCTCTCTCTGTCGGCTGCCCGAGCCTGAAGCGCCAGCCTGTGCAGCAGTGTCCCCCCCACCTCGCTGTGCCACTCTCTGCTCCTCTCAGTGTCCGAGTGCCCGGCACACACACACACACACACACACACACACACACACACACACACACACACACACACACACACACACACACACACACACACAGAGCAGCGCTGCTCTGCTCCCCAGCAATCCGAGCGCAGGACTCCGCCACCAGCCTTCCGACGGCGCTGACATGGTCAGGGACAGCGCCTGCTCCTTCTCCACAGAGCAGGAGAGAAAGGAGCAATTTCAGGCTCTGCAGTGAGTGAATGACTAGTGCACATATTGGTAATAGCACCGTGCCGGGGTCTCGGTGTGATCTTCCTGTTGCTCATTTGCTGGCAAGTGTGAAATGCAAATCCCTCCGGGCTTCTGTCTCCGCTCAATATTCACAGGAGCATGAAGGCTCCTGCGCGAAGGGGAGGGTGAGAGCCGGCAGACAGCAGGGAGCTTTGTTTCCTCCTTTGTTGGAGTTTACGGGTTAAAAAATCTGCTTATTCTTGAGGCTTTGCAGGGGATGTCAGCTCACCGCACCCGCCCTGAACCTTGTCTCTGCCCCATCTCGGGGGCTGGCGTGGGGCAGGACACCAGCAGGTTCCAGTTTGAGTGCAGAGGCCCTCGCACCAAGGCTGTGTCTCCACAGAGCCCGGCGATGGCGGGGCCGGGGTCTCGGGATGCAGGAGGGAGGTGCCCGGAGCGAGGGCGGCTCGGAGGGCTCAGAGCTGGTACCCCCGCCCAGGACCCGCCGGGCCATGGCTCCCACCCTGCCCTTTCCTGCGGTGTGACGGTTCCAGTCCAAACCCAGTCAGATCCCTGGAAATGGCAGCTGAGACACTTGTTGCCATGGTGATTCTTAATAGTTCTGACTCAGATGTAGCGTTGCTACGGAAACCGCATCCGCAGCCCTTGGGAGGCAATGCCGCTACATTTTTTCTCTCGTAGTGGAAAAAGGCTCTGAATCCCCATTTTGCTCACTCCCTACTGCAGTGCAGTGACGAAGCTTTGGGCTGTTTTATTATTCCCCTAATGAACGCCGATCCTGATCCTTCACCAAAGGATCTGCTGCTATTCTGCTGGGTTAAAGTGCTCTGGACCGCCTCAGCACGGGCGCAGTGTCTGCACCATAAGGCGACCCGAGCCTCTGCCCTTCTGTGGCTCATCAGAAAAGACAAAAAAGAAAAATAAATTCTTTTTAAAAAGGAGCAGTAAGCTTTCTTCGTAGGTAGGAAAAGCACCTTTCATCTCGGGAGCTGAAGATCTATTGGCGGGGGGTGTGTGTGGAGTGGGGTGTGGTAGTTCTGAGACGAAGAGCGTCTGTGACTGCGAAAGGCAAGACAAAGGCAGAGCGCATGTGAGGGAGTGGGTGTGCCCGTGAGGAAAGGAGCGGATCTGTGTGCAGGGAGCGTGTCCGTGGGCATGGCTACGAATGGGAATGGGACCGGAGCTGCCGGCAGAGCCCAGCGGAGCGGAGTGTGGGTGTGCCCGCTCCAGGATGAGAAAGGGGACGCTCGGCTGCCCGAGCTTTTGTTCCGGGAGCGCGCCTGCACAGGCACGGCCAGAACAGGTTCACGTCATGCAGAGCTGGTGAAGACACTTGCTCACATTCGGTCCTGTCATCTGTGCAAAGTCAGCCCCTGACACACGTAATGCCAGAGGCAGTGGCGTCCCAAGGGGGCAGATAAATAAATGCAGGGAAGGGAGAGTGTATATTAAGTTTGCTGTTGCAAACCTAGGAGAAAAGACTTCTGCAGCACTAAATAATTCAGCCAAAGTAATTTCATGGTATTCTTTTCTGGCAGGGGCAGGTGGGAATGAAGAGGCATGCAAATTCTACATGTGTGTACCCTTGCATCTACTGGGCCAAGCCCCTGTATTGAGATACCTGGGCATGGATCCCATGGGAATTGGTCAGTGCTTTTCCTAAGTCAAATGCCTGACTGCTCAGTTAGGCAGGAGGAGTCATGGGAGAAATGCTGAAAGCTCCCAAGGTTTCTCAGGGTTTTCATAAACTTTCTCTGTGATTTTTCCAACTTATCAGAGAATCCCACCAGGCTCTCTCCTGCCTGACATTCTGGTTCTTCCAGATACCTTTTTGCACTGGTAGGACATGGTGGTACGTCCTGGAGCAGACCTTCAGAGAAACTGGAATGACTGAAGGAAGGAAAAACTTACAAATTCACCATGAAGATGGGAGATAATTTTGCTGCAAGTGACAGTGGATCTGGGAAAGACTTAAAAGTGGCAGATGCAAAGGATAAAGGATGTTGCTAAAGAAATAGGCACATTCTGCAATGGGAGAGTGTCCAGGATGACTCTTGTGTGCCTGGCTTAGATGAGGTGAGGACAGAAGCCTTATTAACAAGGGTAAGTCAGTAACACAAATTACAAAGAAAATTTTGGAGCCTGATGAATATAAACCAACCTGAAAGAGGTGGTGGGGGACACAGACATGAGGATGAAAACTTTGGAGAGGTCCAGAATGGAGGAAGATATCTCAAGAAGTGTACACATGAAGGTCCCCTGCAGGTTAAGTTAAAAGGGAATAAAAGAGCTGAATTAAGGTGTGAGCTGTAAGGGCTCCAGCAGAGAGAGGCTCTCATGAAGTGGATGAACCTGTGGTATCTGCAAGGTTTCAGAAAGTGAACTCTTGGGACTCAGTAAATAGCAAGTGCTAGGCTTCTGTATGAGCAGTTTGTGAGGCTGGAAAGTGCTAAAAGCCAGATGGAGAGGCTCCAGGAACAAGTCTAAGGCTCTTCAGAGGTTAATATGGCCCATCCAAGGTGTTTAAGGAGACAGAGGGTTGTGAAGAGACTTAACTGAAGAGACTTAGTCAAAGGGAACTTTTAAATATGTACAATGACTTTCTTGGCATGCAGAGAGAAACTCATCCCTGGATTAAGTATAATGAAATCACTAGCTGTGGCTTTAGCTGTGTCTCTTAATTCCTCATGGTGGAGGCAGAATGAGGGGAAGCATCCTGTTTGCCTGCCTCTCTAGAAGAAAGTGCCCATCCTTGGGGTGGTGCTTGTCAGAGGCCACAGCTGTTCCTGCGCTGTCACACATGGAACTTTGTCACCTGTGGTGGGCAGAGCAGTACCTGTGTCCTGTCACTGCACAGGTACCTGGTTAAGAGGTGGGACACTGTGTGGTAGCTTGCATCCATCTTGCAGCCATACCCACGATTTGGGTTCTTCTCCCCACTGGGAAATCACAGGTCCCTCCTTCCCAGTACAACTAGTACTCATTCCAGTGACCATATCTGTGTGGCACATTTTGACTATGACAAATGCTGGCATCAAAGTGAGAGGAGGACCACACCAGGGGCAGCAAAGGCTGTTGGAAAAATCCCTTGGATCTAAGACTAAACGAAGCATAGGACTAAATATTGTAATGTTTTCATTTTCATTTTTGGCATGATCGATTACAGAATTTCCTGGACGTGATTTCTTGCCTGGAACCTTAATAAAACATAGAAACAGGGCTGAATTACTGTTGGAGTTTTGTTTGTTTATTTGGTTGGTTGTTTTTTTGTTTTTTTTTAATGGAAAACAAGGGAAGCTGGAGATGACAATCCAAGTAATTTGTTGTTTATTTATCCAGAGAGGAACTAACCTGCTAGCCTCTGCTCTCTTTGCTCACACCTTAAAGAAAGAGATGAAGCTTTTGTAAAGACAGTGGTAAATACTTGCCTTCCTTGTACGTCTTTGGGACAGCTCAGTCTCTCTCACAGAGCAGCAATTTTAATAAACAAGAATTAGTGTAAAGCAAGATAATTATTGTTGAGCCATTAGTCTCAGGATCCAGCAATTACCAGGTGCATCAAGATTGTTTCAAAGAGAAAATCGTGCCTGTGCAGGGAGAGGGTTTGGGGGCTGGTTGAGAAAGAAAGGACATTAGGCTGAAATACTGCTTTGTTATTTCTTGCTCCTAAAAGCAGTAAGTTGTTGCTCAGATGTATAGGTTCAGCCTGACCTGAGCTGCAGACCTAGGAGGATTTGAAATCACCACCTAGGAAAAATGGCTGGTGATGGCTGAGGCATGGTCCTGGGGAGACACACAGATACACGTGCTGGGGAAGTGGAAGGAAAGGGGCGGGGGGGGTTGCAAGGCAAGGAGGAATGGAGTGAGGGCTGCAAAGAACAAAAGAGTGGCTTGGATGCTTAATAGTGTTTTGGGATGATGTCTGCTTGCTCTGTTGATGGAGATTTTGTTTAATAGAGCCTCTGTCTATGCAACAAATCTCCCCTAGAGCAAATGATAAAAAAAAGAAGCATAAGCAGGCAGCCAGAAAACTTGATGTCACCCATCCCACATACATTTTGAATCACACTGTAGTGAGGGTCAAAGCACACAAGCCATGAAAATGTTGTTATTTTTTCTTTTGGTTTTTTTTTTTTCTTTTCTTAAGCAGTGATGTCCATGAGATTAGACTTACCTTGATTTAATGTCTCATCAGAAGCATGACTTCCCTGACAGCCCTGCTGCAATGCTACTAAATGAAGCATGCCCTGTTTTCTCAGCTGGGACTTAAACCTCTGCCCTTAGAGACCTGAGGGGTGAGGAAGAAAGATGAGGGCAGAGTGATCGATATTGACCCACCTATCATGTCTGCTAAATTAAATAACCAAGCTTTATTTTTTAACCTATTTAAAACAGTTACTGTTCTTTGCACAGTGGATGTTTGTGGAGGTTGCCGAGGTGGCAGCACCACAGCATGAGCCCTCCCTTGCTCTGTACCTTCCCCCTGACTCACATTCTGTGGGTGACCTTCCAGTGTAAGGACAGACACTGTCTTAAGGAAATAGGAGAGAGGGGGAGAGAGTGGGGGAGGGAGAGAGAGAACACTTTCTTTGCCAGTTAATTGAATTCAGGTCTTCCCTTCAAGTTACACTGGAAAAGCCTTATTGCACTTTCACGGTGAGGAAACATTTGCTCATGGGGGAGCAGAACAGATGAAACCCTCCAAAGTCCCTTTGCTGAAGATGTCAAACTAAATTTGGATTGCATTTGCTCTTAAACCAGAACTGACCACGGTCTATGGGAGAACATCACTGATTTTAGTGCTGCTTTACAGTAGGCAGCAAAATAGCTCAGTGAATTATCCACCTTGATGACCAATTTTTCAGTGCATCCTATGTTTTCCTTTTTCCTCATCTCAGCAAATCTGCCCCATACTGAGTCCCTAAGAAATCCCACTCATTAAAAAACCCTCCTTTGAGGGCCTGTTGTGACAGCACTTTGAACTTCTGCGCTGGGAGAGCACAATGCAGAGGACATAGAATTGCAGGCAGTTAAATTGCCTCATTAAGAGAATATTAGGTCCTGTTTGGTCTTTTTCTATCAAGCACTTCTGAATACTTTATCCAATCTGGTTTTCTGTCACAGGATCCCTGCCATTTCCCCTGAGAGATTTTGCTTTTCTCTCTTCTCTTTGCATCTGAGTCCTCATGAGGGCTGAATGTGAGGTGTGACGTGGAGAGGGTGCAGCATCACAGCAATTCACAGCATTCCCAAGAAGAGTGTCTGGGGAGGAGACTCCTTTCTCCACTAGAACATTTAGTGTCTGCACTTCACAAAAAAATATCTTCACCTTTGCGGCTAAAGTTTCTTTTTTTTTTTTTTAATACCACAAAGCTGTGTGCATCCCCCCTCCCCGGCCCCGCTAGGGTGTTGAGTTTGGATTAGCATTGCACATCCAGATAGAAACCATAGGATCTCCATAATTCCACTCCTTTGTCCTTTGCTGCAGGGATTTACTGCACTGAAAACTTTCTTCTTTCTTACGGTTGCACATTTATATTTCACAGAGTCCCAGACACATGGACTTTCTAGGCACAACATGCTAACACTTTACTCATATTCTGACATCTTCTCTCATTTCCTAATAATCTTTGTCACAGTTCAGAATTGCTCCTGTAATTTCAAGAGCTTTTGCCATTGTGTTTCTGTCTTTTTCTGGCTCTGGCCTCTTCCTTGGTCCTTACTCATGGCTTTCTGCAGCTGGCAGTGCCAGCACCTGCTGCTTCATCCACCACTCTGTCCTTTGCTATCTCCTATGTGATGCTTTGCCTTTTAACATTACTGTAACCTGTAGAAGAGCAGCTTGCCCCAGACCAGCAATCTGTGTGTGCTTGTGTGCTTCTGACTGCTTTCTAATTAGGAAGACCTTAATTTACAGCCTTCCATGTTCCCTGCAGTGTGCCCTGCAGTACTGTTTATCATCTCTCTGCCACAGTCAGGATCTATGCTGGCTTGCCTTCACTGAGGGAGCTGCCTGCTGTGCTGGTTGGAAAGGTGCCTCAGCTGCTGGTGCTGGGGTGGGAGATGAGGGATGTTTTACACATGAGGTTACACGAGGTTTTCTTTTCCCCATTTCTCACAGCACATGGAAATGATACTTCCTGGATTTGTCTCTGCTGCTTCCCTCCATCCAAAGAGCCATGTTTGATGCCTGCTCAGCTTGAGAAATGATCCTTTTGCGCTATATGCTGAAACACATAAAGTAACTGATGGCCAGGATAAGTCATATGCTCAGCAAGGCTAAATTGCTGTAGCTTTAGTCAAGTCAGTAAAGCTAATCCATTTTCTTCCAGCAGAGATTCAGGGAGCATAGATTAAATATACTGTCTGGAATCAGCCTTGATTGCAAACCCAGACATAATAAAAGATGTGGCTTCACTGACCCCCTTGTCCTGCAACACCACAAGCTTCTCCTCTGCATGGTGTGGCTGCTGTCCCCTGCCTTCCTGCAGTTGTAGGAGAACAACTCATTCACAACGGGGATGAGTGATGAAAGGGGAAGGAACTTGCTGTTCTTGTGCTGAGATGCATGGCAAGGCAGCCTGGGTCCACAGAGACTCTGATTGATGTGACAGGGAGGGAGTGACAAGACTGCTGATGTGCTAACAGCATTTTACTCCAGCAGTTCTTGCCAAAAAAATAAAACATCTGTGACAAAACCTAAACCAGCTCACTTGCTCAGGGTGTAGATATACAGGACCTGAGAGCCACCACCTGATGTGAGTTATGAAGCCTGGCCTTTCTCCAGGAAGATGAGTGTGATAACACTTGACAGGTCAGGCTCAGGGTTCTCTGTGCTCTGGTTTAATACAGCTTGGCTTGGCCTGCCTCTGAAGGGCTGCCACCCCTGACTGCCACCTGTGACTTTTAATTCAGTCTTTACTGCAGGTCAGGAGATGAGGAGTATGCACGTGAGCCTGCATATATAAAAATATAGCACAATGCAGCAGGGATTGGGGTTTTCCTCAGGAAATACTAATTTTCCTTGTCACTTTTATCAGAAAAGCACTTTGGCACTTTGCTTGGACTGGTGGGGGGGGGGGTCAAACAATTTTGGTAGAAGGCTGCAGAAGCTGAAAAGAGGCTAGACCATTTGCTCAGCTGTAAGAGCAATATAAATGTGTAATACGTAATTGCTTGTGATGTCCACCACCCTTTTCCAGCATCAGCCTACATCATCAGTGCTCTTGGTGTGAGGGGACAATGTCTTCCCTTTTCACACCTGCCTGCTGGACCATACACTTTCTGTCATCATATTTCCTGGGTTCCTATAACTTTTCCTTGTAATTCCCATGGTTAAACTTCTTTTTTTGAATGGTGAAACAGCAGTACCTCTTCCCCTATATCTTTCGAAGAGTCTTACCTTTATCTTCTGTCATCTTTTTTTCCCCATTCCTGTTTGTGATGGCACAGGGCAGCTGGGTTAGGAAGCACATCAATATATCTATGGGGCTTTAAAAGCACAGCTTATGTTCTGCAGGTGATTTTTCAACCAAGTCTCTGCTTTCCTGCCCTGGTTCACAGTGTGATGGTGCAAGTGCAAGAGCCAGCTGTGAGAAAGCAAGAATTTTTAATGCTCTCATTGCTGCTGAGAACTTTGTCACACGAGGGCCAAGTGACAAAAATATTTCTTTTTCTCCTCCTCTGTGTTTCAGTGCAAAGTGGGACAAGCCTCAGCCAGAAAGACCAGCAGTAGCCTAGTTCAATGTAGCTCAATCTGGTGACTAAGCCCTTCTCTTTGGGAGTGGAAGCAATGTGGGTTCAAACCCGAGGCTGATGCTGTGACAGTGCCAAGAGGATGCTGTTGAGGGTGGCTGGCTGCTCTTGCCATAGCACTTTGGTGCATCCAGGCTTTCCTTACTGTCCCGATTAGGAGATGAGCTTACAAGTAAAAAACTGGAAGTGTACCACTCTTCCCCCTACTCAGCCTCTTTCCCCTTAGTCTCATTTCATGTGAAATTATTCAGCAAATTCAAGCTGAATTTGCTGATCATTTTGGCGTCCCAGAAAATGCAGCTCACAGAAAATAAATGATTCAGCAAAAAAAGAAAAAAATTCACCTGCCTTCTTGCTGTCACATTTGTTCTACTCAGCTGCTAATGTATCAGTTGCAAATTCTTCTTGTCTGTGACAAGGTTAGACATAACGCAAAAGCTGCCATCTGCCTTAAGAGGTTTTCTGTCTCATAAGGCAATTTTCTTTGAGTTTTCCCTAATTCCACCAAAGTCAGAAGAGGGATTCTTGCTCATGTCTTGGGCTACAGCTTAGTCTCCTTCCTTACCATGACACCCCCAAAATCTATTGTGTGAACTCCCCATCAGCTGGGCTGAAGACATAGTGGGGATGTCTTTCTGTTGAAATACACATAATCTGTACATTTTCTTCTTTGAAAATAGGAATGGTAGACCCAAGAGAAAATGATCCTGCCCTAATTGCCCCAGTGACCTTTCCTTTCCAGTCCACTGACTCTTTCTTTTGTCCAGTCTGGCTTCAAATGCTGTGAATGGTGACATTTCTGTCACCTTTTCTGGACACTATTCCACTGCCTAGAAAATCCTGCTCTCACAGGTTACTCTGAAGTGGTGTTTTCATTAATTTCATGTCAATGCATTCTCTTATGACCATCTGCTTGCTGTCCTTTAATACTCTAAATCATTGCATTGCTCGTGTTTCCATCTTTAAGGCTTGTGTAAGCCTTTAATCCTCTCCTGAAATTATCACCTGATTAAATTATAGGGAATGACTTTCTTTTTAATTTTTCTTTCTCTTCTTAACCATTTTTATTGTTTATCAATGCTATTCTCTCTAATGTTGCCAATCTCTGCCTGGTTTTCAGCATCTGAATTACAATGCATTGTTCAAAACACCACACAATGTTTTCTACTTATGCCAGAAAATTGTACAAGGGGATAATTATTTCCTGAGATCAAGAAATAAATCTCCAACCTCTGCCTTTCTTCCTACTTGGTCTCTATACTTTGTCCCTTCTTCCTCTTAAAATATGAACTATGTATCCCATCCAGTAAGACCTGAAGATCCTTACGTGTATTCTGTAAATGCCATACTGCCAAAAATAAAAAAGGACAGACATCGGACATCATTTCAGGCTATGAAAAAGAGACATGTAACATGAGATGTCATGGTCTGCTCTGTGGTGGTACAGCCTTGCTGAAGCACTGGAAAGCCAGCGTGGAAAGACACAAGCTACTTGGTGGGAACAGCAGAGGAGAGGAATAAAAATGATCTGAGGTCTAGAAAACACAACCTATGAGGGAAGACACAAAGATTTGTGGTTGTTTGGACTAAAGAAGACTGGCTCTAGAGGGAAGCAATAGGAAAACATGACTTTAAATATATAGGAAATTGCTACTAAGACAAAGGAAATTAAACAGTCTTCTTTCCCACTGAGGATATAAAAAGGAATATTGAGTTTAAATTGCAGTAAGGAAGATTTAGGCTAAGCAGTAGGACAAGTTTCTAGGCTAACAAAAATGTATGTGAGGTCAGAATATATGGCCTAGGAATACCACAGGAACTGCCAGCACCAGAGAGTTTTCAGAATAGCCAGACAATCATTAAGGAAAGTTTATACAAACACCGACCTTGCTTTGGGGCAGGGAGAGCACTCAATGAGTTTTTTCCCTGTGGTCCTGAGGGCAGAAAATGAGTACAGATTTCTAACCTTTTCGCAGTCCTTTTAAGTAGATTCTGTGTGTGTGTATGTGAGTATGTGTGGATGCAGCTCTTTGTGTGAGAGAATGCTTTTCCCTTTTGCCAACATATAATTGCCTTATTCTGACTTTAATTTACCCTTAGATTAATGGGGCAGAAGTAGTATTAGGGAGAATAAGTTGAGCTTCATAGGCTAAGGTTTGTTTCGCTTCTGCAGCTCATCTGATCATAACTCCTTCCTACACCACACCTGAAATTAGGCTTAGAATTATTCCAGAACTGTAGGTACTGGATCCTGTTGTGCTGATCTGTGAACAGAGATGGAGAGAGAGAGGTGTTCACTGCTCAGCCCTCTGCTCAGCTTACTCAGCCTTGGAGCCAACTGAAGCATTTGCACCACGCTTTTCGTTGTTTACTAACATGAGTTGTGTCCTGTTTCTGCTTTGTTTTCCAGGAACATGCCTGCCTGGTACATCCTCCCACTAGGCTCTGAATGAACATCCTTCAGCACAAACAAAGAGCATGTTGGAGCTGAAAGGAGACAGGGGACAAAGCAAATTTCCTTAGGGCCTTTGATTTTGAAGCGTACAGTGGAGTTTAAGGTACATTTGTAACCTCATAGTACATGACAGACAGCAGCTGGCACCAGGATCCCTTGTGGTAATGGGCCCTGGGACAGTGAGTCCCTGCCAGGGCTGGGCAGGGTGTCAAAGGGGGTTAGAAAAGCAGCATCAGTCCACAAGGATGGGCAAGAATTGCTATGAGCTAGACCAGCAGTCAGGATCCAGATATCCTGACTCTACCCTTTCATCACGTCCACACCTCTTGGACTTGGGTGTGACTCAGAATTTAAGTGAGCTCCTGTTTTTGGGATGCATGTGGATGTTTCAGTGGCTTTCTGTACCTACTGGAGAGCTGTGCTCAGAGGTGAGGCAGGGCCCTTTTTGTGTTCTTACTAAAGGCACGGAGACTTGTTGCTCACTGGTGGGAGAAGCAGGGGCACTGAATTAAACTTACAGCAGAAATAGAGCAATGAAAAGGATGTGGTTCTTTGAATATGTGGTCCACGTGTGAAAATCTTTGCTGCAGATGTTGTAGGTGCTATATGTTTGCTCAGAGGGATCTGGACTCTGAGGTTTAGAGAAGGGAAACCTACAGAGATTTACAAAGACATCAGGCTCGTGAAAATTTGGTTGCAGTGTGTTGGAGGGAATTTTTGAGGTTTTCTGGATATTCCAGACATGCATTTTATATTTGGTCTTTTAAGAACAAGCACCTTCCAAGTAGTTTCTTCCCTGCAGTAATGGACTAAAGGGTCCTGGCTAGATGGACCTTTGATATAACCAAGGATAGCTGACCTTAGGTTCTTATGACAACTTGATCTGCAATTATCACATCAGAATTGTTGGCATGAGATGATTTTTAGTGTAAAAGATGACATTGTTGGGTTTATCTGGATGAAAGCTTCAACTGTGATTTCCAAATGCAGACTGCAAAAATCTGCTCCAAATATAAAATTCCACCTGTAAAATGCATTAAAATTCTGAGCCAGAACTCAGCTTGTCTTTGGTGATTTTCACTGTTTCAGCTATTGCAGGCAGCAATTTATAAAAGAGGCCTTCACATGACATTGTAAATCCCACAGTGAGCTATTGCAAGAGTAGGGGAAAAAATGCATTAATCCATAGTAGTAAATTCAGGATCACACAGCAAACACATGCTTCCTTCTCGGGGCTGCTGATTGTGCATGGAGCTATGAGTGACTCACTGTGAGCCATTTTGCACTCTGCATTGCTTCCTCCCTTGGCTGATGGTGTTGTTAAAGACCTTTGCACTTGCTAGTGACAGTCAGGTGTGAACAGAACTGACAGAGGACTTGGGTTGTGCCTGACCCTCCTCTGAAGTGTGATTAGACAAAATGCAGCCAAAATGCATAATTTTTCATATCTATAGGGCAGATTAATCTGCTTTTGAACTCTAATAAAAAGTGCCTTAAAGAGCTATATAAAAATCTCTAGCTCTCTTAAAATTTGAGCCTGACATATGAAAACTGAGTTTGATACCACTTAAGGGAAATGCTCTGTAAACCCTCATGTTGCACACAAAGTTGTATGCTGTAGGAAGCAGGTATGACTTGTCTTCATAGGAGGAATGTCTGTGGATAGGGATTTGCCCTATTTGGGAAGGGGCTTTTCACACAGTTTTTTAATCTTAGGTAAATAGCTAGTGCCATGCTGTTTGTCACAAGCTGAGAATCAAGCTGTCACTTTTGTGATCTCCTCAGCTATTCCTAGACAAGGATGACTGCTCCTATTAGTAGTTTTTCAACAGTTAGGTCCATGCTGTGCAAAAATGCTGCGGATTGACAGGGGCTTTTCTTTCTCTACTGCTCAATTATTTGTAATTATTTATTTAATTTCTATTTGCTATTATTTGCCTTTTTCCTTTGTATTTGATCCCCTGTACTTCATAAATGCACATAATCAAAGTTAGGTTAGAGCACAGATTTATGACGTGATCTTAAGGCATGGTCCTGTGGACAAAGGCATTTTGCTGTAATCTTGCACAGAGCACTTCTGGGAACTGAAGGACTGCAGGCTGCTTCTTAGCTGACCTGATTGTTTGTTATTTGCAGGAACATTGGAGAGCTGTAATAACCTGCTTATTGTGCTAGAAGATCAAGGTTCTCTTAGGGTGGTGGAGGCTGCCAGAGTGATTTTCTGTAGTGGTCAAGGCCACAATATAGCTAAGGACACCTGATTACCAAGTTCTTTTGTTTGTAGTGTGACACTAGCTACCTTTAAGGTTTTTTTGTTTTTTTGAGAAGAACACATAAAATTCTCTGTCATAATTGAAGTGTCTGACTGAAATGGGCATCTGCGTTTTATCTGTATGTGTTGTAGTCCAAAATCTTCCTCTCCTTGAACCTTGTAAAAGGCAGCACAAGTTCCCAAAATAATTCTCATATTCACAAGTCAATGACTTTAAAAATCAAAGATATGTGTACCAAGTTGAAGACCAGAATGAAATCTGAATGTCCCAATAGATCGGTTCTCTTCATATTCTCAGTATTTATACTTGCCTGAAACAATAAGACTTAGATAAAAAAATGTGTTTTCCTTCTTAAAAATTTCTGCAGAAGATCTCAACATATTTTAAAAATACAAGTGGTATCTTGTAGGTTACCTGTGTCTTGTCATGTGCATTTCAGGGATGGAGTTCTGAAACACACTATCCTGCAACAAGTTAATGGGCAGATCAGTGCAGACCAGCAGTGCTACATTGCACCCTTCCACCCCTACAGCATTACACACACTTCATGCAATGTCTTGGAACATCTATATTTGTGTTCACTTTACCTCAACAATAAATATGAGCATTTTCTCCAACTTTCTGGAGGGGCAAATCCATTTTCCAGGGTATTTCTCAGAGCTGCACATGCCTCTACCAAACTTGGGTAAGTTTCTGAATGCACCAAATACAAACTGCTCTAAACCAGGCCTGGGACCTGTCTTACTGCTGCTTTTTATTTTAAGCAACAGAAAAATTAAGTCTGGAAAAAAAAAAAAAAAAACAGGAACATCTGATTCACAGCTTCTTCACAGATTGTGCAGCTATTCAGTTCTCTTCTTCTGCTTTTCTGTACCACCCCTGGAACCATGCTGCTTTCACAAGCACTTGTTTACACCCTACCAGCACTCATGTCCTATTAGGTAGAGAGCAAGTTTGATCTTCTGGACTGATAAGGAACTAGAACTTCCAGCAAAAAAGGAGAAGAAGCCTCTTTCAAATCACAGTCTGAGCCACTACCTCTTTGCAGTATTTAGAAATCTGCACTATCCTGCTGCAGTTTCCTAAACTCTACTAATCAAGATTTTTCATGGCAACATTTGTTGTGGGACAGAAGTAGAGATACATGGGAGAAGGCAGTGATGCAACTGGTAAATGACTTGAGTTTTCAGCCAGGGAAGCGAGGAGCTGGACAGATGCTCTCAGTGGAAATGAACAATAGGGAAGAGTATAGTGTGAAAATTAGGGAAGTGTTCCCACAGGTGAGATTCCAGGGCTGAAGAACAACCTTCTCATGAAAGGAATAGCAAGACAAGCCTTCATATTTTTTACACAATGGGTGAGCACTTCAGGCTCTAGAAAGACCCGTACCTGTGGAAAATGGGAAAAGAAATAGGCGCTGCTGCATTACTTGCTGCATTACCAGGAAACTCCAAACTGCAGAGCATAAGCAGAGGCAGTGGCAAAATGAATTTACATGACTTCTGCTATCTGCCTATTCAAAAATGACATCTATTGAGTGGCTGCCAGCCTAGGAAAAATGTAGCTAAATCCTACTACATGCAGTGGGCACAACTACTGCTACCTGTTACTGAGATGCTTCCCAGAGTGCAATTTTAATGAGGAAGGCTTATGCCTCTGAATGCCTTTGGATACAGATGCAGAACAAGTTATATCAGACAAAAGGTTTCTCAAGTTAAGAGGTCATCTTCAGAATGTGACAGCGTAGAATCTTCCCATGGACCTACTTCTACCCCACAATGAGACAGTTTATTTGAAAATAAGTGACTCCACATGCAATTTGGGGGAAAGAATGTACACATGGAGCCATTGCACCAGAATGGGTGATGCTCTCCTCAGGATCAAACTGTAGCTTTTTTGGGGTTAACTTCTCTGTGGGCTGGTACTCAGAGACACCAGGAGTAGGATAGTTCAGTATGGATCATTAGAAATATATGGAAAAAGTACAGAAATGGAGAAAAAAAAGTAGTGTCCTTAAAAACCATGCAATCATCTCCGAAGAGAGAGGATCAAGGAGTTATATGGGAACAGCACTGAGTGAAACCACTGTTGTCTTGGAAACTCAAAGGGAAAAATTAGCATACAGAAGGGTTTTAGAGTGTTTTTCAGTGACACTCTACACACACACACACATACACAGATAGATAGATAGACAGATAGACAGACAGACAGACAGATAGATAGATAGTCACATTCTTCTGCTTCTTTCCTGATGACTTTCTTACCCAAAGCCAGTAATTATAAGAATTCTTTGTCTGATTTTAAAAGTGAGAACAGGAATGAACCCCTTTTTCTTTGGTATAATGAGAACTGATCTTGTGTTAACAATTCAAAGATACAGCTATTACATACATACATAGATTAATTAAAGAACATATAAGGATGGATTAACAGATCAGCTTTCTGATCCACCCCAGAAAAAGAAAGGAAGGAGACCTTTCTTGGATTATGAAAAAGAGCTGTGGGCATAGCTTAAAGGCTCCTTCATGCATCTCACTGAAATCTGAAACAGCCAAGACCACTCACGTGCCTCAAGCACCTGCAATCACAGGAACTTGAGGCATTAAGTGATGAAGAAGGCTTGCAACCATACCTATTCCTACAGAGTACTTCCTGTCCACTAAAGCAATTTTCCATGTGCTTTTTGTCAGATTTTCCATGTGAGGTGGAATGGCAGGAGGGACATGCAGAAGACTGGTGTCCTGTGACACACATTGAGAGCAGACCCTGACCAGAAGGGATGAGTTTGTGGCCTCCTGAGGCTGGGGGTGGAGACAGCATGTTTATGTGTTTACCTGTGCATGCACAGAGTGTGAGACACCACTCAACTTCTGTGGCTGAAGGCAGCTCCAGCTCAGATACCTCCTGTTCTTCTCTTGCACAGATGGAATGAGGTGCTATCAAGAAGAAGCAGTGGAGCATTTGGTCCCTCAGCTCAGAAGAGGCTCTAAACTTCAGCCTGTCAGAGGCAGGCATTGGCAGTGAAAGGAAGAAGAGACTCTGTTCAAGGGAGAAGACTGCTGTCTTTGCTTGTTCTGTGGCTTACAGAACAGGTAGAAAAAACATGCTGGACTTTCCTTTCTGAGGAAAAAATTGTTTCCCTTTCCAGAATCTCAGGAAAATCGATTTTGTCATTTCCCTCTTGCTGTGTTGTGCATTGGTTTGGGAAGGCAGCCAGCAGCACAGATACAGGCTCTGACATGTGCATACACTCTGGCACGGGCAATGAACTCCTTTAATATGGATTTATTTTACTCCTTCCTCTCTTTGCCCATGATGCTATAGTATCACAGTGCCCATAACACCCAGATCCTTTAATCCATAGCCTGCAATTACTAGACCTGTTATTAATGGCCTGGAGTTTGTTCCCCCATCCTTAATGTGCCCATCACCTCTTCCAATATTAGCAAGAAGCTGTGGTTTTAAGATTTAATTAAGTCTTTTGGTATCCCATGCTCTATGTGGGCGTGTATCTGCCTTGGTCTATACCAGCTGTGGTCTGGTAGGTCTGTGACAGTCCACTGCAGCTCCAGAGTTGTCATGCCATTTAGCTACAATCTCCTGTCTGAGTCCACAGAAACCTCTTGCTGTCTTTTTAGAGACACAGATTTTCTCAAGCTGCAGACTTTATGAAAGGTCTTGGCTTGCTGGTTGAAACAATTCCCAGCATTATGTCTCCTACTCCCCAAGCTTTCAGTTGTGGTTTGTTCTCCTGAGTGGCCTGGCTGTGGGAAATGACAGAGACAGCATGAGACCAGGTTATCAGAACCTATTATCAGAGGGCAATATGCAGTCCACTTGGAGTCTCATCTACCTTCAGAAAGTAACTTGCTAGACATGATAGGTTTGCTTGTAAGGACACCATACACTGGTGTCATGAGAACTACAGTCCTTGTGGCTGCTTCACACCTGGTCATGTGAATGGAGGCTGTCCTGCTATTAATTCGAACAGCAGCATCCAGCTACATCTAAACCACTGCTGATATCTTTCTGACACTCTCCTTGTCTTGGGAGAAAGGCTCTGATGAAGGCCACGTTGAAGTAGTCAGTCATCCAATGAACAATCCTGGCCACCAAACAGAGCCATGACTGTAAGCCAAAACCAAAGCCTGACTTGCTTGTGGTGGTTTATGAAGGTACATCAGCTGCAGTGCATGACCAAAAAAAAGGAGTGTTTCTAGTAGCACTTGGGGCATGGTTCATCCCTTTCCGAAAAGGGTGCCTAAATACATATTCTGTGCCTCACCTGGGGTGGTGTTGCCCTAAGGCATCCCATCAACTGGGTAGCAGGGCTGACTCCCCAAACCACTGCTCCTTCACTCTAGCTACTGCTTCTTGAACAGCTTAGGGAACAGCCCTTCAATGCCCTCCACAGTGTCAAGTGTGTGTAAGTTAAGCAACACATTTCATAGCTTACCAAACACCACACTCGGCCATGCTCTCTCCCAGTGTAAAACTGGGACAGAGATACTGGACCCATGGTTATAAGTTGGTTTGTATTGTCAAGTGCCTGGCCTGTGCCTTCTGCCTGATCCATGTTAGCAAGTGGATCTTGCAATGTCTACCCTGGGAAGAGGGAGCTGCATGGCAGTGGCAGAGGAAAAACCCCAAAAGACACCCAAAAGAAAGCAGAGCTTGGGGCTGACACATGATTTCTGCTGTGTGTTAGGTTTATTGAGTTTCCTATGATGCACTTATGATAAGGTGAGTCAGAGTATTAATTCATACCCTGTGCTTTGTCATGGATGGCAAAGTGCTCTGCCCAGGCACTCTTGAGTAAGACTTGTGTTCATTTATCTGAGGATCGTTTCCTCAGATTGTTCCTCTCTTCTGAGTGCACCAGGGGAAAGAGGGGCTCTTGCTTCAACTACAACAAGTCCCAACTCATTCTCACAGAGCATCCCTGAGGACTGTAGCTGGTCAGGGTTCCTGGAAAACTGCATTGCATCCCCCTTCTCACGTGATGGTTTGAGCCTATGTTCCAGATGTGACCTTGGTGCAAGGGACAGAAGAAGGTCTCCTTTGTAAATCTAATGGTATACTTTATCCAGCCTGCATATTTCCAGAGTTCAGAGATAGATCTTTGTGTATCAAGAAAGAGAGAACTATGCTTTCTTCCTGGATATGCTTTTTTCTATTTTGTACCTTTTTATGCCCGACTATTTTATATCAAGGGCTATTCATCATCAAGACTGTAAAATGAATCCTCACAGGAGACAGATAAATGTCTTGGCATCAACAGTTTAGTAATGGGTTAGACAGCCTTTTCATGTGGAGTATGCCAATATGAATCCAGCCCCCACACCAGCAGGGACTGCAAATCTCTATCACGTGCTGACTGGCTGTCAGCCGATAGGAAATGAACTTAATCCCAGTCCAGTTCCTACTTCATCAGTGCACGTCAGAAATACCATCACTGCTGGAAACTGTCTCCCTCTTTCACTGGCAAGCCTGGCAAAGAGGCTAGAAAGTGAGAGTCTCTCATCTCTGGGGATAATATTGGAGACACATTAGCATCAGGATCTGTAAGGAAAAAGCTTATTCAAGCAGTGCTAGTACTCAGCCTGCTCTGTGTTGAGGCCTTTTGCTGTTAATATGAAACTTTTCACCAGCCTAGTATTGAGCACAAGCATAAAGTGATTCTCAGGAAGAAATAAAAAAAAAAAAAAACATTGCAGGTGGTGCCTTGACTGTAAAGGCACTAAATGAGTAATCTAGACAGAGTTTTAACATGTGAATGTGCCTTCACACAAGAGCTTGAAGATGTCCCAAATGCAACAGTTTTGCATTCTGAAGCTGTGCTAGGGAGAGGCAGAACTGCTCAGAGGTCACAGCCACACCTGCTTGGGAATTCTCCAACTGCATTGATTTTATTGAAAAAAATGCCAGGTTGCTAAAATCCAAAATTTTTCTGTAGTTAAAATTCAGCTGGGAGTGTTTTTTTCCAGATTAATGATTGAATTCCTACCAAATATGATTTTCTTTCTTGCCCTGAATGGAGACCACTAGCCAAATGCCTTCTGGTGCTAGACAATACCTTCACATCAAAGAAATTCACCCAGGGAGCTGCAGTAGAAAAGGAGAAAAAAGAGCCAGATGAAAGTGTTGACATCATGCCACCCCATTGGTACAAAGAGGATTTGCTTCTCTTCACACCTGCACCACTGCAACAGCCCTAACACAACCGTCTTTCATGTGCCTTTTCTCACCCACCCCAGACTATAGGAACAGCTCTGGAAGAAACATCCAAAGTTGCCACATTGTTTGAACTTCTGTGCTGGGAACTCTTCAAAACAAGACAGAACAAAGCTAGTCTCTGTGGAAGCATGGAGCATGTGTGCCAGTGTGTGCCTGCCTGTACAAAAGTGTGTGTGCACCATCTGCCACTGGGATTCTGCTCTCAACACCAGGAGCACAGGATGCTCTCACCTGTGCTTTTGGTACATGCTCGTGGCTCTTTTTTTCTCCGAAAAGAATTTCTCATTGCTTTGGATGGATTCATTGCTTTGTCAAGTGGAAATGGCAGGAAAGGTGATGGCTGTGTTCATTTGTCACTTGAGATCGCATTTATGGCACATAATGCTTCAGAGGCCTGGTAGGCATCACATCAGTCCTGTGGCTGAGGGAGCCAGGACACAAGGTCCTGACTGCAGCCATCAGAGGCAGTAGCAGAGCCAGGACCAGGATGCAGACCTGGTACCTTGCTCCCTGTGCTGACTGCTCAAATGCTGCTTACTCACTGTGCTTACAGCCAGGATCCTGCTTTCATTGCTGCTTTCACATTCTTGTTGATCTGAGCTCTCCCTTTAGCTATGCCTTTCAAGTCTTAGAAGCTGTAATGAATATGTATCAACATTTCAAAGCCATAGATCCTATGGTGGGGAAACAGAAAGGGGATGGGAGAGACAGACACACATACAGTCTAATTCATTTTTAAATGTCTGTAATTCATCCAAGAGCATTATCAATAATTACTAGAAGAAAGCAGTAACTCACATCACGAGAAATCAGTGCTTTGACAAAAAGTTGGCAGCAGGCCTTACAGATATCTTGCACTTGCAAAACCTTCCTGGAGCATGATAATCAGCTGAGGGGTGGTGTAGGGGGGAGACCTTTCTGTCTGTTCACAGCTCTGGTGGCCTCACCAGGGAACCCTGCTGTTCTGTCATCCCTGAGCCTGCGTCAGGCACTCTGTAGCTCTTGCAGACAAACTCAGTGGGTGCATGCTTGATCTCATCCCCGCAGGAGGTGTGGGTTTTCACAGGAGGTTTATGGGAGCTGGATGCATTGTAGTCTTAAGCATCTCTTGAAAAATCAAGCCTGAATGCTCACTGAGTATCTTCTCAGGGTCTCACCGCTGCCTCCCCTCAGCTGTGGCCATCACGGTCCTGCGCTCATGGCAGGGCAATGGGCATCTCCAATTCTCTGTTACACTACCTTGTAGCCTCTTAAAACTCTGACTAAGACATAGATGGTGCCCTGGGACATAGGATTGGGAAGAGATCCTGAACTGTTTCCATTTTGGAGTACCCAGCAACTACCTCCCACCTAGAGATCAGACCCCCCACCATAAACAAAACCAAGGCAAAGCAGAGAAGGGAAAGGAGAGGGGGCCTCAAAGAAGAGAGGCTCTTTGTGTTAAAACTTGGATATTTTTTTCACCTGAAGCCCATCCTGGCTGCCCATTTTCTGGCCATGGAGCTACAAGGGCTGTGGCATTTAGATCCGCTCCCAGCCATTCCACTTTCATAGGCTGCCAAGATCTGCTCCAAACGTACAGTCTTGGCAGGTTGGGGATGAGATATGAGGATGCTTTGTCATCTTTCAGACCTTTGTGTTAGTTTGTGGAGTATGAGTGATCCTCCTCCTCCTTTCGGCCACCACAACATAATGCCTGGTTATGCACCAGGGGTGCATAATCAGGTGATGCACCCCTGATTTTGGGTCTGGTGCAGCTGGGGGCTGTGACCTTTGCTGCTGACACACACTGCCACATGCTGCTTTCTTGACTGCTTCTCCCTGGGTTTACCAGCACCAAGGGAGCAGAGACACTGGCACAGGTACCATGGAGCATTACTGCTGTCATGTCAGACCTGCGGCAGAAATACAGCTGAGACCACAGCATCCTAAATTCAATGCCTAGATCTGCTGGGACTCATCAGTCTGGGACTTGAGCCTCCTCCACAGCTAAAGCTGACCAAAATCTCATTGCAGCACAGAGTCACAGTATTTGGGTTACCCCCAGTACAGTCCTCTGTGCTGGACTACAAGAGAGGAACATTTGGCAGTTTCAGGTAATACAACAGCAGCTGCTGCCTCTGTGGTGTGTGTCTCATGGAGCTGCCAAACACCTGTACTCTCCAGTTGGCATCTAGTTAATTAATGGATAAAATTCAAGAGATTAGCTTCCTACACAAAGACCTATATGCTTTAAATCCTGCAGGTGCACCTGGCACCTTAACAGATACAGAGAGGGCCTGGAACCACCTGTCCCAGTGGCCTGAGAGGGGAAAGACAGACCTCTGGTCCATAGATCAACAAACAGCCTTCTAAGGATGCCTGGAGAATCTGGAGTTCTTTTTCTTTTGCCAAATGTTGCTGTTGAAATCTTTATTTGAAACCTGCCAGTGTGTTAGAAGATGGACTTCTTAGACACTTAGCACAATTTCTTATCTTTATATGCATTTCACTGGCTTGATAAGCACATTTTATTTTATCTCGTAAATCAAATGTTTATACTGGCCTTTGCTGTTTTCCATGCCTGCTCTGTGTTATAAATGGGCCATATTGCACTGGCTTGTACCTCAGGAGGCCATACACCATGAAGACACTGAAAGCAGACACATTTCCTCATTGAAAAATACCCATGTTTCCTATGGAGAACTGAATTGGGGTACATTCTGGGTCTTTTAGGGTTTGGGTTGTTTTATTTCTTTAAATCAGGTCTAGTTTAGCACTTCAGCACTTTACCAGCCCATACCACAGCCTGATGCTGGTTGTTGAGAGCACCTAGCCCTGTGATGTCCTTGCTGTGCTGGCTAACAGGAGATGACAACACCTCCTGTGGGGCAAGTCTGGCTCCCAGGACAGGGGACCTGAAAGTGCCCAGTGTTTTGCAGATGTGCAGCTCCTTGAACAGACTGGACATGAAGCTCTACCCCTGATGCACTGGACAGGAAATTGGAAATTGAGTGTTATTCCACCCCTCCCTGAAATTGTGGTACCAATGCCACAATGAAGGCAGTGAAACGCTGTGTGGAAATTTAGCACTCTCTAACTTTGTTATTACAGCTCAGTGAGAAAGCCAGACCAGAGATGTGCTTTGTGAGTAATGATCGGAGCTATAGATTAGTCAGAAAATGAATCCTCGACTGGTATACAATGATACTGTCATTCCTGAATTCATTCCACACAGCAGCATATGTAAAGCCATAATACTGACTGCATAATCAGTGGGTGGTGTTGCTATTTTTTCCCTTAAGCATATGATGGACAAACAGCTTCTCCACTGTACATTTAAACCACTTCCATTATTTCTATTCATCTGTGCAGGATAAATTATATAGGAAAAAATGTGTAGGTGCTTAAATTGCCCTCCATTTTTATTTTTATCTCTTTTTATTTTTTTTTTTTTTTTTTTTAAACTGACAAAGGAGAGACAACAGACGAAGTGCATGTTGAGAGGTGGGTGGAAATCATAAATAACTTGTGTCTTCAGAAACAAACCCTAAAAGCCAGCTTGACTGTTTGGAGAATAGGGCTAGGGGCAGTCTGTCTGTAAAGGTGTTGGCTTTCTTGCCTTCTTAAAGCTTTCTATCTAGCTCTGCAATCTCTCAGCTATTTTTTGTGGGTTTCTTAAAACAAAAACAAACTAAGATCCCATTTCCCAGGGATTAGAGTTTCCATGGAGAGCTGTAGCCCTTGGCGCCTGTGGTAGATTGTGGCGTGGCTGTAATGACAGTCCCAGCCCGGTCCCACAGTCCTGAGACATTAAGTGTACACACAAATGTGCACATGGAGAAACACATGCACTTCATCTTTAATGGGGTTTTATTTTATGTGTTGGGGGAGCGCCAGATCACCACCCTGGAAGCCAAAGCTGGTTGATCACAGATCTGGTGTGGGATTTGAGTGGCACCAAGGCGCCACTGACATCTCAGTCTTGAGGAAATGACCTTTGAGGACCAACAGCACCCGTGGCTTTTCTGATGTGGAGGTTGATCACTGAAATGAGAAAACTACCCTCTTCAAACTTCCTGGTGTTTCTTGCTTTTCTGTGTCCTAGTCTCTAAGGCTTTGGGCCAAATTCAGCCTGGAGCCGAAGGGTCAGCAGCTAAATGAAATTACGAGGCTTTCAGAGAGCCCAGCTGCCTGGGCAAAGGTGTAATTCAAAGGAGGAGGGAAAAAGGGGGGCAGAGATCAAGGGATGGTGACCTGGCATGGAACTGGGAGCTGGCAGAGGAGAGGAGGGAAAGAGAAGGCTGAGGTCAGGCCAGGAAGGAGTGAGGATGGAAACACAGGGAGGGCACAGGAGGGGTTCGTGCTGGAGCTTGGCATAGGGTCTGAGGCACTAGAAAGGTGCCACAGGAGGGGATCTGCTCCTTATGCTTCTCTAACCCTGGTTCATCACACACACGAATCAGGAGGAGTACAGGGTTCAGAGAAAACCACCTCCAAGTCAAATATCAGCTGGGCAGCCTTCGCTAGGCTTTGCAGCACATACCTGCTAAAATATCATGGGATTTTGTATTTACCTATGATTTTATGCACAAAGTGGGCTCTGCCTTGCAGCCTGCCATGCACACCTTGCTGCCTGTGCTCTGAAAGGCATGCAAGCTTCACTGGTTCTGAACACCCAGGGCTATCAGCAGCTGGATTCTGCAGAAACAGTGATTCCCTGCTCACATGAGAAAGGCACTCAAGTGAGAGAAAGGCTTCCCTGCATTATTGAGCCAGCCCTATTGCTCTAGCACATTTCAAGGCTAAGAAAAATACTCCAAGTCTGGAAATCAATTTCTGTTTTCTTAAGTCACACTGGCTGCACTTCTTGGAGAAAGGGAGCCTGTGTGAGCAGCTAGGGGATCAGGAGCTCTGCTGCGCTGGGGCAGCTGGAGGGGGTGTTAAAGGGAGAGGGTTGCAGCCTCCTACATATCAAGGTAGGGTGTCTGAAACCAGAACATGGAAACATGCCTGGGGAGGGAAAAAAAATGTGATTTTACCCAGCCTAAGCTGAAATGGAGTCTGTGAGACCAAGTGACTGAACCCATAAATAACTTACTAGTGACCAAAATAGATGGTCTGGGCTACGCTATGCCATGCTATGCTACTCATTGCTTTTTTTATTTTTTTAAGCATAGGACTTTCACAGCTGCCTCACTGCTTAATTCATTAATTTTGAAAGATATTACTTACTAACAGCATAACACCTGTAGTCCACAGCCCTGCTGCATTTGCTCTCTGCACACAGGGATACCTAGTTCCTGCTAGGAGGCAATGAGGACTGGCAGAAGGCACTAAAGCCAACCTGAGGTTTATTTCAGTGAGTATCAGGGACCATTATTTGCAGCACAATAGTACATAATTCTTTCAGTGTAGGTAGACACACGTGCTTGATGGCTGGAGCAGCAGGAAAACAGACTTGATCTGTTTTTGTTGAAAGCAAATGGGATTTTAGTCATTGACTTCAGACAGAGTAGGATTGGGACCCAAGAGCAGAGTCAGTTCACCAGTTTGTTGCTTGCCTACTGATGTCATGCCAATCTTGTCTGTGTTGGTGCAGGGGAATGCAAATGTCTGGTCATGGGCGAGGGGAATAATTAGCAGTGCTTATTAAAAGCTATGGTGATTATTCATTACAGCTGCTGTAGGCCACCCTGCTTCACCAGCACAGGCTCTGGCGTCAGAGGCAAGGGGGAGGGGGAAGGAGAAGCAAACGGGGGCCTCCTTCACTGTGGTGTTGCAGTGGCCGTCTCTTTTCCAGAAGACGGATGTTGTGCTCTAAGTACCTCTCCAGAGAGCTAATGGCCAACATGGCATTATTACCAGCCTGCAATGAGCTCTATCTTTTTTTTTTATGATAGTAATTTGTTACACTGGTTTGCCACATGCCCGCTGCTTCCTTGTTAATCCAATAATCTATATGAGAAAAGCAATTTGACATTCCTCCTTCCCATCTGCCACCCATCACCCAATCTATATCTTAACTATCAGTGATTTATTAATGGTGTCTGCATTAAGTACATCTCCGCTTCATTGGCGCCCTCCATTCCCTCTCTCCTAGAGACACTTTCTGGATACATTTAGAGAGCAGAGTCAGCACAAAGAGGAAAAGCAACAGTAAAAGCAACAAAGTCAGGGGATTTTAGGTGCTTTGGTCAAATATTCCACACGTACAACAGCCTGAAGCCCACTCTGCTGAGACTCAAGTGCATGCTCAGCCCCTGTGTTTCTTGCAAAGCATAATGCACTAACAATGCAGGGCTTTATCAAGTTAATGCCTATAGTCCCTTTGCCAGCATCAGTTTGCATCCAGTGTGGGCCAGTGTTCAGTGGCTCTTAGAAGGGGCTTTTGATGGGGCTTAATCCAGTGTTTGTTGGGTAATGCTTCAAGGGAAAACAACCAGATTCATGATCTGTGGAAATAATAAAGTACAGTATCCAGTATCCTGGATTTCTTGAAGTCTGGAAAGATTAGTTCTAATAGCCTTTCTGTCAGTGACAGAATGAACAGCACAGCCTTTATGTGATCACCTATTTTCAGGACTCTTGTAAGAATACTGTACCTTCAATAGCTTCAGCAAAGTTGGTTTGAAATCAGCCAATGAGCTCAAAAGCTTTTGGAGGTGAAGGGCATCCAAGAAGCTCACACGCATACACATACACAGAGGCACAGACTCCTGTGTGCTTACAAAGAACTTGTTTCCTTAGAAACCAAGCTAAAAATCTACTGGCAGTATTTCAGCCTGGTTGCCAGTATCAGGGAAGAGCTCAGGGACTACTTGAGTCCTGCAAAATGAAATTCTATTTTCCTTTTGAAGGAATTCTCTGCTTGAAATTAGATTTGGAAGCACTGATCCTCACACAGCTCAAAGCTCGCACTGCTCCACCCACACGGGTCACAGGACAGGCATTCCCAGTCATGCACCTTTCATTCTCAAAACCCAAGCAGTGTCCTTGCACATGCTGGCCAGGAACTGCAAACAGGTTTCATTGATTCAATTACTCCCCACACAGCCATTGCATACAGCACTGGCAATATGGCTCAGCATCCTGCTGTATTTCTGTGTATGCTGAAACACTGCTTAATGACTTTTGGTTAAACTCACATGGGGAAAGCAAAAAAGAGCATTTGACTTTATATTAAAGTTCATTACACACATCTTTCCTGCCACACTCCTGGGGATCTAAGGATGCAGAGTGCAGAAACAAAATCTTGGGGATTACATAATTTGACATGGCCAGATTTGTCATGTTAAAGTCTCTTTTATACAGAAAGTTAATACTGCAGGTTAGCTAAAATATCTTGAGAAAGCATGGGGTGTGGACAGCAAGGCAGATGATACTTTAATTTCATTTTCACAACAGGTCTTTTTAAAGGGCCTTCATTTATTTAGAATAGCCTAACAGAACCTTTCCTGTAATTACTGCTATTTTTAGAAAGAAAAAAGAAGAAAGAAGTCATTAAAGAACAAAGTGCAGTGAGAAAAGCCAGAATCCCAGGAAACAGAGACAATGTGGAAATTAAACAGTTCCAAGCAAAACTGCAATGGATGTCATTGCTTTTTGAAGTCCAATGCAAAGAATGGTCACACAGCATGTACCCCTCTAGATGTGCAGGGGCAGAGGATGATCTGTGCCAGGGGTGGGGGAGCACGCTGTTGGTGCTGCTAAATTGCCTTCTGAGATGGCTAGCACTGCCTGGACAGTTCCCACCCAGATTTTTTTTTCCCTGGTACTGGAAGGGTAACTAGAGAACATTTGGATTCACCAGGGTCTGCGGTGACTGATTTGGCCGTCTCACGAAACAGTTCTCATGTAGCCTTGCAGTCTTGCTATTGAGCAGTGTTTGGTTTCCTCCTGAATTTTTGCCTCTTGGTGCTGGTGAGCTGTGGTTGAGACGCTGCTCTTGCCAGTGCTTGGCTCCCCAGCCATTTTCCACGCCTCAGGATGCCAGTCTTAATATTGTTGAAGGCTCCCAAGGTGATTATTTTTTGCTGTTCCCTTTCCCTAAGGCTGAGATTTTCATTTGAATTTTAGAATATCAGTTAACCCACATTTATCAAATGTCAGTATCATTTCGGCTAATAACTCTTTTATGCATAATGAAAAAGCTTGGGATAAACAGACTGTAGGTATAGAGTCATCATTAGGAGCTGAGTGATTAGGTTGGGGCATAGAAATGTGAAGATGTACCTTAAATTACATATGAACCTCATATAGCAGAGGAGGTAGACCTAAAATGGGGAAACATGAATATTTCACGGTCCCATAAGATGGAAAAAGCTGCACCTCTGTGCTTTGTGTTTTTTAACGTTGTGCTGCTGAATAGAGCAATGTCTGCCTTCAGTCTTTTATTCTCATTGTTTGTTTCTGTTAAACGTACTGAAAATGGGAAGGGAGCATTCCTTTTGAATTGAATGACATGTTTTCTTGGAGCCAAAATAGCCGGGAAAAAAAAGAGTTTGTTTATTTGTTTGTTCACTGATTTGGCAAGGAAAATCCCCCAAGCATTTGAATTTTGGCTGAGATCAGGACTACTACAACGTTTTGTCTTTTTTCTTTTTCGTGCTTATCTGCCAAACAGCAACAATAGCTCCCTACACGGCCCGCTGGAAATGCAGAGACACAGAATCCCAAATGATTTGGTAAGGGAGGGTGTGGTTGCATAATAGGACAGTTCTGACTGTGCAGAACAGGGGGTGGGGCACAGTGAGGGCGCTTCAGCTGGAGAGAGTAAGGCTGAGGTGTGTGGAAACACTGTTGGAGAAAAGCCACTGCTCTCCCTCCTTCTGCCCAGAGACATTTCTTGAAGTCCCTTCACACGCTTCTCTGACTGCCTGAGGCTAGCTTCTCCAGCTGACTTACTCCATATGAAAAGGACAAACCCCCAGGAAAAAAAGCTGAAACAGGAATAATCCTGGCAACCCTTTCCATAAAGAATTGTATAGACAAAGATGGGAAGCACATCTTTGGTGTATGATACTGCAAAACTGTGAGAAGAATATTTTCTCTGGGCATTCCCTTAGGCTCCTGTGTTTTAATAGCATTATCTTAAATCAAGCTAATGTTAGATGTAGAGCAGAGAATAGGGAGTGAAGGCAGGAAACTCTGGCTGAAGCTAGATCCTAATTTCATGTATTCCTTCCTACTCCAGATAACACATTTGCTTGACCAATAACCATTGCAAGTTGGGGCCTCTGATAAGCCAGTGTTCTGGGACCTGGGGTTTCCCAAGATTTTCTGTTTCAGAGAATAGCTCTTTTGCAAATAGTCCAGAGGAACTTATTCAATATTTATATCATTACCTGTATCTAGAGCCTTACACTAGGAAAAATTTAAGATTCAACATTTTGTATTGTAAAACTGTCTGGTGGCCATGATATCAAGAGTTGCAGATGGGCAAGCTGATGGATTTTTTTGACCTGTCTGCTGTGTATAGAAGAACTCATTTGGGGGTTCAGTGGAGAGAAAGATTTCATGAATGACTGCAGAAAACAGCAGTGAAAGCTAGGAATTATTTGGAGTGAAGAAAAGAACACAAGAGAGGATGCTAATCTCTCATTTGCAGTTTTGGAGATCTCTGCAATTACCTTTTGAGATATGAAATTATTTCCCCCTAATATTTTGCTTGTGGTGTGGTTTTTCTCCCAAGGAATATGAGGCATGTGTAAAATTCTTACAATCAAATGTGAAATACCAGTGCTGGAAAGATAATGGTTTGACGGCATCCAAGCTGTCCCTGGCTGCCATCACCATGCATGTTACTCAATGAGGTGTCTGAAACTTTTTTCTGTGGAAGATTCAATGAAAGATGTAATTACAGTTTTATAATTAATATTTTCCTTAGTACTTTCTTAAAAGCGAAAAAAAAAAAAAAAAAGACAAGTCTCAAAAGGTATTTTTCCTGTTTGTACTAAAACCACTTTGTGTTTGATGAAAGCTTTTTTTTCACATAGTGAGCCTCTAGGGAAAAAAGCCAAACCCAAATCCTAGCAATTCATATTGTTGTAAAAATGTTTCCAAGAGAAAAATACAATTGTTTCTGACTAGCTTTAGTTGTCATGTTTTTTTTATTAAAATCTCCATCTCTTTGCATTCCTGCTGCTCATTTGACAGTCTCTGCTTGTCTTTCTTATATTCACTTGCCACCATTTCAGAGTCTCTCTTTGTACTCCACACTTCCTATTTTTAATTGGAATTTTCTTCTTTTGAATTCCTTCACATTTTCTGTAGCAGACCGCTTGGATAGTAGTTGATCCTAATAATATCTGATTCGGCACTGAACTTTAGACCCACAGTATATCTGAGTTGTTTTGAAGTAGCTAAAAAGTATTAGAAAGAAAAAAAGTAGACATGAGACATTGCTGAATATTTTTACCTGATTTGTGTAAGTGGAAAGGGGATGCAACACCACCAGCTAAATAGAGTTCACATTCTCTTCTCTCATAAGGACTAGAGGTTGTTATATGGGAGAAATAATCTATTTTTAATACATTGATATATATTTATATGTTTATAATAAGTAATTTGCATTCCACTTCTATTTTTCTGCCCAAAAATGAGTTGGTGAAACAACTTGAAAGATCATTGAATGGGAGAATAAAAGATGTGGTAATTAATCTTTGGAGGTCTCTAGTCAGTCAGTATGTCCATGGTCAGAGATCACACCACATCTTTTTGGGTACCTGCAGTAGCCTGTAGGGATGCAGGCGAACCCAGCTTTGTTTACACACGGGGTCTGGACAGGAAGACTGAGTCAGAGAATGGCTTGGGTGGGAAGGATCCTTAAAGATCATCTTGCTCTGACCCCAGTGCCATGGGCAGGGACACCCACTAGCCCATGGTACTCACAGCCCCATCCAGCCTTGCCATGAACACTTCCATGGATGGGGCACTGGTCATGAAGCTGCACTGGGCTAAACCTTGGCCTTCCTTTTGTTGTGACATGCTCGTGCCTTCTCCATCCCTCAGCTTGAGGATGGAGGATTATCAGAGGAGCATTAGCAATTTCAACCTCTCTCTACTTCATAAGTGTCATTCAGGTTTAAACTAAACAGATGGGATCACGTGATCCCATGCAATACTCTCCAGAAAGAAAGCAGATGAAGAAATACCCCCACTGATCCTGTCAAGGTGGTGTAAGGAAAGCAGCTTTGGATCTTTTGTTGCTTTCTGTAGGTCCAAGCAGAAGGACAGCACCCAGGAAGGGTGGATGCTTGGAATGCTGCTGGCATCACAGAACCAAGGGCCTCTCACAGTGTGAGTGCAAGTCTAGTGCTGTCTCCTGTCCAGGTGGTCACAGGTCATACTCTCGTATCACTCATTAAGGCAGAGCTCTGTAGCTCCACAGGCTCTCAGGGGGTCATGTGCTGCTGCCCAAAAAGCAGCACATTTTCTGCATGGGGCGGAAGACAGTGAGGACGAGGTCTCATCCTGTAGGTGGATACCTACAGCAACCTCCGTGAAGCCATGGGCCCTCCATTCAGGGTGGCTGAAACAGATTTACCGTGTGGACATCTGTGACTACATCCAACTGAAACAACTTCAGCACACTGTGGAAAAAAATGGCCTTGTCAAAGTTCAGTAACAGAGAGATTTATTGATCTGGCCAATAAATCTTCTTCTCTTTGGATATAATTTATATCTACTCTCCAAATCAGGAGTAATAACCAAATTATGTATGTTGAAAATGGTGAGGTCTAGAAGTGCATAAAACCTCTGAAATGAAACTTGAAATAGAGTGAAATTTGACTAGTTTCAGCTGTTGGTACAAGCCTAAAACTCAGGTAGGGCTCATTAGGAACTTCATCTGACCTTTCTGCATGAACCCAAGACTGATTTTATGTCTGATCCATAGAGAACATCTTTTTTATTTCTTTCATTCCTTTTTTTCGCCTACATGAAATCTCACTGATTATGACTGGAAGCTCCTAAGTTTGCTCAAATCCAAAGTTCAAAGCAAGTTCAAAGTACAGGAAGCATGTAGCCATGAAAATGGAAATAGTTGAGTTTTAAATCCATGAGATCAGAGCAGCTGGAATTTGTACTTTGCTGAAGCTGCCTGAGCCAGAATGCTCTGAAAAGATGAGAGTTAAATCCTGATTAATAGAAAAGAATGAAGGAGGCCCTGGTTTTGCCCTTGATCTTTGGTGAAGGTATCTGTCTTTCCTAAGTAGTTTTCCAATACAGATGAAACTTACCCACTAAATATTTGAGTAGAGCCTGCCATGCAATACACTAAAAACAGGTAAATCAGCACATACTAGAAAAGAAATAACATCTTGCCTTTTTGGCCTTTAAGTAGAAGTGAGGTAGGGCTAGGAGAGATCTAGCTCCATGGAATCAGGTTACTCAGGAATTGTTATCTCAGTAGAAGCCTAAGCAACAGTTTACAATCTGCTGTATGAAGGAGACTCCATACTAAGGAGTGGTGAAGAAATCAAGCCTTGGCCTTGCTAAGCTCTGAAGATAAAAGCAGAAAAAGTGCACCAGTTTTGCTAGAGGAAGTGAGTAAACAAGCATGTGTTTGAGTGCAAGACTGCTTCTGTTTGGGGGAATTGCAAGAACAAACAACTGGAGAAAGACAAGTCCTATGATTCCTTTTCCTTCTTTCCTGAAACAATTTTGTGTTTATATATGACCTAGGAGTGAGACAGAAATGGAGAAATGGACTGGGGGAGGATACAGCTGTGAAGGACAGAAAGATCCATCTTTATCATCTTGCCTGAAGTCAATCCCAACATCAGGCATGGAGCCACATCCACCAACTGCCCTGCATCATCCAGAGATACACAGCTGAACAAAAGGGCAGGATTTTAAAAGTCTTCATCATGTACTTTAGCACAGGCTTGGAGCTGACAACCTGCAGCCATGGCTTTGTCATCATGGATATGGAACAGGACTGTATGAGCTCATGTGACAGACTGCATTAGATTGCCATGACTTCCTGGGACTAGTGCCATCTGAACTTAAGAGACAAAGACAAATCAAAACTGCAGAAGGGGATCTTGCTTATTAAAATTTTTGTACGTTTTGGTGGTTAAATTAGGGTGTCTACAAGTTTTTCAGGCTCTCTTCTGTCTGACTGGATTGCTCTCATCATAATGTAATTCATGCAAGCAATTAGGCAGTGCTGCCTACAGCAATACCTCATCCTCTCGAGGGATTAGAAGCAAAGAGGTCTCCTTGCACACTTCAGTATATATTTCTTTGTCTCTGCAGGTCTCTCCAGCTCCTTGCAACTCATAGAAATCAACACTCTCTCATGCTTTGATATAACACACTTGCTTTGTCTTTGGCTGTAACATGGAAAGCTTTGGGTGCTTTGAGAATTGTAGAACAGAAGTATGAACACAAGTGAAAGAAGAGTTGTTTTCAGTACCCCTGGGGCAAAGGTTTTTTGACTGTAAGCTGGTGTGACCACCAGTTTGAGCCACATGTATGTCTGGTGAATGGTATGGGTGTCAGCCATCCATCATTTCCTGATTCTTCCAGTCCTGCTGGTAATTCAATCAGAGGTGTGCTCTTTCTTCTGCCCCAGAAGCAGAGCCCTCACCCTGGAATGAAGAGGAATAATGTTGGCTCTTCTGCTGCTTGTACCCTGCCTCCATTCCTCTCCTGCTGCTTCTGAACCCCCTGACCCTTTCAAAGGCAGCTCACAGCTCAGCAGCCTGCTCCATCTTCCACTGAATTGAATTGCAAATCTGGAGATGCTGCAGTGGGAGCAAGCCATCCATTTCCATTCCATGTCCCTATCGTGCCTCCCATGGGACCTGGACAAATCCTGAGGAAATGCAGCCAGCATTTGTTGACTGAGCCTTCTGATGAGATTAACTTCTGGTTTAGCAAGAAGCCAGTCATATGGTCCCAGCTGCGTTTGGGCCAGCCCAGGCTCAGTCACAAGACAGAACAAAATTCTGGATCTCTGCATACGACTCATGGACAGTGACTCACCCTTCCGCAGCACTGGAGAGGCAAACTTGCAAAGCTGAGTAGCTCGTTAGGAAAAATGAGGCAAGAGCAGCAGCCAATTTTGGACAGCTTACCTACCTACCTACTCACCTACCTACTGAATGACAAGAACCCTTCTGACAGGAGCACCCTTCAGCAAATTGCCTTTCTGACAAGGAACCATGGAAGATGGATGGACAGTGGGAGGAGCACCGTGTGCTGCAGAGTGTGCTGCAGGGGATTACAGTGCCCTGATCCTACAGTGCCCTGATGCTAAGGAAACCAGCACAGACCACAGACCCAGGGTCTGTGTCCTTACTTGGAGTGACTAATTTTCCACTGACTGCCAGAGGTGAGGGGTCAGAGGCAGAGGTCAGAGTGGGTCACAGATCAGTGGAGACAATACAAATCAAAAAGAAACCCTTGGCCTTTCAGGTTAGTTTGTATTAGCAATTGTATCTATCTTTTTTTAGCTCCAGCCCTGCCTACCCTTTGGAGTTAACTGCTTTCCCTTGAGTACCTACAGAGGAGGCAGACACACTCACGAGGTTTATGCCTGACATCCATCTGTGGTGACCCTGTGACAACAGGATTTCACTGCTGTGTCTCCCCAGAGCTGCTCTCACTCCTGGTGACTTCAGTGACAAAAGTTTTAGCCTTTTTAAGCCATGCAAGATATGCAATAAATTGCAACATGTTATTATGTTGGGTATCTAGGGCAGAGCTCTGCTCTGTGGTGTGCTGGGTGACACATCAGCCCTGGTGTGCTGGGTGCCGTGCATTCACCTTGTGCCAACCATCAATGCCCCCTACAGCACACTATGGTTACAATGTCACTTGAAAACCTTCCCTTTCACCATTGCTGCATCCCAAGGGTACTTGCTGCTGACTCTCAAGGACAAGGTGGGGAGAATACAGGGAAAAGAACTTCTCACTCAGTGTCTCAGCTTTGGTAAGCATTTGTGTCTATGTTTCCCTTTCTTTCAAGGAAGATAACAAATGAACTCACAATCCCATTCCAAAATTAAGAGTTTCATGGTTACTTCTGTGCCATGCCTACAGCCCTCACAGTAGCTGTCTTGAAAGCAATAGTTCAAATTTTCAGCAGATTTGCAATCTTTAAAATTAAGTTTGATTCCAAAACTGAGAAGTAAAAGGAGCCTTCTGGCTATTTCTTGACTGAGTGTTTTTGTCTCCAGCTGACCACTAGCTCAGTAAGACTAGCATGTCCTGACGGCATGGGAATATCAGGGAATGCAGGGCATGACCTTGAACCCTCTCCTCTGTGTGGGTGGCTGCTCCTTGTCGTGGCACTCATGACATGCTCTGTTTGGAAGCTGCAGGAAGGCAATGTGCTTGCTTGCTTTCCTTTTCTGGTTAGTGGCTCTTTCTGAGGAGATGGTAGCTCTTTCTCCCTTCCCTCCTTTCAGGTGTGTTTGATTTGGGGTTTTCATAGGTCCTGTATAGGGTTTTCAAGACATTTAGGCAAAGATTCCTAGCTCTGGGAACAAAATTGTTACAGGACTGCACATTCAGCGACTTCGACAGAGACCAGAAGTTGCAGGGTTTGGCTTAGTAGGGGAAAGTGTTCTAGCTGTGGAGAAGATAATTGGTTGTAAAAAACATATGGCTCATCTCTGTGTGAGTAAGGCAGCTGTTGTGTTGACAAACTCAGCCTTGCTGACAGAATGGCTATGGAGCATTTTACTGTACAGTGAATTATTTATCCTATTGTATGTTTCCCTGTAGCTACTATTAGAAGTTATCATCTTCAATATCCCTCTTGTCTCACATCTGGTGAGAAATAGTAAGGTCAATATCCCACAAGCCAACAATGTCTCAGCAAGCCCACTTTTTTTTTTTTTTTTTTTTTTTTTTAATTGTCTTGGCAACAGCCAATAAATCTCAGAAGGTTTCCTTGAAACACAGGAGAGAGGAGTCTGTTTATAGTCCGTATGCTTGCTGTTACTTAGAATATTCATAGAGTCATAGAATAGTTTAGGTTGAAAGGGACCTTTAAAGGTCATCTAGTCCAACCTCTTGCAATGAGCAGGGACCTCTTCAACCAGATCAGGTTGCTCAGAATCCTGTCAAATCAGACCTTAAATGTTTCCAGAAACAGCATCTTGCCACACCTCTGGGCAACCTGTTTCAGTGTTTCAGCACTAATACCTGCTTTTTTGTTAGAATAATTGCTTCTACTTGAGCTGGAAAAAGCCCAGAGTGTCCCAGGAAAAGGTGGCCTTGTGCCCAGGAATGTGATGGTTTCCATGGCAATAGATTAAGATGGGCTGTCTAAGGCCAAATCAGATCTCAGCAAGCCTCGAGAAAATCTGGGGTGTTGGTGCCCATTACAGTCTGCAAGCACAATACCAGGGTTTCTGAGTCCCTTTGATGAGCTGTGAAATAGAAATGGGCTCTGCAGCTTCCTAGGGATTTACATTCAAAAGGTGCTGCAGCACTGACTGATTTGGTCAATATTGCTGGAAAAAAAAGTAAACCAGCAGTGAATTTACCCCTCAGGGTTGTGCTTTCACAAGGAAAGTAGGGTAGAACTAGTCCTTCAATCATGACAGCTCCTCTCTGTCCTCTCTTTATAGTCTGATTATGACCCTCAGCATGGCAATGTGGGAAAAGGAGTTTTGGGATTATTTAGTCCCATATGCTTTGATACAGGGATTGAAAATTTAATCCTCTTACTACATGTAGTTTTCTGCATGAGACTTTACAGAAGCTTGAGACAGAGGCATCAGGTTGGGAATGTCAGTCTGTTTGCTTTAGACTTCTCTGCTTTGGACATCTGCAAATTGAAGTGTCTTCAATAATGGACAATTCCCAGCAAAATATCTGTGTGGTTTTTTGAGGAGTCTAACAGTAGGAATTGCTTATTTGGAGATATTTTAGCATGTCTGATGTAATCTATCTTTTTTTCTCACTGTAGGTTGTTGAGAGAAGGCATTCTCTGCGTTGGAAGAGAACTACTTTTTGAGAAGAAATCTTATTCTAGCTTTACTTATTCAGTATCTAAGTGGATATTAATTTTCTTATTTGCACAGCTTCAGCCAGAAAAAGGTAACAAATCTGCTGCAATCTCTGGTGTAAGTCTTTCTTACTCATGACTTTAAGAAAGCATGAGTTTAGAATCCCTTCCTAGACAGGCCGTTACAGTAGTTGCCCAGAAAGTAACTCCAAACTATGTATTAGCATCTTGGGCTATTTTTGTACAACAACAACAACATCTTTTTTTATGTTAATAATTTATGTGCCTAAAAATTTCCCTGTCATTCTTCCCCTCAGAATTGGTTTGTGGGTTTGGGGTTTTTTTGGTGTTTTTTTTGTTTGGTTGGTTGGTTTGGTTTGTTTTTTTTTTTTATTAGCTCCCTGTTGAGCAGACTATATTTTGATTTGAGGAGAAATGATAGTTACTGCTTGATGACAGTTGAGACAGACATTATTTGGAACATCCCTGCATGTCTTACCAGCAGTTGGATATATTTGGCTGAGCTGACGCTGGATGACATTTTCCCTTCAGTGTAAGACAGCCCATGTGGTTGAGTGCTGGTGTCCTGCTGTGTGGTAGGACATGACCTAAAAACTGACACCTTGGCACGGGTAAGATTGCCTTGTCCATTTTTATGATTTTAGCATAAAAGCAGTTAAAAGCAGTACGCAAGCACCGATCAGTCTTTTCTACAGCCACCTTCCAAAGTCTGTACCACTAGGAGATAAGGAAATTTAAAAGTCAGAGATAAACTATAGAGTTGCATTGTTACCAGCAATGAAACTAACAGAATCCTTTCTGAATTAATTTCTACTTTTTAACCAAACAACTGATTCTAAGAAGATATAAATGTATTTAAACACTACATGAAAGAACTATTCTACCTAACCCTGTCAGTTCAGACGATTATTTATTGGTGAAATAACAACTAATTGCTCATAAAGTATCCCTGGCTTGTAAAGTTTGTTGATAGCCATATTGTTTAATCTTTAATTATTTTGTTCATAAGCTATTATTCAGGCTTTTGGTTAACACTGTGCTCTTTTGATAGACTTGTTTATGGTCCCAGTTTAGCAGAGGCAGTATTTGCCTGCAAACTCACTCCTCAGTGGAGCTGTATGTAAATATCAAGCTTGCGATCCTCCCCAGGATCTTTCCATGCCTCTAACTATCAGTGTGTATCTGCACCTGTCTTTTCCATTTGCTTTTCTTTTTGTGAGGAAGCAGGAGGCTGTCTCATTTCCCTGAAGAGCCAAGCACCCCTGTCAGCCACCATTACTCATGGTGACTGGCACACAGATGCGATGGCGATGGAATCTCTGGGATTGACTCCACTGTGTCTCATGTGATAGGAAGTCGTCCTGAAGAACCCAGGAGGTAACATGAAAGAGAAGCATAAGACATTTCATACTGTTATTCCCATAAACCACTTCAAATTCAAAAATAATGGCTCTTCAAACTCAAAATTATTATTTGATTGTCAATTAGACAGTTCTGGCATAAAATGGTTTAGTTTGCAATAATCAGTAAGGAAAACTCCAATTTTTTAATTGAAACTTTTGATTACATTATTTTCTTTTCATTGAGGTTTTACATTCAAACACCTAACAGTAAATTTCTGATATTGCTAAACTGAAACTCCAAGCAGGTGTTTCTACCTTCCCATTCCAATTTCTTGCATATTGAATTGAAACCTTTGGGCAACTTCAGTGATAATGTTTTTATTTGTTCCTTGCCCCACTGTCTGTCACAGCTGAAAGAAAAATGCAGGTTAAAAATGACCATATCAGCCAAGTCCCCTCAACCTAAGCTTTACCAAGGCCAGATAAGTGGCAGCTTTAAACACAGCTAATGCAGGCAGTTGCCCAGGGCAGGAGATTGCTGGTGGCAGCAGAAAAGTCACTGCTCCTCTGCCTTCTTTTCTGTGTCAGAGCCACTGAGACAGGGCTGCTGACAGGCATGCAGGCCAAGTGTCTGTCAGTGGCTGTGCCTGGGTGTGCACTGTCTCCTTGGGAGCAGTGACTGCTGCCCATCTTCCTCCTACTCCCCTGGCATCATCCTGAGGGTGGAGCTCTCCCAGCTCCAGTTCTGCCCTCTGCTTGCCATCCCCAGGCAGAGAGAGCCTGTCCATGCTGCTTCTCCATAAGGTGTCAAAATTGAACTTTATTTACACCAAAAAAGGGCTTTGAACTGGCTGTGCAAGATGTTCTGCCTTATATTTATAAATGAGGATCAGGTTCTCCAGTCTCTCATATTCTTTGGAAAACATTACTACACAAAATATTCCTATCACTGGATTTTCTGTATCTATACATAGGTAATTTGAATGGTTGTCAGACATAGCCTTGGTACCTTTAGAAAATGGTTATTTGCCTCTGCACCTTTTCCACTTGAATCCATGCATACATTTGTGTGTTGTGTGTGTGGCTGATGGGAGGAATATATATTGTACACGTGTATTTGTGCACGATGTGATTTTGACCAAGTCTGTGCTTACTTAATTGAGTCTGATGATGGTTTACATAGAAGGTTTAAAACATAGACACTGGGCATATATCCTGAAGTTTATGGATAGATACCTCTATGTAGACAAAGGAGAGGAGGAGGCTCAGGGGTGACATTATCACTCTCTGCAACTACCTGAAAAGAGACTGGGACCAGGTGGGGGTTTCCCTCTTCCACCAAGCCACTAGTGACAGGATGAGAGGACATAGTCAGGGGAGGTTCAGGCTGGACATTAGGAGGAATTTCTTCACAGAAGGGGTGATTAGGCATTGCAATGGACTGCCCAGGGAGGTGGTGGAGTCACCATCCCTGGAGGTGTTTAAGGAAAGGCTGGATGTGGCACTCAGTGCTGTGGTCCAGCTGACATGGTGGTGTTCATTCATAGGCTGGACTTGAGGATCTCAGAGGTGTTTTCCAAACAAATTGATTGTATGATTCTGTAGCTGAGTTTTGCTTGGTTCAGAGAACTGAGGTGCAACTCTGGGTCCTGAAGCTTGTATTGCCTGCTCCCACCTAACAGAGGAGAACCTCCAGTTTCTGACAGTGGCTGTTAGGTATCTCATGCCAGGTGAAGAGGTGTCCACTGTGGTTAAACACTGCAATACCTCTGGTGCATTGCCTGGGCTGGTTCTAATAAAGATGATTCTAGTATATGATGCAGCTACAGAATCTTCTCCAGATGAAGAGTCTCCCTATTCTAAGAGACACTTGAGGTGGACATTTCTAGCCAGAATAATAACACTATCATGGTGGGCAGTGGCTGCAGAAGTTGTGTGTGTAGTCACAGAGCATGAGCTTTCCTTGGTGGCTGTGAATGACAAGTGATGCTGCAGATAAGTAGCAGTGTTTCAGAGCTGCACAAAAGATACTCTCATGCTTCTGTGCTGCACTAAGTGAGGGCCATGACTGTGGATGTGGTGGGCAGAACATGCGTGGGGAGAAACATGGGCCAGCATCTTATTTTTGTTGTTCTGTGGGGCAGGCCATACGTGGTGTACATGCTTACAGGATTCCTGCAAGTCACTAATCTGGGCAGTAAGAGGGTTACATGTTTGGTGTTGTTTGGGTGGCAGGCACTGTTCTGTGTGTTGGACCTGCACAAAGGACGCTAGAAAATCAAATGGAAATGCTCTTGTTGTGGACACAGCAGAAGGCAGAGCTGTATTTTTGCTTTAGTCGTTCATGTTTTCCCCCATGGCTTTTTCCCTTTCATCATTTTCAGGGTGGGAAGATCCTCATTTTATCTGTGGAGTGACCTTCCCATCCCCTGCATGCAGCACTGGAAGGAGATTAGCACAGATGAGAAAACACAGAAGAAACCTGCTGGAGCCAGTATGGGAAAGCCTGTGACAGGAGGAGTGAGCAGCAAGGTGTCTGAGCATGGCTGGGTTGTCTCCAGGGGACACAGACACAGGATGGTTTCAGGCCCTGGTGCCATTGTTCCAGTGGGGAATTGCAACCACTTTAATTAGGAGCTAGCTTTAGCATTTCCCCAGAGCAGCAGGAGAGGGGGAGATGAGAAATCCCTGGAGAGAAGGGGGAAGCTGGAAAAAAGGAACGATGAACACAAACTGGAACAGATTTTCTAAAGAAGGTATTGCACACCTGAAGATCTAGGAGGGCATCAAGAAAAAAATAGCAATGATTGCAATTAATGTAAAGAAAAGCTGGTGGGGAAAGATTTTCTTGTTCCAAATATGAAGAGTTCCCAAATCTGTGGATTTTTGCATGCTTACAGCATGGTTGCCTTTAGGCTATGAGGTCTGCTGTGGGCTATGAACAAATTCCCTCACTTGGTTTCTTCATTTGCAGTGCAGGACCTGAGAAATTGCTCGAGATCCACCCTGATCTAGCATTAAGTTGAGGTGAAAAATAGAGCTGGGGGTTGGGGAAGCTAGCATGTTATCAGCACGTGCAATGAGAGACTGGCTCTGAGGACCAGGAACACACTTTCTGTGTACAGAGTGGGTTCTAGGCTTGCAGAATTTAACAGCAGGTGTGGGGAAGAGGAATTGGATCATTCTGGGTAAGCAGACAAAGAGGGATCTCAGGCAGAATGGGCAGGATATGATTAGCCTTCTCTCTGCAGCCAAATCTCATTGTCCTATGGCTGGACATAACTTGCATGGAAGTGGCTATTCCCTGGGCCCTGGCTACTACAGTGAGGGCTAATGCATTGAATAGTGGCAATAAATTTTGTGTGTATGATAGAGGAGTGGGCCGGAAATGTTTGCAGAGGAAAAGCTGCTGTCAGCATTGTGCCTTTTATTAGTCTGTACTTTTCTTCTTTCCCTCTAATGAAATTCCCATTGACATTTATGGTCTTGTCACCTGGTGAGAAGGCCGTTGTCACTGACACTTCTCCCATTATAGCAGGTCCTATTCTAGCTCTTCAAAGTAATTTTCTTCTTCTTTTTCATGGACAAACCTTTCCTGGATGGATTTACCTGCCCGTTGAACTGGCAAAGATTACCTCAAGACAGCAGCAGACTGGACCCCTCGGGCCTTGCTGTCTGTGAACTGCACCTGCACTCTTCTAGGGACACTTGAGGAGCTTTTGTCATGGGCAGTCTGCAGTTTACACCCTGCAGCCTGTTATAAACATCCAAACACACTCTGCTCTCCAGTGACTTACTCTTAGCTGCTCTCGCTCCTGTCTTTGCCTTGCTTTATCTTTCTGATAGCTCTTGGTCCCATTTGCTCTTTTATTGGGATGACAGGTCTCAAAGACAAGCTTTGTTGACCTTGTTCACTCAAAGACCATCTTAGTGTCTCACAAGGAAAGGACAACAATGGGAGCTCAACCCTTGCTAGCCATCAGAAACTCTACAATAGAGAGAGCCCTTAAAGGTATCCAAGATGTGAAAAAACCTTCTTAGTTTCCATGAGATACAGAATTAAGATGGCTAGGAACCTGTGCTCCAGTAGTAGTAGAGTTTGTGGAGCTACTTGCTTTACTGCAAAGCAATAGTTATTTTACTCTGAAGGTACATGGCTGCATTGACAAACAGCTATACATTCCTTTGTTATGTGTCTTGGTCAGGCATGCACTCACAAGGGTTTTTAAGATAAAATCTACCCATACTGTCAGTAAAAAGGTAAAATAATTAGTCTTTGCTCAGTTGTCTTTGGTGTATTTCATACTCTTTTCTGTTTGGTGGGTTTTATTTATTTGTTTTGTTGGAATTCGATTTTTTTTTTTTTAGTGGGGGAAGGAGAATCTTGGCTTTTCCTTTAAGGTTTTCTTCAACATTGTAAAACCCCTTGGCAGATATGGCCACTTACTTCCACAGCTGATAGGGTGAGATCACAGAAATCTTCTGTGGTGTCTCAAAGGAGCTCCTAGGTTGCTGGTAGGAGTCCATGAGCAAAAAAGAAGGCTTGATGCCAATGCCATCCCCTCCTGCATGCATAGCTCTAACCATCAAATTTTTCACAATCATGGGCAAAGATGTTTGATTCTTAGGTCCAAGCGTGCTTCCCAGGCAGCTGTTTCCTACCTCCTCAGAGGAGACACAGTGGGCTTGATGGGAGACTGGTTCTGGTCTTCAGACTGCCAGCTGGATCTCCCTGGTGTAGTGTTGGCATCCGGACAAAGTACAACTCCCTCAAGTTTTTTCCTGATGGTTAATTTCTGAGTGTGAAAGCAAACAGGAATAACCACTCCTAGGTCTGGAGATGCACAGGTCTTAATACATCACATGGGAACAGAAATAAAAAAAAATCTTTACTCCTTCATATCACAGAACCACAGACTGGGTGGGTTGCAAGGAACCACAGTGGGTCATCTGGTCCAACCTCCCTGTTCAAGCAGGGTCATCCCAGAGTACATGGGACAGGAGTGTGTCCAGCTGGGTTTGGAATATCTCCAGTGAAGGAGACTCCACAACCTCTCTGAGCAACCTGTTCCAGTACTTGGTCAGCTCCACAGTAAAGAAGCTCTTCCTCATGTTCAGGTGGAACTTCTGTGCATCAGTTTCTGCCCGTTGTCTCTTTTACCACTGCTTGGCACCACTGAGCAGAGCCTGGCTCCATCCCCCTGACACCCTCCCTTCAGATACTGACAGACATTGGTGAGATCCCCTCTCACTCATCTCTTCTGGAGGCTGAGCAGGCCCAGCTCCCTCAGCCTTTCCTAAGAGGGATGCTCCAGTCCCTTAAGCATCTTTGTCCTTCTCTGCTGACCAGCTCCAGGAGCTCCATATCCCTCCTGTACTGAGGAGTCCAGAACTGGACACAGCACTGCAGATGTGGCCTCACCAGGGCTGAGCAGAGGGGCACGATCACCTCCCTCCATCTGCTGGCAATGCTCTTCCTGGTGCACCTTAGGACTGACCTTCTTGTCCCCCAGGGCACTGCTGGCTCACGGACAGCTTGTTGTCCACCAGGACCTTCTCTACACAGCTGCTTTCCAGCAGGTCAGCCCCAGCCTGTACTGGTGCAGAGGGTTATTCTTCCATGCCCTGCATTTGCCTTTGCTGAATTTCAGGAGGTCCCCTCTCTGCCCATTTTTCCACTATGTCAAGGTCCTTCTGAAGGGCTGAAGCCCTCTGGGGAATCAGCCACTCCTCCCAGCTTTGTGTCATTGGTGCACTTGCTGAGGTGGCATCTGCTCCTCCACCCAAATCATTGATAAAAGTAAACACAGCTCTTAAGTTAAATAATATCACTCCCTGCTTCAAAGGTGAGAACTTTCCTGTGAATTAAAAGACATAATATGCCAGAGAGTTGCTTCACATTGTTTCAATAAATAACATGAGTATACTACACTTACGAAAACTGCCTTTTATTGATTCAATCTTCCAGCAGATAATTTTTTATCTAAAAACTGTTTAAAACTAAAACTAAGGCTAAAACTGTTTGCTGGAAAGGACTGTTCCTCACCACTATCCTGAATCTGACTTGAAGAGTGATATTTCCTCACATCTTCCTTAGGCCAGTAAAAAGGAGAATAATTTAATCTTTTTTTCCCAGTAACTCAGGCATTTTCCCCTCTCTGAACCTTTGTCTTAAAACAGCTGAACCATAGGTCATCATTATTTCTCTTTCAGCCTTTCCTAGGTATAAGACTGCCTTTGACAACACCATTTTTTCCTCTTCTTTCTCTCTTTTATTATTTCATAACCTACTGTCTGGTCTAGACATAAAATCCTAGGAGACATATATTGTTTATTTACTCTATAGAATTTTTTCCTCTCAGCTCTTCTGATAAATCCTATCCAAGTAAATAAAAATTAATCTGTAAAATGGTTGTTAATAATGTAGTTGAAGTTTTCTTCAGGGTCAATAGCAGCAGAAACCTGTGCGACAGCACAATTAAAAAAGATTACTGAAAGACCATCCTTGAATGTTTGTCCCTGGGCTCTCTGAAGGACCTCCACAAAACTTGCTGTTAGTCCATCTGACACTAGGAGACAAACAGGCAATGCACAGCTGAATTTGCTTGAAGAATAATTGAAAATTTCTCAGAACTGGGCCAACAATGGACAGTTGCTGGCAGAGGCATTTTAAACCTCATCCTTTTGAAGTTCAAGGCATAATTCCCATTGGCCAAAATATTACCTATACTATATAGTCAGGCCATAGGTAAAATACTATATTCCCTACAACATCACTTCATACAAGGGTCATTTGGTGTTGTGTTTGGTTGGGGCTTTTTGTTTTGTTTGTTTGTTTTTTGTTTGTTTTGTTTCATTTTTTAATATGTATTTACAGTCAAACAATAAAGACCATGTTTTACATTTACAGGATTAAGTAATTTCTTCACTCACAAACTTACAGTTAAAGGGACAGAAGGGAATAACATACTATCATCTAATCTGACACATGCCAGAGACATTTATCCAGCTGTTTCAGTAATGAGTCCAATAACTTGTGTGCTCTTAAAATAAAATACCATCCAGTAAGGCATCTGATCTTGATCTGAGAATTTAAAACATGTGCCAAAGTCAGCCTACTTTTGTACTCCATTCTTAGGTTTATTAAAAAAAAAAACAAACCCCAAACAGGTCTCATTTCTTCTCTGAATTTGTCAGTGTTTAGCTTAATGTTAGGATTTGTTGATTCATTTTTCTCTGCCATACTAAAGACCCCATAAGCAATGGACAACTCTCTTCAGGTGTTTACTAATAAGTTAGTCACATCTTGATCCTCTCCTTGATAAGATGAGGAGACTGAGCTATCAATATATTAGTCGCCTCATCTTTGAGATGTGTGAGTTGCGCTCTGTCATGTTCTTTTCTGAATCCAGCTTTCACCCCATGGCTGTGTACAGAAACAATTGAGCAACACGGAGCTCTTGTACTTTGCCGATGCCATCTTTGATGCCAGTGTTTTCCCCAGCTGGGACAGAGCCTCCTGTCTTAGCTGTAAGATGTGCTCTCTGGAGCTGTTTAATTTTGGCTTGTGTTCACAGCTTTTTTGGGGGGAATTCCGTCATATAACTGAGCCCAGCAATCTCTGTATGTTCCCATTTTCTTATGTGAACAATCTGCAACTTTTTCTTAGAGGAGGATTCTACAGCAGCAAGTTCCAGAAAGCTCATTCATTCAGCTATAAATTTGAAGAGATTTCTTTTCTTTTGTAAAACCCCAAACTTTGAAAACAGCTGTTGTCTCCATTTGAAAGAACACAGCATAAATATGCCATCTATGAAACTGCATGAGTGTGGGAAATTGAATAATGTTTCCAGACATTAAGAAACAGACATTTGGGCTGGGCTTGGTGTGAAGTCCTTTGAGGGATGAGAAGCTTGTTTATTTTTTTTACATCAAAATCAGTTTAAAAAATACTCCCAACAGCTTACCCAGTGTAAGAGTACATTCACACAGTAGCTTTCCTCTGTATTGCAGCTGAAGACTACATGATGCTGATCATGGATTCTGTTCCATTTGGAGAACTTTCACATGATTTAATCTATTGACATCTCTGAAACCCTCTCCTCTTTGCAAGTCCTATTCTGCAATCTCCTTCTTCTGTGATTTACCTCATAGGAATTCCCGAATAAGTTTTGTCTTCAGTTTTACCAATAAGCGATGCTCTTTGTGATCCCCTGTGGAGCTGTGAAGCTCAGGGTAGGTATTTGCCAGAGAAACACAGGAGCAAAGGATATTGGGAAGAGAGCCAAAGCAACTCAGATGTAATGCATTTGTTATCATGGGTCTGTAGGAAAAGCCCTCTTTCCTTTACCCATCCCAATTTTCTTTTTCATTAGCCTCCTGACGCTAACCTCTGAATAACTTCTAAAGTAAACCACCCATAAATATTGCACGAGTCTCCAATACTAAAAGCTGATAAAGTTTATAGCACTTATAAAATAAATAGAAGGAAATGCTTTTCAGTTTCCTATTTATAGGTCTCAGGAGAGATCTCAGGTATGATTTATCACTTCAATTTTAACTGTATTAGTCTCCCCCATCACATACACACAACTCTTTTCCTTGGTCATTCCTTTTTTCTCACACACAGCTGCTTCCTCTTTTCCCTGTAGACGTGCTCACACCCACACAGCCATTTGCCCTCCACATCCTTTGCTAACAGGCAGGAGACTGTGTTCTTTTAGAGTGTTGAGTGCCATCAGTTTTCACCAGAGTCAGCAGGCATTGAGGGTTCTCAGCATTTAGTGAGGGGCTCTCAACCACATGCAATTCAAAGAAAAAAGCTACTTTTTTCAAGCGAACGTGGCACGTGGCCAAAGAAGGATTAAAAAAGAGGGAGGCAACATTTGGACGTGGGTGGATCATTAAAGCACAGAGAGTATAGTTAACATAGGGTATGTTTCTTTTTAGGGCATTCCTATATGCTTTCCAAGTGTTAATGTTTCTAAGCATGCAGCATTCATCCTCAATTGCCAGTACATTGCACTTGAGCAGATAAATGGACTGTGGCTAATAATACCCTTTTCTTGAAGGAAATGAACATCACTCCTTCTGTTTTATAAAAGTGGAGGCACACTTCTGGCCACGTATTGTGATCTGAATTAGCATTTTATTTTGGTGCAAAGGTGCATTTCTGAAGTAAATATCCTCGTTATCCCCATTTAGTTTATTTTCCCATTTAAATGGAAAATCTTGTTCCAAAATATATCTGCTAACAGGCATTAAACCCATGGGGCCAGACTACAGCTAAATCAACTTAAGCTCCCCAAAACATGTAAATGTGGATATCAGATTGTCAGTGTCAGCTGTTTTGCTTTAGAGTTCCATTTCTATTACACTGCAGCACTAGCTAATGTGTCAAACCACATCACTACCACAGCATTTGACACCACTGCATCCTAACTGTATTTTTCTGTTCTGGTTCTACATTAAAAACCAACCAAACAAGAAGGCCTTTCATGACTGTGATTGAAAAAAATACATTTATGTTTGAAATTCCCACAGACTTCATTTTCAGGGTTTCCCTTCCCAAAACCATCAATTGATACTGGAATATGAAGAACAGTAAAAAAGAGACCACAAAAGCCATAAATCCTCAAAATTGAAGTGTAATTTGCCCCAAGGAAACAAAGGAATTAAAACTGGTGCTTCTGGTACTGTTGAATTTTCCGTCTCTTCATCACAGGAGGGAAACTGAAGTTTAGATGACGTGAACCTGATTGCTAGAAGGACCTATGTTGAATGGATAGGTGAGGGGGTACAGATAATGGAAGAAAAGTTCAACACAGGAGAAAAAAGAAATGAGAGGTGAAAATATGTGTATGCGGTGAAAGGGGGATTTTTAAAAGCAAATCCTTCTCTTACCAAAAAAACCCAAAACAATCCAACTGTTGTGAGGCAAAAAGTACCATGTAGAATACAGAGTTCCTCTGCCTGAGTGTCGAGAAGTGGCATTTCTGTTTGAAATTTGCAAAGCCCTTCTTACAATTTCTTCATATATCCTCTGATATCAATCTCTGCCCATGAAAGGCCACTGAGAAAATGCTATTTTCCATGAATTATGCTCAACTGTTTGGCTGAGGCTCTGCCTCACTGATCCTCCCTATTACAAAATTCTGCCTTGTCAGCACTGGCATTCTGGAGGGCCTTCCAATTCCTCTCCAGTTGCCATTGCTCTGGCTAAGGCTTTGTTGTTCTTGATGCAGGAGCTCTCACCTCTACATCTAATCAAACCATCGCCCTTCTGTTACTCTGTTAGGTAGCACAAATAAATCTTTCACCCATTACTGCTTTATACCCCACTGACTGTGCTATTGTCTCATATTGACAGCAACCACAGCTACACTTTTCCACCTGCTCAGGACGAAGACAACTACTCAATTAGTATCAACTCTATTCCTTTTCAGTTCAGCTTACTCAATCTCTGTAGTCGCAGAGAACCACTTCTGGACCCAAAAGGTAGTATTCTGGTTTAGTTTATCATTTATCATATCTGACAAAATTGGCCTGCTGGATAATACTGGGATCTATTCATTATCTTCAGGAAACATTGAAACTGTGAGAAGAGAACTGTAACTTCAAATGACTTGTAATTCCACCATTTAACCCCCCTGTTGTCATCTTGAGACTGTCAAGCACAAGGTTTGTTTCAGCTGAGTTCAGCCACCTAAAAAACTAAGACATGTAAGTTTGAAGTCAGAGCTCCTCTGTAATCAGTGGGGAGACACAAGTGGCTACATGTGATGTTGTTTCATCTATTAGAGACACCTCCTAGGATGAGATGAATACTTTCTAGGTTAGGAAACCCATTTGTCCATGTGGTCTGTATTGTTAATAAAATGAGAAGACTCCTTCAGAAGGTTGATTGAAAGACAGATTTTGCTGCTTTGTGATGCAGGAAGAGGCTGGAGAATGCACAGAGAAGGCCAGTCTGTAGTCACAGGTCTGGCATGCAGCTACCTCTCCATGCATGTGCTTCTCTTTCTACAAGGTACCACTGGAAGTCAGAAGGGTGGTGTTTTTTGGTTATCATCCAGCCTCTGGTGAATAAGTTATTGAGGATATTCATAGCAGTAAGGGAATTCCTGAGCTTCCTACACAATAGCTGTTCAGCAATTCTTCCTTCTCAGCCTTCTCAACCTGTCTCACCCCATCTTTGCAAGGCCTTTCTGCAGTGCATATCTCCTATGGAAGCAAAGAGGTTAATGAATAAGCCACCCACCACAGTCTGCTTAGGATAACAACAGACTGAGGTGCTGAACTGCCTGGCAGATACAGCAAGGCCAAGTGCCAGTGAATACAGGAGCAAAGAAGTGGTGCCTGGTCGCTGAGGGAAATGAACAAGACCTGGAGATGGCTGGGGGAAGCAGCCTGACTGACAGCCATCAAAAACCAGGTGGATTCATTAGCTTGCCAAGAAGCAGCTTGGTGAAAGCGGTATGTAAAACATAAATGTCAGTAAGCAACATGAGCTATGGAGCTCTGTGAATAGCCTCTAAAGACCAAGCCTGATGTGCCAAAGCCTTTATTTGCAGAAATCAGTTCTCTCAGTTGTCACTGAGTGGGGAGGATGGACTGAGCTTTCCAAGGGCAGAAAATGACATGGTTCCTATCAAACCATTTTATTCTGTGCATCCTTAAGGTAAATCGTGCCTCTTGATGAGCGTACCACTGGTCACAAAGAACTGGAAGCACTACAGAAGGGCCCAGTCAAGATCCTTTGGTCCTGCAGAGAAGATTGATAAGGATCACAACAAACAGAATTTTTCTTCCTGAAGCCTGAAAAATTTGGAACAAGATATCAAGCACTAATGTAGGGCTTAAATCCTCCCTGGTTCCTCTCCTGAAAGAATAGGTTTTTGCAAGCTCAGTAATCTTTCCTTATCATGCTTGGTCCAAAATCTGAAAGGCATTTCCTTACTCTGACAAATAGATAGGAACAGCAGGCCACTGAGCCCTATATTTTCCTTACTGTGCCTCAGCACAGGACTGGCAGAGAAGAAATATCAGCATGGAGACTGCTCCACACTCCATTCAGCTGTGAGCCTCTCCACCGAGATTGCCAATGAGAGTGAATGTAACAAGCTCCAAAGAGGTGTGGTTTTAGTGGTATGGGCATCTGTCCACTAGGAAGTGTGCTGAAACCTCCAATGCATTTCACAGGTTCCACCAGAGACCCATCAAACACTAATAACATTCAATCACTGCTAACCAAGGCTGATTTTGGACCAAATGCTTGGAAAGGAAATACTACCAAACCCACCACCCATCCCTGCCATAAGTCAATTATACATTGCAGTATTTGTAACCAATAAAACAGAGCTTTTTCCTATATGTCATGGCTTTCTTTGGAAGGTATTGCAACCACAGTTAAGTTTGGGAACCCTGCACATAGCTTATTTTATTTTCTTTATTAATTTTATTCATATATATCTTGTTACTAACCTTTTTATCTGCATGATGTTGCTAATTTTTTTTAATTGCAAAGAATATTTTGTTTCCTTGTTTCAGTTTGGAAACAAACTATATAATCTTGTTCCTTATTTAGATGCATTTGCTCAGACAGCTTTCATAATGCCCACAATTAGAATCTACCCTAATTCAAACACCATCACTTATCACATTCCAACCCACTCAATACATTGCAGTGGCAGAGATGTCAAGGCATCTGTTGAGAGGACTTAATGCCAGAGTTTGAACTGTGGTTTGGTCTCATGCAGAGACCTGCACCAGCTCTAATGGTGTCCAGTCACTTCAGTGGGCAGTCAAATGCCACCAGATGCACAGTTCTTACATATGACCTATGAATCAGCAGAGATTTGTAGTGATATGGCCTAATCTAAAGTTAGTTTTGCATAGGGACAACCTGCTGCTGAGTTCAGCTGGCTTTGAAAGAGGCTCTTAGGTAAATAAGGTGGATCTTGACTGGAGCATAGGTATCTCTGTGCAGTGAATAATTTTATAACTGTGATGTTTTACAGAGAGAGAACATCTGTCAGCCCCCCATTAACACCAGGAGGAAAGAAAATTTCAAGAGAAAAGATGAAAACTGTTGTTTTAGTCTCAGCTGCATTTATCAGATGAAGTATATCTACAATTTCAATGCTTCAGTGGAAAAGAGCAACAGTCCTTGAAAGTGAAGGAAAGCAAAAATAAGAGTGGCAGATTTTTTATTAAAAGATGAAAGGGATGAAGAGTGAGGTGATAATTAGGTACAAAACAGTATAATGTGAAAGCACACTAAATAAAAAGATATTCTACCTCTGTCCTAGAGAGGTTAAAAACAAACACACAAGCACACAAACAAAATCAAGGGAAGCCATTTAGTGATTATAAGACAGCACAGTCCTTGAGGGACAGGGAATTGTTTCTCTGTGGCAAGATGAGGACCAATTCCCACTCCAGGCTCTTCAGTCCTTCCTTTTTCCTGACCCTCTCACCTCCCTTCCCCCACCACCTCTCCCTTTGCCAGCTGCGGCCTGCCATCCCTCTGCTGCTGCTCTCCCCTCATCCTTTGCTGTCTTTTTGACTTTTCGCAGTTCCCTAGCAACAGCTGTTTGCAGCTGACAGGAAGAGCTGTGGACATTTTGCAGGCAGAGGGATGGGCAGGGCTCAGCCTCAGCTCATGGGTGATGGCTGGACCCAGGACTAGGGCACACAGCAGACCCAGGGCAACAATTTCTATACCAATCTCTGGTTATGATCTGAAACAGGGGGGTATCACTTAATTATTAAGCTTCAATTTTTCTTCTTACTGAATAATAAAAGGTTACTCATTCTGCTTCACTGGAAACACTTACTTCCCCTTGCCAAACACTGGGCTTTGCCCAATGGAAAAGCCTGTCAGACATCATCAGTGTGGCCATCCTGTGGCAGGGACATATGTATTCAAACATGGCACAGGCATCCTCATTCCTCTCATTAAAAACACCAGCTCTGATTTTCATGAGCTGGGCACTGCCCTGACAGCCCTGCTGTCCAGCCCATCTAATGGCTGGAGGCTGTTACCTCTGGAGCAGCACTGGAAAATGTGTGCTAAAGCTCATCTCTGCATGTGTTAGCCAGAGCCACATGGGCTGCATGTGGGGACATGTATCCCCTTCCACTGGCTCAGCTGCTGTGACAGCAAGGCTCTGTCACAGGGGAGGATGGGCAGCTGAGGGCAGCAGCATCGCTGCTGTAGTTACTGGAGCTCAGCTAAAAGAGCGCTACCTTGTCATTATTATTGATGATGCTTTTAGTATTATTATTGCTACAGTTGTTGTAATCCTCTTTTAAATTGCCCCAAAGAAATCAAACTTGTGTTACTTTATACAGCAGCCATTCCCTTGCCACTCACAAACATCTGTCCAAAGTGCTGGAGGTACTCTGGAAGGTATGATGCAAGTTTTTAAACCACTTGATAAGGGCTTTTGAAAACTGGACTCCAAGTAATTACACTGCAATAATTTAGTTACTCTGGAATGGACAAGCACACCAGCTGAATACGTAAGGTGGGCACATACTTACATCAACTTATAATGCCAGGTGATCAAGGCATCTGAAAGATCACAGAGTAGTTATTTCAGTTTAAAACAGAAGAGACAAGGTTTTCTCCATTACCCAACAAAACAAGCGGCAATGTTTTTATCAGGCAGCCACAGATGTTTGAATTCTGTGATAGTGTCTTGATCACAGGGTTTTTTCTTCCTGGTTATTTCCAAGCTTCTTAACTATAATGCTGAATGAAGGTGCAGAACTATCTTGCATGATGGATATTATATGTCTGGCTGTTGTGAATCTAACCTCATTCTCAGCCTTGTCTTCTTCCAGAGTGGTGTTTTGTCTGTGCCTTGTTCATCCCTGGATGGGCAAGGGCTTGGCAGCTGGTGCATCTTATGCATGAGACACACTAGTTACCCCACCTCCCACCACCTGGCACTGTGTCCACATCTCTTACTTTCCCTGTTCAGCACTCCTTGCAGTGTCCCTCTCTGGCACCCTGCGTGTCTGCCAGCCAGCTGTGTCCAGGGTTGGGGGTCCCAAGGCAGGAGGGAGGCTGCAGCCTCCACAGCTGCTACAGCGTATGTGACTGCCAATGCCCACGTGGTGTTTTGGATAGGAGCAAACCTGCCCCTGCCCATCCCAAATTGACTTGGCATACTACAGTGACTTAGACTGCTCTAAGGTATGCAGCAGTATTAAGACAAAGCTTCAAAAAAGATAACCAGGTGCCTTTTCTCTCCTAGCTGGAGAGGCCCAATCTGCCCTCTACCTTTGTTGCCCTCTACATCAACAACAATCATCAGTGGCACTTGTATCCCCTTCTCATTCCTCTACCTTTTCCACCTTCCTAGTTCTGCCCCTGTGCCTCCACTTTTATGACAGCAATCTCTGCTGCCTGGAGGAGGTGTTTTGAAGAGTGGATAGGATACAGATGGATGATAGATGGGACGGAGGAAGTATGCATAGGCAGAAGGCTGCTCAGGTAGAGAGAAGGGATTGTGGGGTTCAGGGAAGGTAGCAAATTGGAAATGGAGCCCACGTACTCCAGGAAGTAAGAAAGGAATGAAGGGCATCGGGGGAGAAGTGGCAAGAGAAGTGGAGGAAAGGTAACAGACCCTATCACCTATCTGTCATCTCCTATAAATCTGAAAATCTCACTGCCAACCTCTCTTGTTCACAAACTTCCTGAAATCTACTATCTTTTCCATTAGATTGATGACACCCAAAGTGCCACCGATCCTTCGCACCCTCCCCCACTTTTCAGCATTTCTTGCCTATTTCCACTACTGCAGAAAATCACTTTTCTTATCCAAAATGTGCTGGTAGCAGGAAAATTCTCTGAGGCTGAAAAACCTTGAGATGCTGGGGTTGTGACCTGATACCTGGGAGCTTACCTCCCAGCTTTTCATTTATTTTTACACTAGCCTCACAGGAGCTGAGCTGTGCCTGATCTCACACCTCTGCAAACAGCATCTCCCTCTTAGGTCCTACCACTAGCCGCAGCTGAGACCTCTCAGTCGGGGTGAAGACTAACCCATGTCCTATGGCTACACATTTTTGCCCCCCTTTTTTTCTTCTGGTCCCCATTCTTCTGTAAATCTCTGCTCTTTTTGATCTTTAAGCTTTTTTTTTTTTTTATCCAATATGAATTTTTTTTGTTTTATCTCTAGTCCTAAACTTGTCTCTTTGCCAATCACCATGGATTAGCAGCAAAGTAGTGCTGCTAAATCTAAGTGCTCTCATTAGAATTGAAATGAGATTAGTGGTAGAGGACAGGAGTTTGCACTTCCCAGGTAACTTTTTATGCTGTGCATTGTCTCAGGTAGAGAACACTGCTTTATTTATGCAAGCTTATATTTTATAGCTTCTCTCCCAAGTCACAGGGAAAACTACTTTTCTTTCCAAAGAAATTCTTATATTCTTAGAACCTGAATATGCCATTTGGGCCACATAAATATATGTTGGCCAGATGTTTAATAACTTTGTTTCAATGTGTTTTGCTGACAATAAAAGAATAATGAATGTTCCTGCAGGACAGCTTGATGTAGATTAGGATACAGCAAACGCATTTTGATTTTTGAGAGTGTAGAAACAGCAGACAAAAAAAAGTGAATGAAATATAAATTCTGCTCCTATTTTTCCTCTGTGAACTTCATATTTTATCCACAGATTTGAGTACAACATGCATTATGAGTTGACCAGCCATATACTGTAAAAACAAGGCAAATACACACCTCAAGCCCAGTCACAGTGAATGCCACATAAATCATCCCATATAATGAGTTTATGGAATCTGCCCCTCCTTGCTATACTCAGTGGATATCTTCAGCTGCCTTCCAGCAAGGCTGAATTTGGTGAGGTAAGTGACAATCCTGAGTGTTTATGTGTTCCACCTATTGAAAAAATGAGTGTTAAAAGAATACTGACACTACAATTTATATATCTTTAAATTCTCCAGGAGTTACTGGGTGTGTGTTGGTGTACCTGAAAGCAGCATTAAGCCTATGATTCATGGAAGCAGTTTAGTACAGCGATAAGCCTATCAGAGATTAACACACACACACACACACACACTGAATTTCTGCATTTTGTAAACTGCCATCAATCCCCCGTACTGCCACCAGAGCAGATAATATCTTCTTGTCTGCAATAAAAGAGACTCTTTCTAAATCTGGTACCAGAGATATTTATTCCTTGCACAGCTCAAACATATGAATAAAGAAGTCAGAATGACTAGATCAAGTCCAACACAAATCTGTTGGTATGCAGTGTATTTTATGTCATACGGCATTATTCAAGTTCCATGCTCAAATATGACATGAGAACATATTGGGAAATTGGAACATGAAACCCTGGTTCTGCTAAAATCATGGTGGTCTACTCGTGTCAGTGCTTCCAATAGAGTTTGTGTCTGGGCAAGCCTCAGCTGTATCAGTGCTGATATCTTTTACAGAGCATGGACTACAGATGAAACTGGGAGGTGAACTTAGGTGTACTTGAAATGTATTGGGCAGCTAGGGCAGGTCCCTAATGGTGTATTATCCTCTAGCTATTCACCTACTTCAGTCCTTAATGGCATTGAAAAAGGAGAGAAAATGGTCACAGTAATACAAAGCAATAACCACCACCAAAAGCTGAGCTGTTGTCCTTTGTCAGACAGCACTCATTTTCCCAGAGGAAAGGGCACTCAGTATAAAATCAGGAAGCATTTTTAAACAAAATAGAAAAAAATACTGTTCTGTGGTAGGGCTTAAAATGAGCCTAGGACTGGACCAGGTGGCAGGATATGTGAGGTTTGTGTGGCATCATTTGGGAGTTGAGAGATGTGAACTGTTTTTTTAGCAGTTCCAATGGTACCAACTTTTCCTCAACTTGTGCTCCCTCTCTGTTCCGCTGTGCCTCTTCTTCCGTTTATCTTCTTTTTTTGGCAATTAGTTCTTCTGAAGAACAACTCCTGGTTTTTTCTAATAAGATACTGCAGTATACATTATTATAAAGACCTGATCTCTGGTACAACACAAAGATCATCCAGCAAATTATATAAAAAGATGAAGATGTTAGTCCCATCTCTGGAATGAGATGTAGGGATCCAGTGTCATTAAAAGCAGATGTCACAAAAAGTCTCTTTAGGAAAAGTCTCTGTTTCCTGAAGGCGGGATTTCTCTGTGTGGAAGTAAACCCAGAAGACTCTAGTCATATCCTGAATTATGTAAGATTGTGTAAATCCAGTGACAGCAGAGGCATCCATTCTGTGTAGACCAGTCTTCTCTCTGACAGTGGCCAATAGTGGCACCTTGCTAAGAGTAAAGAACAGGGCCAACATATAGCAACCCCTGCCTTGTATATTCCAGTCTCCAGCAAGTTTTGGCTTAAGAACTCCCTGTACAGTACAGCAGCAGAGCTGCATCAGGTAGCTTCTGATGTTTGCTTCTTCCAGGATTGTATTGGATTAGTTCTGAAACTCACATGAAGTTCCAGCACTCATTAAATCCAGAGAAAAGGTACTCCAGAGCCTAACTGCGTGTTATATAAAGGAGCTGTTTCTTTGCTCCACTTTGAACCTGCCACCTGCCTGCCTTGAACACATGCTGTGTGATTCCAACACAGCATTTCTGGTGTCTTCTGCAAGCTGAGGCAGAGGAAGTCATGTTTGCAGACTCAGCAGTGTTAGACAGCACACAGCAGCATCAGAAAGCTACGTAGGAGATGCTGTTATTTTCATACCACTCCTCTTGGGTTTTCAAGAACCCAAAGACTCTTGGTTTTCTGGTCCACTTTATTGACTGGATATGGCTTTGTAGGTTTTGTGGATGGATACACATGACGGCAAGCCTTCCTGGCAAATGGAATGGCCTGGTTATTCAAAAGGAATCAGAAGAGTCTGTTAGGATTTTTCTTTCGTCTGATTCACAGCCATGTTTCATTTCACCAGTGAAAAGCCCTGATGTGTCACAGGAGGTTATTCAAGGCCATCCCATGGCAGTGCAGCTGACTAAAAAGTATGGTTTACAGCCCCACTAGCAGCTGAGCATGCTAAATACACAACACTCTTGCCAGCATGAAGAAAGCATGTGGCTTCAAGAGCTATTTCACTGTAACGATGGAATGGATTTTCCAAGCTGTGCAAAAAACTGTGCAGTACAACCTCCTTCCTCCCTCTGAATTGCTCTGCAATGGGTGTAAAATAACGCAACAAGAACATTTAGAGACATGGTAAAGTCCTTCTGATTTTATGATATAGGCTGTTGGCGTAAAGCCCCCAACCCTTACATGTTTCTTCAGACCCAAGTACTGTTTTTTGCACAGGGGCAAATGCAAGCTTAGGTCTGCCAACACTGTGCCAGGCTTAAGAAGACGACAGCCTTGGGTTGTGCCCTCCCATGCTCACTCATGCTCCTTGTCCCACTACAGGCAGTCCCCTGCAGAAACAAAACATCCATATTGCTGGCAACAGAAATACCAGCAAAAACTGTCACCCATCTAGCATTACTCTCTCACTGGGCTTTGTTGACTCTCTTCCCAAACTATCTCTGCTCCTCTCTGAGTGAAATATGGCCTCTTCCCTTCTTCCTCCTGAACACCACCAGGGGAAAGTGTGGGTGACTCTTCTTTGGTCAAGGGCATTGTGTGGATTCTCATTGTCATTTTTATTGTGTTAGCTATGTTTTCATGTATGGTCCAGTGTTTCAAAAAAACTGTCAAAGACGCTCTCTTTGTAAATACAGAGAGAGGAATTGTGGGTGACACAAAACTCCCAGGAAAATATCCCTGGGAAGTTCTCTCCTGAGAAACAAAGAAAAACTCCTCTCACATGAGACAATTTGTGCCTGAAAACTTTTTATCACTTTAGAGTCTCATTGGTGTTCAAGTTAGTGCAGTGATTGGTTTCTTTTAGAGTGTTAAGTGAAATATAATTGGATATTGAGTTTAACTAGTGTTTTAATTGGTTCCTTTCTGAATGCCTCTGAAATCTATAAATACTTCTGTTCTACCTGTATCTAATGGATTTGTAGCCCGAACTCCCTTCGGAGAATAAACTGTCTCTGGAATAATTCAGCTACAGGTCTCAGTCTTTTTCCTCGCTGGCAGGTAGCCAAAGGGCTACTTGAACCCCCCTGAGCTATCTGGGTTCTCGCAGCACCTTGGGGGGCTAGCTTAACCCTGGCCCCCCGAACGCTACAGGAAAGCATGCACGGTAGTAAAAAAGTGTTGTTAAAGAACACTAAAGGTTCTAGATGTTCTGGAATATTTGGGGAAATGTGTGAGTATACAACCAAAAATGGCATTCTACAGGTTTCAAATATTACACACAGGATTGCTGTACAGAGAGTGAGTGAAAAAGGGTTGTATATTTGATGGCTGAAACACTGCCAGTCACTCCCCGGCCACGAAACATGTTCATGATGCCTAGACATAAAGTTCAGTGTTTCATTCCATCTCAATAGGAATTTTATGACTAAAGTGTCGAGGATAAGAAGAGACCAATTTGTAGTTTTATTGATCAGGCTAAAGGTCAGGGGCAGATGTGTAGGTCACAGTGCTTCCTCTGAATAGACACAGGACCAAGCGCCTATATTCTAAAAGCTTAAGACTGTGGCAGGGAGGGGGAACTTACACTGATGAAACATCTCAGCTGAGATGTCAATCATGACCAAATTGGACAGGCTCAGAAGATGGGAGGCCTTGCAACAACCACAGCTTTGCCCCCATGTCTGCATGCTCTGGCAGAAGGGCCTGTATATGTGTTTGCTGAGCTGTGATGTGCTGTATGGGCAAATGCCAGAATGCCATTTAACGTAATAAAAACATAATTCATGTTGACAAAGTTTATGAGATCAGGTTTCCCAGTCCTAGCTGAACCACATAAAGCATATACTATCACTACAGGCATTCTGGCTGAAACAGTAGGGGCTTCTGCTTCATGGAGATAGCCTGGAAGGCATTTGTCACCATGGCCCACTCTGGGCTGGCTGCAATAGCAGAATAACACAAAATTACATTGATTCATTGTTGGGAATTTAGTTTAGACTTAAAATGCCATAAAGTGAAATGGTTTCCACAACAATGTCAGTTTTTCTCCCCTACTTACATTAATTTTGTCCTCATTTGCCCGTGCGAATCACCACTGAAAGTGAGACTTGGTCTCTGTAGTATGTACTGTTTCTGGTCTCTCTGTGTTATGCTTGCAGTGTAAAGCTGCTTATGGCTGCGACTGTGCTTGCTGTGCACAGCTTTTATTAAAGATAGTTTAAGCTGACTTTTGTTCCTGCTGCTTCTGAACCATGCCAAGATGTCATCTTCATGCTTCTGGAAGGTCCCACGCCTATCCTCCCTGCTTACCCCACTAAAAGTAGCAGTAAAAGGAAGCTTTCTTACTTTCCTACCATTTAGGATAGATATATGCAAGGTAGGCAAACCTTATTGTAAGTGGTTTCATTTAGGTGTTGTTTTTCCCGACCTTATTACTTCAGGTGTAGTCCCTGCAAAGCAAAAAATGGGTTTTGTTTTATGGCAAATTTAATCTTTATGTACAAAGAAGAAGAATTCCTAAATCATAAGTGGCAGGCTAACCCAGCTAAGCTCTTTGAAGAGGAAACTAAGAACTAAAACCTTCCCTTTTTGCTTATTTTCCCCACATTAGTTGAAGGTAAACTAAAACTAAAAATAGCAATGCTACAAGTTCCTGAAGATAGTTTATCGCTGAATGCTCAAAACATCTCTTAGGTGTTGGTCCCATCATCCAGACTGTAAGATTGATTAATATCTCACTACTTCACTAAATTTTTAATGAAGGAAATAATAGTGGTTGTTTCTTGGTATCTGATCCAGTCTCGTGGCAGGGAAGGTAGACAACAGCTGTGTCTGTGCAATAACATTCATTCAAGCCCTGTTTTCTCTGAATTTGGAAATAACAGAGGCAATTAAAGGTCCTGAGAAGTATAAATTTAGGAATTTGGGTGCGTCAGAAACTAAGGTGGTCTAGCATACACACTTGCACATGCTGAACTGGAGAAAAGACCTACTTTCATTAAAATTTTCTCATTCCAGGTCTCAAATTGGCTGATTTTTTTTTCTCTGCCTGTATCATCTTCATCCTGTTGGTTTTTGGACTCCAGAGAGAATCTGGCTTTATCACACATATACCTTCTAGAAATCTAATTCTTTGCCCTTCTTTTCATGGTATTTTTCTCTCTTCTACCTGTTGATCAGTGAAGTAATGAAGTTCCATCATAGGTTCTGGCAATTTTAAGACCTGAGTTCTTATGTCTTGAGGCAGACATTGGCATAGCTAGTTCCATACCTCACTGCTACACAGCTTGGTGGCTTCTAGGTGCCTGCTGCACTATCAGTCAGTTGGAGCTGCTTCTGGCCACAGCCATTTCATGACTGTGATCAGCTGCAAGAGTCATAAAAACATTGTCTTGTCTAAGAACTCCTTCTAAAGAAAAAGGGGCAGTCATGTGGTAACACAAAAATCAGATAATAGTTACCTATACCTCACTTGCAATCTTTATGCCTGACAGACTCAAGAATCGGATGCAATTCTCAGCACTCATCTCCCCCTGATCCATACCTTTTCTCTGGACCAGCAGAGCTGGAGAACTCGCCTTCCTTCCCATTACAAGGACTGAATAGCCTAGGCTCTGTATATATTCAAATTACAGCCTCAGGGCTCTGTTAGTGTGCATTTCTATCACATTCACTACTTACATATCTGAATGTCTGCTAAATAGGTTTTTCTAGAAAAGAAGAAGAAAGGGCCATATTTACTCAGTGTAATAATAAAATAGAAGAGGAGCAGAAAACAGAGCTGCCAGCAACTTGACCCAGCATTTTGCAGCTGAGGGAGTTTGCGTTTAATAGCCAAGCCTATTGGACCACATCATGTCTTCTAATTAGCCATCAGCAGCAGGGGAGAGACATTCCCTGGGTGAAGCCAAACAGTAGCTACAGTGTCTGTGCTGTTCCATATCAGGGAGGGACCTGTGGGGGTTGGCCTTACTGGGACACAGAGTCAGCCAGATCTAACCAAAAAAAGAACCAGGTGTTGAATTCAAGCCCTGGGAAACATTTGTTTAGTTAGGGCAAACCTAAGTGTTCTTCCCACAGTCCTTAGTGTTGTTATGTTAATTGATTCAAGTTCCGTTCCCCTGTTGCTTACTTGTTCCCCTTATATGGTCATAGTTTCAGAAAGTTCTCTCCCCAAGGGAATATATTGTCATGCCCCTTCTTGTTTCAGGTTCTAGAAATGGGTTTGTTCCCATACAGCGTTCAGTTTCTGGGCATCATCCCTCTTTTATTTTCCACTAAAGTTCTTCATTTTTTAGCCAACTGTTGTTTCTGCTCCTTTATTTTTGCCACTTAAACCCTCAATACTCTGAACCCAAAAGTTTTGCTGCAGCCACCCTCTCTGTGACTGGGACCCATCAGTGTGAGGGTTTGGGAGGACAATATCAAAGAAGGAGATCCTACACTGCAAAATGTTCAGACTAAGGAGGAGATGGGGTAAGAGGCAGAGATCATTAGAAGAAAAACATGAAAGAGAAAAGCTGGGGGGCAATGGGCATCAGCTTGATTTAAAAGAGCAAAGAAAATAAACTAGCCTTATGTACACAGGCAAAATTTTAGTCTCAGAAACATCTTATTGATATGGAGAAATGCTCCTTTTGATCTCTGATGTGTAAATGCTGGTTAGGGACACAATGAAATATTACAGAGAAATTGGGCAGAAGGATTTCAGCAGACATGTAATGAGGGACACAAGATCAGGATGAGATTTGGGAAAGTTGAAGATTAGGGCAGAAGATAGTTTTGGAGCTAGAAGAAAAGAGTGTTAGAAAGGAGAGTCAAATTTGAAATTGGGGCCCTACTTTGACCTTATAGGCAGAATAGGTGTAAAGAGTCTCTCAGAGATGAAACTGAAGATAGTGCTCTGCTGTGCATTTGAGATAAGGGTAAAAAAAGGACATTTTACTATGGACAGTTAGTCAACACAGCTGAATTCCCTGTATTCAACCTACTTTTAGGACATCTTTTGGCATATGTTTTCAGCACCAGGCCAACCTCTCCAGGCTGGCACACAGATAAAAGCAAAGCCTGACCTGTTCCCACAGGATCTGCTGTCACCTGTGCATTTTGTGAGGGCTTCTGGAGCCCTACCCTCCTCATGCTGCACAGTGCAACTCTTCCCCAGGGAGCAAATTTGAACAAATTTGCCTGTGCGGGCACTCATGGGAACAGTGCAAAAGGATCTTCAGTGCAAAGAGACTTGGGTGGGCTAGCGACAACTTTTGCCACAAAGGGGATGTGTTCCAACCTCAAGTGAAAGCAACTTCCATATTTGCAAGTCTGTAGCTCAGGGTAGGTCAATGCCATCTCATATAGAAAAACCAACAAATATGTGTAGGACATTCTCCTTTTTTTTCAGTGGATGAAGGAAAATTCTGTCACCCGAGGACAAGCGCTGTTCATCTCCCCAGAGAAGGGATGCCCTCACCAGAACATAAAACTGGGTAGAAGAGCTAGGGAGCCACAGGAGTCGGCAGTTATTGCCAAGTGTTTGTTGAGAGGCTATAGTAGCAATCAGTAACATTTCTGGCAACTTTTTCACCTGAAAATCTTGGAGGTGAACAGAGAGGACAACAAAGCCCTGAGCTCAGTTCCATATCTCACTTCAGGGCCAGCAGACAACTCACCTACACCTCTATTTCAATACAGAATTCTTAGTGTTGGTAAAGACCTTCAAGATCATCGAGTTCAACCATTAACCCAGCACCATCATGTTCCATGTTCCACATTAAACCATGTTCCCAATTGCCACATCCACACATTTTTTGAACACTTCCAGGGATGGTCACTCAGCCACTTCCCTCAGCAGTTCTACTGTCAACAGTTCTTGGTTCCAATTTTTGTCCCTCCTTTCAGTCATTTTTTTCCCCCTATTACCCAATCTAGACCTCCTCTAGTGTGGCTTGAGGCCATTTCCTCTTCTATCACTGACTGCCTGGGAGAACAGTCAGGCCCCACCTGGCTGCACCCTCCCTTCAGGTGGCTGTAGAGTGACAAGGTCCCCCTGAGCTTCCTTTTCTCCAGGCTAAACAACCCCAGCTCTCTGAGCTGCTCCTCACAGGACTTGTGCTCCAGACTCTTCCTCACTCCGTTGCCCTTCTCTGGACACACTCCAGCCCCTCAATGTCCTTCCTGTCGTGACGGGCCCAGAACTGGACACAGGGCTCGAGGTGCGGCATCACCAGTATGGGGGGACAATCACTGCCCGAAGCCCGCTGGCCACGCTATTGCTGACCCAGGCCAGGATGCCGCTGGCCTTCGTGGCCACCTGGGCATTTTCAGGGCATGTCCCAGCCACTGTTCCCCCTGCAGCGGCGGGACAGGCCGGGACGCGCCCGCTTTCCGAGGAAGCGAAAGGGGCCGGGCCGCGGCCGCCCGTGCCGCCACCTTCCCCGGCCGGGCGCAGCCGGCAGCGGCTCGGGGCCGGTTTCCATGGAGACCGCGGGAGGAGCCCTGGCGGAGGCGACATGTCTGCGGGGACGTGCGGGGGAGCGGCAGCGGCCCGGGCAGCCGGCTTTAACCCTTGGCTTAGGAGCCACAGGCTTTCCCGCGGGCCATGGAGGGAGCCCGGGGCGCTGGGTCAGCTCCGGCTGGCACAGCTCGGCGGGACGCAGCCCATAACTGCTGCAGGGCAGTGACAGGGTGTGCAGGGGAGGAAGGGGAGGATGAAGAGCGGGTGGGGACACTGCTGTGCCCGGCTGTCACTTCCATGGACGCCTGGCCGGGTGACTGCTCAACATTAACCACTCTCTGCGGAGATCTCCCGCAGTAGGCTTAGGGAAGGCACCTGCCATTGTCCCCGTTAAGTATTTAGCAGTTTAACCCAGCCGCATCCTCGGGTGGGAGCGCCGATGGTGCCTGTGGTCAGGCTCCAGTGTTGCAATACCGGGTGCGGGAAGGTGGTGGCGGAGCTTGGAGCAGTGGGCAAAGCCCCAGCAGGGCTGCACAGGCAAAGGAGACTGCCCGTGTGTGAGTGCACGGGCTGGGCTTCACACAGGAGAGAGTTGCACAGTTCAGGGTGGTGCTCACCTGCGGAAAAGTGCTCGGTCACCATGGTGACCACGCCATGCCTCCTGGAGTGGAGAGCAACAGCTTTGCTGTGTGACAGTGGGTTAAATGCAGCTGGCTTCACCTTTTGAAGCCAGGGATCACAATCTGTATTCAATTTGTATATGTGCCTATGATGCAAATCGGTTGGAATCAACCTGATGCCAACCCAATGATTATATATATATACAAGAAGGATCCCAGGAGTGTGTGCTGGTGTCCACTGCAGGCTGTGACTTCCAAAAAGAACCGTATAGAAGTGTTAGCAGCAGCAGGGAGTGCACCAGGGCACAATGGTGGAGGTGGCAAAGCTGTTGCCTGTCTGGTACTTTAAGTAGCAAACTCAGTTTTATCTGAAGATTAAGATGTGTTGGTGTCATTGGGGCTAGGACTCACCAAGTTTTTGCTAAGAGCCTTCAGGACTACAAAATGCTCAAATTTATGTTTTAGGTAGTTATAAATGCATCAGTGTATATTTACTTATAGTTTAACATAAATCTGTTGAAGCCAAAAGTATCTGATGAAACTTTGGTTGGATGTCAGGTTTTTTTCATTTGTTTGTGATACATTCAAATAACACTTCTAGCTGTCCATCTTCAGGCATATCAAGAGCTTTCCTGGTATTTTGGAACTTGGGATTTGGCTTGTTTGGTATTGTTTGTTTTGTTGATGTTGGGATTTTTATTTGTTTTGGTGTTGTGGTTTTAGTTTGTTTGGGGTTCTTTTGTGTAGTTTTTACTGATTGATTGATTGATTGATTGATTGGGGTTTGGGGGTGGGTTTTTTTTGTTTCTTTATTTTGTTTCATTTTTTTTCAGTTTTGCCACCAGCTTCCCGTAGTTTAATAAAAAGTTATTACTGCTCCATGCAAACTTTGGTCCTTTTCAGGAAGTGCTAAATATTCATTTGAAAAAAAAAAAAAAATCTCTGAAAGCCCTCATCATTGGTGGCTGTCAAGAAGGTTTACAGCAAATTCCCCTGACTCTCTGGTAAAATTCTGTTACTGCTTTTCTCTTTAAGAAGAGGGTAGCTCCTAAATGTGAGCTATGAGAATTCTCTGGTTATTTACTGGTTCTCATAAGTGGGAACTCAAAGGCTTTCAACCAGAAGGAGGGAAACAAAAAAAAAAAAACAAACCAAAAACCCCAGAAAAGAGAACAACAACAAAACAAACAACAACAACAAAAAACCCCAAACAAAACAAAAACAACAAAAAAGGGAGGGAGGGAGGGGATTCATTCTTATCTGAGTCTTCTTAGGATCCTGGAGAAAGAAATTTGACTGATGGAAGTAGTGGCAGATTCCTGAAGCATTTGGGGAAAATTTTGTTGCAGATGAGAAGGACTTTTGAGTCCAAGAACTGCTTGCACTTCAGAAGAAAATGCCCATTAGGGAGGTGAAAACCACCACTCGCGTATGGGTTCCTCACAGTGTGTCCAGCTGGGTAAGGCAGCTCTGTGCTGTGAGCACTTGGGCATGCCCCACATGAGCTGCGGTATCTGTGCGTACCCAGGCTGAGGCGTGATCCCCAGAAGGAAATTGGCCATCTCAGCATAGGGTGACATTGAGGTTAATCTCCCCCATTTCTGAGCAGAATTCTCTGGATCTCTGAGCACATGTGGTTATATTGTTTCCAGCTCTGTAGTTATTTGGGACACAACTTCCCACGACCAACTCCAGGAAAAGTGGGCAGTAGCTGCATGAGGTACTGAAGCACCAGCAACCCTGCTGTCAGCCCTGCCAAAGCTCTGGGTCAGCAACACCACTGCAGAGAGGGGCTGAGTTGGGTACAACATTTATGGCTGAGGCTACTGGTCTCTCAGAAACATCCTTGTTGCTTCTATTTCCTTACTTCTGGAGTCTTGAGCGATACAATTCCAGTTCCTTTTTGCCATCTCTCCTTTCCCAATCCCTTTTCTTTTTTTCTCCTCTTCTGGCTTAGGAGCAGTGCAGAGGAAATCTCCACATCAAAACTGAATTTTGCCTACATCCTCAGAATCCACCAGCTGCCTCTGGTACTGCTTGCAGGATCTCTGCTTGGCATATCCACATCCTTTGAGACCACCCAGCTCAGGTATGTTTGCTGTAACTAAACCTGGCAGAAAGCCCTGCTCCCTGTCACCTTTCCTCCCTTCCCAGGACACTGAGGGAATGGCAGCCACAGCAGAATTACCTGGCTGCCTTTCAGAGGAATGTATCCCAGAGCAAAGAGAGGTAGTGGCCTCAACCACTCAGTATAATTAAACTCAAACATCATTTTTGTGCAGCCTGTGCCCTGGCTACCACAGCAGTTACTCCCATTCAGCTGGGAGGTTTAGAAGGCAGAGTCGTGGTATTTCACAAAAGATCCTCCTTGCAGGCAGGGCTTTAAACCATCTCATTGAATGAAATATGCTCAAGAATTGAAGAGTAGCAGAGAGGGAAAAATGCACAGGGTAGGACTGCACTTTTCTGGCTGTAGTTCAATAACAGTTCTTGAGGCAGTGCCTGATATACTGTTAGAATGAAAAAGGCTTTTTATACCTAGTGCTTTGGTACTCTGATAGCATCTCTGTTTTTTCTCTCATTCTCTCTTGGAGTCCCCAGAGAGGCAATATATTGCCTTCCCTTTAGTTAAAGGGAGTAGGGGCTGATTGCATAGACAGATCACTCTGTTTCTGCTGAAGGTGAAAAGCAAAGGGCTTGCTAATTCATGCACACAGACAGGAGGATATAGCAGTGTACTGTCAGCCATTCCAGGTACCATCAGTAAGGCAGGGAAGGAGCTTGGCACAGTGCAAGCAGCACTTGGGGTAGCAGAAAAAGTAATGCTGATAAGGAAAAGCCAGTCAAAAAGGAAGGGAAAAGCAGAATAAAAGACAGGAGGTCAGGTTGCTTGGGTGTGATATATGACCCTAAATTCTTTTAGCACCATTATGGGGAAAGAAATGTTGTGGCCACAGTACTTTTGCACCACAGCAATTCTGGACTCTTAACACACTCAATATACAAGCCAGGTAGTGAAATTGCCAAGGACAGAGCAGCAAGAATATTCTGGGATGTGCCAAAGAGACTGTGAGATCCCTTGCAGCTCAGGATAGGCTCTATGTATTTTATGCTGGAGGTCCTGAGACACACAGGCAGAACCTGGGTCATGATTTTCTGAAAGGAGCAGCAGAACTGGACAGCCTAGAGTTGGAGTTCCTCCAGTGCAGTCTTGGACTTCTTCAGGGCTTACCATTTGAGTACTGCTGCCAATGAATGCAAAGGAAATTGGAAAATCACCCTCAGCTAGTGCAGGAGAATAATATAATGTGAGTCTTATATAGTGCTTTCCAACAAGAAATCTCGTATCTGTGTCATTACTGATAGTTTTTTGTCTTAGGAAACAGATACATGGAGAAGGCAAGTGAAATTGTCCAAAATTACCTGGTAAAATAAAACAAATAGGAAACCTACTGCCTCACACTGCCAAACTGAGTTCACTTGTCACACACAAGGGAATGAAACATAAGGCGGCTGTCTTCCTCTCAGTCCTTCTGAGCTAAAGGAAAAAAGCTCTTTCTGAGGCTGTAAATACTGAGGTGTCCTATGCCAGGATGGCAGATGCCTGCGCTGTGTGGGTCCCATGCCCTGTGAGGATCATTGTCCAAACAGCATGTCTCACTTTGCCACTGGTCTGAAGTATTCCTTCCTCACATGGAATGGCAAATGGTGGGAAGGTAACTAGATTGATCTCCCTTGTAGGTCTTTCCCTGGGACTTGGTACACAGGTTCCAGATGGTACAAAGCCCCTGCTGCTTGGATCTGCACAAAAACCTGTGTCTTCTTCAACCTATTTCACAACAGATTTGGCTCGTTCTTGGTCGGTTGCTATTTGTACAAATTAAGCTGAACTGCCAGGAATGTTTGCAAACAGAGAAAAGCAAAGTGGGATGTACAAGGCAAGTCAAAATAGGTCTCAAATCTGGTGAAATGCCTGCAGGTGCTTATAACATTTGACTTACTCTAGCCCATGTTTTATCCACCCACACTCATTCATCCACCTTTCTCCTGCCCTCACGCCCACACACACTCACCCTTCACAGATTCATTTCACCTTCTCCCCCCCATTTTCTCTTCCAAACACAGTAATTTCCATGCACAAATATACCTTAGACACACTCTTTGTTCCCCACATACAAGCACACACACATTTTTGAGTGCTGAGTGCAGTGACTGTAGGTGGTGTGTAGCAGACAATGCTGTAATCTTATACCTATGCTGTGAAAAAGCCTTTGGGATTAGTGAGCTGAGAGCTCTGATAGCTCTCTCTTTCATGTGAAATACCACTTATCCAGTTTATGGGGCTGACTGTTTTGGTCCTTCCCTGAACTCTGCCATTGTTTTCCAGGGGATCTCTCAGCTCATCTTCCTCTTGCTCTACCTTGCCTCTTTCTCCCTATGCTTTTTCTTTCCCATGTTGCTGCCCAAGACACGGTGTTTTACAGAGCTTGGCCATTCCTGTATCTCTCCATGACCTAACACTGGCCCTGATTACCTCACTGAGAGGTTGAGCAGGGATGAGCAATGAACCTGCCATGCAGTGGGGTACAGGGCAAGAAATCCTGCAAGGTATGGTGAGATCAGAGGCAGAGACAGTAAGTGGTGGGGTGGGTCTTGCTGCCATCCGAGCAGTGCTGAGTCCGCCTGGCATCGAGCCTGCCTCTAATGGAATGTGACCTACTGCTGGGAATGAGTTCATCTGTAATCCACTTAATTGAGTTTTATGAGCAGGATTCTCACATCAGGGAGCCAGCCTGCCTTCTTCCTAGCACTCACCCTCCTTTGCTTGCTGCCTGGGGAGGAGAAAGGGAGTGGGGCGGGGGGGTGTGTGCACTACTCCACTGAGCTGGTGATAGTCTGGCTTCTGATTTTCTGTCTGCTCTGGAGAATGTGCAGGGAGCTGGACAGACATGCTCTTCAAGACACCCACTGCTTCTTAGTGTAATGTTGTTTGCTTCTGCTGCAGGATGCTCAAATTTCCATGTGACTATTGGTAATGCTGTTAGGACTGCAGAGCCTAAAGTTTCCCCAGCATTTTAGTCTCTGTGCAAGTGCTGAGTACTCAGAGAAGATGCTCTTATGTATACATGAACCGTCTTACCTGTGAGTCCAAGTGTGATGCGACAGTCACTCTGATCTCACACTTACTTTCAGTGTGAAGTGATCTAAGTGGCGGAGCTGTCAGGATCCCATAAGAATCTTTTTTTTATGCTGTAATATCTTGCCATCTTTAGCATTTACATCATCATTTGTTTGTACCATGTGAATTGGTCACATAAGAGCCAGCTAACAGAGAAATCTGGCTGCTGTCTGCCAAGGGATCTGCAGGCTTGACTCTGTCTAGTGAAAGATGCAGCCTTTTCTCTTGGTGAAGCAGAAAAAAGGGAGGAAGAGAAAGAGAGGGAGGAAGGCTTCTCCTCCCCAAGGGAGCAGTACTTTCTGTGGAAAAGGCTAGTAGAGACCCTCTGGCATGTGAAATTTGGGATATATTCTCTTCAGTGCTGTCATAAATGTCTGTATTTGAAATAAGTACTGTCTGTCACCTCTGGTATACTTTTGTAGAAGAAAAGTTTTCATGGTTTCAGGTCAAGTGTTACATTTCAGAGCAGTAGCTCAGCAGTTACACAAATCCGTAACTTTAAGGAAAGGTCATGGCATATGGAAAGGGAAGTGTACTGACATGTTAACACAAAGCCTGTAGCAGACCTGAGCAGGGTCACCACTGTGTATTGAGTGATTCCTCAGGTGTTCCTTAAAATTCCCAGACACTGGATTAATTGAAACACATAATAGAAGATCTCATTTTTGTAAATGTGTGCTTTTTGTCTTCACAGTTGCAGATAATACTGAAAAAATGGACCAGAGGAAATCTGAGTATTCAAAACCCAGAGAAGAAATAAAAAGAATCTACATGGACTCTTCCATATGTGGTTGTTTTTTTTTTTTTTTTTGGTTTGTTGGTTTTATTAGGATTGTGGGTTTTGTTTTTGTTTTTGTTTTTTTTTTTTAATGGTGTGTGTTTTAAACCAATCTGACATAGAGATGCAATGACTTTCTATTGACATCCCAATGCTGAGCTGATATAATGACTGTTCAGGATGGTTCACTGTAACTGTACTGCAGATGAAGTGCCTGTTCTCTTCTGCTTTCTGAATTCAGGATTCCCTCAATTATAAAATCGCAGAATAGTTTATGTTGGAAGGGACCTTTAAAGGTCATCTAGTGCTATGAGTAGGGGCATTTTCAACTAGATCAGTCTATTTAGAACCCTGAACTTGAATATGAATTCACCCTGAACTCGAATATGAATTCACCCTGAACTCACCCTGAACCTTGGATATTTCCAAGGATGAGGCATCTACCACCTTTCTGGGCAACCTGATCCACTATTTCAGAACCTTCACGGTTAAAATTTTCTTCCTTGTATCTAGTCTATCATCGTGTAGTTTAAACCCACTACCCTTTGTCCTGTCACAACAGGCCCTCTGTCCCTATTTTCTTATAAGCCCTCTTCAGGTACTGAAAAGCCTCCTTAAGGTCTTCCTTCAGCCATCTCCAGAATTAACAGCCTCATCTCTCTCAGTCTTTCCTCATAGGAGAATGTTTCAGCCTTTGGATTGTTTCTGTGACTGTCCTCTGGATCTGCTCCATCAGGCCCATGTTTTCCTATGCCATGGACCCCATAGCTGGATGCAGAGCTCCAGGTGGAGTCTCATGAGAGCAAATCAGGGGAGTAGAATCACCTCCGTTGATTTGCTGGTCATGGTGCTTTTGAAGCAGCCCAGGATGTTCTTTGCTCTCTGGGCTGAAAGCACACAGTGCTGGCTCAGATCCTGATTCACCACTACCTTCTTCTTGGCAGGATTGCTCTCAATCCCTTCATTCCCCAACCTGTATTGATACTGGGCTGCCCTGACCCAGGTGCTGGATGATGTATGTGTCTGTTTAACCTCCTGAGGTGCACAAGGGCTCACTTCTCAAGCTAGTCCAGGTCCTCTGGATGGTATCCTATCCTTCAGGCATGTCAACCACACCACTGAGCTTGCTGTAATCTGCAAACTTGCTGAGGGTGTGCTTGATCCCCTGATTGTATTGATGAAGACATTGTACAGTACTGGTCCCAGTACAGACCCCTGAGGGACACCACTTGTCACTGGTCTCCATCTGGACATTGTGCTTGTGTTATTAGTTGACTACCCTCTGGATGGGATTATCCAGTTCCTCATCAGCTGTTGTTTTTTAAATAAAGTCTTTTTGTCTCACAGTCACCTACAATCTGAATCCAGCTGCGTCAGCAATTCTAGTATCTTTCTTTTTTCCAGATTTTGGCAAAATAAGCACTGCAGGAACAAAACATTCTTCCAGTATACCCTACATCTCACTCACACGTTTCCCCTTTGTCCCAGCTCCATGTACACATATGTGTGAGGAAGGGCTTTACTCACACACAAGGACTCTACTACTCTACTGCTACCAACGCAACAGATAAATTCGTTGCAAATCGCTGAAAGACTGGTATTCAGTTGGACAAACTTAGACAGAGACTGCCTTGGAGTCAACAAAGATACTTTTCTTTTCTTTCATACTGTTTACATTAAAATCTGCAAACAGTCATCCCAACATTATGTGAAGTCCCCAAATGGCCGTGCAATCTGGATAGAGGTAACACTGTTCCAATGAATCCAATGCTGGAAATATACTGACCCACTTAAATACATTCTTCTGCCATACTTTTCACTGTGAAACTCTTGACATGATGTTTGATGCTATTTTATGCCTTGAGTAATACTTAGCTTAAAAAATGGCAGGAGACCCTTGGTATTGCCTCTGACTCTCTCTTTTTGTAGGATCTGCACAAAACATATGGTACATGGAGAAAGGAAGAGCTGTTAAAAGGATGAAAGCTGTGCCAGTAAATGTGGTTGTTAGGAGCCAGTGCAATATCTGTCATCGATGAAAGCAAAATATTTTAGGGTATTTGTACTTTATGGCACAAACATTTTTTAGAGAAGTTTGGTAAAAACAATGTTTTTGAGAAGTACACTGTCCAGGAAATTTCTGCTGTCATGTCTTGTAGCACTAGAAATGTCAAAGCTTCTGCAAAGATCTGCACAATGTTTTACTCCACTACCACTTCAATGGCAAAGATAAACTTGTGTATCATTTCCTACCTGTCCATAATAGCTGGCCTAAGAAATGCCTCATGTTTAGATGTCCAGGCAATAGCAGGAGATACCTTGTTTATCTAGGAGAGAGGCAATCTTGAAGTAGGTGCGACTGAAATAATTACTGTCCTTTCCTCTTTCTTCCCCCACTAAATATCTCTCTTCCATGGAGATTTTCCAGATTTGCTGGTGTGGCTGAGCTAAAAGCAGGAGACAGAGTTCTGGTAGGGGCTCTGCTCTGCTGTGCTATGCTGTGGACGTCCATTACACATTGGCTGTGGAAGGCCATGCATCTCGCCACTCTTAGTAATAAATACAGAGCTTGGCTCTTCAGCCTCACCCTCCCCCAGTGAGCTCTGCACATATATCTACAAAACACCCACTCGCATGTATTCCTATAAACAAGATAACAAATCATGCCACCTAAAAAACTGTTTGAACAATTCCTCCTACAGCCTGGGAAGGAAAAGAAAAAAAGACTATGCTGGTTTTTTTTCTATTTCTGAAATATTGAAGAGCTACTTAGCTACTATTATGACAGAAAGGTAGATAACTAGGTTGATTGCACAATAAGAAAGGAAGAGGAAGCTGTGGAAGACACAGAGAGAAAAAAAACTTTGTGTTGTGTCTCTGTCAGCTTGATTAGTGGCTTTCTTCTGAATCCTCAATGGAGCAGCCTCCATGGGTCAATCTCATTAGAGATAAAAATGGAAGAGCTGCAGGAGTCCACACTGAGCTTTACCTAGAAAGTTTGACAGCAGAGCCACTGCTCAGGCTTGGAGATACAACAACAAGGTGAGGAGGTGACTGAGATGGGGATCGCTGGGACAGAGCAACCACCACTGACCAAGTGAACTATCGAAACCTATTTGCTCAGGAAGGCACCAAAACCCAGGTCTGTTTCTAACAACAAATCAGTGGTAAGACACCATGACAAGTAGATGGTGAGCAATTTTCCAAATGAGCTGACTAACCCACAGGTGAAAATTCCTACAGGTTCTCAGAGAGTGCATCAAAGGGGATTCTAAGAAATTAATCTGTTTCACAACCAGCAAGTAAAGTTTTAAGATTAGCAGCCCTCATGGGTCAGTGTGAGGTCTACAAAATTTTCTCAAGGAAAGACATCTAAATACCATTCAAAATCATCAGGATCCTTAATGTCATGGTATTTGATATCAAAAAGAAATCGTCAGGAAGGAGGAAAAAGCCTGGAGTTCCTGAGGGCAACAGAACTAGTATCCCAATCTGTTTTTTAGGGAATATTTTCCATGCAGAAGATTACCTGGTGGCTAGATACCCTGGTGGCTATCACAGATATTAGGAAAGGAGGCAGGAAACTCCTCTGCTGTATTCAGTCTGCAGTTGCTACATGCAGCTGCCCTGGGTTTCTCACTGTAGAAAGGGGCTGAGTGATGCTTTCCTATCTCAGGGGTGGAGTGACATTAGGTCCTGCTTGTGAAATGCTCTTCCATCCTCTAGTGCAACACAGCATGCCAGTGCTGTGAACAAGGTTATAGATGGAGTTCTGGACACTTGGCATCTGTGCCAGGGGGCAAGAGGTGAAGAGGCACATGGGGGTATGTGATGTGTGGGAGGAGTTTATAGTGGATCTGCTCCTGCTCTATCAATTCTGTGGAGAGAAGGAATGGGACATTGACTCTCACTGCATTGCACAGATTTGCAAGGTCTGGGGTGATATGAGCTTCCTGCAATAGATTAGGGTCAATTTCTGTATTGTCAGAAGTGGTCATGTGCTTTGATTTAGGTATTTTTGTGGTACTGAAGGCTGGTTGGCAGTGTTGGTAAACCACTGCTTCACACTTCCAATGGGACTATAACCTAAAAAGGGACAAAACACTGCAGGGCATGGGAGTTTCCCATGACTTCTTCAGTGCTGCTTACAATACACCTGTTATATCTAAAGCTGTCATAGCCAGGGGTACCACACATCCACGCTCAAACACTCTGAGAAACTCCTGAAATGGAATCCTATGTCTATCTTGTTCTTTGCCTATATCCTTCCACTCCAGATGCCTGTGATTCTAGCTGGTCTTGGCTCAGCAGTCCTCTTGTTTGGAGCTGTGTGCTGATACAGGCAGCCAGACAACATTCTCAAAGCAAGGTATGGTTAATCAAAGCAGTATTGTAGGCCATTAAAGGAAAACCTTTCTTTTACTCTCCTCTGGTAGTAGGACAGCTGCTTTTGCTTTTCCAGCCCTTCAGTGGATCAGGTTTTTTTGTGAGTTTGGGCTCCATTAAAGTATTCCTTGCTTCTGTCTCCAAGGAAATTGTCTTAATATTGATGTTTTGGTCCAAATTCTTAGGCAAAATTCCCCTCTTGAAGTAGAAGTAACATTTTCCCAGGATTATAGCAAGTTACTCTCTGTTAGGGACCCTAGTTGTGTTTAGTCAAGATGCTTATTTAGAGCTAAGACAAAACCCTGAAACTGGTTTTCTTATTTTTTTTTTTTAAATAACTCCTCCTCTGCAGTTTTTCTTTAAAGCCTGCTCTATAGACGTAATAAAAACCCTTGCAGTCCAACAAGACCCTGTGAAAAAATTCCTGTTTACCTGCTCTATAACATCACTGATCAACTCCAGATCCTTCACTACATTTTCATTTTAATATTTAGTTCTGTATGAGGTAATCTGGTGAAATCAAATGAGGATATGAAATATAATATTGCAGAAGTCCCCCCAAAATTTCCAGCCAACTACTCTGGGTCTGAATCAATGGTATGCAAGAGAAGTGCTCTGTGTTACATCCTCCAATTCTCACTGTTGGCAATCTCCATTGTATAGAGAAGCTCACAGAGGCAGACATTCATTTTAATATTCCCATTAGAACAATCCTGCTAATACAAGCCATTTAAGCACAGACTTTTGTAGTAGAAATAATAGCTTAAGTGGAGGTGGAACCTCCTCTATACATCTTTCTTTTCTCCTTTTGAAATCTCAGGGCCTACAGCATATTATATGTCACAGGAAATATCAGTGTAACTGCACATTATAATTTGCTTGTAGCATGTATTGTGGAATGTATCAATGAAGTGTTTGGCAATTATAGCAATACAGGAAAAATCTTTTTTATGATCTAGCAGATTTTTTTATCAAGCTGTTTAAGTCTCTTACTATTTGATGGTGGTCTAATATCATAGCAAGAAGCACTGTGTAACTAATGCTGCATCCAAAGTGAAAACATTGCTTATAATGTCTCTTGGCTTGTAAAATAAAATCTTGCCAGAAAAGGCCTCTTTACCTAAGAGACAGGCATTTACGTGATCAAGGACTTCCTTCCACATCCTCCCATCTCTGCAATCAGTTGTGTAGTTGTGAATGATGGAGTCTACAAATGGAAATGTCAGGCAGAAAGTGTTTATGCAATTTTGAAAATAATGTAGATACTGTAGTTGAATCTCAGAGAGATAAGATTACACTGTATGTGTATGGTTCATTGTGTGTATGAAAGAAAGGGCAAGAGGAAGATTACATTGTGTTAGAAAAAAGGAATGACAGTGTGTATAAGAGAGAGATAAAGTTGTGTTTTCAGGGCCTCTGTGTCAGAAAGATTTCATTGTGCAGGTGTGTGTGTAGCTGTCCTTATGCTAAAGAGAAGGTCTGTGTGTGTTTAGAGGGAGAGATGATGGTGTATTTGCATTGTAGGCCTGCAGTGTGTTAGAGAATGTATACATGTAAGAGAGCCTCTACTGTGCTTTAAACATTTAGGAAAGGCATACCGTGTAACTCTGTTGCAATTTTATTTACAAAGAAAACCACTGTCAGAGTTTTAGAAACATTTTTCTGAAATTCTGATTTTCCCAGAGTGTCTTATACTTTTTCACTCAAAGCAAATTTAGTAGTTCATATTAAAGCATTTATTGAAGGGGCAAAGTTGTATCTAGGGAAATATGAATTATAAAATTCTGTCTGAAAAAAAATCAGTTGGAATAAATGTTCATTTCATTGATGAACGGCACTTGGAGTAAACAGAAAAAGCCAAAATTACCCAAACTTGCATTTTGCCCAAAGCAAATTATAATGTCACTTGTTGGGTATTTAATGATAAATTCATTCAAAGCAGTAAGTTACCAAAAAACATCTCTCCTTCCAGGAAACATGAACATGTAGTGGTGATTCAGAAGCTGGGAGTTGTGATATATACCTGCATTTTTAAACAGAATGCCTTATATCCTTTTTCATAAGTAATTTGTGAATCTAAACTTTCCTTTCCTTTCCTTTCCTTTCCTTTCCTTTCCTTTCCTTTCCTTTCCTTTCCTTTCCTTTCCTTTCCTTTCCTTTCCTTTCCTTTCCTTTCCTTTCCTTTCCTTTCCTTTCCTTTCCTTTCCTTTCCTTTCCTTTCCTTTCCTTTCCTTTCCTTTCCTTTCCTTTCCTTTCCTTTCCTTTCCTTTCCTTTCCTTTCCCTTTCCTTTCCTTTCCTTTCCTTTCCTTTCCTTTCCTTTCCTTTCCTTTCCTTTCCTTTCCTTTCCTTCCCCTGAAACTTCCTGAAACTTCCCCTTCCCTGAAACTTCCTTCCTGAAACTTCCCTTCCTGAAACTTCCTGAAACTTCCTTCCTGAAACTTCCCTTCCCTGAAACTTCCTTCCCTGAAACTTCCCTGAAACTTCCCTTCCTGAAACTTCCTGAAACTTCCCCTTCCCCTTCCTCCTCCCTTCCCTCTCCTCTCCCTCTCCCTCTCCCTCTCCCTCTCCCTCTCCCTCTCCCTCTCCCTCCCTCTCCCTCTCCCTCTCCCTCTCCCTCTCCCTCTCCTCCCTCTCCCTCCCCTTCCCCTTTTCTTTTTCTAATACAGAAAGTAGTAATGTGAATGGTGTATTTATCCTTGTTGAGAAGAGGTAACATTTTGGATATGTTAGAGAAAAGTATGACTGAGACATATGATGGGGAATTAAGATGTGCTGAAAAGAAGAAACGGACTTCTACTGTCTTCTCCTTAACTTGGATTTCCCTTGCATCTGGACAGCAATGCTTCTGCTTCCCTATATCTGAGTCATGGCCAGCTCTCAGCACCAGACACTCTCTGTCTGTACAGCTCTGCTGAGGGCACATAGCCCCTTTGGATGTGCACACACTGTGTTCTGCTTCCATGGACACAGGTTGAGGCTGTGAGGCTCTGTGGACACACAAAGCTGAGCCCACTTTCTGTAGCCTGCAGTTTAGGCACTTTAGCTATTTTCACCTTACTCAGGATTGAAGTTGAAGTGGACCACTGATAAATGCTTAAAATATTTTAATCTGACCTTGGCTTTGTCATTTAGGTGATTTAGGCTGCTTGTGTTGTTGTGGTTTTATACTGTATGCATACATGTAAGAGGAGGTCTCCCTGTCCTCTCCTGCTTACAATTCCCAAGAGGACTGGATACTCCAAGCTACCTCACACAGTAAGTAGGGAAGAGCGAAATGGTCAGGACTTGCTTCTGCTAGTCTGAATGCAGCATCTGCATGTAGGCTGGTGTTTTCCACAACTGTGATTCATGTGCCCATCACTTCCATGTCATGGCAACTTTAGAAAAAAGCTGTTGGACTGCCAGGACTGTCACCACACAGGTTTTTAGAAAAGCACTTGGCATCCTTCACATCTTCTTCTAACAAGGGGAAGAAAGTCCTCCTTGAAGTGTACAGAGACCTTTCAGTCCTGCAAAGACCTGTACAAGAGGCAGGAGGAGGGTGGTAGGGGGCACAAAGAGATATTTGTGTTCGGTCAGCAATGGTTGTTGTCTCCCTGGGATGTTTCCCTTACTGCTGGCAGCCTTTTACTATCAACTATCAACATCCATAAATCCATGAACTCCTTGTTATTAACTGAGATCCCTCCATGTCATTCTGCAGGATCCTTGTTGCAATTCAGCAATGGTTAGCTTCTGTCTATAAGTTTTCCTTCTTGGTCTACAGCAGTCTCACTTCTGGCTGGAGGTTTGATGACAGGCTCGAGCACAGAGAAAGGTGAGACTGAATATTGAAGAGAAGGACGTGAAGACAGAACTCTTTCATCTTTTTCAGCACTAACCCAAATGGAAGCCATCCTGCAGCCATGCAGGGTAGCCATTAAACATCTGTACCACTTCGTGCTATCACATGATGGAACTTTATCTCTCATGCTCACGAAAGATGATATGCAGATATCTACTTAAACAGTCACCTCTCTCTGTGCTCATTCCCCAAGAGAACTAGGCTGTCTAACTCGGGAACATGCAGGTTTCAGTGGTCATTAATTTGGCTCTGCTATGCTTAGACAGCATCTGCACATCTTGTCTTGGTGGCCGTGTGTCTCTGCACAGTAACACCCAACACATCCTCCCCTTCATACTGTCACACACTTTGCTGTTTCTCTTGTGTGCTCTCGTGTTTATGTCCGCTGACAGGTTTGCCACCTGGCAAAAACATAAGAACCTTCTTGTGATTCTTCTTGAATTTTCTCATTTTTCACAAAGCCACAGCTCCTAGAGTCAGGTGGTTGCATGGAAGTTCTGGCTGTCATTTAAAAAGAGGTGCAGATATGTAGCTTTTTTGGTTGTGGAAAATGCTTGTAAATGTAGTGCTACAATGGATTAAAAGAAACAAAATTAAAAGACACACTCTTTCTTGTTTAGTTGCTTGATTTCTATGTCAACTTAATGATTTTTTGGGGGGTGCACAGCTCAGGTTTTTATTTACGTTATGTAGATTTTGGTACACCTTTGTATGCACATGTACCTTTTCAGCTGTATTTATAAAAGTATACGTGCATTTGGTGTAGATATACATGTGTACACCCACACCTGCCAATGGCACATATTCCCTTCCCACAGAAACCTTGTCTCCTACTCTGCCTTTCTTCCGCACATTTCCTTTTCTGCAGCTTCTGTCAACCACCTTCCTCTGAGATATGGAATCTCCACTATTGCTTGTAGCAAGTAACCTTCTCCCCTGTTCTCCCTCCCTCCCTCCTCTCCTTCACTCCAGGAAAGCTCTTTCTGATTCTCTTTTCACTGGTGTCTGGCATTTGTACCTCTATTGACAGAGAATGGCAAGAAGACAGTGACGTGAGCAGACAGAATAACCAGGGAATAAAAAGGAGTTGGTTGAGAATCTGTAATTAGAAGCCCAATTTCCATTTCCTTCTCAGGCACTTTAGAATCCCTTTCAGGGGTTTCTTGACTGTCTCAAAATTGAATGTCATTGAGATATTTTTTCTTTTTTTTTTTTTTTTTTTTTTTTTTTTTTTAATTTTGCATCCTCTTGTTTCCTTGGCAACAAGTTGGTGATGCAGGAGCTAGAAATGTGCTATGTCTCCGTGGAGATGTTGGCGTGGGTGTGCCATGGTGACATCCACGACGGACGCACAGCTCTGCCAATCCTACCCCACCCCTTGTAATAAGCACCATGGGCCCAACCTCAGAGGTGACACTTTTATTTTTAGCTTCATAGGTGTTAATCTGCTCTCTTTTCATGACGATGGGTCCAGACGTCTCATTAGTTACATCAGCACAAATCGACTGACTTGAAGAGTGCTGTTAGGGCCAAGCCTTTAGGTTTCTCTTCAGGAACTTAACTCAGAAGAAATTACACTCCCGTCATGGATTGTACCCATTGTAATGATTTGAATCCTTCCCATTCTCTTAGGGAAGAAAGTTACCAGTCATTAAGGAATAGGGCTGTGAATCAGAGCTCCCACATTTTATTTTATTCTAAATGATGTTGTTTCACTTTTTCATACCACAAGGGCTGCTCATTTGGAATGCAAGGAAGCTGCTATCACTCTTGGCCTGGGACATGGGAGATTAAATTTCACTGAAATGTTTAGCTAGGAGGTTCAAGGCAACTTACTTGAATACTTCCATAAGGCAAAAGGGTCTTATCTGAAGAGTCTGTTGTTCAGATGGCTTAGCCCTCATCTGGATCTGCCCGAATGGCTCACTATAATGTTCTCACCCCTTCTGGTCCAGCACACTCAACACCTTTACAATATGTTTTTTACTTTGCATATGGCCTGTTCAACCTTCTTATTCTACATTTTGTCTTCATCAATATTCCGGCTGCAAGCCAAGACCCAAACTCTCCTTTGACATAACTCTTGATACATACGATAGTGGAGGCTAACCTCAGTCTCATCAAATAACCAGAGGTCCTGCGGCATTTTTTGTCGTTTCATTTTCTAGGAGGCTTTATGACATCACACAGAGATTGTGATGTCAACAAGGAACCCTCTGGGTAGGCTTTTGAGAGGTTGCTATGGATCTTCTTACTGCCAAATGACTGTAACTTTATCCCAATGGGATTTGCAATAGGGCTCATCCATGCAACAATAAAGCCAAGTATCAAATTCTTCTTGCCAGAAAGACCAATTAAAGGATTAAGTATGAAAAGCTAAAACCCATAACAACCATAGTGACAGGGTTTTCTTTTCCTTTTTAGACTGTAATCATCTTTGCAGCATATTGTTCTGGGGTCAGCATCCTCAGGGATACATTGGTGCAGCAAATGATGGAAAGAATCTGGAGAGGAAAACCAAAGCAAATCCAGCCAAGGCAAGATAAGCTTCTCTTCCAGCCATGCTAGCAGATTTCTTTTGCCTTCTTTCCTACACTTCTTAAATGTTTTGAGCACAGACTGAATTTATTCAGCTTCTAAGACGTGTTCTTGTCCAAAAGGTGTTTTATTGTGTGGAGCCAGAGGAAACATGAGGAACAACCAGGCACCACTAGCACAATAAGATGTGTCATTGACACAGCATGTCAATGAGAAGTGAATCCAGATTCTGTTTTTAAGGACATTATATCCCAAGAGGGGTACATAAATCTGACTAAAATGCCTTGCTCATTGGATCTTAATCTAGCATTTAGTCTCAACTGCCACTGAAATCCAGGTCAGATTTGTCTTTTTATTTGCACTTGTGTTAGCAGATGAGAGGAGCTGACATGTGTGTCTCACACCAGCATTGTATCTAATGTTGTCTAAAGGAGATCTCCTGCCTCAAGGAACCAGCAGCCCTTAGGTGTGATCTGATAAGATGCAAAACACCGTAACAGCGATATTTCCACTAAGTTTGCTGGGGAAAAAGGCTGCTTGTTTGGCTGCATGTTTGCTGGGAAGAGAAGTGATAGAGCCATGCCCACAGTCTAAAACCTATTATGTGATGAATTATCTGGAATAAACAGTAAAGGTAGTGGAAGATGTTGTTGGAATACTCAGTAGAGGGACTATGTCTAAATCATGTGACTAAAACTAAATAGAAAGATGAGCTCAAAACCCTAGGATGAACTGTCCTATGGGACTTTCTTTTTTTAGTCTCTTTTTTTTTTTTTTTTTTCCTAAATGCACTAGTAGAAAATATCTGCAGTCTGCAGAAAATTTTAAAAAAACACTGCAGTGTTTATATTTCCAGCCCAATAACTGTTACTGATTTTTCAGGGACAACCAGGTTTTTCCCCAAAGTAAAAACCTTGTTATTCCTCCCCATCTCCCATCTCTGGAGCTGTGGGCATGAACTCTACACTTACCAGGAACACTGCAAAAAAGATCCTGCCAGCTCAGATTCTTCATTTTGAGTAGTTACAAGAAATCTCAGAGCAGTTTTACCCATACCAAACAGCAAGAGATTCTCCATGTCTTTTGAAAAGAGGGTATAACATGAAATAAAGTTCTGTCCAGATTCTTCTGGCACCTTTTTCTGCTGTGTCCTTCTTGGACTTGTTAGCAGCCCTTAGTGGTAGGGACTGTGTGCAAAGAATACATGAGAGACTTCACCCTATCTCATCCCCCAGAGATTACACAAGTATGCACCAAGTATGGGATTGCTTTTGATTTTTCTTCTCTTCCCTTTCTTCCTCTGACTTGAGATTCAGCATCTTCTGCAATGTGATAAGTTCCTGTCAGCTGTCAGGGTGCTAAAATAAAGCTTTATCTTGTTGCCACAGCCCTGAATGACAGGGCTGGCAATGGGTGCACTTCAGCCAGGCAGCCACTGCTGCCATATGCTCTTCCAACCTCACTGCACACTAACACAGCAATCTGTAGCCTGGCAGATTTGCTGTTTTTCCTTGCAAGACCTACAGAAGGAAGCAACCCTGGTTCCTATATCTTCCTGTTGCAGTGCCTTGTTATGCTGGATTTCAATCCTATTTTTTTACCTTCTTCCTCCAGCATTGGATGAGAATCAGAGTCAGACTACCAGTCTAATGCTGGAGAATGGGAATCCTGCTAATTCTTTTTAACTACAATTGACTGAAAAAATGGCCTTGGGGCACATATCATAAATTGAGTTGAAGCCATGCACCATGAAGTTGGAAAGGGGGGAAAAAACCAAACAACCTATCTTCCTTTAGGGAGAGAGGACATTGGGTATTCACACTTCAAGCATGCCAACTAATCCTTATTCCACAAGGCTAATTTCAAAATAACATTTATATGGCATGGTTTGCTGGGGAAGGCACTGAATCAGTTAGCTGCCCTTTATAATAAGCACAACTGCTTCCTAGATTGCTCTTTTCTACTGCCTTGTCTGCCAGTCATCTCTGTGCCACATGCTCCTTATTCAAAGGGCACCTGTTGAATAACCATGAAGCAAAGTGACAGAGCAGGGGCAATAAAAAAGGTGAAGCAAAAGTGCAAAGTGCAGTTTTAACCACTATATTTCTATGGGCTTGCTGTAGGGACATCGGGATTCTGCTGAATGACTGTGCTGATGCTTGAATGAGGAATGATAAGCCTGTAATTTACTTGCATGGCTGTGTGACATCCTCCTGCTGAGTAGGAAAGCCTAGATGGGTGTTTTGAGCCCTAACAGTGCTGCAGCTCAGAGCAGTTCTTTGCTACCCAGGCATCACACATGTCATAGTCTGAATGAGCCCTACATCACAGGTTTGGGTTAAATATTGCTGCCCAGTAATAGCTGGGAAGTCCAGAAATTGCAGAAGGAAAATGTTTTCAGACAGCTGTTGTGGGAGTAGTCTCTGATGGGTCTGATAAACTATTCATTGATTTGGAAACTCATCCATGGAGCAACTTATATTAAAAGTGCACTACACTAGCAAAGAAACCTACCCAACAGGCTGGTAATTCTGCTGACTCAGAATGTCAGTCTGTCTCTGTCATGAGGAAACTTCAACTCACTATCTCATCCCACCCATGTCTGACAAGGCAGCAGTCACAAAGATAGCTCATCCTCCAAGGGTTTCATAAATATAATCTCTGGGTAGATGGCAGAGAAAGATTCAAATTAATGAAGGAGAGGCAGGGAAAATCAAGTATTACTCATCCTCTTTAGCAGCTTGAGAATGACCGTCTTTGAGTACACCATGTAGTTCACTGTCTTTATTCAGGAGCCAAAACTAGGGATGGAGAGAGGTAATAAAAGAAACAACAAAGATACTTCTCCCAGACACCCTTCCTGCCTGCACTGATACTTTCTGAGGTAAAGAATGTCTGACTAATCAGCATACAATTCTGGTAGAGTCATAGCAAGTTCTGTGTCTTCTCTTATGGGTAGGCCAAAAGAAGTTATTCGGGGTTATAGGAATCAAATGAGGGAACCATACAGGTTCAAGGAGATGACTGTATCAGGGAGAATTTATGAAAAGTACAGTAGAGGGGAAATATTAGGAACATGGGGTAGATTGGGGGATACTGTGTACCACAGGGTCACAGAAGAAGATTTTTTCCACATATGACTTCAAAAAGAATCAGATTTGAGACATTTCAAAAAGTGTCTTCATCACACACAGTAATGTTAATTACCTTAACTGTGGATATATTTGGCAGACTAATAACAAAGATGAAATATGTATTTCAAAGGGACTTAAAGATCAGTGAGGATTTTGTTTTCTCCTTCAGGAATGCGGTAATTGAGAAACTGAAGTAAATTTATCAAGGTCCCAAAGCATGTTAGTAGCAGTAAATAAATCGCTGCTGTGAAAAACAGATATGGAACTATTTGAAATTGTAAAAGAAAGGAGTTATTGCTTTCTAAACACTGCAGTGAAAGTATATAGCTTTCAAATAACATAAACTCATAGCCTTAGAAAAATAGACAGTGCTGTTGCCAGGGCATAAATGTACATACATTGAGAAAAGGTAGTTGTTGCTCAGCTTTATACCTATTCCTGTTAAAGAATTGTTTTCTGAAGTCTATGAAAATGTCTATTTGTTTCAGGAGATAATGTTGATTTACTTTAAGCTTTACTTAAGAGCAATTGAACACAAGGACCAGAAGAAAGCAGTAGAATCTATTAGATCCTTGACTGGGGTGACTGAGAAGGGAACAAAGTGTGGCTGAAGTCAATGATAGTGTAACTGAATTGGATTAATTCAGATGTTGCAAAGAAATTTGAAAAATTAAAAGCAAGTGGTTCTGCATCCAAATTTGAAATCCACTTATAAACTAACATTTATCAAGGCATATTTTGGACAGTCTGAGGATTTCTCACTTTGATACTTCTATGGATTTACCTCCTAGAAAGAAGGAAGAAGGATCTTAGAAAGACAGAATCCACAGCAGATCCAAATTTTTCCAATTAATCAAAACAAACACAAAACCCAAACTGAAGCAAGCAAAAAAACCCACAACAAAACAAAGCAAACAAAACCCCCACAGGCTTATGATTGGAATGCTTGGATAGATCTTACAGAAATGTATAATTGCATTGGATGTAATGAAAGAATTTTAAATCTTCAGTATTGTTACTGAATTTTGCTTCTGGGGGTTAAAAGGGAGAGTGTGACTACCAAGTAGAATTTCTGTCCACTTAATAGCATTTCAGGAGAGGGTAGAAAGATTTACCATCTCTAATGCCTTTTAATAATGTCTTTGTAGAAACTGTGGTGAAATTCTCAGTATTAGGTGAAATTACATGTCCAGCAGAAGCAACTTTGATCTGTAGATTATATCACTGCTACAAGAAAGACAGAAAGTGTTGTACAATAGAATGTTGGAGGAAGTGATGGTAAAATAGGATTTAAGATCAGTTTTAAGTTAGTTTAAGCTTCCTAAATTTGTTGTGTGTAGAGGAATAGGGCTTTAATGCAGAGTGTAACATAATTTTTCACAGTCCAAAACAATCCTTTAGTTTTCCTTGGATGTGACATCTGTGTACTTACACAAACAGACAGGATCTGTTGATGTCCTGGGAAATAAAAAGATAAGTTTTGGGCCGGAGAGGTTGCACTGCCTGTGAAGAAGAGCTAATAAGAGCATGGAGGAATTTGATGAGATGGTAAAAAGGGAAATCCAGAAAAGTCCCATTTTCAGCGGGCACGATATGATCAAAATTAAGTCAGACAGAGTAGCTCAGCATCCTTTGGGAGACCATTTTGACTTCTTGGATGACTAAATATACAAAGGAGGCAGCTTTTGCCAAAGATCTAAGAATTAATAATCTTCACTGGCTTCCAAGCAACAATACTAAATGAGCTTGTGCTTCAGCAGCTTTTCTCTCCCTGTTGGGCTGTTTCAACCTATTAGTTCCCAAGGGTTACAGGAAATGCTGGAAGACCTTGAGGGCGTCACCATGCCTCAAACCATGGCTTGGTAACTACTGAGCTTAAAGCAAGAATGAAAATTGCCATGCTGCCATTTTAACATTTAACATTTTAACATTCCTTGTTCATGGCAGATAGCTAAGCAGGGAAGGGTCTAGCCTGTGTCATGTGCAACGCAGAGATTATCTGACACTGTTGGGTTACATTTTTGTGTTTCGTGTTGCCTGGAGGATGGAGTGTTTTGTTTTCTCTGATTTATTTTGCTTTTAAGCTTTAGGCCTTAAAAAGGAAATTAATGACATACAAAGTTTTAGGCAGAACTCAGTTCTGCTCTTGAATAGAATCATAGAATGGTTTGGATTGGAAGAGATCTTAAAGGTCATCTAGTTCCAAATCCCTGACATGGGCAGAGACACCTTCTACTAGACCAGGTGGCTCCAAGCCCCATCCAACCTGGCATTGAACATTTCCAGGGATGGAGCATCCTCCAGTTCTTTGGCCAATGTCTTCCAGGGCCTCACCATCCACACAGTGAAGAATTTCTTCCTAGTACCCAATGGAAATCTACTCTCAGTTTGGAGCCATTCCCCCTTGTCCTGTCATTACATGCCCTTATTAAAAGTCCCTCTCCATCTTTTTTGCAGGCTCCCTTCAGGTACTGGAAGGCCACAATCATGTCACCCTGAAGCCTTCTCTTTTCCTGGCTGAACAATCCCAGCTCTCTCAGCCTGCCTTGTAGGAGAGTGTTCCATCCTCCAGCCATCTTGATGACCCTCTCTGAGCCCGTGCCAACAGGTCAATGTCCCTCCTGTGCTGAGGACCCCAAAACTGGATGCACCACTGCAGGTGGGATCCCACAGAGAGGAGTAGAGGGGCTGAATCCCCTCTCTTGTCCTGCTGGCCAAGCTGCTTTTGATACAGTCAAGGCAATGCCAGTGTTACTGTAAAACTGTGACTAACTTTGAGAAAGCTGGACATCTATAATTTGCTTTTCTAACTTTATAAAGATCTGACACAGACCCCTGACTTGAAAAGAACTCTAAAATAAGAAAGCTCAGAATTACACTTCCCGAAGCAGATAAAATTGTAGTCTCTTGTCGGTATTCTTAACAATAGAACCTTTCAATATATGATGATATGATACAGATAAGATTGTCAAACTCTCCATCATTTACTATGGAACATTGTTCATATTTGAGCTTAGCTTTCATAACAAACAGAGAATTAACTTCTTTTTCCTCCTCTCTAGCTGAATAAATTAGGGCAACATGGGAGTATTACCCTTCAAATTTTATAACATCCATTATTAAAATAAATTTAAACTTGACCCCACTGAGATGAACACACATGAGAAGACCATCAAGGTCAGCCTGCTTGTCCTCGCTGATGTAGGTGGTAAACAAATGCCTTTTTCCTCCTTTCTCCCTCGAGCTGAAGGAGACCTTTCCCCCTCCACTGAGCCCTGCATCTGCTGTGTCATTACCAGAGCAGGCATAAAGGTCTCTGTGTGCTTGACTGTGGGCCCTCACCACCTCCCTTGCTGCTTCCTGCTGCCTTCTGCAGTCTCAGAAATCCTCTCTGGCCTCTACTTGTGTCAGGTTGTGCCTCAGCTACTGGAAGGAGGGGACTGACAGCTCTGGGTGGCAGCTGCACCAGGGGCGAGCTGAGTGATTGCACGTGCAGGTTGTAGGGCAAAGGAAGGGGTGCATCAGGTGGGAAACAAGACTGGCAGCATGTCACGTGCTTCTCTAGGATGTCACAGTGCCAGGCATGCATGGGATATGGCACTTTGTTGTACAGAACAGTTATGTCAGGCAGTGAGTAGGACTGCTTTGAGAAATTAGGCTGCTCCTCTCCAGAGAGTTTCTCCTTGCCACCAGAACTGCTTGAGAAAGGAGATCTAATCCCTTAGATTTGCACAGAAAATTCACCATTAGGTTTGGAGCAACTCCAGAAAATCACAGTCCAGAAACACAGCTCAGTATCCTGTAGAGCTGAGCTAAAATAGGGCCTTTTGCTGTTATACAGTTTCCATGCACAGGGCAACAGATTTGGATTCCCACCTGCACAGACCTGGATTCCTAAAAAAGTTCCATCTGTGTTTCTTGCCCTCTGGGGTGAATTCCTTTGACTAAGAGTGAAGTCTTGGAAAAGAAATAATAATTGCTGTACCAGGGCACTCTTAAGAAGGTTTGGTATGGTGTAGATATGGTAATGTAGAACTCTTTTAATGCATGCACACAAAGCACAGCTCTGATGCTGCTAGATGATAATCTACAGGAATTTTAGCTGTGAATTTCCATTCTCCACTATTGATGTTTTTATGGAATAAAAGGAGCACTTTTTAGTATGTAAGAGTGTTTCAGTCTCAACCTAAAATTCATATACAGAATTGCATCAAATCACTATGGGTGTATCTCCCACTTCTAGCAGCAGTCTATTTGAAAGGAATTGTAACAAAATTTTAGCCGTGGTGAGACTGAACTATGACTCATTCTCTGTCCAAGCCCTGTGCTCTGTGTTTAGGACTGGGAGCTCTTCCACTTTAATCAGATGCAGTGAGTTTTGTGGTGAGGATCCTACTGCAAGGGAACAATCCTCTGCATATACCATCTCTGCCTCACAGACTGAGGGATCTGGACTTTTCTCTCAGTGGGTATCTTGTGGCTAAGCTAAATGAAGTCAAGGCAAGGAGAGAGTCTTTTTAAAGCCTTAAAGGCAAGTGGATGTTACAGTTTTCCTGCTCATTTAATTTTTGGTAGATCTAACTCCCCCATGTACAGCTGTGGGTAAGAGAAAGGGTCCAGTCAGCTCACTCCATTACTTCTCCAATACAAATACTTCCTACATTCATTAACAGTCTGTGTTGTGGAGTTTGCTTCTATCTTCTATCATTGATCCTGATCAATGTGTAGCTTGGTCACCATGTGCCTGTAAGTGAAGCATGCCCATGATAAGAAAGTTTTAATCTCTTTCCTGAAAGGCTGAAGATTAAGGCAGATTTGGCCTGTTGGGTGTCCTTCGTCTCTGGAAACTTCACCGCTGACACTGAAGTGCCAGTTAAGGGCATAGGAAGAATCTTCAGTTGTTTTATCTCTTATTCATTTCCTGTCTGGGTCCAGGGTACCCCATATAACTTCCCTCATGCAGGTTGCTTCAGCTCAAATCTGCTCTTATGCTGGAGAGGAATCTGGTCAGCTGAGGGGACAGCAAGGCAGAGGGATGAACCTATCTCTGCCCACTCTTCCTCCCAGTGCTGCAGCATCCAGGTCATTGTCCCCACCCTGGCATCAACGAGGGGCGTGGTGAGCGCATGCAGAGCAGGACCAGGTGGTCCAAAGCAGGCTCAGGAAATTGTGCCTCACACCATAATACTGTCATGTCATCATACCAGTATCACTGGGCAGCTCCCCTATTCAGCACTGCAGTGCCAGGGAAAGGGCAATATATCACCAGAGGAAGCCAGGAGAGGAGTAAAACAGAACTGAGGTGGACTTTTCTTCTCCCATCATGTGTGCAGTCAGTGTGTGCGACTCACACCTCAGCATTTGTCTCCACCTCAGCCCCCATCACAAACTGCAGCACAGAACAGCACGGATATCCCCACGTGGGACCGTGAGGTGTGAGCCTGGATACTGACAGCAACTCGTCATGCACTGCAGGACTTAGAGTGAAGGGTGGAGCCAGCCTGAGAAGCAGGGTAAATTGGCCCATGCTGAGCTCCTGGTTGACACTGATTCTTGTTCAAAGCTTGCTTTTCTGAGCCTTTGCTGCAGCAGGAGGGAGTGTGTACAACAGCATATATTGAAGGGTCCCTGGAGAAGAAGAAAGGGGCTTCCTGGGTCATCCTGTCTCACATTTGGTTTGACTTGTAAAGTATCACATTCCCACATGGCAGACTACAACTACACTGAGAATAATAGCTGATAGGTTGACTGCTTCCTGTGATGACATTTTTCTTTTTGACAGACAAGCAGATGAGATTTCATTTTATTGAAGAGTTTCAGTTTCAGCACTAAGCTGTGCTGCAATTTAACTGTTATGTTTGTATTTTTGATGATTCTGAAGCTCAGTAATAATTAATGTTGACCCAAGGGTTGTACAGACCATTTTTTCTGCATGTTAAAATTATTCTACCCTTGCTTGTACCCAGGTATTCCAGTTTATATAGACTACACAATTTACAGAAAACACATTTTCTCTAAAATTATGAAAAGAGGGAAGTTATTGAGGCCATTTTTTATTATGTGTGATATTGTAAAGTCAGGTGTCTTCAGTGCTGTAAACCCAGCTGTGCAAGCATGGGAAGGAAAATGGATATCATGGGGAATAAATGCAGAGCACCTGTGCACATCTCTGGGACTAGCTAGATGGCAACAGGTGCTAATGTCACATGAGCTCAGCATCATGCAGGATAAATAACCCAGCAGTCATTAAAGACACTGAATGAATTAGAGCATTCCTGGACTGGCATTTTCTGAAGCCTTCTCTGCAAGAGTAAGTGACATTGTGGCTTTTGAAAATCATGGCTTTAAAGCCTCTTATTTCAGTCTTAGGTCAAAATAAACTAGGCTCTCCTTCTCTAATATTGATAATTCAGGATTAACTGAAACCCAAGGTAAATTGGCATAAGTGATGCTTATACTGGAAAATGGGTACTCCTCCAAGGAGATTCATGACTATATCTAAATAATTTAGAAAAGGAGTTTGGTTGTAGTGTTGCCCTGTACTGTTTTTTGTCACTAAGACATAGATAACTGAAAGTGATGCCAAATGAGACCACAGCTGCAAAGCTACTGAAGAGACTGAAATTACAAGTGGTCCCACAGTGGCATTTTCAGGAATGCCTATTTAAATGAGGATACAAAAAAATCTTTATAAAATTGTCTTTTTTTCCCTCCAGCATGAAAGTTGGCTAACAAAAGGCGAGGCTACCACTATATGTGGAACATGTGAATAGAGAGAAAACCCAGTCTATCTCCCAATGAAAGCAAATCGCTCACTTCAGAGCTGTTTTTACTGAAGCTTTAAATATCCCTAGTAACGGGACTTTCACAGTACTTCTCTCAAAGAGACGCCTCTTCAGTTTAGTATGGTTACCACTGGGACAGCTCTTATAGGCAAAACTGTTTGCTTGTTGGTTTCATTTAGTTTTGTTTGGCCAGGCAATCAACCTGATTAGACCCAGGAGCAGATCGGAACTATGTGCTTCTTCAAAATGAAACCAAATCTGATGCCTTGCTATTGAACCTAAATTAGTGGCTGGACTGAAAATGCTTTTTCTTTCAATCTCTAAGGACCTCAAGCTGCTGGGATAACCTTGCAGCAGAACTAAACAGGCTTTAAAAGTAGAGTTTTGTGTCTCTTACTCCACCTACCTTATTTTGTAATAACTACTAATATGTCTTGTTAATTTGAAATGATCGTTACCCTTTTAAATTAAATATATGACTTTGAATTAAAGGAGTCATCATAATAATTGCTTTATATGAACCATATCCCCCTTCATGGTGCAGCAACATGTAGCATATACCAAATAGTGGACTATATATCACTCAAAATGATTTCAATGATATTGAAAATATCACACTTCTCCACTTCCTTAGCTGTCATTCACTCAAGTCCTATAGGTGAAGCTTCTAAAATCTATGGTCATTGTTCACCCCCTTCTTCTAGCTCACTTCCCTTGTCCCCAGTTCATGTTATTCTTTGGAACTGCTCTTCTTTTTAGTTGTGTAGATTCAAAAGCCAAGGTCAAAGGGGTCTTTCAGGGCACATCTACATTGCGTGATGCAGTGTCATCCTGCAAATCAGAAGGAATGCTGAATGGGCCAGAGCTGGCAGTGCCCTGGAGAGACAAAGGTGTCATTTGGATGAAAACATCCCATCTTCACTTGGGCACTTAAAGAGAGAGGTTCACCTGTTCTTCTTCCGTTACTTTTTGCTTCTGATTTTCATTAACTCCCTGGCTCAAGTCTATGCCTTTATTTTCCTCTCATTCTCTTCGGCCTTTTCATTGCTGTGGACTTGTCCTTTCTTCCTGTCGTGTTATGAGATAATTCATTTAACAGTTTGAAGTGAAAACAGCGAAAATGGCAAGGCAAGGGATGCTGGGATATGATTTTCAGAATCATATAATTTGCTGAAGAATTTCAGCTCCAACTTTTAAATATACTTATAGGGTCCTGATTTGAAAGACAGTGGTGCTAGGAACTGACATGCCTTGAAAATTCGGGTTTTAACATATGGCTTTTCTTTGTAATGAGATTAATTCAGAGGAAACACAGATGTGAGCCCACAGTGGACTGGCTACTAACCACTAGGTCTGTATGTTTGAGGAACACATTAAGGAAGTTTTGTCTTTGTGCCAAAAGTTACTTGCGATAAACTGGAGCGTACAGTGCTTGTGGGGCTGGTCATGAAAGGAGCTAGCTCTGCCTTTGGCTGTGACTGATTGGGGTGAGCAACTATCCTGGGTGAGCACAAGAAAATGGCCTGACCCTCCCTGACTGCACCAGCACAGTTCTGCTGCCAGCCTGCTCCCCCTCCAGGTGGGTGTCTGAGAAAGGTGGGGGCTGGAAAGGCTTTCCTCGTCAGGGCTCCCTAGCACAGGGAGGTTCCCTAAAAAGGCCTTGTCAGTGGGAAGAAATAAGCTTCTAAAACACTTCTGATGTGTGATTTGTCTGACCTAGTTTACACTCCTGCTTTAGGATGATCTGAGTCACACCCTCAAAGTTCCCATTTCTCTTCATTGTCACCAAAGGGAGACCCTTTGGTTGAAGCTCTGAAACATGGGGACTCCCATCTCCCAAGGCCATGGGGAACAGCCATGTGGGTTGGTAAGTGCCCACAAGCTTTCGACACCCTCTCTTCGTCATGGAGATGAGCCCCCAGCAACTCCTGGCCAGGGCAGAGGCTCCTAAATCCCATAGGTGTAGCTGAAAATGCCATTACACTGCTCCTCAGTGCCTTGGCATGGTGTTGCCAGCAGTGACGTACTTCACAGAGACCTCTTCCTCAAATGTGATGTCCACTGCTTTCTACTACTTCACTTCTTACCTCTCTTCTTTTGTGACTGCAGAGTTTGCCTTCTTTTTCTCTGCATGCATTTTCTGAAGCTGAATCTGATTTTCATTACTTAATCCTTTGGTCTACTTCTGTGTTAGCTGGTACTTGCAACTCTTTCCAGTTTAGTATCTTCTGTGAATGTCATTACCATATCATTACTTTCTTTTTCTAGTCTGTAACCCAGGACTAATGCTGATACCTTCTTGACCCCAAAAGACACTTTCTTAAATTGCATACAGATGTAGATAGCTAGCTAGATTTTCTTTGAAATGCTGTTTGCTTTTCTTAAAATAAATGGTGTACTGGGAACTGCAATGATATCATAGCAACAGGATATGATTATGTAGGAGTCTGTACTGAGGGGTATTCCAGAAACTATATGTATGCATTTATTTGTATAAGCATGCATACATGTGTGAATATTTGTGTTAATAATGTATATAGATGTAATTAAAGAGCAAAGATCTTAGTAATAACCTAAGACAATTTTTTTTTCTCTTTTTCAGGCAGTTTTATATTGAAAATAAATTAGAAGTAACTCCATGGCATGGCAGAGAAGCTGATGTAGTGACATTAATGCTAAATAGAGAACAGCATCTGACTGTGCCTCCCAGACTCAGTAAGTGAAATAAGCAAAATTTGAATTTTGGTAGATGATAGCCAAAAAATCCAGCAATTAAAAAAAAAAAAAAATTAACATGCTCAACATTGTCATACTTTGGTTTAACTGTTGTCTGGGATGTTTTTTTCACAATGACAGATACAGCTATCCAGCTCTTGTATATTCTGAGAAAACATGGTGCTATAACTTTCCAGACGTGTGCTTGGGAGCGAGTGCATGTGTGCATTGATGTTCACTGGGGCTCCTGCCGTCGCCATGATCTCCTGTGCATGCAGACCCATGCGTTCTGCTCCCACACGTGCATGGGAGGTGCCTGCGTGTGTGAATGCACACATCTGCCTCGCAATACTTCACAGCAATTTGCAGGCAGAGATCAATAGGCATAGAAATTACTTCGACACGGAAATTAATTGAGATCTATAAGGAAGGAAAAGGGATGATTTCTGTGGGTTTGGAAGCTGTTCTCTTCAGGGTGGGAAAAAAAAAAAAAAAAAAAAAAGTATTGCAGGAGTGTCATTTTCTGTGCCTGCGGAAGGTCTGTGGGATGGACTGAGGGAACAAGGGAGAAAGTTGTCCCGTTCAGTGCTGCAGGACATCACTATTCAGGGTTTATGACTGCATACGGAGAAGGCGGCACGTGCATATATGTTTGCTGGGGAGAGGGATTTTTAACAGCCATTTTAACATATTCACCAGTTCCCGTTTAGCTCGCAGCTTCCACCTACGGTACATCACCTGTGCATGGCATACACTGCCTGCCGTGGCAGTACCTCCCTTCCCTCTTCTCCCCACCGTGCCCACCCCACCCAAGCGAAGATTTATGCTTTCTTCAAGCATAAATCCCACTCCTGGGATTTATGCGTGACCAAGGGGCTTCGGCTGCTCCGGTGGGAGTAGGGCTGGGGGCTCTCCAGCCGCCCGGTCCCCCCTCGCCCGGTGCCTCCCAGACACACCCCAGCCCACCCCACCCCTCCGCAGCCCGCAGTGTCCCCTCTCCCCTGTCGCCTCTGTACAGTGGGAAAGTCGTTGGGTAATTGGGTCCAGATTGAAGATTTTAATTATTCATGAGGCTGGCGAGCGACTTGGGGGGTGGGGGTGGCTGTCGGGGTGGGGGTGGGGTGGGGAGGTGACTAGTCAGGGAGAGCTGGCGAACAATTCTGGGAAGGGTAGGGAGGGAGGCAGGGAGAGGCAGCGTGTGCATGTGTGATGAGCAATAGCTGTGGACCTTCCAGTTGCTGCTAACTGCCCTGGTGTGTGTGCGCGTGTGCTCGCGTGTGTATGTGTGTGTGAGCGAGAGAGAGAGGGAGAGAGAGAGGGAGGGAGGGAGGGAGGGAGTGGAGAGGGTGGGGGGAGAGATAAGAGAGAGAAGAGGAAAAGGAGAGAGGAGAAGGAAGGAAGAAGAAGGAAGGAAGGGGACAATACGATCATGCTGTGCTGTATGAGAAGAACAAAACAGGTAGAGCTTAAGATTTTTATATTTCTTTCCGTTCAGAAATTTCCCAGGCTGCTGGATGTCCGTGGGGTGCGTGTCCGCCTGAGTGTGTGAGGGGCTGGGGTAGGGGCTGGGGTAAGGGGGGAGGAAATTTCAGCTGCTCTCAGCAGACGTCTATTTTGCAATTCTTTAGCATCTTGCGACTGAAGGTTCTTTTCACACCCTGCAACGTGACTGTTTTGCCTTTCCGGGGCTGGTGATGTGGGGAAGGGGGGTGGCCTACATCCACATTTGGGGGAGCTACCAGAATCCCCCCTTTTTTTTTTTTTTTTTTTTTTAATAGGGCATTTATATTGCCTAGGATTTTCTGTCTGTGGTTCTGAGGGTGTGGATGGGGCGGGGGGAGGGAGGTGGAGGAGAGTGTTGCGGCTGGCAGGAAACGTGATGAGATCTGGCTTTACCTTGGAGATAAAGGAAGCAATTCTTCATCTTATGCCAAAAAAGAACGGATGCCCAGTGAGCCTTGATCCCTGGTCAGAACGCTCTCAATTGCTCCTGTTTCTGATGAATGGGAGATGCTTTATGTGCCTGTGCTGTGAGGCGGCGCGGAGGACAGGTGTATTCATTTTTCTGTGTTACAAAAATCTGAGCAAGGATTGACTTGAAGGAATTTTTTTTCATCTATGCTATAGTGAAAAATCCAATTAAATAATAACAAAAGCATTAGCCTAATGAGGGGGAGAGTCACCCTCTTTGCGATACCCTTCATAGTACAACCAGTTAGACAACTGTGCACCAGCTGGTAAAGAGACAGAGGACCACGCCTCTGTTAGCTCTGAACTCGGGTGGGATAAGAGAAGCTCGTGGTGTGAACCTGTTGGAAACCCACTCATTTTCTTTCCTGGTATTGCCTGGCTTTTGCCATAAGGGAATTGAAATGTTGAGAAGATTTGGATGGAGGCTAGTTTTCAGTGTCAAAATTTTTGTGTCCAAAATGATAATGAAATAAGGAAAAAAGCGTACTTAGATCATCTCCCCCACACCCTTCCCCCTTTTATTTTGTGTGAAAGCCCAAACTTGCTGCTGATTAAGAGAGCCTTTTTGGCTGAACCTCTTAGACTTCCTCGGGAGGATGCTGGATTTATGCAGTTGGAACTTTGAGGCAGGAACTGACCCTAGATATCTTTGTAAGGCTTTTAGAAAGTTCCAAAATTACAGATTTGTAGGTAGTGACAAGGAGCTTTGGTCCCTGCTCTGAGCACAAAACTCAACTCAGATACAGCACCATACTGGCTACTTTCTTTATATATACGTAAATTTCAGTGTCTTTTACAGTGTAGCACTGCAGTATTCTGTTCACACGCTGATGTGAGTAACTACAGTTCCTGTGAACAGCACAGTGTTAAAGGAAGATTCAGGTTAAAGTGTGTTTCTGAATGGAGATGTGTGTTAGCAAGCAAAGGAGAAATTTGTAGAATAATTGGGAGGGGCAAGTGATTGGGATAGAAAGGGACCCTGCGTCATCCTATGTTTTTCCTCAGGCAGGTTTTTCCTTTTTTTTTTTTGCAATTAATGATATGCTCACTAAAATCTGGAAGGAGGGGGGCAAAGGCTGGGGGGGTGGGGTTGCAGTCAGCCAGCAGAGCACGTTCTGCAAATCGGGATGAAAAGAGCAGAGGAGGAGAAGCAAGGCAGACAGGGAGGCAAAGTGACAGAGCGGTGGGCGGAGGTGCACGGCAAATCTTAAAATAAAGTAAGAGCTCTGGGAGTCAGAAGAGCGCTACAGGAGAATAGGGATCATTCTGCCCATACCGTCGCAGGTTGGGCATTAAAGCTCCTGAATGACACTCTGATGTATCTGTTCTTTACACCTCCCCTGCCTTTTTGTGTTCCGTGGCTTCCAGGAGCGCGTGGCACGCAGCACCTGCTCGCACGCAGTCCTGTCCGCGCTCCCGCGCGAACCCGCCGCATGGCGCACGCCCCTTTGCGCGTGCACGGGCAGCGCGGCCCCGCTCCGCACGGGCACGCGCGCCGCCCGCCCGCCCGCACGCTGCCCCGAGCCCCGATTGTGCTGCCCGAGCCGGCTCGCGCGGAGCGCTGCGCTCGCAGCCCAGCCGCTGCTCCGGTACCTGAGTGCACACCGCAGCTGCAGGCCGGCAACACAGCAGCTCGCTTGGGAAGGCTGATGGTATACCAGAGAAAGCTCTGACTGGCAGAAGAAAAAGAGCTCGGTTTTCGTAATGTGCTCTTCCTCTGTCCCCACCCAGACCTTTCACTGAGAGAAAAAGATGGAATGGGTTCTTCAGCACTGGCAGGAATTTCCTTCCCAAAATAAAGACAGCTCTCAAATTATTTTTCAGGGGAAGTCCCAGGTGTCCCGCCTTTCTGGCAGCCAAAGAGCAAAACGTTGTAATTACAGGCTTGGGCGTGGAAGAAATCTCTTCACATTTGTGTCTAGGTGTGCCTCTGTGTGTCTGTCCTCCCACCCCTCAGAGACAAATATGTTCACACGCTCATACCTTGCAGATTATTCTTTCTTGCGGGTGAAATGCCAGTGTGAAGTATTTGACTGACTGACTGTGCCCGCCCATGAGAGATGTAGATAGCTAAGTGTTGTCATTTCTGCCTACACTTGACTGCAGCTCTGAATCTGAGCCCACAAAATACTCAGCTGAGAGCTAGCATAACTTAAAGGCTGGGTCGAGCTCTATCTGAAAACCTGAACTTAACCTTTCCCTCTAGCGAGAGATGCAGTCAGTAACATGCAGAGCTGGACAGTGAGATAGGTGGCTAGAAATGCAAGTGTTGCATGCACTGCATACTAGAACAGATGGACATTATGGGGGTATGTGCTCAGTATTGGATTGCATGAGTGATTAAACAATAACCCTCAAGCAGGTTTCCCACTTGTGGGTGAGATGAGTCTCATTCATCACCAGCCATAGATGATGGCTTCCCTCCCGTTCCATCCTCTCCTCACCCCAGCGCGGGAGAATCAGCGGCTGCAAAGGTTTAAACCTGCCACACCCATCAAATCAAAGGAGCGAGAGGGGAGAAGAGGCAGTCTGCATTTCTTCCCTTCCACATGAGCAGCATGAATAAACAGGGCTGTACCTCTAAACATGCAGTTTACTGCAATTACAAAAAAAAAAAAAAAAAAAAAAAAAAAAAAAAAAGAAAAAAAAAAGCATTAGGGAACAATTCCAATTACAGCCAGCCGGTGAGGTGGCTTGTCATTCCAGGAACTGCAGAGGTGTACAAGAAGGAGAAATGGAGAAAATGAGAGAGAGGAAGATGCCTGCAGAGTTAAGGTTTTCTTGCCTCAGGATATTAAAATGTCTCAGGATCCATTTAGCATAACTTAATTATACTGCACGATCCAGATGTTTGAAACTTGCAAGGTGTGGTCTTACCTTTAACAACCACTGTGGACAGAAGGAGGATTTTAAAGGAAAGGTGTCTATCCACATCCCTCCTCCCACCACTTGCCAGCATGGTATAAATCACCACAGACTGCTGACTTCAGGGCAGAGGCACTTCATCTGCACCTAGGCAGAGTTTAGCCATTGCCTCTGCCTTTCTGAGACACACTGAGCAGCTTCTGTGCTTCTTCCAGTAAACAATTGTTCTATGGAAGTTTAATTATTCCAGGTCCTCACTGTTCCTCTTTCTGGGGCAATACCCCTGGGATTTCTACTGAGAAGGGTGTCTCCAGAGTAAAAGCCCTCCCATCACCCTCTCCTCCACTGCCTTTCCTGACTATTAGGGACATTGATTTCTCCTAGATCATGTAATGTAGCTGTTCTTAATGGCACACACAAGCCCCCTCCTAGGAAACTAATTGCAGGCAGAGATTCCAGTGGGAGAAGGACAGTGGTAGTGCTTAGTGGGAAAGAAACCACTGTTTGCATCTGTAGATCCAAATTGTTTTTGGCCACTTGCTCCTGAATCGAAGTCCTAGCAAAAACTGGTCAGGCAGTAGCCACTGGTATGCAAAAGCATCCCTGTCTAGAGGGCTGCACTAAATCATCTGTGTGACCATGCCAGGCTGGAGACACGTGTGCAACCCAATGAACCAATATGTATTATCTGAGGACTTGTCCTGGCCTAATACTGGGGCTGCCTGAATGATCTCAGAGCTGCTCCTGTCTCAGGAGAAGGAGATGAGCTGTAGCTCCAGGCTCTGTCCATACCATGCTGAGAGGGTGGACATCACTTGGGGATGGGGATGAGAGGGACCCCTCCTTTGGTCATGGGGCTTCGACTGACCAGAAGGAGAAAGTACAAAGAGTTTTCACCTCAAATCCACTCTCATTTCAGGCCAGCTGTGCTGGACCCAGAGATCAGCTCAGTTGGTTAGAACATAGTGCTATTAACACCAAGGTTGTAGGATCAGTCCCTGGGTGGGCAATTCACTTAAGTGCTGGACATGATGATCCTTGTGGATCTCTTTGAACTATTTGATTTGGATTATGTGATGCCATCCCAGGACCATCCTGCACAGGCATTATATTTCTCTCTCCCCATTTTCCAGAGAGCAGGATTTCACACTGCTGGCAGCTGCCAGGTTGCAATACCTTCTTGTGCTAGTGCGAAGGTGAACAAGGCCCATTGGCCCTTGCAAAATGGAAGGCAGGCTGATAGTCTTGCATGATGCAAATGAAGGATGTGTATTCCTGCTTGGATTTGCTGTGCTTATGCTGTGAGGTATGTGGTCCTCATAGTGACTCATGTGCTCCATGTACTGCCCATGGCAGAGGACATGGAGCAGAAGTGGGCTCTGCCTAATTTCTACCAAGCAGACAGGTATCTGCTGAGGGATTGGTGTATTAACAGGTAAAATAGCAGCTATAGCCCAAAGGTTGCTTCTGCTTTTGGCTGAGATAATTTTAAGCAAAAGCACCAGAATCAGAGAATATTCTGAGTTGGAAGGGACCCACAAAGATCATCAAAGATCATGTCCAGCTTTTAAGGGAACGATCCATATGGGATGAAGCCCACAACCTTGGTGTTATTAGCACCATGCTCTATAAGCTGAGGTCTCCGCATGGTTGTGTGAGGCTGGTGGTGCATTGCTGGCTGCTGTTTGCTCAGTGCATGCACTGCTGGCCCATGCATCCTTCCTTCTGTACAACCCTCATGTTGTCCTCTTCCTGAATGTAAATCACTTGTGATTCCTTCGTAGCTTTGGGCTTCCTCCTTACACAGGGAGGGCTTTTTTTTTTGGATTCAAGAATGAACAATAGCTGTGATGTCAGTGCTCTAAAGACACCTGAGGATGAGAAACCTTTTGATGGCAGGTCTCTGTTTTGTTGCCCTTTGGAAGTCACTGTGTTTCCCCTGTTTTCTGTGAATCTGACAGGTCTCAGGGGTAGATTTGGCAGCAGTTCTTACCTGTCTGCATCTAAGTTTTGAAATCCCAGTGTTCAGTGTTGTAAAGAAACAACTGTAATCCAGTAGCTCTACACAGAGGAATGTTGGGCTGATAAGAGGAGTTTGGTCATCCAGAAAGGCATGGTGGAAGGTACAAATGGTTGCTGGTAGCATTATCTTGATGTGGGAGTACCAGAACAGGTACCCAGATGAAACACCTTTCAACATCTGAAGTCCAAAATCAAAGTCAGAAATCCATCCACATTCATTTAATCTATAATTCCAAGATCCTCCTGAGCACACCAGGAGGTGACATGTAACCTCAGAGCTCTGATGGCCTCATGTGGAGAAGGTGTTAATATTTCCTTAGGGCTCTTTCTATCACCTGCTGAGTGTGTGTGTAAAACTCAATGGCTTTTCATGGTTGTGAGCACTACAGGCCAGTATAGAGGAATTGGTTTAGGGAGAGTTTGTTTTTCTTTCTGGAAATGCTATTAACCTGCTTTCTGACTTGATCTAAACATACATTCTCTGACTGTTATGGCTATCTCTGCAAGATACTTCTTTAATTTGGAAACTAAACAATTAGAGTGAGGGAAAAAAAAGGGATTCAGAAGCCCTCAAGTGAGAGATGCTTTATACAGGCAAAGCCCTGCTTTATCCATCCTCAGCCACTCCTGCAGTGCTAGGATGTTTATTAGCCCCTTGAGTTCCTTTAACACAAACCATTGATTTTCTCCTCAGACCCAGGCTTTATTACAATGGACCAGAGCCTGAGAGTAGGGCTACAACTTAGTTTTTCCCTGCTATTCACCAGAGTGGTAGCTCCTCCCTGACCACCACAGTGATCCAGCCTAAAATATATATATGGGGTGAAGGAATAATGTAATGAAAATAGTGACTTATTTTTAATATGGCAAAAGGAATTTGTGCTTTTGGAGTTACACTGCTCCTGCTGCCTCTGCCTGCTCCTCATTCTGTCTACTGTGCCCATCTGCTCTGCTCCTTGCCTTCCCCCTGCTCCCTTGACCATGCAGTATTCCTGCTGGCAGCATCAGCCACTACTGCCAGAGTCTGGCTCCCTTCACCTTTCCTGGCACAGGTGTCCTAAGGACCAATGGGTTCCTTCTTTGTGTTCCAGTTGCTTTTGTATCTGCCCCAGTTCTCCACTTGGGCAGAGTTGCAGCTGACACAAATGAGCATCCCTAGATAGAGACAGCAAAGGGGTGCAGCTTCACTTCTCACCCTGATGCTGGCTTAAGTAGAAAGTTGCCCAGCCACAGCAGCAGCTGGGAAGGGTATGGCTGCGACAGGAGCAGTGCATGCAGTACAAACTAGTGTCAGCACTCTACTTTCCTGATGGTTCATGATCCTTCCAGGCTTGTCCCTTGGCTTCTAATGCCACTATTGGATGGCAGGCTGTGTTACAGCTGTCTTGTTGGTCCAAGACAGGATGTCCTGAACCTGCCAACCAGGGATGGCTGGCATTATATCTCAAAAAGGGAAGCCAGGATGTACTTACAGTCTCTTAAATTATGACCAATAAATGTCAGTCCCCTTCATTACTCATCTTGCCTTGGAAGTTTCTTGAATTAATTCCAGCCATAATCACAGTATATCTCTATTTATAGAAGCTGGGACATCTCACAATATTTAGGCATTGTCTCTGGAGGATACACCTTCTGTAAGAGCTGGTAATTAGTAAAGCTAAAAGGCTCTTACTTGGTTTGAATGCCCTTAAAATTCAGGGTGCAGGGAGTATGTTTGGATCTGAACCCCACTCTGAAGCTAGTTTTATTCTACCTTTCCCATAATTGCCAAGAAGTGATACTGTGCTCTCAGGAACTTCAGGGTTTTATGAATTGGGATGATTTCTAATAATTGGTCATATTCAGAATAATTTACAGTTCTGATTATTCTTATAAATGTTAAGACTTATCAATTAGTATTCAGTTAATCAGACTGTTGAGTGGAGTCTAATCCATTTATTTTATTAACAGCATCCAATGACCTTATAAATCTGCAATGTTAAGTACTTCAGGGTGTACAGGTTGGACATCATGGTACTATGCTATGCTCTTTTGCAGAAGAGACCAATCATATTTATTAATTCAGATTGAAACCAGCAGGATGTAAACCACAATGGTTTAAGT